>JANBXA010000733.1:0-600000 GCA_030556225.1 Cricetiscus sungorus
TCTTGCAGGACTCAAAGACATTGATAGAGTTCTCGAAATGAGTACAGTACAATCAAGCACAGAATCAAAACACACACACATAAACACACACACACACACACACACACACACACACAAACACCCATATTCACCAAACACATTCGAGTCAAAACATTCAAGCGCACTGTCGCATCACAATCACAGAGTCAGAGTTTTATTGCACACTATGTTACTACAATTGTACTGCAATCTCACTAGCAGTGAAGTATCAGGAGACTCATGTACTGACAGCATCCGCGCAAGAAAGTGTCTCTTTATTCTGGCAGTGTCTTATCATTCTTGCGCAGTGTCCAGGATTCAAAGACATTGATAGAGTTCTCAAACGAGTACATTACAATCAAGCACGGATTCAAAACACTCACCCATTCTCCCACTGAGGTTATTGTCAGTGTTTTTGCATACTAAACAGTATTTGACTAGTTTCACATGGGCAACACATGTAATGTAGACTCGCTTTTTCACCCATTATGATTTTTTGCACACATGAATTATATCAAAGCACTCCCTGAAATGATAGAGTTACGGTAAGGGATGTTGTTAGGAAGGGTTATTATTAGGGTTTCGGTTATGATTAGCGTTTTCATTATGCTTAACTTTACAGTTACTTTTAGGATTAGGATTAGGGTTATGGTTAGTTTTTGGTGTGATTAGGAATAAAGACGGGGTAATGTATATCGCAGTCAAAATAGTCTCGCTTTAGTCACATTTCTTGTGCTGTGTCTCCTGCAACACACATTGTCAACAACCACACACACAACACACAAATACACACACACACACACACACACACACACACACACACGTACTCAATCAGGTAAAGCATTCATTCATATTACCACATCTCAAAATCACAGGGTGAGAACATTATCGCAGAATGTGTTACTTCATTTTTACTGGCCTCACATGAATTGATAGAGTTCTATCAACGCCTTCAGTACAGAATCACCCATTCTTCCACAGAGGTCTCTGTATGCGTATGAGCATATTAACAGACTGCCAGTATACCCTCTAATGCCATACATGTACCTTATACATTCACTTTATTCATAATGCATTTGCACCCTTGAATCATAGGAGAGCACTCATTTAAATAATACGAATATAGTTTGTGTTAGTATTAGGAAAGTGTTACTTTTGGGGTTGTGTTATGATTAGCGTTAGGTTTATGGTTATTGTTACAGATAAGGTTTCTGTTAGGGTTAACTTTATGGTGCTGTTAGGAATAAGCATGAGGAAGGGGATCTCGCAAACAGTCTAATCAGGCTCGTACTAGTCACAGATCTTGTATTGTATATGCTGCATCGTACTTATTGTTAATACACACACAAACTCACACAAATTGTCACCAAACACATTTGAGTCAAAACATTCAATAGCACTGTCACATCTCAAAATCACAGAGACAGTGCTCTCTCGCGCAGTTTGTTTCTACACTTGTACTGCAAACTCACTAGCTGCAAATTCCAGGATAGTCATGTACTGACAGCATTCGCGCAAAGGGTCTCTTAACTGTCACAGTGTCTTATCTGTCTTGCGCAGTGTAGCAGAACTCAAACACATTGGTAGATTTCTCAAAAAGAGTAGAACAATTAAGCACAGAATCAAGACACACACACACACACACACTCACACAAATTTCCCTCATACACATTTGATCAAAACATTCAACTGCACCGTCCCATCACAATCCCAGAGTCAGTGCTTCATGGCACAGTGTGTTAATACACTTGTACTGCAATCTCTCTAGCAGTGAAGTATCAGGAGACTCATGTACTGACAGCATTCGCGCAAAGTGTCTCTTTACTCTCGCAGTGTCTTATCATGCTTGCGCAGTGTTGCAGGACTCAAAGACATTGATAGAGTTCTCGAAACGAGTACAGTACAATAAAGCACAGAATCAAAAACACACACACAAACACACACACACACACACACACACACACATACAAACACCCATATTCACCAAACACATTCGGAGTCAAAACATTCGCGCACTATTGCATCACAATCACAGAGTCAGAGTTTTATTGTACAGTATGTTACTACACTTGTACTGCAATCTCACTAGCAGTGAAGTATCAGGAGACTCATGTACTGACAGCATTCGCGCAAAGTGTCTCTTTACTCTCGCAGTGACTTATCATGCTTGCGCAGTCTTGCAGGACTCAAAGACATTGATAGAGTTCTCGAAATGAGTACAGTACAATCAAGCACAGAATCAAAACACACACACATAAACACACACACACACACACACACACACACACACACACACACAAACACCCATATTCACCAAACACATTCGAGTCAAAACATTCAAGCGCACTGTCGCATCACAATCACAGAGTCAGAGTTTTATTGCACAGTATGTTACTACAATTGTACTGCATTCTCACTAGCAGTGAAGTATCAGGAGACTCATGTACTGACAGCATTGCAGCAAAGTGTCTCTTTATTCTGGCAGTGTCTTATCATTCTTGCGCAGTGTCCAGGATCAAAGACATTGATAGAGTTCTCAAAACGAGTACATTACAATCAAGCACAGATTCAAACACCCACCCATTCTCCCACTGAGGTTATTGTCAGTGTTTTTGCATACTAAACAGTATTTGACTAGTTTCATGGGCAACACATGTAATGTAGACTCGCTTTTTCACCCATCATGATTTTGCACACATGAATAATATCAAAGCACTCCCTGAAATGATAGAGTTACGGTAAGGGATGTTGTTAGGAAGGGTTATTGTTAGGGTTTCGGTTATGATTAGCGTTTTCATTATGCTTAACTTTACAGTTACATTTAGGATTAGGATTAGGGTTATGGGTAGTTTTTGGTGTGATTAGGAATAAAGACGGGGTAATGTATATCGCAGTCAAAATAGTCTCGCTTTAGTCACATTTCTTGTACTGTGTCTCCTGCAACACACATTGTCAACAACAACACCCACATGCACACAAACACACAACACACACACACACACACACACACACACACACGTACTCAATCAGGTAAAACATTCATCCATATTACCACATCTCAAAATCACAGGGTGAGAACATTATCGCAGAATGTGTTACTTCATTTTTACTGGCCTCACATGAATTGATAGAGTTCTATCAACGCCTTCAGTACAGAATCACCCATTCTTCCACAGAGGTCTCTGTATGCGTATGAGCATATTAACAGACTGTCAGTATACTCTCTAATGCCATACATGTACCTTATACATTCACTTTATTCATAATGCATTTGCACCCTTGAATCATAGGAGAGCACTCATTTAAATAATACGAATGTAGTTTGTGTTAGTATTAGGAAAGTGTTACTTTTGGGGTTGTGTTTGATTAGCGTTAGGTTTATGGTTATTGTTACAGATAAGGTTTCTGTTAGGGTTAACTTTATGGTGCTGTTAGGAATAAGCATGAGGTAGGGGATCTCGCAAACAGTCTAATCAGGCTCGTACTAGTCACAAATCTTGTATTGTATATGCTGCATCGTACTTATTGTTAATACACACACAAACACACACAAATTGTCACCATACACATTTGAGTCAAAACATTCAATAGCACTATCACATCACAAAATCACAGAGACAGTGCTCTCTCGCGCAGTTTGTTTCTACACTTGTACTGCAAACCCACTAGCTGCAAATTCCAGGATAGTCATGTACTGACAGCATTCGCGCAAAGTGTCTCTTTACTCTCACAGTGTCTTATCTGTCTTGCGCAGTGTAGCAGGACTCAAACACATTGGTAGATTTCTCAAAAAGAGTAGAACAATTAAGCACAGAATCAAGACACACACACACACACACACACTCACACAGAATTCCCTCATACACATTTGATCAAAACATTCAACCGCACCGTCCCATCACAATCCCAGAGTCAGTGCTTCATGGCACAGTGTGTTAATACACTTGTACTGCAATCTCTCTAGCAGTGAAGTATCAGGAGACTCATGTACTGACAGCATTCGCGCAAAGTGTCTCTTTACTCTCGCAGTGTCTTATCATTCTTGGGCAGTGTTGCAGGACTCAAAGACATTGATAGAGTTCTCGAAACGCGTACAGTACAATAAAGCACAGAATCAAAACACACACACATAAACACACACACATACACACACACACACACACACACACACACACACACACACACACACACAAACACCCATATTCACCAAACACTTTCGAGTCAAAACATTCAAGCGCACTATTGCATCACAATCACAGAGTCAGAATTTTATTGTACAGTATGTTACTACACTTGTACTGCAATCTCACTAGCAGTGAAGTATCAGGAGACTCATGTACTGACAGCATTCGCGCAAAGTGTCTCTTTACTCTCGCAGTGACTTATCATGCTTGCGCAGTCTTGCAGGACTCAAAGACATTGATAGAGTTCTCGAATTGAGTACAGTACAATCAAGCACAGAATCAAAACACACACACATAAACACACACACACACACACACACACACACACACACAAACACCCATATTCACCAAACACATTCGAGTCAAAACATTCAAGCGCACTGTCGCATCACAATCACAGAGTCAGAGTTTTATTGCACAGTATGTTACTACAATTGTACTGCAATCTCACTAGCAGTGAAGTATCAGGAGACTCATGTACTGACAGCATTCGCGCAAAGTGTCTCTTTATTCTGGCAGTGTCTTATCATTCTTGCGCAGTGTCCAGGATTCAAAGACATTGATAGAGTTCTCAAAACGAGTACATTACAATCAAGCACAGATTCAAAACACCCACCCATTCTCCCACTGAGGTTATTGTCAGTGTTTTTGCATACTAAACAGTATTTCACTAGTTTCATATGGGCAACACATGTAATGTAGACTCGCTTTTTTCACCCATCATGATTTTGCACACATGAATAATATCAAAGCACTCCCTGAAATGATAGAGTTACGGTAAGGGATGTTGTTAGGAAGGGTTATTGTTAGGGTTTCGGTTATGATTAGCGTTTTCATTATGCTTAACTTTACAGTTACATTTAGGATTAGGATTAGGGTTATGGGTAGTTTTTGGTGTGATTAGGAATAAAGACGGGGTAATGTATATCGCAGTCAAAATAGTCTCGCTTTAGTCACATTTCTTGTACTGTGTCTCCTGCAACACACATTGTCAACAACAACACCCACATACACACAAACACACTACACAAATACACACACACACACACACACACACACACACACACACACGTACTCAATCAGGTAAAACATTCATCCATATTACCACATCTCAAAATCACAGGGTGAGAACATTATCGCAGAATGTGTTACTTCATTTTTACTGGCCTCACATGAATTGATAGAGTTCTATCAACGCCTTCAGTACAGAATCACCCATTCTTCCACAGAGGTCTCTGTATGCGTATGAGCATATTAACAGACTGTCAGTATACTCTCTAATGCCATACATGTACCTTATACATTCACTTTATTCATAATGCATTTGCACCCTTGAATCATAGGAGAGCACTCATTTAAATAATACGAATGTAGTTTGTGTTAGTATTAGGAAAGTGTTACTTTTGGGGTTGTGTTATGATTACCGTTAGGTTTATGGTTATTGTTACAGATAAGGTTTCTGTTAGGGTTAACTTTATGGTGCTGTTAGGAATAAGCATGAGGTAGGGGATCTCGCAAACCGTCTAATCAGGCTCGTACTAGTCACAGATCTTGTATTGTATATGCTGCATCGTACTTATTGTTAATACACACACAAACACACACAAATTGTCACCATACACATTTGAGTCAAAACATTCAATAGCACTGTCACATCACAAAATCACAGAGACAGTGCTCTCTCGCGCAGTTTGTTTCTACACTTGTACTGCAAACTCACTAGCTGCAAATTCCAGGATAGTCATGTACTGACAGCATTCGCGCAAAGGGTCTCTTTACTCTCACAGTGTCTTATCTGTCTTGCGCAGTGTAGCAGGACTCAAACACATTGGTAGATTTCTCAAAAATAGTAGAACAATTAAGCACAGAATCAAGACACACACACACACACACACACTCACAGAGATGTCCCTCATACACATTTGATCAAAACATTCAACCGCACCATCCCATCACAATCCCAGAGTCAGTGCTTCATGGCACAGTGTGTTAATACACTTGTACTGCAATCTCTCTAGCAGTGAAGTATCAGGAGACTCATGTACTGACAGCATTCGCGCAAAGTGTCTCTTTACTCTCCCAGTGTCTTATCATGCTTGCGCAGTGTTGCAGGACTCAAAGACATTGATAGAGTTCTCGAAACGAGTACAGTACAATAAAGCACAGAATCAAAACACACACACATAAACACACACACACACACACACACACACACACACACACACACACACACAAACACCCATATTCACCAAACACATTGGAGTCAAAACATTCAAGCGCACTATTGCATCACAATCACAGAGTCAGAGTTTTATTGTACAGTATGTTACTACACTTGTACTGCAATCTCACTAGCAGTGAAGTATCAGGAGACTCATGTACTGACAGCATTCGCGCAAAGTGTCTCTTTACAATCGCAGTGTCTTATCATGCTTGCACAGTGTTGCAGGACTCAAAGACATTGATAGAGTTCTCGAAACGAGTACATTACAATAAAGCACAGATTCAAAACACTCACCCATTCTCCCACTGAGTTTATTGTCAGTGTTTTTGTATACTAAACAGTATTTGACTAGTTTCACATGGGCAACACATGTAATGTAGACTCACTTTTTTCACCCATCATGATTTTGCACACACGAATAATATCAAAGCACTCCCTGAAATGATAGAGTTACGGTAAGGGATGTTGTTAGGAAGGGTTATTGTTAGGGTTTCGTTTATGATTAGCGTTTTCATTATGCTTAACTTTACAGTTACTTTTAGTATTAGGATTAGGGTTATGGTTAGTTTTTGGTGTGATTAGGAATAAAGACGGGGTAATGTATATCGCAGTCAAAATAGTCTCGCTTTAGTCACACTTCTTGTACTGTGTCTCCTGCAACACACATTGTCAACAACCACCCCCACATACACACAAACACACAACACACAAATACACATAAACACACACACACACACACACACAAACACCCATTTTCACCAAACCCATTCGAAGCAAAACATTCAAGCGCACTATTGCATCACAATCACAGAGTCAGTGTTTTATTGTACAGTATGTTACTACACTTGTACTGCAATCTCACTAGCAGAGAAGTATCAGGAGACTCATGTACTGACAGCGTTCGCGCAAAGTGTCTCTTTACTCTCGCAGGGTCTTATCATGCTTGCGCAGTGTTGCAGGACTCAAAGACATTGATAGAGTTCTCGAAACGAGTACAGTACAATCAAGGACAGAATCAAAAGACACACACATAAACAAACACACACACACACACACACACAAACACCCATATTCACCAAAAACATTCGAGTCAAAATATTCAAGCGCACTGTCGCATCACAATCACAGAGTCAGAGTTTTATTGCACAGTATGTTACTACAATTGTACTTCAATCTCACTAGCAGTGAAGTATCAGGAGACTCATGTACTGACAGCATTCGCGCAAAGTGTCTCTTTATTCTGGCAGTGCCTTATCATTCTTGGGAAGTGTCCAGGATTCAAAGACATTGATAGAGTTCTCAAAACGAGTACATTACAATCAAGCACAGATTTAAAACACTCACCCATTCTCCCACTGAGGTTATTGTCAGTGTTTTTTGATACTAAACAGTATTTGACTGGTTTCACATGGTCAACACATGTATTGTATACTCGCTTTTTTCACCAATCATGATTTTGCACACATGAATAATATCAAAGCACTCCCTGAAATGATAGAGTTACGGTAAGGGATGTTGTTAGGAAGGGTTATTGTTAGGGTTTCGGTTATGATTAGCGTTTTCATTATACTTAACTTTACAGTTACTTTTAGGATTAGGATTAGGGTTATGGTTAGTTTTTGGTGTGATTAGGAATAAAGACAGGGTAATATATATCTCAGTCAAAATAGTCTCGCTTTAGTCACATTTCTTGTACTGTGTCTCCTGCAACACACATTGTCAACAACCACACCCACATACACACAAACAAACAACACACAAATACAAACACACACACACACACACACACACACACACACGAACTCAATCAGGTAAAACATTCATCCATATTACCACATCTCAAAATCACAGGGTCAGAACATTATCGCAGAATGTGTTACTTCATTTTTACTGGCCTCACATGAATTGATATAGTTCTATCAACGCCTTCAGTACAGAACCACCCATTCTTCCACAGAGGTCTCTGAATGCGTATGAGCATATTAACAGACTGTCAGTATACTCTCTATTGCCATACATGTGCCTTATACATTCACTTTATTCGTAATGCATTTGCACATTTGAATCATAGGAGAGCACTCATTTAAATAATACGAATGTAGTTTGTGTTAGTATTAGTAGAGTGTTTCTTTTGGGGTTATTTTATGATTAGCGTTAGGTTTATGGTTATTGCTACAGATAAGTTTTCTGTTAGGGTTAACTTTATGGTACTGTTATGAATAAGCATGAGGTAGGGGATCTCGCAAACAGTCTAATCAGGCTCGTACTAGTCACAGATCTTGTATTGTATATGCTGCATCGTACATATTGTTAATACACACACAAGCACACACAAATTGTCACCATACACATTTGAGGCAAAACATTCAATAGCACTGTCACATCACAATATCACATAGAAAGTGCTCTCTTGCGCAGTTTGTTTCTACACTTGTACTGCAAACTCACTAGCTGCAAATTCCAGGATAGTCATGTACTGACAGCATTCGCGCAAATTGTCTCTTTAGTCTCACAGTATCTTATCTGTCTTGCGCAGTGTAGCAGGACTCAAACACATTGGTAGATTTCTCAAAAAGAGGAGAACAATTAATCACAGAATCAAAACACACACACACACACACACACACACACTTACACAGATTTCCCTCATACACATTTGATAAAAACATTCAACCGCACTGTCCCATCAAAATCCCAGAGTCAGTGCTTCATGGCACATTGTGTTAATACACTTGCACTGCAATCTCTCGAGCAGTGAAGTATCAGGAGACTCATGTACTGACAGCATTCGCGCAAAGTGTCTCTTTACTCTCGCAGTGTCTTATCATGCTTGCGCAGTGTTGCAGGACTCAAAGACATTGATAGAGTTCTCGAAACTAGTACATTACAATAAAGCACAGATTCAAAACACTCACCCATTCTCCCACTGAGTTTATTGTCAGTGTTTTTGTATACTAAACAGTATTTGACTAGTTTCACATGGGCAACACATGTAATGTAGACTCGCTTTTTTCACCCATCATGATTTTGCACACACGAATAATATCAAAGCAATCCCTGAAATGATAGAGTTACGGTAAGGGATGTTGTTAGGAAGGGATATTGTTAGGGTTTCGGTTATGGTTAGCGTTTTCATTATGCTTAACTTTACAGTTACTTTTAGTATTAGGATTAGGGTTATGGTTAGTTTTTGGTGTGATTAGGAATAAAGACGGGGTAATGTATATCGCAGTCAAAATAGTCTCGCTTTAGTCACACTTCTTGTACTGTGTCTCCTGCAACACACATTGTCAACAACCACCCCCACATACACACAAACACACAACACACAAATACACACAAACACATACAAACACACACACGAACTCAATCAGGTAAAACATTCATCCATATTACCACATCTCAAAATCACAGGGTCAGAACATTATCGCAGAATGTTTTACTTCATTTTTACTGGCCTCACATGAATTGATAGAGTTCTATCAAAGCCTTCAGTACAGAACCACCCATTCTTCCACAGAGGTCTCTGTATTCGTATGAGCATATTAACAGACTGTCAGTATACTCTCTAATGCCATACATGTACCTTATACATTCACTTTATTTTAATGCATTTGCACCCTTGAATCATAGGAGAGCACTCATTTAAATAATACGAATGTAGTTTGTGTTAGTATTAGGAAAGTGTTACTTTTGGGGTTGTGTTATGAGTAGCGTTAGGATTATGGTTATTGTTACAGATAAGGTTTCTTTAGGGTTAACTTTACGGTACTGTTAGGAATAAGCATGAGGTAGGGGATCTCGCAAACAGTCTAATCAGGCTCGTACTAGTCACAGATCTTGTATTGTATATGCTGCATCGTACATATTGTTAATACACACACAAACACATACAAATTGTCACCATACACATTTGAGTCAAAACATTCAATAGCACTGTCACATCACAAAATCACAGAGACAGTGCTCTCTCGCGCAGTTTGTTTCTACACTTGTACTGCAAACTCACTAGCTGCAAATTCCAGGATAGTCATGTACTGACAGCATTCGCGCAAAGTGTCTCTTTAGTCTCACAGTGTCTTATCTGTCTTGCGCAGTGTAGCAGGACTCAAACACATTGGTAGATTTTTCAAAAAGAGTAGAACAATTAAACACAGAATCAAAACACACACACACACACACACACACACACACTCACACAGATTTCCCTCATACACATTTGATCAAAACATTCAACTGCACTGTCCCATCACAATCCCAGAGTCGGTGCTTCATGGCACAGTGTGTTAATACACTTGTACTGCAATCTCTCGAGCAGTGAAATATCAGGAGACTCAAGTACTGACAGCATTCGCGCAAAGTGTCTCTTTAATCTCCCAGTGTCTTATCATGCTTGCGCAGTGTTGCAGGACTCAAAGACATTGATAGAGTTCTCGAAACGAGTACAGTACAATCAAGCACAGAATCAAAACACACACACATAAACACAGACACACACACACACACACACACACAAACACCCATATTCACCAAACACATTCGAGTCAAAACATTCAATCGCACTGTCGCATCACAATCACAGAGTCAGAGTTTTATTGCACAGTATGTTACTACAATTGTACTGCAATCTCACTAGCAGAGAAGTATCAGGAGACTCATGTACTGACAGCATTCGCGCAAAGTGTCTCTTTACTCTCGCAGTGTCTTATCATGCTTGTGCAGTCTTGCACGACTCAAAGACATTGATAGAGTTCTCAAAATGAGTACAGTACAATCAAGCACAGAATCAAAACACACACACATAAACACACACACACACACACACACAAACACCCATATTCACCAAACACATTCGAGTCAAAACATTCCAGCGCACTGTCGCATCACAATCACAGAGTCAGAATTTTATTGCACAGTATGTTACTACAATTGTACTGCAATCTCACTAGCAGTGAAGTATCAGGAGACTCATGTACTGACAGCATTCACGCAAATTGTCTCTTTAGTCTCACAGTGTCTTATCTGTCTTGTGCAGTGTAGCAGGACTCAAACACATTGGTAGATTTTTCAAAAATAGTAGAACAATTAAGCACAGAATCAAAACACACAGAGACACACACACACACACACACTCACACAGATTTCCCTCATACACATTTGATCAAAACATTCAACCGCACTGTCCCATCACAATCCCAGAGTCAGTGCTTCATGGCACAGTGTGTTAATATACTTGTACTGCAATCTCTCTAGCAGTGAATTATCAGGAGACTCATGTACTGACAGCATTCGCGCAAAGTGTCTCTTTACTCTCACAGTGTCTTATCATGCTTGCGCAGTCTTGCAAGACTCAAAGACGTTGATAGAGTTCTCAAATGAGTACAGTGCAATCAAGCACCAAATCAAAACACACACACATAAACACACACACACACACACACACACAAACACCCATTTTCACCAAACCCATTCGAGTCAAAACATTCAAGCGCACTATTGCATCACAATCACAGAGTCAGTGTTTTATTGTACAGTATGTTACTACACTTGTACTGCAATCTCACTAGCAGTGAAGTATCAGGAGACTCATGTACTGACAGCATTCGTGCAAAGTGTATCTTTACTCTCGCAGTGTCTAATCATGCTTGCGCAGTCTTGCAGGACTCAAAGACATTGATAGAGTTCTCAAAATGAATACAGTACAATCAAGCACAGAATCTAAACACACACACATAAACACACACACACACACACACACACACACACACACACAAACACCCATAGTCACCAAACACATTCGAGTCAAAACATTCAAGCGTAGTGTCGCATCACAATCACAGAGACAGAGTTTTATTGCACAGTATGTTACTACAATTGTACTGCAATCTCACTAGCAGTGAAGTATCAGGAGACTCGTGTACTGACAGCATTCGCGCAAAGTGTCTCTTTACTCTCACAGTGTCTGATCTGTCTTGCGCAGTGTTGCAGGAGTCAAACACATTGGTAGATTTCTCAAAACGAGTAGACCAATTAAGCACAGATTCAAAACACACACACACACACACACACACACACACACACACTCACACAGATTTCACTCATACACATTTGATCAAAACATACAACCGCACTGTCCCATCACAATCCCAGAGTCAGTGCTTCATGGCACAGTGTGTTAATACATTTGTACTGCAACCTCTCTAGCAGTGAAGTATCAGGAGACTCATGTACTGACAGCATTCGCGCAAAGTGTCTCTTTACTCTCGCAGTGTCTTATCATGTTGCGCAGTTTTGCACGACTCAAAGACATTGATAGAGTTCTCGAAATGAGTACAGTACAATCAAGCACAGAATCAAAACACACACACATAAACACACACACACACACACACACACACACACACACACAAACACCCATTTTCACCAAACACATTCGAGTCAAAACATTCAAGCGCACTATTGCATCACAATCACAGAGTCAGAGTTTTATTGTACAGTGTGTTACTACACTTGTACTGCATCTCACTAGCAGTGAAGTATCAGGAGACTCAAGTACTGACAGCATTCGCGCAAAGTGTCTCTTTACTCTCACAGTGTCTTATCATGCTTGCTCAGTCTTGCAAGACTCAAAGACATTGATAGAGTTCTCGAAATGAGTACAGTACAATCAAGCACAGAATCAAAACACACACACATAAACACATACACACACACACAAACACCCATATTTACCAAAAACATTCGAGTCAAAACATTCAAGCGCACTGTCCCATCACAATCACAGAGACAGAGTTTTATTGCACAGTATGTTACTACAATTGTACTGCAATCTCACTAGCAGTGAAGTATCAGGAGACTCATGTACTGACAGCATTCACCCAAAGTGTCTCTTTATTCTGGCAGTGTCTTATCATGCTTGCGCAGTGCTGCAGGCCTCAAAGACATTGATAGAGTTCTCGAAACGAGTACAGTACAATCAAGCACAGAATCAAGACATACACACATAAAACACACACACACACACAAACACCAATTTTCACCAAACATATTCGAGTCAAAACATTCAAGCACACTGTCGCATTACAATCACAGAGTAAGAGTTTTATTGCACAGTGTGTTAATACACTTGTACTGCAATCTCTCTAGCAGTGAAGTATCAGGAGACTCATGTATTGACAGCATTCGCACAAAGTGTCTCTTTATTCTCGCAGTGTCTTGTCATTCTTGCGCAGTGTCCAGGATTCAAAGACATTGATAGAGTTCTCAAAACGAGTACAGTACAATCAAGCACAGAATCAAAACACTCACCCATTCCCCCACTTAGGTTATTGTCAGTGTTTTTGCATACTAAACAGTATTTGACTAGTTTCACATGGGCAACACATGTAATGTAGACTCGCTTTTTTCACCCATCATGATTTTGCACACAGGAATCATATCAAAGCAATCCCTGAAATGATAGGGTTATGGTAAGGGATGTTGTTAGGAAGGGTTATTGTTAGGGTTTCGGTTATGATTATCGTTTTCATTATGCTTAATGTTACAGTTAAAATTAGGTTTAGTATTAGGGTTATGGTTAGTTTTTGGTGTGATTAGGAATAAAGATGGGGTAATGTATATCGCAGTCAAAATAGTCTCGCTTTAGTCACATTTCTTGTACTGTGTCTCCTGCAACACACATTGTCAACAACCACACCCACATCCACACAAACACACAACACCCGAATACACACACACACACACATACACACACACACGAACTCAATCAGGTAAAACATTCATCCATATTACCACATCTCAAAATCACAGGGTCAGAACATTATCGCAGAATGTGTTACTTCATTTTTACTGGACTCACATGAATTGATAGAGTTCTATCAACGCCTTCAGTACAGAATCACCCATACTTCCACAGAGGTCTCTGTATGCGTATGAGCATATTAACAGACTGTCAGTATACTCTCTAATGCCATACATGTACCTTATACATTCACTTTATTCATAATGCATTTGCACATTTGAATCATAGGAGAGCACTCATTTAAATAATACGAATGTAGTTTGTGTTAGTATTAGGAAAGTGTTACTTTTGGGGTTGTGTTATGATTAGCGTTAGGTTTATGGTTATTGTTACCGATAAGGTTTCTGTTAGGGTTAACTTTATGGTACTGTTAGGAATAAGCATGAGGTAGGGGATCTCGCAAACAGTCTAATCAGACTTGCACTAGTCACAGATCTTGTATTTTATATGCTGAATCGTACATATTGTTAATACAAACACAAACACACACAAATTGTCACCATACACATTTGAGTCAACACAATCAATAGCACTGTCACATCACAAAATCACAGAGACAGTGCTCTCTCGTGCTTTTGTTTCTACACTTGTACTGCAAACTCACTACCTGCAAATTCCAGGATAGTCATGTACTGACAGCATTCGCGCGAATTGCCTCTTTACAATAACAGTGTCTTATCTGTCTTGCACAGTGTAGCAGGACTCAAACAAATTGGTAGATTTCTCAAAATGAGCAGAACAATTAAGCACAGAATCAAAACACACACACACACACACACACACACACACACACACACTCACACACAGATTTCCCTCATACACATTTGATCAAAACTTTCAACTGCACTGTCCCATCACAATCACAGTGTCAGTGCTATATGGCACAGTGTGTTAATACACTTGTACTGCAATCTCTCTAGCAGTGAAGTATCAGGAGACTCATGTACTGACAGCATTCGCGCAAAGTGTCTCTTTACTCTCGCAGTGTCTTATCATGCTTGCGCAGTGTTGCAGGACTCAAAGACATTGATAGAGTTCTCGAAATGAGTACATTACAATCAAGCACAGATTCAAAACACCAACATCTCCCACTGAGATATTGTCAGGTTTTTGCATACAAACAGACGTTTCACATGGGCAACACCTGTAAAGACACGCTTTTTTCACCCATCATGATTTTGCACACATCGAATAACATCAAAGCACTCCCTGAAATGATAGAGTACGGTAGGGATGTTGTTAGGAAGGGTTATTGTTAGGGTTTCGGTTATGATTAGCGTTTTCATTATGCTTAACTCTACAGTTACTTTTAGGATTAGGATTAGGGTTATGGTTAGTTTTGGTGTGATCAGGAATAAAGACGGGGTAATGTATATCGCAGTCAAAATAGTCTCGCTTTAGTCACATTTCTTGTACTGTGCCCTGCAACACACATTGTCAAAACCACACCCACATACACATAAACACACACACACACACACACACACACACACACACACACACGTACTCAATCAGGTAAAACATTCATCCATATTACCACATCTCAAAATCACAGGGTCAGAACATTATCGCGGAATGTGTTACTTCATTTTTACTGGCCTCACATGAATTGATAGAGTTCTATCAACGCCTTCAGTACAGAACCACACATTCTTCCACAGAGGTCTCTGTATGCGTATGAGCATATTAACAGACTGTCAGTATACACTCTAATGCCATACATGTACCTTATACATTCACTTTATTCATAATGCATTTGCACCCTTGAATCATAGAAGAGCACTCATTTAAATAATACGAATGTTTTTTGTGTTAGTATTAGGAAAGTGTTACTTTTGGGGTTGTGTTATGATTAGCGTTAGGTTTATGGTTATTGTTACAGATAAGGTTTCTGTTAGGGTTAACTTTATGGTACTGTTAGGAATAAGCATGAGGTAGGGGATATCGCAAACAGTCTAATCAGGCTCGTACTAGTCACAGATCTTGTATTGTATATGCTGCATCGTACTTATTGTTAATACACACACAAACACACACAAATTGTCATCATACACATTTGAGTCAAAACATTCAATAGCACTGTCACATCACAAAATCACAGAGACAGTGCTCTCTCGCGCAGTTTGTTTCTACACTTGTACTGCAAACTCACTAGCTGCAAATTCCAGGATAGTCATGTACTGACAGCATTCGCACAAAGGGTGTCTTTACTCTCACAGTGTCTTATCTGTCTTGCGCAGTGTAGCAGGACTCAAACACATTGGTAGATTTCTCAAAAAGAGTAGAACAATTAAGCACAGAATCAAAACACACACACACACACACTCACATAGATTTCCCTCATACACATTTGATCAAAATATTCAACCGCACTGTCCCATCACAATCCCAGAGTCAGTGCTTCATGGCACAGTGTGTTAATACACTTGTACTGCAATCTCTCTAGCAGTGAAGTATCAGGAGACTCATGTACTGACAGCATTCGCTCAAAGTGTCTCTTTACTCTCGCAGTGTCTTATCATGCTTGCACAGTCTTGCAGGACTGAAAGACATTGATAGAGTTCTCGAAACAAGTACAGTACAATCAAGCACAGAATCAAAACACACACACATAAACACACACACACACACACACACACACACACACACACAAACACCCATATTCACCAAACTTATTCGAGTCAAAACATTTAAGCGCACTGTCGCATCCCAATCACAGAGTCAGAGTTTTATTGCACAGTATGTTACTACAATTGTACTGCAATCTCACTAGCAGTGAAGTATCAGGAGACTCATGTACTGACAGCATTCGCGCAAAGTGTCTCTTTATTCTTGCAGTGTCTTATCATTCTTGCGCAGTGTCCAGGATTCAAAGACCTTGATAGAGTTCTCAAAACGAGTACATTACAATCAAGCACAGATTCAAAACACTCACCCATTCACCCACTGAGGTTATTGTCAGTGTTTTTGCATAGTAAACAGTATTCGAATGGTTTCACATGGGCAACACATGTAATGTAGACTCGCTTTTTTCACCCATCATGATTTTGCACACATGAATAATATCAAAGAACTCCCTGAAATGATAGAGTTACGGTAAGGGATGTTGTTAGGAAGGGTTATTGTTAGGGTTTCGGTTATGATTAGCGTTTTCATTATGCTTAACTTTACAGTTACTTTTAGGATTAGGATTAGGGTTATGGTTAGTTTTTGGTGTGATTAGGAATAAAGACAGGATAATGTATATCGCAGTCAAAATAGTCTCGCTTTAGTCACATTTCTTGTACTGTGTCTCCTGCAACACACATTGTCAACAACCACACCCACATACACACAAACCCACAACACACAAATACACACACATACACACACACACACACACACACACATGTACTCAATCAGGTAAAACATTCATCCATATTACCACATCTCAAAATCACAGGGTGAGAACATTATCGCGGAATGTGTTACTTCATTTTTACTGGCCTCACATGAATTGATAGAGTTCTATCAACGCCTTCAGTACAGAACCACCCATTCTTCCACAGAGGTCTCTGTATGCGTATGAGCATATTAACAGACTGTCAGTATACTCTCTAATGCCATACATGTACCTTATACATTCACTTTATTCATAATGCATTTGCACCCTTGAATCATAGGAGAGCACTCATTTAAATAATACGAAAGTAGTTTGTGTGAGTATTAGGAGAGTGTTACTTTTGGGGTTGTGTTATGATTAGCGTTAGGTTTATGGTTATTGTTACGGATAAGGTTTCTGTTAGAGTTAACTTTATGATACTGTTAGAAATAAGCATGAGGTAGGGGATCTCGCAAACAGTCTAATCAGGCTCGTACTAGTCACAGATCTTGTATTGTATATGCTGCATCGTACATATTGTTAATACACACACAAACACACACAAATTGTCACCATACACATTTGAGTCAAAACATTCAATAGCACTGTCACATCACAAAATCACAGAGACAGTGCTCTCTTGCACGCAGTTTGTTTCTACACTAGTACTCCAATCTCACTAGCTGCAAATTCCAGGATAGTCATGTACTGAAAGCATTCGCGCAAAGGGTCTTTTTATTCTCACAGTGTCTTATCAGTCTTGCACAGTGTAGCAGGACTCAAACACATTGGTAGATTTCTCAAAAAGAGTAGAACAATTAAGCACAGAATCAAAACACACACACACACACACACACACACACACACACACACACACGTACTCAATCAGGTAAAACATTCATCCATATTACCACATCTCAAAATTACAGGGTGAGAACATTATCGCAGAATGTGTTACTTAATTTTTACTGGCCTCACATGAATTGATAGAGTTCTATCAACGCCTTCAGTACAGAATCACCCATTTTTCCACAGAGGTCTCTGTATGCGTATGAGCATATTAACAGACTGTCAGTATACTCTCTAATGCCATACATGTACCCTATACATTCACTTTATTCATAATGCATTTGCACCCTTGAATCATAGGAGAGCACTCATTTAAATAATATGAATGTAGTTTGTGTTAGTATTAGGAGAGTGTTACTTTTGGTGTTGTGTTATGATTAGCATTAGGTTTATGGTTATTGTTACGGATAAGGTTTCTGTTAGGGTTAACTTTCTGGTACTGTTAGGAATAAGCATTAGGTAGGGGATCTCGCAAACAGTCTAATCAGGCTCGTACTAGGCACAGATCTTGTATTTTATATGCTGCATCGTACTTATTGTTAATACACACACAAATTGTCACCATACACATTTGAGTCAAAACATTCAATAGCACTGTCACATCACAAAATCACAGAGACAGTGCCCTCTCACGCAGTTTGTATCTACACTTGTACTGCAAACTCACTAGCTGCAAATTCCAGGATAGTCATGTACTGACAGCATTCGCGCAAAGGGTCTCTTTACTCTCACAGTGTCTTATCTGTCTTGCGCAGTGTAGCAGGACTCAAACACATTGGTAGATTTCTCAAAAAGAGTAGAACAATTAAGCACAGAATCAAGACACACACACACACACTCACACAGATTTCCCTCATACACATTTCATCAAAACATTCAACCGCACTGTCCCATCACAATCCCAGAGTCAGTGCTTCATGGCACAGTGTGTTAATACACTTGTACTGCAATCTCTCTAGCAGTGAAGTATCAGGAGACTCATGTACTGACAGCATTCGTGCAAAGTGTCTCTTTACTCTCGCAGTGTCTTATCATGCTTGCGCAGACTTGCAGGACTCAAAGACATTGATAGAGTTCTCGAAACGAGTACTGTACAATCAAGCACAGAATAAAAACACGCACACATAAACACACACACACACACACACACAAACACCCATTTTCACCAAACACATTCTAGTCAAAACATTCAAGCGCACTGTCGCATCACAATCACAGAGTCAGAGGCTTATTGCACAGTATGTTACTACAATTGTACTGCAATCTCACTAGCAGTGAAGTATCAGGAGACTCATAAACTGACAGCATTCGCGCAAAGTGTCTCTTTATTCTGGCAGTGTCTTATCATTCTTGCGCAGTGTCCAAAATTCAAAGACATTGATAGAGTTCTCAAAACGAGTACATTACAATCAAGCACAGATTCAAAACACTCACCCATTCTCCCACTGAGGTTATTGTCAGTGTTTTGCATACTAAACAGTATTTGACTAGTTTCACATGGGCAACACATGTAATGTAGACTCGCTTTTTTCACCCATCATGATTTTGCACACAGGAATCATATCAAAGCAATCCCTGAAATGATAGGGTTATGGTAAGGGATGTTGTTAGGAAGGGTTATTGTTAGGGTTTCGGTTATGATTAGCCTTTTCATTATGCTTAACTTTACAGTTACATTTAGGATTAGGATTAGGGTTATGGGTAGTTTTTGGTGTGATTAGGAATAAAGACGGGGTAATGTATATCGCAGTCAAAATAGTCTCGCTTTAGTCACATTTCTTGTACTGTGTCTCCTGCAACACACATTGTCAACAACAACACCCACAAACACACAAACACACAACACACAAATACACACACACACACACACACACATACACACACATGTACTCAATCAGGTAAAACATTCATCCATATTACCACATCTCAAAATCACAGGGTGAGAACATTATCGCGGAATGTGTTACTTCATTTTTTCTGGCCTCACATGAATTGATAGAGTTCTACCAACGCTTTCGGTACAGAACCACCCATTCTTCCACAGAGGTCTCTGTATGCGTATGAGCATATTAACAGACTGTCAGTATAATCTCTAATGCCATACATGTACCTTATACATTCACTTTATTCATAATGCATTAGCACCCTTGAATCATAGGAGAGCACTCATTTAAATAATACGAATGTAGTTTGTGTTAGTACTAGGAACGTGTTACTTTTGGGGTTGTGTTATGATTAGCGTTAGGTTTATGGTTATTGTTACAGATAAGGTTTCTGTTAGGGTTAACTTTATGGTACTGTTAGGAATAAGCATGAGGTAGGGGATCTCGCAAACAGACTAATCAGGCTCGCACTAGTCACAGATCTTGTATTGTATATGCTGCATCGTACATATTGTTAATACACACAGAAACACACACAAATTGTCACCATACACATTTGAGTCAAAACATTCAATAGCACTGTCACATCACAAAATCACAGAGACAGTGCTCTCTCGCACAGTTTGTTTCTACACTTGTACTGCAAACTCACTAGCTGCAAATTCCAGGATAGTCATGTACTTACAGCATTCGCGCAAAGGGTCTCTTTACTCTCACAGTGTCTTATCTGTCTTGAGCAGTGTAGCAGGACTCAAACACATTGGTAGATTTCTCAAAAAGAGAAGAGGAGAACAATTAAGCACAGAATCAAGACACACACACACACACACACACTCACACAGATTTCCCTCATACACATTTGATCAAAACATTCAACCGCACTGTCCCATCACAATCCCAGAGTCAGTGCTCATGGCACAGTGTGTTAATACACTTGTACTGCAATCACTCTAGCAGTGAAGTATCAGGAGACTCATGTACTGACAGCATTCACGCAAAGTGTCTCTTTACTCTCTCAGTGTCTTATCATGCTTGAGCAGTGTTGCAGGACTCAAAGACATTGATAGAGTTCTTGAAACGAGTACAGTACAATCAAGCACAGAATCAAAACACACACACATAATCACACACACACACACACACACACACACACACACAAACACCCATATTCACCAAACACATTCGAGTCAAAACATTCAAGCGCACTATTGCATCACAATCACAGAGTCAGAGATTTATTGTACAATATGTTACTACACTTGTACTGCATCTCACTAGCAGTGAAGTATCAGGAGACTCATGTACTGACAGCATTCGTGCAAAGTGTCTTTTTACTCTCGCAGTGTCTTATCATGCTTGCGCAGACTTGCAGGACTCAAAGACATTGATAGAGTTCTCGAAACGAGTACAGTACAATCAAGCACAGAATCAAAACACGCACACATAAACACACACACACACACACACACACACACACACACACACACACACACACACACACAAACACCCATTTTCACCAAACACATTCTAGTCAAAACATTCAAGCGCACTGTCGCATCACAATCACAGAGTCAGAGGTTTATTGCACAGTATGTTACTACAATTGTACTGCAATCTCACTAGCAGTGAAGTATCAGGAGACTCAAGTACTGACAGCATTAGCGCAAAGTGTCTCTTTATTCTGGCAGTGTCTTATCATTCTTGCGCAGTGTCCAGGATTCAAAGACATTGATAGAGTTCTCAAAACAAGTACATTACAATCAAGCACAGATTCAAAACACTCACCCATTCTCCCACTGAGGTTATTGTCAGTGTTTTTGCATACTAAACAGTATTTGACTAGTTTCACATGGGCAACATATGTAATGTAGACTCGCCTTTTTCACCCATCATGATTTTGCACACATAAATAATATCAAAGCACTCCCTGAAATTATAGAGTTACGGTAAGGGATGTTGTTAGGAAGGGTTATTGTTAGGGTTTCGGTTATGATTAGCGTTTTCATTATGCTTAACTTTACAGTTACTTTTAGTGTTAGGATTAGGTTATGGTTAGTTTTTGGTGTGATTAGGAATAAAGACGGGGTAATGTATATCGCAGTCAAAATAGTATCGCTTTAGTCACATTACTTGTACTCTGTCTCCTGCAACACACATTGTCAACAACCACACCCACATACACACAAACACACAACACACAAATACACACACACACACACACACACACACACACACATACTTAATCAGGTAAAACATTCATCCATATTACCACATCTCAAAATCACAGGGTCAGAACATTATCGCAGAATGTGTTACTTCATTGTTACTGGCCTCACATGAATTGATAGATTTCTATCAACGCCTTCAGTACAGAAACACCCATTCTTCCACAGAGGCCTCTGTATGCGTATGAGCATATTAACAGACTGTCAGTATAATCTCTAATGCCATACATGTACCTTATACATTCACTTTATTCATAATGCATTAGCACCCTTGAATCATAGGAGAGCACTCATTTAAATAATACGAATGTAGTTTGTGTTAGTACTAGGAACGTGTTACTTTTGGGGTTGTGTTATGATTAGCGTTAGGTTTATGGTTATTGTTACAGATAAGGTTTCTGTTAGGGTTAACTTTATGGTACTGTTAGGAATAAGCATGAGATAGGGGATCTCGCAAACAGACTAATCAGGCTCGCACTAGTCACAGATCTTGTATTGTATATGCTGCATCGTACATATTGTTAATACACACAGAAACACACACAAATGGTCACCATACACATTTGAGTCTACACATTCAATAGCACTGTCACATCCCAAAATCACAGAGAAAGTGCTCTCTCGCGCAGTTTGTTTCTACACTTGTACTGCCAACTCACTAGCAGCAAATTCCAGGATAGTCATGTACTTACAGCATTCGCACAAAGGGTCTCTTTACTCTCACAGTGTCTTATCTGTCTTGAGCAGTGTAGCAGGACTCAAACACATTGGTAGATTTCTCAAAAAGAGAAGAGGAGAACAATTAAGCACAGAATCAAGACACACACACACACACACACACACTCACACAGATTTCCCTCATACACATTTGATCAAAACATTCAACCGCACTGTCCCATCACAATCCCAGAGTCAGTGCTCATGGCACAGTGTGTTAATACACTTGTACTGAAATCTCTCTAGCAGTGAAGTATCAGGAGACTCATGTACTGACAGCATTCACGCAAAGTGTCTCTTTACTCTCGCAGTGTCTTATCATGCTTGAGCAGTGTTGCAGGACTCAAAGACATTGATAGAGTTCTTGAAACGAGTACAGTACAATCAAGCACAGAATCAAAACACACACACATAAACACACACACACACACACACACACACACAAACACCCATATTCACCAAACACATTCGAGTCAAAACATTCAAGCGCACTATTGCATCACAATCACAGAGTCAGAGATTTATTGTACAATATGTTACTACACTTGTACTGCATCTCACTAGCAGTGAAGTATCAGGAGACTCATGTACTGACAGCATTCGTGCAAAGTGTCTTTTTACTCTCGCAGTGTCTTATCATGCTTGCGCAGACTTGCAGGACTCAAAGACATTGATAGAGTTCTCGAAACGAGTACAGTACAATCAAGCACAGAATCAAAACACGCACACATAAACACACACACACACACACACACACACACACACACACACACACACACACAAACACCCATTTTCACCAAACACATTCTAGTCAAAACATTCAAGCGCACTGTCGCATCACAATCACAGAGTCAGAGGTTTATTGCACAGTATGTTACTACAATTGTACTGCAATCTCACTAGCAGTGAAGTATCAGGAGACTCAAGTACTGACAGCATTAGCGCAAAGTGTCTCTTTATTCTGGCAGTGTCTTATCATTCTTGCGCAGTGTCCAGGATTCAAAGACATTGATAGAGTTCTCAAAACAAGTACATTACAATCAAGCACAGATTCAAAACACTCACCCATTCTCCCACTGAGGTTATTGTCAGTGTTTTTGCATACTAAACAGTATTTGACTAGTTTCACATGGGCAACATATGTAATGTAGACTCGCCTTTTTCACCCATCATGATTTTGCACACATAAATAATATCAAAGCACTCCCTGAAATTATAGAGTTACGGTAAGGGATGTTGTTAGGAAGGGTTATTGTTAGGGTTTCGGTTATGATTAGCGTTTTCATTATGCTTAACTTTACAGTTACTTTTAGGATTAGGATTAGGTTATGGTTAGTTTTTGGTGTGATTAGGAATAAAGACGGGGTAATGTATATCGCAGTCAAAATAGTATCGCTTTAGTCACATTACTTGTACTCTGTCTCCTGCAACACACATTGTCAACAACCACACCCACATACACACAAACACACAACACACAAATACACACACACACACACACACACATACTCAATCAGGTAAAACATTCATCCATATTACCACATCTCAAAATCACAGGGTCAGAACATTATCGCAGAATGTGTTACTTCATTGTTACTGGCCTCACATGAATTGATAGATTTCTATCAACGCCTTCAGTACAGAAACACCCATTCTTCCACAGAGGCCTCTGTATGCGTATGAGCATATTAACAGACTGTCAGTATAATCTCTAATGCCATACATGTACCTTATACATTCACTTTATTCATAATGCATTAGCACCCTTGAATCATAGGAGAGCACTCATTTAAATAATACGAATGTAGTTTGTGTTAGTACTAGGAACGTGTTACTTTTGGGGTTGTGTTATGATTAGCGTTAGGTTTATGGTTATTGTTACAGATAAGGTTTCTGTTAGGGTTAACTTTATGGTACTGTTAGGAATAAGCATGAGATAGGGGATCTCGCAAACAGACTAATCAGGCTCGCACTAGTCACAGATCTTGTATTGTATATGCTGCATCGTACATATTGTTAATACACACAGAAACACACACAAATGGTCACCATACACATTTGAGTCTACACATTCAATAGCACTGTCACATCCCAAAATCACAGAGAAAGTGCTCTCTCGCGCAGTTTGTTTCTACACTTGTACTGCCAACACACTAGCAGCAAATTCCAGGATAGTCATGTACTTACAGCATTCGCGCAAAGGGTCTCTTTACTCTCACAGTGTCTTATCTGTCTTGAGCAGTGTAGCAGGACTCAAACACATTGGTAGATTTCTCAAAAAGAGAAGAGGAGAACAATTAAGCACAGAATCAAGACACACACACACACACACACACTCACACAGATTTCCCTCATACACATTTGATCAAAACATTCAACCGCACTGTCCCATCACAATCCCAGAGTCAGTGCTCATGGCACAGTGTGTTAATACACTTGTACTGCAATCACTCTAGCAGTGAAGTATCAGGAGACTCATGTACTGACAGCATTCACGCAAAGTGTTTCTTTACTCTCGCAGTGTCTTATCATGCTTGAGCAGTGTTGCAGGACTCAAAGACATTGATAGAGTTCTTGAAACGAGTACAGTACAATCAAGCACAGAATCAAAACACACACACATAAACACACACACACACACACACACAAATACCCATATTCACCAAACACATTCGAGTCAAAACATTCAAGCGCACTATTGCATCACAATCACAGAGTCAGAGATTTATTGTACAATATGTTACTACACTTGTACTGCATCTCACTAGCAGTGAAGTATCAGGAGACTCATGTACTGACAGCATTCGTGCAAAGTGTCTTTTTACTCTCGCAGTGTCTTATCATGCTTGCGCAGACTTGCGGGACTCAAAGACATTGATAGAGTTCTCGAAACGAGTACAGTACAATCAAGCACAGAATCAAAACACGCACACATAAACACACACACACACACACACACACACACACACACACACACACACACAAACACCCATTTTCACCAAACACATTCTAGTCAAAACATTCAAGCGCACTGTCGCATCACAATCACAGAGTCAGAGGTTTATTGCACAGTATGTTACTACAATTGTACTGCAATCTCACTAGCAGTGAAGTATCAGGAGACTCAAGTACTGACAGCATTAGCGCAAAGTGTCTCTTTATTCTGGCAGTGTCTTATCATTCTTGCGCAGTGTCCAGGATTCAAAGACATTGATAGAGTTCTCAAAACAAGTACATTACAATCAAGCACAGATTCAAAACACTCACCCATTCTCCCACTGAGGTTATTGTCAGTGTTTTTGCATACTAAACAGTATTTGACTAGTTTCACATGGGCAACATATGTAATGTAGACTCGCCTTTTTCACCCATCATGATTTTGCACACATAAATAATATCAAAGCACTCCCTGAAATTATAGAGTTACGGTAAGGGATGTTGTTAGGAAGGGTTATTGTTAGGGTTTCGGTTATGATTAGCGTTTTCATTATGCTTAACTTTACAGTTACTTTTAGGATTAGGATTAGGTTATGGTTAGTTTTTGGTGTGATTAGGAATAAAGACGGGGTAATGTATATCGCAGTCAAAATAGTATCGCTTTAGTCACATTACTTGTACTCTGTCTCCTGCAACACACATTGTCAACAACCACACCCACATACACACAAACACACAACACACAAATACACACACACACACACACACACACATACTCAATCAGGTAAAACATTCATCCATATTACCACATCTCAAAATCACAGGGTCAGAACATTATCGCAGAATGTGTTACTTCATTGTTACTGGCCTCACATGAATTGATAGATTTCTATCAACGCCTTCAGTACAGAAACACCCATTCTCCCACAGAGGTCTCTGTATGCGTATGAGCATATTAACAGACTGTCAGTATAATCTCTAATGCCATACATGTACCTTATACATTCACTTTATTCATAATGCATTTGCACCCTTGAATCATAGGATAGCACTCATTTAAATAATACGAATGTAGTTTGTGTTAGTATTAGGAATGTGTTACTTTTGGTGTTGTGTTATGAGTAGCGTTAGGTTTATGGTTATTGTTACAGATAAGGTTTCTGTTAGGGTTAACTTTATGGTACTGTTAGAAATAAGCATGAGGTAGGGGATCTCGCAAACAGACTAATCAGGCTCGCACTAGTCACAGATCTTGTATTGTATATGCTGCATCGTACATATTGTTAATACACACGCAAACACACACAAATTGTCACCATACACATTTGAGTCTACACATTCAATAGCACTGTCACATCCCAAAATCACAGAGAAAGTGCTCTCTCGCGCAGTTTGTTTCTACACTTGTACTGCCAACTCACTAGCAACAAATTCCAGGATAGTCATGTAATTACAGCATTCGCGCAAAGGGTCTCTTTACTCTCACAGTGTCTTATCTGTCTTGAGCAGTGTAGCAGGACTCAAACACATTGGTAGATTTCTCAAAAAGAGAAGAGGAGAACAATTAAGCACAGAATCAAGACACACACACACACACACACACACACACTCACACAGATTTCCCTCATACACATTTGATCAAAACATTCAACCGCAATGTCCCATCACAATCCCAGAGTCAGTGCTTCATGGCACAGTGTGTTAATACACTTGTACTGCAATCTCTCTAGCAGTGAAGTATCAGGAGACTCATGTACTGACAGCATTCGCGCAAAGTGTCTCTTTACTCTCGCAGTGTCTTATCATGCTTGCGCAATGTTGCAGGACTCAAAGACATTAATAGAGTTCTCGAAACGAGTACAGTACAATCAAGCACAGAGTCAAAACACACACACATAAACACACACACACACACACACACACACACAAACACCCATATTCACCAAACACATTCGAGTCAAAACAATCAAGCGCACTGTCGCATCACAATCACAGAGTCAGAGTTTTATTGCACAGTATGTTACTACAATTGTACTGCAATCTCACTAGCAGTGAAGTTTCAGGAGACTCATGTATTGACAGCATTCGCTCAAAGTGTCTCTTTACTCTCACAGTGTCTTATCATTCTTGCGCAGTGTCCAGGATTCAAAGACATTGATAGAGTTCTCAAAACGAGTACATTACAATCAATCACAGATTCTAAACACTCACCCATTCTCCCACTGAGGTTATTGTCAGTGTTTTTGCATACTAAACAGTATTTGACTAGTTTCACATGGGCAACACATGTAATGTAGATTCGCTTTTTTCACCCATCATGATTTTGCACACATGAATTATATCAAAGCACTCCCTGAAATGATAGCGTTATGGTAAGGGATGTTGTTAGGAAGGGTTATTGTTAGGGTTTAGGTTATGATTAGCGTTTCATTATGCTTAACTTTACAGTTACATTTAGGATTAGGATTAGGGTTATGGTTAGTTTTTGGTGTGATTAGGAATAAGACGGGGTAATGTATATCGCAGTCAAAATAGTCTCGCTTTACTCACATTTCTTGTACTGTGTCTCCTGCAACACACATTGTCAACAACCACACCCACATACACACAAACACACAACACACAAATACACACACATACACACGTACTCAATCAGGTAAAACATTCATCCATATTACCACATCTCAAAATCACAGGGTCAGAACATTATCGCGGAATGTGTTACTTCATTTTTACTGGCCTCACATAAATTGATAGATTCTATAAACACCTTCAGTACAGAACCACCCATTCTTCCTCAGAAGTCTCTGTATGCATAGAGCATATTAACAGACTGTCAGTATACTCGCTAATGCCATACATGTACATTATACATTCACTTTATTCATAATGCATTTGCACCCTTGAATCATAGGAGAGCACTCATTTAAATAATACGAATGTAGTTTGTGTTAGTATTAGGAAAGTGTTACTTTTGGGGTTGTGTTATGATTAGCATTAGGTTTATGGTTATTGTTACGGATAAGGTTTCTATTAGGGTTAACTTTATGGTACTGATAGGAATAAGCATGTGGTAGGGGATCTCGCAAACAGTCTAATCAGGCTCGCACTAGTCACAGATCTTGTATTGTATATGCTGCATCGTACATATTGTTAATAAACACACAAACACACACAAATTGTCACCATACACATTTGAGTCAACACATTCAATAGCACTGTCACATCACAAAATCACAGAGAAAGTGCTCTCTCGCGCAGTTTGTATCTACACTTGTACTGCCAACTCACTAGCTGCAAATTCCAGGATAGTCATGTACTTACAGCATTCGCGCAAAGTGTCTCTTTACTCTCACAGTGTCTTATCTGTCTTGTGCAGTGTAGCAGGACTCAAACACATTGGGAGATTTCTCAAAACGAGTACAACAATTAAGCACAGAATCAACACACACACATACACACACACACACACACACACACACACACACACACACTCACACAGATTTCCCTCATACACATTTGATCAAAACATTCAACCGCACTGTCCCATCACAATCCCAGGTCAGTGCTTCATGGCACAGTGTGTTAATACACTTGTATTGCAATCTCTCTAGCAGTGAAGTATCAGGAGACTCGTGTACTGCCAGCATTCGCGCAAAGTGTCTCTTTACTCTCGCAGTGTCTTATCATGCTTGTTCAGTGTTGCAGGACTCAAAGACATTGATAGAGTTCTTGAAACGAGTACAGTACAATCAAGCACAGAATCAAAACACACACACATAAACACACACACACACACACACACACACACACAAAAACCCATTTTCACCAAACACATTCGAGTCAAAACATTCAAGCGCACTATTGCATCACAATCACAGAGTCAGAGTTTTATTGTACAATATGTTACTACACTTGTACTGCAATCTCACTAGCAGTGAAGTATCAGGAAACTCATGTACTGACAGCATTCGCGCAAAGTGTCTCTTTACTCTCGCAGTGTCTTATCATTCTTGTGCAGTCTTGCAGGACTCAAAGACATTGATAGAGTTCTCGAAATGAGTACAGTACAATCAAGCACAGAATCAAAACACACACACATAAAAACACACACACACACACAAACACCCATATTCACCAAACACATTCGAGTCAAAACATTCAAGCGCACTGTCGCATCACAATCACAGAATCAGACTTTTATTGCACAGTATGTTACTACAATTGTACTGCAATCTCACTAGCAGTGAAGTATCAGGAAACTCATAAACTGACAGCATTCGCGCAAAGTGTCTCTTTTTTCTGGCAGTGTCTTATCATTCTTGCACAGTGTCCAAAATTCAAAGACATTGATAGAGTTCTCAAAACGAGTACATTACAATCAAGCACAGATTCAAAACACTCACCCATTCTCCCACTGAGGTTATTGTCAGTGTTTTTTGCATACTAAACAGTATTTGACTAGTTTCACATGGGCAACCCATGTAATGTAGATTCGCTTTTTTCACCCATCATGATTTTGCACACATGAATTATATCAAAGCACTCCCTGAAATGATAGATTTACAGTAAGGGATGTTGTTAGGAAGGGTTATTGTTAGGGTGTCGGTTATGATTAGCGTTTTCATTATGCTTAACTTTACAGTTACTTTTAGGATTAGGATTAGGGTTATGGTTAGTTTTTGGTGTGATTAGGAATAAACATGGGGTAATGTATATCGCAGTCAAAATAGTCTCGCTTTAGTCACATTACTTGTACTGTGTCTCCTGCAACACACATTGTCAACAACCACACCCACATACACACAAACACACAACACACAACACACAAATACACACACACACACACACACACACACGTACTCAATCAGGTAAAACATTCATCCATATTACCACATCTCAAAATCACAGGGTCAGAACATTATCGCGGAATGTGTTACTTCATTTTTACTGGCCTCACATGAATTGATAGAGTTCTATCAACGCCTTCAGTACAGAACCACCCATTCTTCCACAGAGGTCTCTGTATGCGTATGAGCATATTAACAGACTGTCAGTATACTCTCTAATGCCATACATGTACCTTATACATTCACTTTATTCATAATGCATTTGCACCCTTGAATCATAGGAGAGCACTCATTTAAATAATACGAATGTAGTTTTTGTTAGTATTAGGAGAGTGTTACTTTTGGGGTTGTGCTATGATTAGCGTTAGGTTTATGGTTATTGTTACAGATAAGGTTTCTGTTAGGGTTAACTTTATGGTACTGTTAGGAATAAGGATGAGGTAGGGGATCTCGCAAACAGTCTATTCTGACTCGTACTAGTCACAGATCTTGTATTGTATATGCTGCATCGTACATATTGTTAATACACACACAAACACACACAAATTGTCACCATACACATTTGAGTCAAAACATTCAATAGCACTGTCACATCACAAAATCACAGAGACAGTGCTCTCTCGCGCACTTTGTTTCTACACTTGTACTGCAAACTCACTAGCTGCAAATTCCAGGATAGTCATGTACTGACAGCATTCGCGCAAAGGGTCTCTTTACTCTCACAGTGTCTTATCTGTCTTGCGCACTGTAGCAGGACTAAAACACATTGGTAGATTTCTCAAAACGAGTACAACAATTAAGCACAGAATCAAAACACACACACACACACACACACACACACACACACTCACACAGATTTCCCTCATACACATTTGATCAAAACATTCAACCACACTGTCCCATCACAATCCCAGAGTCAGTGCTTCATAGCACAGTGTGTTAATACACTTGTACTGCAATCTCTCTAGCAGTGAAGTATCAGGAGACTCATGTTCTGACAGCATTCACGCAAAGTCACTCTTTACTCATGCAGGGTCTTATCATGCTTGCGCAGTGTTGCAGGACTCAAAGACATTGATAGAGTTCTCAAAACGAGTACAGTACAATCAAGCACAGAATCAACACACACACACATAAACACACACACACACACACACACACACACACACAAACACCCATTTTCACCAAACACATTCGAGTCAAAACATTCAAGCGCACTATTGCATCACAATCACAGAGTCAGAGTTTTATTGTACAGTATGTTACTACACTTGTACTGCAATGTCACTAGCAGTGAAGTATCAGGAGACTCATGTACTGACAGCATTCGCGCAAAGTGTCTCTTTACTCTCGCAGTTTCTTATCATGCTTGTGCAGTCTTGCAGGACTCAAAGACATTGATAGAGTTCTCGAAATGAGTACAGTACAATCAAGCACAGAATCAAAACACACACACATAAACACACACACACACACACACACACACACACACACTGCCACGTCCACAGCAGTGACTGCCGTGTAGTGTCACAAGATGCCACGCATTTGGCTGGTTCAAGCTGAAGGATTGGGGTATGAGCTCCCCGGTGCGTGGCCCCAGCTTCCCCTTGGCAATCAGCGACCATGACGGGACCTGTTGCCATAGGCAAATCTCTGTTTTGGGAGGTGGCAGTGGAGCGCATACTCCTGGCACTCTGCATGATTTCCCTCTGTGTACTTTAATTGTTCTATTTACAACTGACCACATACCAAGAAATCAAAGTACAGAATGAAACTGAGTTATATGACTCAAGCTTCCTCAATTCGGCTCCTCCGCTTATACAGGCTATAGTAGAAGTAACAAAGGAGGCCCCGGACGATATGAGTCTAGGGGCCTTTCTAGAGAAAGTAGAACAAAGAGAATTATTGTATGAAGTCAAAAACACATTATGTATCTACGAAAGAACTATATTTGATTATTGCTTAATCTTGATTTTCTGCCTCTGGGCCAGGTGTGGGGCTATGTGCGGGAAATGTATTGTTTTGTTAAGTTCCTTGTTCTGTATACCATATAAATCAAGCCTTTGCAGAATGTATTGTTTTGTCAAGTTTCTTATTCTGTATACTATATAAATCAAGCCTTTGCAGAAGTAAAATTGCAGCAGATTTTCACTACATAGTGTGTCTGTCTGTCATTCCCTTGCGCCGTATCTTGACTTTCCTACAGCCTTCACCCCTGTTCTCCCGTGGATTCCGGTCTCCCAGAGGGACGGTCCGTGGCAGGTGGCACCCGCGAACAGGGACCCGAAGGATAGGCAAGCTTCCTCCTTTTCTTTTCCCCTCACAGTCAGGAACGGCTCTTACCAGGACGCTGCAGGTCCGCAGGTAAAGGATCACCGGTTAAGCGTAAGTAATCACCCAACAAGGGAATCATGGGGCAACATATGACAAAGAGTGATAAAATGATGGTAATAATGCTACGCAGACAGCTAGCTAAATCAGGGTTTCAGGTTGCGGAGGAAGATATGAAAGTTTTCACAAAATTTTTGAAAGAAGTTAGCCCTTGGTTCTTGGAGGAAGGTACTTTAACGCTTGATGACTGGAAACGTGTGGGTAGAGAAATGAGAAGGCATGTTAAAGATAACGGGGAAAAAACCCTGCCTAAATATGCATATCAAATCTGGTACCAAATTCGTGAATTGCTCACTGATACTACTCCTTTTGAAGGATTGTGTCGAGATACTGCTTCTGACTTAAGTTATGAAGTAGGAGAAGAGGATGGAACTATCGAGGAAAAAATGCCCCTGTCCAAGCCTAATGCTCCATTTCCCTCTGCCTGTCCACTCCTGGGGTGTGCTGATGATGGGGATGATGATTGGGGGTTAGATGATCAACAGGAAGAGGCAGAATGGGAGGATGACTTCCGGGATCATCATCCCCCCAGGGTAGCAATGGCCAATCTATCTATCAGACCCCGGCCAGTACAAGCCACAGAGGCGTCATATGCCCCCTGTAGGATTTCAAGGAGCCCTAGCAGAGGCACGACAGACAGGTGATACTTCTTTAGGTATTTTTCCTGTTGTTGAGACAGGAGACAATGATGAGCCTGTTTGGGAACCATTGCCTCTTAAAACCCTAAAAGAGCTGCAATCGGCTGTTAAAAGCTTGGGCCCTAAGGCCCCTTATACTTTACAAGTTTTAGAAATGGTCGCCAGTCTGTGGCTAACCCCACATGACTGGATGCAAACAGCTAAAGCTACCCTTAGTCCAGGGGATTATATCCTCTGGAGAACTGAATATGAGGATAAAAACAAAGATACTATTGTACAATCAATAAAGAAAAGACATCCAAAACCCACCATGCCTATGCTTATGGGAACAGGGGAATATGCTGATCCCCAGGCCCAAATGAAGCTGCCACGAGACATATTAACTTTAATAACAACAAATGCAGTGACAGCTTGGCGTAAATTGCCACCTCCAGGAACCAAAGGAGGAGCATTGGCTAGCATTAGACAAGGTAATGAGGAACCATATCAGGACTTCATCTCAAAACTAGAAGAGGCTATTAATAGGATGTTGCCTCCTTCAGAAGGCACAGATATATTATTAAAGCAATTAGCCTGGGAAAATGCCAATGCTCTCTGTCAAGACCTGATTAGACCTATTAGAAAAACAGGAACAATATAGGACTATATTAAGGCCTGTTCAGATGCCTCACCTGCAATAGTCCAGGGAATGGCCTATGCAGCAGCTATGAAGGGACAGAAATTTAGCGCCTATGTAAAAAGACATATGGAGGAGGCAATAGAGGCTCCTCCGAACCCACATGCTTCAATTATGGGAAGCCAGGACATTTGCAAAAGGATTGCCATAAAGGCAAGAAAGGGAGTCCTGGCCTTTGCCCAAGATGCAAAAAAGGGAAGCACTGGAGGAATGAATGCAAATCAAAATTTCATAAGGACGGCACTCCACTCCCTAAAACTGAGGAAGAGGATGAGCCTAGAAGGTCAAAAAACTAGGTCAGGGGTGTTCTCCTAACCCGGCACCCAAGGGAGACATGGAATCTCCTAGCCAGGGTAATTTAAACCCTGAAGCTCCTGAATTTACAATACATGATCTGCCAAGGGCTACACCAGGGAGTGCTGGCTTAGATCTGGCCAGCAGTCAAGATCTGATCCTGTCAAAATGGGATGGAGTTTCCTTGATACCTACTAAGGTATCAGGACAACTCCTCCCTCAGACAGTAGGACTGATTGTTGGACGAAGCTCCAATTATCAGAAAAACTTTGAGGTGCTTCCTGGGGTGATAGATGCAGATACTGACAATGATATTAAGATCATGGTAAGGCCATTGGCAGAAACTATACAAATACATAAAGGACAAAGAATAGCACAATTGTTGCTATTACCATATGTGAAGTTGCCTAATCCTATATTAAAACAATCCAGAGGACAAGGACAATTTGGTTCCTCGGATGGAGTCTTTTGGGTACAGGACATGAATGAGCGACCTTTTAAAGTCATTAGGGTCAATGGAAAGAAAATTAAAGGTCTGCTGGATACAGGAGCGGACAGGACATGTATAGCAGGAAAAGACTGGCCCAATGCCTGGCCAGTACAAAAAACAGGGTCCTCTCTAATGGGACTGGGGACTGCATCGGGAGTTATGCAAAGCTCCATGATTCTTACATGGGAGGATGAAGGAAAGACTGGACATATACAGCCCTATGTTTTACCTTCTCTCCCCTTCACTTTGTGGGGAAGGGACATGCTGGACTCCATGAATGTTAAATTAGTAACCTCAGATAATTTGAATGAACAGCATTTTACATAGGGGCCACTGAAGAAAAGTTATATGCAGATAAAATAGAATGGCTGACTCAGGAGCCTGTATGGGTGAGTCAGTGGCCCCTTACTGAAGAAAAGATACAGGCTCTTGAACAACTAGTGCAAGAACAATTGGCAAAAGGTCATATAGTGGAATCCAACAGCCCCTGGAATACCCCGGTATTTGTTATTAAGAAAAAATCAGGAAAGTGGAGAATCCTACAAGACTTGAGAGCAATAAATGCTGTTATGAAAGATATGGGGCCACTTCAACCTGGCCTTCAATCACCAGTGGCTATTCCACAAGGATGGAAAATAATTGTCATAAACCTGCAGGATTGCTTTTTCACGATCTCATTGCATCCTGAGGATTGTGAACGTTTTGCCTTTAGTATCCTTTCAATTAACTTTAAACAGCCATATAAGAGATATCAATGGGTAACCTTGCCTCAGGGAATGAAAAATTCCCCAACATTATGTCAGAAATTCGTAGCTCAAACCTTACAGCACATTAGAAGTAAATATAAAGATGTGTATCTTATACACTATATGGATGATATTTTGCTTGCACATCCTGATGGAGAAAAAATAGAGATCATCTTACAAGAAACAATTCAGAAATTAACTCAATATGGGCTAGTAATTGCTCCAGAAAAAGTTCAAAAAGAACCGCCGTTACTATATTTAGGACAGATACTCACTCCTCAAGCAATTAGCTCACAAAAATTGTCTATTAGAAGAGATAAATTAAGAACTTTAAATGATTTTCAAAAATTATTAGGAGATATTAACTGGCTGAGACCATATTTGAAAATAACTACAGGAATGTTAAGTCCCCTGTATCAAATATTACAGGGAGATTCAAATCCAAAATCTCCCAGAGTTTTAACAACAGAAGCTGTTGAGGCTTTGACTTTAGTTGAAAAGGCACTAGCACAAGCCAAAGTAAAACAGATTAATTATGAAAAGCCATGGGAATTATTGATACTCCCCACTAAATATACTCCTACTGCTTGTCTCTGGCAGACAGGAATATTAGAATGGTTACATTTACCTCATACTCAAGCCAAGATGTTAGCTGATTTTCCTTATTTATGTTCTCTTTTAATTACGAAGGGAAGGATAAGGTCAAAAGAATTGTTTGAACGAGAACCACATAATATTATAACTCCTTATAATAGAGGACAAATAGATCAATTATTGCAAAATAATGATGATTGGATTTTAGCCTTATTAAATTATACAGGTCAAATTAAATATCATTATCCTAAGCATCCTATTATAGAATTTGCCAAGACAGTAGAAATTATCTTCCCTATTTGGTTCTCACCTTCCCCCCTCGAGCAGGCTATGCTTGTTTTTACAGACGGCTCTTCCTCCGGAAAGGCTGCGGTCTATATCCTAGACCGGGGCGCGTTCTGGGAGGAAGGGAAAGGAAACTCTGCACAGCAAACAGAAATTTCTGCTGTGATCCTGGCCTTTACTAAATTTGCCCAACCTTTTAATTTATATACAGAATCTAATTATGTGGTGAATTTGTTTCCGGCATTGGAAACTGCCCTTTTATCTGGAAAGTCACCAATCTTACCCCTTTTACAGAGATTACAAGAGCTAATACAACAAAGACAGCACAAATTCTTTATAGGTCATATTAGGGGACATTCAGGTCTTCCCGGACCTTTAGCCCAGGGAAATGCCATGGCTGATGTACTAACCCAGCCACAAGGTGCCTTTTCAATACAAGAGGCACAAGAAAGTCATGCTTTGCATCATCAAAATGCAAGGGCATTAAAGCGTATGTACCATATTACTAGAGAACAGGCAAGACAAATAATGAAGCAGTGTCAACACTGCCCAATAGCTCATCATCCCTTGAAAATGGGAGTAAACCCTAGAGGTTTAAAAGCCAATGTAATTTGGCAAATGGATGTGACCCATATCTCATCCTTTGGAAAATTATGCTATGTTCATATGGTCATAGATACTTTTTCTCATTTCATACATGCTTCGGCCCGAACAGGGGAAGCTGTAAAAGATGTAATTCAGCATCTTATTCAGAGTTTTCAAGTGATGGGTGTACCCTCACAGATAAAAACAGACAATGGGCCTGCATATACGGCAAAAGCCTTTGAACAGTTTTGTATGCAATGGCATATACAACATATTACAGGTATCCCTTATAACCCACAAGGACAAGGGATCATTGAAAGAGCACATCAGACTTTGAAAATGCAAATACAAAGATTACAACAGGCTAATAAATATTTCACTCCACATCATGTGTTGTCTCATAGCTTGTTCACCCTGAATCATCTCAATATAGATGACAGGCATTTTACTGCCGCCCATAAACATTGGGCAAAAGGGCTCGATAGCCCCCTACCAAAAGTTTTATGGAAGGATTTGCTTTCCGGCCTATGGAAAGGCCCGGATGTTTTAATTACTTCGGGACGAGGGTATGCTTGTGTGTTTCCACAGGATGCTGACTCCCCCATCTGGATTCCAGACAGACTCGTCAAGCCAGCTCCTCCAGAAAAGAAGAAAGCGACGGCAGAGATGACAGCAAAAGCAGCTCCAGCTCACCATGAAGAAAATGAAACTGACCTCGAGCAGAGACAAACTGATATGGACGAAGATTCGTCATCTGACACGGGAAGCGAAACGGCTGCTTCTTAATCAGGGGAAGCCCCTGACAGCGTCTATGTATTTTATTGCCTTTTTGTCTTTGATCTCGGGCCCGAAGGGAGTGGAAGGGATTTCCTACTGGGCCTACGTCCCAAATCCCCCTATTTTGCACCCTGTAGGCTGGTTTGACTCAGAGCCACTAAAAGTGTTAACTAATGATTCAGTCAGGCTAGGCGGAGCTCAGGACTCTGACGCTCGACAACACACATCCTCCTTTATAACCTTTGAGGGCAGAGCAGATTCACTGTCTATTTGCCTCGCTCTGCAAAGGAAAGTGCCTTATGGCTGCCTGAGCACCCGCTACAGCACGTACTTAACAGACGGACCTGACCGCAAGAATGCAAGTAAGAGGTGGATATGGGAGATTCAGATGCAAACCTTAGGGGATAAAAATTATAATGATTCCTTTCTTAAAGTGACTGATCTTCCTATAGAACCTTGTATTCAAAGATACCGTGACAGGGATCAATTTTGGGATTCATCTTTAACTAAATTTCCAGCATGGTTAACATATGGTTTTCCTGATTCTGCTTCTTGGTATAAACCTTCAGGTTTTGATTATAAGATTTGGGATTATTCAAATTCTAACTCAGGTGCTAAGCAGACTAGCACTGGGAAGGGTCCTTATGAAAATTACATTGATACTCATAAGAAGAAATTCCATAATTATGTTTGGCAAGGTTATGGGGAGCCACTTCGCCGATGGTTCTCCCCTGGCTTTGTTGAGCCTACCTGGGTGGTAAAAACAGATAATCATTCCAGAAAATATACAGATTTGTTTCGCCTTGTAGCTGCCTCTAATATGTTTTTGGAAAAGAAACCTAATCATACTAAATCTGAATCCATTGGTCTTAAGGCTTGTATTGCCTATCCTAATGCTTTGTTGTTAGCTCAGTCTGCTATGGTAACTATTACTGAGGATGGGAATTCTTATAAAGTTGTATGTCATTTATGTAAATTAACAAATTGTATTACCTCCACTGAACCTAAGGATCTAGGAGTAATGTTAATTGTGAGAAGGCCGCCCTTTGTTATGCTACCTGTTGAATTAGGAAATGACCCTTGGTATGACAATTCAGCCATGCAAGTTTTAGAAAGTTTGAATGCCCTAGTTAGGCCCAGACGTTTTCTTGCAGCACTTATTTTGGGAATTACCGCCCTGATTTCGATTTTAACCACCTTCGCAGTAGCCACCACTGCTTTATTGCAACAGATACATACAGCTCATTATGTTAATGCCTTAAATAAGAATATTACTTTTGCTTTATTAGAACAAGAAGCAATAGATAAAAAGTTGGAAGCAAAAGTCAACATTTTAGAAGAGGTTGTCTTAGCCCTTGGGCAGGATGTGGCTAATCTAAAAACCACTCTCTCTGCTCGCTGTCATAGCAACTTTAAATCAATTTGTGTTACCCCTCTTCCTTATAATGCCTCTCAACCTTGGGATAAAGTCAAAGCTCACTTGCAGGGAATATGGCAGGATAATGATATTACGCATGATATGAATGCTTTGCAAAAAGATATTTCGGCTGTTAGCCAGTCACATCTACAATTAGGAGGATTACAGGAATTAGCCACAGATTTAGAAAAGGGTCTTCGGAGCCTTAATCCATTGGATTGGATTCAATATTTCATATTCATTGGAATAATTATCCTCCTGGTACTGTTGGTCATTTTTCTCTTTCCATGTCTCTTAAAATGCCTTTTCTCTTCTTTACAGAGTGTCAAACAGGAGGTGTTTGAGCTTCATTTTAAAAACAAAAAAGGGGGAAGTGCCACGTCCACAGCAGTGACTGCCAAGTAGTGTCACAAGATGCCACGCATTTGGCTGGTTCACGCTGAAGGATTGGGGTATGAGCTCCCCGGAGCGTGGCCCCAGGCTTCCCCTTGGCAATCAGCGACCATGACGGGACCTGTTGCCATAGGCAAATCTCTGTTTTGGAGATGGCAGTGGAGCGCATACTCCTGGCACTCTGCATGATTTCCCTCTGTGTACTTTAATTGTTCTATTTACAACTGACCACATACCAAGAAATCAAAGTACAGAATGAAACTGAGTTATATGACTCAAGCTTCCTCAATTTGGCTCCTCCGCTTATACAGGCTATAGTAGAAGTAACAAAGGAGGCCCCGGACGATATGAGTCTAGGGGCCTTTCTAGAGAAAGTAGAACAAAGAGAATTATTGTATGAAGTCAAAAACACATTATGTATCTACGAAAGAACTATATTTGATTATTGCTTAATCTTGATTTTCTGCCTCTGGGCCAGGTGTGGGGCTATGTGCGGGAAATGTATTGTTTTGTTAAGTTCCTTGTTCTGTATACCATATAAATCAAGCCTTTGCAGAATGTATTGTTTTGTCAAGATTCTTATTCTGTATACTATATAAATCAAGCCTTTGCAGAAGTAAAATTGCAGCAGATTTTCACTACATAGTGTGTCTGTCTGTATTTCCCTTGCGCCGTATCTTGACTTTCCTACAGCCTTCACCCTTGTTCTCCCGTGGATTCTGGTCTCCCAGAGGGATGGTCCATGGCAACACACAACCGCCCATATTCACCAAACACATTCGAGTCAAAACATTCAAGCGCACTGTCGCATCACAATCACAGAGTCAGAGTTTTATTGCACAGTATGTTACTACAATTGTACTGCAATCTCACTAGCAGGGAAGTATCAGGAGACTCATGTACTGACAGCATTCGCGCAAAGTGTCTCTTTATTCTGGCAGTGTCTTATCATTCTTGCACAGTGTCCAGGATTCAAAGACATTGATAGAGTTCTCAAAAGGAGTACAGTACAATCAAGCACAGATTCAAAACACTCACCCATTCTCCCACTGAGGTTATTGTCAGTGTTTTTGCATACTAAACAGTATTTGACTAGCTTCACATGGGCAACACATGTAATGTAGATTCGCTTTTTTCACCCATCATGATTTTGCACACATGAATTATATCAAAGCACTCCCTGAAATTATAGAGTTACGGTAAGGGATGTTGTTAGGAAGGGTTATTGATAGGGTTTCGGTTATGATTAGCGTTTTCATTATGCTTAACTTTACAGTTACTTTTAGGATTAGGATTAGGGTTATGGTTAGTTTTTGGTGTGATTAGGAATAAAGACGGGGTAATGTATATCGCAGTCAAAATAGTCTCGCTTTAGTCACATTTCTTGTACTGTGTCTCCTGCAACTCACACTGTCAACAACCACACCCACATACACACAAACACACAACACACAACACACAAATACACACACACACACACACACGTACTCAATCAGGTAAAACATTCATCCATATTACCACATCTCAAAATCACAGGGTCAGAACATTATCGCGTAATGTGTTACTTCATTTTTACTGGACTCACATGAATTGATAGAGTTCTATCAACGCCTTCAGTACAGAACCACCCATTCTTCAACAGAGGTCTCTGTATGCGTATGAGCATATTAACAGACTGTCAGTATACTCTCTAATGCCATACATGTACCTTATACATTCACTTTATTCAAAATGAATTAGCACCCTTGAATCATAGGAGAGCACTCATTTAAATAATACGAATGTAGTTTTTGTTAGTATTAGGAGAGTGTTACTTTTGGGGATGTGCTATGATTAGCGTTAGGTTTATGGTTATTGTTACGGATAAGGTTTCTGTTAGGGTTAACTTTATGGTACTGTTAGGAATAAGGATGAGGTAGGGGATCTCGCAAACAGTCTATTCTGGCTCGTACTAGTCACAGATCTTGTATTGTATATGCTGCATCGTACATATTGTTAATACACACACAAACACACACAAATTGTCACCAAACACATTTGAGTCAAAACATTCAATAGCACTGTCATATCACAAAATCACAGAGACAGTGCTCTCTCGCACAGTTTGTTTCTACACTTGTACTGAAAACTCACTAGCTGCAAATTCCAGGATAGTCATGTACTGACATCATTCTCGCAAAGGGTCTCTTTATTCTCACAGTGTCTTATCTGTCTTGTGCAGTGTAGCAGGACTCAAACACATTGGTATATTTCTCAAAAAGAGTAGAACAATTAAGCACAGAATCAAAACACACACACACACACACACACACACACTCACACAGATTTCCCTCATACACATTTGATCAAAACATTCAACCGCACTGTCCCATCACAATCCCAGAGTCAGTGCTTCATGGCACAGTGTGTTAATACACTTGTACTGCAATCTCTCTAGCAGTGAAGTATCAGGAGACTCATGTACTGACAGCATTCACGCAGTGTCTCTTTACTCTCGCAGGGTCTTATCATGCTTGCACAGTGTTGCAGGACTCAAAGACATTGATAGAGTTCTCGAAACGAGTAGAGTAAAATCAAGCACAAAATCAAAACACATACACATAAACACACACACACACACACACACACACACACACACACACACACACACAAACACCCATTTTCACCAAACACATTCGGGTCAAAACATTCAAGCGCACTGTCGCATCACAATCACAGAGTCAGAGTTTTATTGCACACTATGTTACTACAATTGTACTGCAATCTCACTAGCAGTGAAGTATCAGGAGACTCATGTACTGACAGCATTCGCGCAAAGTGTCTCTTTATTCTCGCAGTGTCTTATCATGCTTGCGCAATGTTGCAGGACTCAAAGACATAGATAGAGTTCTCGAAATGAGTACAGTACAATCTAGCACAGAATCAAAAAACACACACTTAAACACACACACACACACACACACACACAAACACACATTTTCACCAAACACATTTGAGTCAAAACATTCAAGCGCACTATTGCATCACAATCACAGAGTCAGAGTTTTATTGCACAGTATGTTACTACACTTGTACTGCAATGTCACTAGCAGTGAAGTATCAGGAGACTCATGTACTGACAGCATTCGTGCAAAGTGTCTCTTTATTCTGGCAGTGTCTTATCATTCTTGCGCAGTGTCCAGGATTCAAAGACATTGATAGAGTTCTCAAAACGAGTACATTACAATCAAGCACAGATTCAAAACACTCACCCATTCTCCCACTGAGGTTATTGTCAGTGTTTTTGCATACTAAACAGTATTTGACTAGTTTCACATGGGCAACACATGTAATGTAGATTCGCTTTGTTCACCCATCATGATTTTGCACACATGAATTATATCAAAGCACTCCCTGAAATGATAGAGTTACGGTAAAGGATATTGTTAGGAAGGGTTATTGTTAGGGTTTCGATTATGATTAGCGTTTCCATTATGCTTAACTTTACAGTTACTTTTAGAATTAGGATTAGGGTTATGGTTAGTTTTTGGTGTGATTAGGAATAAGACGGGGTAATGTATATCGCAGTCAAAATAGTCTCGCTTTAGTCACATTTCTTGTACTGTGTCTCCTGCAACACACATTGTCAACAACCACACCCACATACACACAAACACACAACACACAAATACACACACACACACACGTACTCAATCAGGTAAAACATTCATCCATATTACCACATCTCAAAATCTCAGGGTCAGTACATTATCGCGGAATGTGTTACTTCATTTTTACTGGACTCACATGAATTGATAGAGTTCTATCAACGCCTTCAGTACAGAACCACCCATTCTTCCACAGAGGTCTCTGTATGCGTATGAGCATATTAACAGACTGTCAGTATACTCTCTAATGCCATACATGTACCTTATACATTCACTTTATTCATAATGAATTAGCACCCTTGAATCATAGGAGAGCACTCATTTAAATAATAAGAATGTAGTTTGTGTTAGTATTAGGAGAGTGTTACTTTTGGTGTTGTGCTATGATTAGCGTTAGGTTTATGGTTATTGTTACGGATAAGGTTTCTGTTAGGGTTAACTTTATGGTACTGTTAGGAATAAGCATGAGGTAGGGGATCTCGCAAAGAGTCTAATCTGGCTCGTACTAGTCACAGATCTTGTATTGTATATGCTGCATCGTACATATTGTTAATACACACACAAACACACACAAATTGTCACCATACACATTTGAGTCAAAACATTCAATAGCACTGTCACCTCACAAAATCACAGAGACAGTGCTCTCTCGCGCAGTTTGTTTCTTCACTTGTACTGCAAACTCACTAGCTGCAAATTCCAGGATACTCATGTACTGACAGCATTCGCGCAAAGGGTCTCTTTACTCTCACAGTGTCTTATCTGTCTTGCACAGTGTAGCAGGACTCAAACACATTGGTAGATTTCTCAAAAAGAGTAGAATAATTAAGCAAAGATTCAAAACACACACACACACACACACACTCACACAGATTTCCCTCATACACATTTGATCAAAACATTCAACCGCACTGTCCCATCACAATCCCAGAGTCAGTGCTTCATGGCACAGTGTGTTAATACACTTGTACTGCAATCTCTCTAGCAGTGAAGTATCAGGAGACTCAGGTACTGACAGCATTTGCGCAAAGTGTCTCTTTACTCTCGCAGTGTCTTATCATGCTTGCGCAGTGTTGCAGGACTCAAAGACATTGATAGAGTTCTCGAAACGAGTACAGTACAATCAAGCACAGAATCAAAACACACACACATAAACACACACACACACACACACACACACACACACACACACACACACAAACACCCATATTCACCAAACACATTCGAGTCAAAACATTCAAGCGCACTATTGCATCACAATCACAGAGTCAGAGTTTTATTGCACAGTATGTTACTACAATTGTACTGCAATCTCACTAGCAGTGAAGTATCAGGAGACTCATGTACTGACAGCATTCGCGCAAAGTGTCTCTTTATTCTCGCAGTGTCTTATCATGCTTGCGCAATGTTGCAAGACTCAAAGACATAGATAGAGTTCTCGAAATGAGTACAGTACAATCTAGCACAGAATCAAAAAACACACACTTAAACACACACACACACACACACACACACAAACACACATTTTCACCAAACACATTTGAGTCAAAACATTCAAGCGCACTATTGCATCACAATCACAGAGTCAGAGATTTATTGCACAGTATGTTACTACACTTGTACTGCAATGTCACTAGCAGTGAAGTATCAGGAGACTCATGTACTGACAGCATTCGTGCAAAGTGTCTCTTTATTCTGGCAGTGTCTTATCATTCTTGCGCAGTGTCCAGGATTCAAAGACATTGATAGAGTTCTCAAAACGAGTACATTACAATCAAGCACAGATTCAAAACACTCACCCATTCTCCCACTGAGGTTATTGTCAGTGTTTTTGCATACTAAACAGTATTTGACTAGTTTCACATGGGCAACACATGTAATGTAGATTCGCTTTGTTCACCCATCATGATTTTGCACACATGAATTATATCAAAGCACTCCCTGAAATGATAGAGTTACGGTAAAGGATATTGTTAGGAAGGGTTATTGTTAGGGTTTCGATTATGATTAGCGTTTCCATTATGCTTAACTTTACAGTTACTTTTAGAATTAGGATTAGGGTTATGGTTAGTTTTTGGTGTGATTAGGAATAAAGAGGGGGTAATGTATATTGCAGTCAAAATAGTCTCAATTTAGTCACATTTCTTGTACTGTGTCTCCTGCAACACACATTGTCAACACCACACCCACATACACACAAACACACAACACACAAATACACACACATACACACGTACTCAATCAGGTAAAACATTCATCCATATTACCGCATCTCAAAATCACAGGGTCACAACATTATCGCGGAATGTGTTACTTCATTTTTACTGGCCTCACATGAATTGATAGAGTTCTATCAACGCCTTCAGTACAGAATCACCCATTCTTCCACAGAGGTCTCTGTATGCGTATGAGCATATTAACAGACTGTCAGTATACTCTCTAATGCCATACATGTACCTTATACATTCACTTTATTCATAATGAATTAGCACCCTTGAATCATAGGAGAGCACTCATTTAAATAATACGAATGTAGTTTTTGTTAGTATAAGGAGAGTGTTACTTTTGGGGTTGTGCTATGATTAGCGTTAAGTTTATGGTTATTGTTACGGATAAGGTTTCTGTTAGGGTTAACTTTATGGTACTGTTAGGAATAAGGATGATGTAGGGGATCTGCAAACATTCTAATCAGGCTCGTACTAGTCACAGATCTTGTATTGTATATGCTGCATCATACATATTGTTAATACACACACAAACACACACAAATTGTCACCATACACATGTGAGTCAAAACATTCAATAGCACTGTCACATCACAAAATCACAGAGACAGTGCACTCTCGCGCAGTTTGTTTCTACACTTGTACTGCAAACTCACTGGCTGCAAATTCCAGGATAGTCATGTACTGACAGCATTCGCGCAAAGGGTCTCTTTACTCTCACAGTGTCTTATCTGTCTTGCGCAGTGTAGCAGGACTCAAACACATTGGTAGATTTCTCAAAAAGAGTAGAACAATTAAGCACAGAATCAAAACACACACACATACACAAAACCACACACACTCACACAGATTTCCCTCATACACATTTGATCAAAACATTCAACCGCACTCTCCCATAACAATCCCAGAGTCAGTGCTTCATGGCACAGTGTGTTAATACACTTGTACTGCAATCTCTCTAGCAGTGAAGTATCAGGAGACTCATGTACTGAAAGGATTCGCAGTGTCTCTTTACTCTCGCAGGGTCTTATCATGCTTGCGCAGTATTGCAGGACTCAAAGACATTGATAGAGTTCTCAAAACGAGTAGAACAATTAAGCACAGGATCAAAACACACACACACACACACACACACACACACACACACACACACTAACACAGATTTCCCTCATACACATTTGATCAAAACATTCAACCGCACTGTCCCATCACAATCCCAGAGTCAGTGCTCATGGCACAGTGTGTTAATACACTTGTACTGCAATCACTCTAGCAGTGAAGTATCAGGAGACTCATGTACTGGCAGCATTCACGCAATGTGTCTCTTTACTCTAGCAGTGTCTTATCATCCTTGCGCAGTGTTGCAGGACTCAAAGACATTGATAGAGTTCTCGAAACGAATACAGTACAATCAAGCACAGAATCAAAACACTCACCCATTCTCCCACTGAGGTTATTGTCAGTGTTTTTGCATACTAAACAACATTTGAGTAGTTTCACATGGGCAACACATGTAATGTAGACTCGCTTTTTCACCCATCATGATTTTGCACACATGAATCATATCAAAGCACTCCCTGATATGATAGGGTTACGGTAAGGGATGTTGTTAGGAAGCGTTATTGTAAGGGTTTCCGTTATGATTAGCATTTTCATTATGCTTAACGTTACAGTTACAATTAGGTTTAGGATTAGGGTTATGGTTAGTTTTTGGTGTGATTAGGAATAAAGACAGGGTAATGTATATTGCATTCAAAATAGTCTCGCTTTTGTCACATTCCTTGTACTGCGTGTCCTGCAACACACATTGTCAACATCCACACCCACATACACACAAACACACAACACACACACGTACTCAATCAGGTAAAACATTCATCCATATTACCACATCTCAAAATCACAGGGTCAGAATATTATCGCAGAATGTGTTACTTCATTTTTACTGGCCTCACATGAATTGATAGAGTTCTATCAACGCCTTCAGTACAGAAACACCCATTCTTCCACAGAGGTCTCTGTATGCGTATGAGCATATTAACAGATTGTTAGTATACTCTCTAATGCCATACATGTAACTTATACATTCACTTTATTCATAATGCATTAGCACCCTTGAATCATAGGAGAGCACTCATTTAAATAATACGAATGTAGTTTGTGTTAGTATTAGGAAAGTGTTACTTTTGGGGTTGTGTTATGATTTGCGTTAGGTTTATGGTTATTGTCACAGCGAAGGTTTCTGTTAGGGTTAACTTTATGGTACTGTTAGGAATAAGCATGAGGTAGGGGATCTCGCAAACAGTCTAATCAGGTTCGCACTAGTCACAGATATTGTATTGCATATGCTGCATCGTACATATTGTTAATACACACACAGACACACACAAATTGTCACCATACACACTTGATCAACACATTCAATAGCACTGTCACATCACAAAATCACAGAGACAGTGCTCTCTCACGCAGTTGGTTTCTACACTTGTACTGCAAACTCACTAGCTGCAAATTCCAGGATAGTCATGTACTGACAGCATTCGCGCAAAGTGTCTCTTTACTCTGACAGTGCCTTATCTGTCTTGTGCAGTGTAGCAGGACTCAAACACATTGGTAGATTTCTCAAAACGAGTAGAACACTTAAGCACAGGATCAAAATACACACACACACACACACACACACACACACACACACACACTAACACAGATTTCCCTCATACACATTTGATCAAAACATTCAACCGCACTGTCCCATCACAATCACAGAGTCAGTGCTTCATGGCACAGTGTGTTAATACACTTGTACTGCAATCTCACTAGCAGTGAAGTATCAGGAGACTCATGTACTGACAGCATTCGCGCAAAGTGTCTCTTTTCTCTGGCAGTGTCTTATCATGCTTGCGCAGTGTTGCAGGACTCAAAGACATTGATAGAGTTCTCAAAACGAGTACAGTACAATCCAGCACAGAATCAAAACACACACACATAAACACAAACACACACACAAACACACACACACACAGACAAACACCCATTTTCACCAAACACATTCGAGTCAAAACATTCAAGTGCACTATCGCACCACAATCACAGAGTCAGAGTTTTATTGCACAGTAAGTTACTACACTTGTACTGCAATCTCACTAGCAGTGAAGTATCAGGAGACTCATGTACTGACAGCATTCGCGCAAAGTGTCTCTTTACTCTCGCAGTGTCTTATCCTTCTTATGCAGTGTTCAGGATTCAAAGACATTGATAGAGTTCTCAAAACGAGTACAGCACAATCAAGCACAGAATCAAAACACTCACCCATTCTCCCACTGAGGTTATTGTCAGTGTTTTTGCATACTAAACAGTATTTGAGTAGTTTCACATGGGCAACGCATGTAATGTAGACTCGCTTTTTTCACCCATCATGATTTTGCACACATGAATCATATCAAAGCACTCCCTGAAATGATAGGGTTACGGTAAGGGATGATGTTAGGAAGGGTTATTGTTATGGTATCGGTTATGATTAGCGTTTTCATTATGCTTAACTTTACAGTTACTTTTAGGATTAGGATTAGGGTTATGGTTAGTTTTTGGTGTGATTAGGAATAAAGACGGGGTAATGTATATCGCAGTCAAAATAGTCTCGCTTTAGTCACATTTCTTGTACTGTGTCTCCTGCAACACACATTGTCAACAACCACACCCACATACACACAAACACACAACACACAAATACACACACACACACACACACACTCGTACTCAATCAGGTAAAACATTCATCCATATTACCGCATCTCAAAATCACAGGGTCACAACATTATCGCGGAATGTGTTACTTCATTTTTACTGGCCTCACATGAATTCATAGATTTCTATCAACGCCTTCAGTACAGAATCACCCATTCTTCCACAGAGGTCTCTGTATGCGTATGAGCATATTAACAGACTGTCAGTATACTCTCTAATGCCATACATGTACCTTATACATTCACTTTATTCATAATGCATTAGCACCCTTGAATCATAGGAGAGCACTCATTTAAATATTACGAATGTAGTTTGTGTTAGTATTAGGAAAGTGTTACTTTTGGGGTTGTGTTATGATTAGCATTAGGTTTATGGTTATTGTTACGGATAAGGTTTCTTTTAGGGTTAACTTTATGGTACTGTTAGGAATAAGCATGAGGTAGGGGATCTCACAAACAGTCTAATCAGGCTCGCACTAGTCACAGATCTTGTATTGTATATGCTGCATCGTACATATTGTTAATACACACACAAACACACACAGATTGTCACCATACACACTTGAGTCAACAGATTCAATAGCACTGTCACATCACAAAATCACAGAGACAGTGCTCTCTCGCGCAGTTTGTTTCTACACTTGAACTGCAAACTCAATAACTGCAAATTCCAGGATTCTCATGTACTGACAGCATTTGCGCAAAGTGTCTCTTTACTCTCACAGTGTCTTATCTGTCTTGCGCAGTGTAGCAGGACTCAAACACATTGGTAGATTTCTCAAAACGAGTAGAACAATTAAGCACAGGATCAAAACACACACACACGCACACACACACACTAACACAGATTTCCCTCATACACATTTGATCAAAACATTCAACCGCACTGTCCCATCACAATCCCAGAGTCAGTGCTTCATGGCACAGTGTGTTAATACACTTGTACTGCAATCTCTCTAGCAGTGAAGTATCAGGAGACTCATGTACTGACAACATTCGCGCAAAGTGTCTCTTTAATCTCGCAGTGTCTTACCATGATTGCGCAGTGTTGCAGGACTCAAAGACATTGATAGAGTTCTCGAAATGAGTACAGTACAATCAAGCACAGAATCAAAACACACACACATACACACACACACACACACACACACACACACACAAACACACACACACAAACACCCATTTTCACCAAACACATTCGAGTCAAAACATTCAAGCACACTATCGCATCACAATCACAGAGTCAGAGTTTTATTGCACAGTAGGTTACTACACTTGTACTGCAATCTCACTAGCAGTGAACTATCAGGAGACTCATGTACTGACAGCATTCGCGCAAAGTGTCTCTTTACTCTCGCAGTGTCTTATCATTCTTGCGCAGTGTTAAGGATTCAAAGACATTGATAGAGTTCTCAAAACGAGTACAATACAATCAAGCACAGAATCCAAACACTCACCCATTCTCCCACTGAGGTTATTGTCAGTGTTTTTGCATACTAAACAGTATTTGAGTAGTTTCACATGGGCAACGCATGTAATGTAGACTCGCTTTTTTCACCCATCATGATTTTGCACACATGAATCATATCAAAGCACTCCCTGAAATGACAGGGTTACGGTAAGGGATGTTGTTAGAAAGGGTTATTGTTAGGGTTTCGGTTATGATTAGCGTTTTCATTATGCTTAACGTTACAGTTACAATTAGGTTTAGGATTAGTGTTATGGTTAGTTTTTGGTGTGATTAGGAATAAAGACAGGGTAATGTATATCGCAGTCAAAATAGTCTCGCTTTAGTCACATTTCTTGTACTGTGTCTCCTGCAACACACATCGTCAACAACCACACCCACATACACACAAACACACAACACACAAATACACACACACACACACACACACGTACTCAATCAGGTAAAACATTCATCCATATTACCACATCTCAAAATCACAGGGTCAGAACATTATCGCGGAATGTGTTACTTCATTTTTACTGGCCTCACATGAATTCATAGATTTCTATCAACGCCTTCAGTACAGAATCACCCATTCTTCCACAGAGGTCTCTGTATGCGTATGAGCATATTAACAGACTGTCAGTATACTCTCTAATGCCATACATGTAACTTATACATTCACTTTATTCATAATGCATTAGCACCCTTGAATCATAGGAGAGCACTCATTTAAATAATACGAATGTACTTTGTGTTAGTATTAGGAAAGTGTTACTTTTGGGGTTGTGTTATGATTAGCGTTAGGTTTATGGTTATTGTTACAGATAAGGTTTCTTTTAGGGTTAACTTTATGGTACTGTTAGGAATAAGCATGAGGTAGGGGATCTCGCAAACAGTCTAATCAGGCTCACACTAGTCACAGATCTTGTATTGTATATGCTGCATCGTACATATTGTTAATACACACACAAGCACACACAGATTGTCACCATACACACTTGAGTCAACACATTCAATAGCACTGTCACATCACAAAATCACAGAGACAGTGCTCTCTCGTGCAGTTTGTTTCTACACTTGTACTGCAAACTCACTAGCTGCAAATTCCAGGATACTCATATACTGACAGCATTCGCGCAAAGTGTCTCTTTACTCTCACAGTGTCTTCTCTGTCTTGGGCAGTGTAGCAGGCCTCAAACACTTGGTAGATTTCTCAAAAGGAGTAGAACAATTAAGCACAGGATCAAAACACACACACACACCCACACACTAACACAGATTTCCCTCATACACATTTGATCAAAACATTCAACCGCACTGTCCCATCACAATCCCAGAGTCAGTGCTTCATGGCACAGTGTGGTAATACACTTGTACTGCAATCTCTCTAGCAGTGAAGTATCAGGAGACTCATGTACTGACAGCATTCACGCAAAGTGTCTCTTTAATCTCGCAGTGTCTTATCATGCTTGCACAGTGTTGCAGGACTCAAAGACATTGATAGATTTCTCGAAACGAGTACAGTACAATCCAGCACAGAATCAAAACACTCACCCATTCTCCCACTGAGGTTATTGTCAGTGTTTTTGCATACTATACACTATTTGAGTAGTTTCACATGGGCAACACATGTAATGTAGACTCGCTTTTTTCACCCATCATGATTTTGCACACATGAATCATATCAAAGCACTCTCTGAAATGATAGGGCTACGGTAAGGGATGTTGTTAGTAAGGGTTATTTTTAGGGTTTCGGTTATGATTAGCGTTTTCATTATGCTTAACGTTACAGTTACGTTTAGGATTAGGATTAGAGTTATGGTTACTTTTTGGTGTGATTAGGCATAAAGACGGGGTAATGTATATCGCAGTCAAACTAGTCTCGCTTTAGTCACATTTCTTGTACTGCGTCTCCTGCAACACACATTGTCAACAACCACACCCACATACACACAAACACACAACACACAAATACACACACACACACACACACACACACACACACACACACACACACACACTCACGTACTCAATCAGGTAAAACATTCATCCATATTACCACATCTCAAAATCACAGGGTGAGAAAATTATCGCGGAATGTGTTACTTCATTTTTACTGGCCTCACATGAATTGATAGAGTTCTATCAACGCCTTCAGTACAGAATCACCCATTCTTCCATAGAGGTCTCTGTATGCGTATGAGCATATTAACAGACTGTCAGTATACTCTCTAATGCCATACATGTACCTTATACATTCACTTTATTCATAATGCATTTGCACCCTTGAATCATAGGAGAGCACTCATTTAAACAATACGAATGTAGTTTGTGTTAGTATTAGGAACGTGTTACTTTTGGGGTTGTGTTATGATTAGCGTTAGGTTTATGGTTATTGTTACAGATAAGGTTTCTGTTAGGGTTAACTTAATGGTATTGTTAGGAATGTGCATGAGGTAGGGGATCTCGCAAACAGTCTAATCAGGCTCGCACTAGTCACAGATCTTGTATTGTATATGCTGCATCGTACTTATTGTTAATACACACACAAACACACAAAAATTGTCACCATACACACTTGAGTCAACACATTCAATAGCACTGTCACATCACAAAATCACAGAGACAGTGCTCTCTCGTGCAGTTTGTTTCTACACTTGTACTGCAAACTCACTAGCTGCAAATTCCAGGATACTCATGTACTGACAGCATTTGCGCAAAGTGTCTCTTTACTCTCACAGTGTCTTATCTGACTTGAGCAGTGTAGCAGGACTCAAACACATTGGTAGATTTCTCAAAACGACTAGAACAATTAAGCACAGGATCAAAACACACACACACACACACACTCACACAGATTTCCCTCATACACATGTGATCAAAACATTCAACCACACTGTCCCATCACAATCCCAGAGTCAGTGCTTCATGGCACAGTGTGTTAATACACTTGTACTGCAATCTCTCTAGCAGTGAATATCAGGAGACTCATGTACTGACAGAATTCGCGCAAAGTGTCTCTTTATTCTCGCAGTGTCTTATCATTCTTGCGCAGTGTTCAGATTTCAAAGACATTGATAGAGTTCTCAAAACGAGTACAGTACAATCAAGCACAGAATCAAAATACACACACATAAACACACACACACACATTTTCACCATACTCATTCGAGTCAAAACATTCAAGTGCACTGTCGCCTCAAAATGACAGAGTCAGAGTTTTATTGCACAGTATGTTACTACACTTGTACTGCAATCTCACTAGCAGTGAAGTATCAGGTGACTCATGTACTGACAGCATTCGCGCAAAGTGTCTCTTTACTCTCGCAGTGTCTTATCATGCTTGCACAGTGTTGCAGGACTCAAAGACATTGATAGAGTTCTCGAAACGAGTACAGTACAATCAAGCACAGAATCAAAACAAACACACATAAACACACACACACACACACACACACAAACAAACAACCATTTTCACCAAACACATTCGAGTCAAAACATTCAAGACAGTGCTCTCTCGTGCAGTTTGTTACTACACTTGTATTGCAAACTCACTAGCTGCAAATTCCAGGATACTCATGTACTGACAGCATTTGCGCAAAGTGTCTCTTTACTCTCACAGTGTCTTATCTGTCTTGGGCAGTGTAGCAGGACTCAAACACATTGGTAGATTTCTCAAAACGAGTAGAACAATTAAGCACAGAATCAAAACACACACACACACACACACACACACACACACACACACACACACTCACACAGATTTCCCCCATTCACATATGATCAAAACATTCAACTGCACTGTCCCATCACAATCCCAGAGTCAGTGCTTCATGGCACAGTGTGTTAATACACTTGTACTGCATTCTCACTAGCAGTGAAGTATCAGGAGACTCATATACTGACAGCATTCATGCAAAGTGTCTCTTTACTCTCGCAGTGTCTTATCATTCTTGAGCAGTGTTGCAGGACTCAAAGACATTGATAGATTTCTCAAAACGAGTACAGTACAATCAAGCACAGAATCAAAACACTCACCCATTCTCCCACTGAGGTTACTGTCGGTGTTTTTGCATACTAAAGAGTATTTGAGTAGTTTCACATGAGCAACACATGTAACGTAGACTCGCTTTTTTCACCCATCATGATTTAGCACACATGAATCATATCAAAGCACTTCCTGAAATGATAGGGGTATGGTAAGGGATGTTGTTAGGAAGGGTTATTGTTAGTGTTTCGGTATGATCAGCGTTTTCGCTATGCTTAACAATACAGTTAAGTTTAGGATTAAGATTAGGGTTATGGTTAGTTTCTGGTGTGATTAGGAATAGACGGGGTAATATGTATTGCAGTCAAAATAGTCCCGCATTAGTCACATTTCTTGTACTGTGACTCCTGCAACACACATTGTCAAGAACCACACCCACATACACACAAACACACAAAACACAAATACACACACACACACGTACTCAATCAGGTAAAACATTCATCCATATTACCACATCTCAAAATCACAGGGTCAGAACATTATCGCGGAATGTGTTACTTCATTTTTACTGGACTCCCATGAATTTATAGAGTTCTATAAACGCCTAAACACGTTAGCCATACACATTTCTAAATCCACTGTAGTTGCGGAGGCCCTTTAAGTGGGAAACGTATAGATTTCCAACAACCATGGTCAAATTGACGTCCACAAGGAAGAGTACACATCTAGGTTGAAAACAAACTGAATTTCTAGCAAGTGGATTCTACCGCATATCAAGCTATAGTCTAAGGACATCTTGTTTTAGCTAAGCAAAGCTTACCCTTAACTCTACACATTCCCTGTTACTCCGTTTCTGTGTGAAACAAGTTCATTCAGACATACAAATCACAGTTTCTACAGAACATAGTGTCCATTCCAACATTGCTAAGAACTCTGTACGTAGATGCCAAGCAGTTGCAACCCTAGCAAACCACAACCTTAACACTAAAGATCTCTACATCTAACTTTATTGTTATGCCTAATGCTAATGCTAATTCTAACCTAACCAAAACCATAAACCAATACACCCTGAACTGAACCGTAACTCTAATACAAAGCCTAGCTGTTAATTTTAACACTAATGCTAACACTAACCATAATGCTAAACATGAACTAGAAACTTAATTTAACCCAACATTTTACACTAACTGTACTTGAAAATGAAGTACACGGCAGAGACAGAATTTGTGTTACTTAGCTCTATACTAACTACCACATTGTGTTAGTAGACATATAGTAAAGAAGGTCGTGCTTGTTTTCCTACAGAGAAGAAATCATTTCTTATTGGAACACTCTCTCTTTTTGAAGTCGGTCTTTCAGTGAAAACGAGTTTCCTCTATTCAAGAAATCACAACGTCTTCTTTTAAACACATCTTAGCCATACACGTTTCTAAGTACACTGTAGTGTCGTAGGCCCTTTCAGCTGGAAACGTATAGGATTCCAACAAGCATGGTCAAATTGACATTCACAAGGATAAGTACAAATCTAAGTTGAAAACCAACAGCATTTCTAGCAAGTAGATTCTAACGCATATTAAGCTATAGTCTAAGGGCATTTCAGTAACAAAAGCTTACCCTTAACTATACACCATCTCAGTTACTCCGTTTCTGTGTGAAACAAGTTCATTCGGGCCAACAAATCAGAGTTTCCACAGAACATAGTGGCTATTCAAACACTCTGCTCAAAACTCTGTATGTAGGTGCCAAGCATTAGCAACCCAACTAATAATGCAAACGTTAACCTTAACACTAAATATCTCTACATCTCACTTTATTGATATGCCTAATGCTAAAGCTAATTCTAACCCTCATACAAAGTTTAAACCTAACCAAATCCGTAAACCAAAACACCCTGAAGTGAACCTTAACTCTAATACAAACCTTAGCTGTTAATTTTACCGCTAATGCTAACACTAACCATAATGTTAAGAATAACCCTAATGCTAACGCAAACCTAATCATGAACTGGAAATCTTACGTTAACCCAGCATTTTACACTAACTGTACTTGAACAATGAAGTACACGTAAGAGAGAGAGTTTGCGTTTCTTAGATCTATACACATTACCACTTTGAGTTAGTAGAAATATACGAAAGACGATCGCGCATGTTTTCCTACAGAGGAGAAATCATTTCTTATCGGAACACTCTTTTCTTGAGGTTGATCTTTGAAAATGAGTTGTCTGTATGCTATCTAGAAATCACAACGACTTGTTCTAAACACGTTAGCCATACACGTTTCTAAATACACTGTAGTGTCGTAGGCCTTTCCAGTTGGAAACGTATAGATTTCCAACAAGTATTGTCAAATTGACGTCTACAAGGAAGAGTACACATCTAGCTTGAAAACAAACTGAATTTCTAGCAAGTAGATTCTACCGCATATCAAACTATAGTCTAAGGACATCCTGTTTTAGCTAAGCAAAGCTTACCCTTAACTCTACACAGTCCCTGTTACTCTGTGTCTGTGTGAAACAAGTTCATTCGGACATACAAATCACAGTTTCTAGAGAACATAGTGTCTATTCCAACACTGCTCAGAACTCTGTACGTAGATGCCAATCAGTAGCAACCCTAGCAAAATACAACCTTAACACTAAAGATCTCTACATCTAACTTTATTGTTATACCTAATGCTAATGCTAATTCTAACCTAACCAAAACTGTAAACCAGTACACCCTGAACTGAACCGTAACTCTAATACAAAGCCTAGCTGTTAATTTTAACACTAATGCTAACACTAACCCTAATGCTAAACATGAACTAGAAACTTACGTTAACCCAACATTTTACATTAACTGTACTTGAACAATGAAGTACACGGCAGAGACAGAGTTTGTGTTACTTAGCTCTATACAAACTACCACTTTGTGTTAGTAGAAATATAGTAAAGGAGATTGTGCTTGTTTTCCTACAGAGAAGAAATCATTTATTATTGGAACAATCTCTCTTTTTGAAGTCGGTCTTTCAGTGAAAACGAGTTTCCTCTATTCAAGAAATCACAACGTCTTCTTTTAAACACATCTTAGCCATACACGTTTCTAAGTACACTGTAGTGTCATAGGCCCTTTCAGCTGGAAACGTATAGGTTTCCAACAAGCATGGTAAAATTGAAGTTCACAAGGAATAGTACAAATCTAAGTTGAAAACCAACGGCATTTCTAGCAAGTAGATTATAACGCATATTATGCTATAGTCTAAGGACATTTCTTTTCACTACGAAAAGCTTACCCTTAAGTCTACACCATCACTGTTACTCCGTTTCTGTGTGTAACAAGTTCATTCGGGCTGACAAATCACAGTTTCCACAGAACACAGTGGCTATTCAAACACTCTGCTCAAAACTGTGTACGTAGGTGCCAAGCATTAGCAACCCTACTAATAATGTGCCACAGACTGCTCAGTGGGTTGCAGGTCTGTGTGGAGACCAAGACTTGGATGACCAGGTCAGGAATGGCTTCAGCTTGACAGACAGACACAAACACACCTGAGGAAGTTTGCGAACTGCTGCAAAGTTTACTTCAAAGTATTGGGTTTTTATACAGAAAGCTCAAAGAACAGATCTTTGGTCACAGTTTAAAGATAAACAGGCATTCTATAGATGTTAACAATTCCCTTTGAAGTTTCTCAGCAAGTGTATAATTAGGAACCTCTGTTTATTTTGGTCTGCTTGTGGTCAGCATATCAGAGATTTGATTTGTTGAGTTTAGAGGCTAATCTTTGTCTCTAGATAGTAAACTTTTATAGTGTTGATTTAGGGGCCCTAAGATCCCAAATTAGAGTATTGTTGTGAATCCCACAGCATGTTTGTTGTGGGCAGGTTAATTACAGGCAGGGTCTCATTGTGGGCTGCTTCCTATAGCCTTAGCCCTAATTGATTTATCAGGCCCTGGCTGACATCTGAAGTCACAATTGGCACCTAGGATCTGTGTCTGAAGGCACAGTGGGCAATACCCACCTATTGACTGCTGATCTGTATCTCTTTCAGTTCCTGAAACTATATCTAAGTGTTCTCTAGGCATCTCTGAATTACTAGTGGAGCTTACAGGCTAAAATATCCCTTGAATAAAAGACAATATTGTTATCATAGCACAAAACACATCTAGCACCCATTCCAAACAGCCAGCCACGCAAGCTGCTGCAGGGACCTGAACCACTTTTCCCCAGGAGGCGTAACCACATGTGGTGCAAACCTTTGGACAGATAGCCATTGAGATTTCTCTCAGCATTGCTATACTGTCTCCACTGGGGCTGGTGTGGCAGTTCCCCCTTTTTTATTTTTTAAGCGGAATAGCTGGAAATCACGCTGGAGGGTGCTGATGGAGTGAAGTGCTATTCTGAAAAGAATAAGAAAAACCAAGCACACTGTAAATAAAATAGCAGCTCCAATTCCTAGGAAAACAAAATACTGAGTCCAGCTTAATGGATTCAGGGATCTTAGGTTTTCTGAAAATTCTGATGCTAGGCCTGAAATGTCCCAAGTATCTATCTTTTTCTGACTCATGACTGTAATTTTCTCCTGCAATGCCTTGATATCATAGGTTAAATTGGTATCCTTCCATACTCCTAATAAATGTGCCTTAGTCTTGTTCCAATTAAAGGAAGAGTTGTATGGAAGAGGTGTAACACAGATATACTTAAATTCTGCATGACATTTAGTTGCTAATTGTGTCTTAAGATTTTGTATGTCTTGGCCCATTTCTATTATTGCCTCTTCTAAAGCATTTATTCTAGTTTCTAATCTCAGATCTATTAACCTCTGTTCTGACAAGGCAAAGGTGACATTCCTATGCATGTCATTTACAAAGGAAGCTGTCTGCACTTCCTTTACTAATGCTGTTGTAGAAACTGTAAAAGAAGTCAAAATGGCTATCAGTACTGTAATTCCTAAAATTAATGAGGCAACAAATCTTTTTGGCCTAATCAATTCATTAATTTTGTTAAACAAGTTTATAGCCGAATTATCATATCAAGTGTCATTACCCAGATCTACTGGCAGTATCACATAAGCAGGCCTTTTAACAATCAATACAGTTGAAAAGGATTTATCATAACCTGATTGTACACAATTAGTTAATATGCAGGATCGACATTTAACAAAAAATGAGTCCCCTTCTTTCTTGATATGCACCAATTTGTTATGTCCAAACATTAAGGCATATGGGTAAGAGAGACAAGCAGTGGCAGGAACAGGCTCTGACTTGGCGGCCTTTGGTTTCTTTAATATTATAACATTGGCTGCTGCAACTAACCAAAATAGATCTGGCTGAGGAGTCCCATATGTAAATCAGGAGTTCCCCCTAGCACATCAGTAACATTAGTCATAATTTTAATGAGCTCTGTATTTTCCCAAACCACCGGATGTAAAAGTGGAGGCTTGGGAATGTATGCCCAGTAACTTTCTCCATTTACCCCAGAATTCATTGATAAGATAGCAAGAAAAGCAAGAAAAAATGCTACAGGAGTCTTAGGAGTTTTTGTTTGAGCCAGTACAGTAAGAGCCTCTCCTTGTAGTTTCTTGAGTTGAGTCTGTGTTGTCAGATCGCAGCGAAGTTTTCCGTGAGAGTCTCCTGCTGGTAGGGTCTGATAAGTCTGTCTGGAATCCAGATGGGCGAGCTTTCATTCTGTGGAAACACACAAACATAGCCCCTCCCAGAGGTAATTAGCACATCTGGCCTTTTCCATTGACCCATTAACAGGTCCTTCCAGAGAACCAGAGGCTGAGGCTCAGCTGCAGCCTGAGTATTCCAGTGTCTCTCAGCTGTGCTGAGACCTTTATCATTAACATTCATATGATTAAGCACAAACAGAGCATGTGTCAATACATGATGAGGAGTCACATAAGACGTTGAAGCTTTTAATTTTGCGATTTGAGCTTTTAAAAGCTGATGAGTCCTTTCCACTATTGCCTGTCCTTGTGGATTATAAGGTATTCCTGTGGATCCTACAATTTACCATTTCTGCAGAAACTCTTTATAGCTTCTGGAAGTATAAGAAGGAGCATTATCTGTCTTGATTTTAAAAGGAACTCCCATATAGGCAAAGCAAGCTGTCAAATGTTGAACAACATCCTTTACAGCTTCTCCAGCTCTAGCAGAGGCATACATCAAATGAGAAAAGGTATCTATAGTTACATGCACATAGCACAGTTTCCCAAACTCTGAAACATGAGTACCATCCATTTGCCATAAGGCCAAAGGCTTCAATCCTCTGGGATTGACTCCCATTTTAGGCACATTGCCAATATTAGGGTAGTCAGGACAAGTCTTGACTATCTCCCTAGCTTGTTCCCTAGTTAGTTTAAACATATATTGAAAAGTAAAAAATTTACTAGCTGTCTGTAGAGACATGAACTCGCCACCCTAGGGCCTCCGTCCCCTGCAGGTGGTCGCTCACGGAACTCTCTTGAGAAAAATAGTTCCTGAGATAACTCCAGGATGTCCCAACAACCTCTGTGGAATGTTCCAACGCCTTGTTTAATACAATACATAGCTTAACTGATAAGTAAACATGTAACTCCGGATCTCCCCTACCCCCTCCCTAGTCAGCTGATAAGTAAACATGTAACTTTGGACTTGCTCTATTTCCTTCCACTCTTTTGATGTTTTTGCCTTTATAAGCTTGTCACAAGTTTGGGTCGGGGTCGAACTCTTCCACTCCCCGTGGGTGTACGAGTCTCGACCCCAGCATGCTGGCCTGAGATCTCATCCAATTCCGTTTTCAATAAACTTCCTCGTGTGATTGCAGCAAGTCTGGTCTCAGTGCCTCACTGGGTGCGCGCTATTCCCGAGATTTGAGTGAGGGTCTCCCTTCGGGGGGGCTTTCATTTTGGGGGCTCGTCCGGGATTTGCGCGACCACCCAGGAGTCCTAGACCCACTTGGAGGTAAGAATTTCTGTTCTGTTGTGACTCTGTGTTTGTGGCCTGTTCAAAAATCTGGTGTGATCGCAGTTTCGTCTTTGCAAACGCTCTATTGAGGCCGCTCTCCAGGAGGAGGGTGGAGTGGACAGGGATAGACTTGTCCAGGTGTCCACCGTTTGTTCGCCCTGGGAGACATCCCAGGAGGACAGGAGGAGGACCAGGGACGCCTGGTGGACCTCCGCGGGGAAGGTCGGGAGATAAATTTTCTCCTTGACGACCGGTGTCAAAGGGCCATTTCTAGCCTGTCTGACTCCTCTCAGAATTACTGGTCGACTCGGAGTCGACAGCTGCTTTTGTGTTTCTGTCTTTATGTCTTTGTGCTTATTTTTGTTAATAGAGGTAGACATGGGACAGACCGTGACGACCCCACTAACACTGACTCTGGACCATTTTACGGACGTTAAGACTAGGGCTCATAATCTTTCTCTTGAAGTCAGAAAAAGACCTTGGAAAACTTTTTGTTCCTCTGAATGGCCAAATTTTGGTGTAGGATGGCCTTCGGGAGGAACTTTTAACCTATCTGTCATTTCCGCTGTCAAGCGAATTATCTTTCAGGACACATAGGGACACCCTAATCAGGTTCCATACATCCTCGTGTGGCAGAACCTAGTCCAAAACCCACCACCCTGGATGGAACCTTGGACATCAGGGATAGAGACGGTGACGGTGGCCGTGGCCGCAAAACCGAAAGTACCTCCTTCAGATCCGCCGGCGCCCGCTCCATCAGCTCCCCCAAGGATCTATCCTGAAATTGATGATGTTTCCCTCCTTGACCACCCTCCTCCCCCATATCCTCAACCCGTTCCTCATGCAGCCCCCCCACAGGTGCCAGCCCCAACGGACTCTCGGACGGCCTCCGAAACAGGACCAGCGGCCGGAACTCGAAGCTGCAGGGGTCTCAGCCCGGAGGGATCTGGCGCAGGTCCTGACTCCACTGTTGCCTTACCATTACGGGCTTATGGACCCGCCCCAGCTCCAGGGCAACTAGTCCCACTGCAATACTGGCCGTTTTCGTCAGCTGATATGTACAACTGGAAAACTAACCACTCCTCTTTCTCAGAAAACCCCTCAGGCTTGACGGGACTCCTCGAGTCCCTGATGTATTCTCATCAGCCCACTTGGGACAACTGTCAACAACTCTTGGGTTCATGGAGGCGATATTCTTCTTCTAGACTTAAAACTAAGCATGTTAGGGGCCTCTCCCCAGGTGACTTCTGGTCCCTTTGGGGTGAACTGGACCTGAGCCTTTAGTTTGGTCAACAAGTCCCTCCCCAGAAGGGGCGCAGGGCACTCAGGAATCACAAGAAAAGAGTGCGTTACTTGGCGTTTTCCTATTTCTAAACTTCTTTCCGTTGTCCAGGGGTAAAGTTTACTTCCAGTGGCTGGAAGAAAGAGAGAGGATCCTCCTGGAGGCCAGAAAGAATGTTCCAGGACCAGATGGGACCCCCACCAATCTCCCTAATCTTATAGATGCCGCTTTCCCCTTGGTCCGCCCTGACTGGGATTACAACTCTGCGGAAGGTAGGGAGCGTCTCACGGTCTACCGCCGGGCTCTAGTGGCAGGTCTCAAAGGGGCCGCACGGTGACCTACCAATTTGGCAAAGGTAAGAGAAATCCTACGGGGTCCAGTGGAGCCACCCTCTGTCTTCTTGGAGCGACTGATGGAGGCTTATAGGAGATATACCCCATTTGATCCCTCCTCGGAGGGACAGCAGGCGGCTGTAGCCATGGCTTTTATAGGGCAGTCGGCTGTAGCCATGGCTTTTATAGGGCAGTCGGCCTCTGATATCAAGAAAAAGTTGCAGAGATTAGAGGGGCTCCAGGATTATACTTTGCAGGATTTAGTAAAAGAGGCAGAGAAAGTGTATCACAAGAGAGAGACCGAGGAAGAAAAACAAGAAAGAGAAAAAAAGGAGGCAGAGGAGAGGGAAAATCGGCGGGATCGCCGCCAAGAGAGGAATTTGACTAAGATTTTGGCCGCAGTAGTAGGTGGAGAAAGGTCAGAGAAAGGACAGTCAGGACACCTGGGCAACAGGGCAAGAAGACCCCCGGGAGGACAGAGGCTACAACTTGAGAAAGACCAATGTGCATACTGTAAAGAAAAAGGACACTGGGCCAGAGATCGCCCCCGAAAGAAACAAAAGGGCCCCAAGATACTGGCCCTGGAGGAAGATTAGGGGAGTCGGGGCTTTGTCCCCCTCCCCGAGCCTAGGGTAACTCTCTCTGTGGAGGGGAACCCCGTTAATTTCTTAGTAGATACAGGAGCCGAACACTCAGTTTTGACTAAACCATTAGGACAATTAGGATCAAAAAGAACTCTGGTTATGGGAGCCACTGGAAGTAAACTTTACCCCTGGACAACGGAAAGAAGTTTAGAAATAGGAAAACGCCAAGTAACGCACTCTTTTCTTGTGATTCCTGAGTGCCCTGCGCCCCTTCTGGGGAGGGACTTGTTGACCAAACTAAAGGCTCAGGTCCAGTTCACCCCAAAGGGACCAGAAGTCACCTGGGGAGAGGCCCCTAACATGCTTAGTTTTAAGTCTAGAAGAAGAATATCGCCTCCATGAACCCAAGACTGGGATTTTGCCCCCTAAAGAGTGGCTGACAGCTTTTCCAGAGGTTTGGGCAGAGCAGGCTGGAATGGGACTGGCCAAACAAGTACCACCCGTCGTAGTTGAGCTGAAAGCGGCTGCCACCCCCGTCTCAGTCAGACAGTACCCCATAACTCAAGGGGCTAAAGAAGGCATTCGACCACATATCCAGAGACTGTTACAACAAGGTATACTGATTCCCTGCCGGTCCCCTTGGAATACCCCCCTCCTGCCGGTACATAAGCCTGGAACCAATGATTATCGACCCGTCCAGGACTTAAGAGAAGTCAATAAATGGGTACAGGACATTCACCCTACTGTGCCCAACCCTTACAACTTGCTGAGTTCCTTGCCGCCTGAACGATCCTGGTACACCGTTCTGGATTTGAAAGATGCCTTTTTCTGTCTCAGATTGCATCCGAGTAGTCAACCCCTGTTCGCTTTTGAGTGGCGAGATCCTGAAGGAGGACATACGGGTCAACTGACCTGGACTAGGTTGCCACAGGGATTCAAAAATTCACCGACTCTTTTCGATGAAGCCCTCCACCGTGACCTTGCGCCCTTCAGGGCCCAGAACCCTCAGATTTCTCTCTTGCAGTACGTGGGTGATTTACTACTCGCAGCTTCGACCCAGGAACTGTGCCTCGATGGGACCAAAAAGCTCCTAAAGGAATTGGGTGAGTTGGGGTACTGGGTGTCCGCCAAGAAAGCCCAGTTATGTTGCTTGGAGGTGACCTACCTAGGATACACCCTCCGAGAAGGGAAGCGGTGGCTCACTGAAGCACGGAAAAAGACTGTGATGCAGATCCCAACCCCCACCACTCCTCGACAAGTACGTGAGTTTTGGGGAACTGCAGGTTTTTGTAGACTCTGGATACTGGGGTTCGCCACATTGGCGGCCCCTCTGTACCCACTCACTAAAGAAAAAGTCCCATTCACCTGGACGGAGGAGCACCAAAGAGCCTTTGACAATATAAAGACTGCCCTGCTCACAGCTCCTGCTTTGGCCCTGCCAGATCTGACTAAGCCTTTCACTCTATATGTTGATGAACGGGCTGGAGTGGCCCGTGGAGTTCTGACTCAGACCCTGGGGCCCTGGAAGCGGCCCGTGGCCTACCTATCTAAAAAACTAGACCCCGTTGCCAGTGGGTGGCCCTCTTGCTTGAAAGCCATTGCTGCAGTAGCCCTGCTTGTCAGAGACGCTGATAAGCTCACTCTGGGTCAGTTTGTGATTGTAATTGCTCCCCATGCTTTAGAAAGTATTGTGCGGCAGTCCCCCGACCGCTGGATGATAAATGCCCAGATGACACATTACCAGAGCTTGTTGTTAAACGATCGAATAATCTTTGCTCCTCCTGCTATTCTCAACCCGGCCACCCTGCTCCCCAAAGCAGACGACTCTACCCCGGTGCACCGATGCACTGATGTCCTGGCTGAAGAAACCGGGACCAGGAAAGACCTGACTGACCAACCTTGGCCGGGGGTGCCTAACTGGTATACGGATGGCAGCAGTTTTGTGGTAGAAGGTAAAAGAAGGGCAGGAGCAGTGGTGGTAGACGGAAAGCAGGTAATTTGGGCTAGCAATCTCCCAGAAGGAACCTCTGCTCAAAAAGCTGAGCTTCTGGCACTGACTCAAGCTCTGCGTCTGGCAGAAGGTAAGGCTATCAACATTTACACCGACAGTCGTTATGCTTTCGCCACAGCCCACATTCATGGGGCCATCTACAGGCAGAGGGGCCTACTCACCTCAGCAGGAAGAGACATTAAAAACAAAGAAGAAATCCTGGCCCTCCTAGAAGCCATACATATTCCAAAAAAATTAGCCATTGTCCACTGCCTGGGACACCAGAAGGGGGCTGACCCAGTCACAAAGGGGAACCAGATGGCTGATCTAACGGCAAAGCAAGCTGCCAAGGGAGCGGTAGTACTGGCGGAAGAAACTGGAACCCCGCCAGAACCCCCGCAAGCCATGGATCCCAGCTTCATCTATCCCTATAAATATTATGATTTAATCAACAATATGGCCTGTGCAGGAAAAGCTCGGGTGTTCAGTTCCAGCAGATTGGCAAAAACCAAGGATGGAAGAATCATTCTGCCCTCTAAGGAAGGGCAAGACTATGTGAGACGAATACACCAGCTAACTCATCTTGGAAATGAAAAGCTTAAGCAATTAATCAAAGGTTCTAAATATTATGTTCTAAGATTAAATACAGTAGTAAAAGAGGTAGTAGAGTCATGTCAGGCCTGCACCTTGACCGATGCTGCCCGGCCGTTCAAAGAACCTGGAAGAAGGATGAGGGGAGACCGGCCGGGAGTTTATTGGGAGTTAGACTTCACTGAAATTAAGCCAGGAAAATATGGTAATAAGTATCTTCTAGTTTTTATAGACACTTTTTCAGGATGGGTGGAAGCCTTTCCCACGAAGTCTGAAACTGCTCAAGGAGTAACCAAGAAGATACTGGAAGAAATCCTGCCCCGGTTCGGGATTCCCAAGGTAATCGGTTCAGACAACGGGCCTGTTGCCTAGGTAAGTCAGGAGTTGGCCACCCAACTGGGGACTAATTGGAAATTACATTGTGCTTACAGACCCCAGAGCTCAGGACAGGTAGAAAGAATGAATAGAACCCTAAAAGAGACCCTTACTAAATTGGCTATTGAGACCGGCGGCAAGGACTGGGTGACCCTCCTCCCCTTTGCGCTCCTTAGGTTCCGAAACACACCTGGACGTTTCGGCCTTACCCCTTATGAAATCCTACATGGGGGACCCCCCCCCTTGACTGAGTCAGGCGGGATATTGGATCCTTGCACTGACTCTCCCTCCTCCTCTGCTCTGTTTACTCACTTGAAGGCCTTAGAAGTTGTCAAAACACAGATCTGGAATCAGATCAAAGAAGCCTACACTCCAGGGACCACCACAGTGCCCCACGGGTTCCAAGTCGGAGACTCAGTCTTGGTCAGACGACATCGCGCTGGCACGCTTGAGCCTCGGTGGAAAGGACCCTATCTGGTGCTGTTGACTACTCCCACGGCAGTAAAGATAGATGGGATTGCTGCCTGGATCCACGCTTCTCACATAAAAAAGGCACCCAGTCAAAATGAAGACAACCGCAAACATAATTGGACAGTGGCAGCCAGTGACAATCCTCTTAAGCTGCGCCTTCGCCGTAGCCCCAACCTTGGGGGATAACCCTCATGCCCCCCAAAGACTGACATGGGAAGTGCTTAATGAAGAGGGCACCGTTGTGTGGTCAAAAACCGCAGTGCACCCCCCTTGGACTTGGTGGCCAGATCTTGCACCTGATATCTGTAAGTTAGCTGCCGGTTCCCTGGCCTGGGATCTTTCTAATTATGACAATTTAGATAAACCACCCCCGGAGGAACAATGTGTCCCTCATGGTATAGGGAGCACATTGGGATGTTCCGGACAATTCTTCCGAGCCAACCTCCAGGCAGCAGACTTCTACGTCTGCCCCGGGCAGGGACATAACAGAGAGATGAAGAGGCGATGTGGAGGGGCATCAGGTTATTTCTGTGCTAAATGGGGATGTGAGACCACAGGAGAAGCCAACTGGAATCCTTCCTCCTCCTGGGATCTGATTATAGTAAAAAAGGGTCGTAAGTCGGAAGAGCCAGAAAGAGGAGAGAGAGACACATCTAAGTACCCATCTTATAAGACTGGATGTGCTCCCGGGGCCTCGGGTGGCCCTCAGGGGCCATGCAAAGGCAACTATTGCAACCCTCTGAATATTAGTTTCACAGCACAGGGAAAACAAGATCGTCGATGGGTGAAAGGTAACCGCTGGGGGTGGAGAGTCTATACTGGAGCAGGAGACCCAGGGTTTGTTTTTGCTATCAGGATGAAGATAGAGAGTCCGCCCGCACAACCGGTAGGCCCCAATCCGGTGCTTGATAACCCCCTACCCAGGCCTGAGAGACTTCCTAGTCTCACCCCATCACCAAAGGAAGGTTCCTCCACCAGCCCTACTCCATACCCTCTTTTGATCACATCCTCCCACCCCCCTATGAGAACCGAGGATCGCCTATTTAATCTGCTTGATAGTGCGTTCGTTGTTTTAAACCGCACAAACCCCACTGCTACCCAATCTTGCTGGCTGTGCTTTGCTTCTAGTCCCCCTTATTATGAGGGAATAGCTCAAATGCGGAGCTATAATGTTACTTCTGACCATTCGCATTGCCCCTGGGGGAGCCAACGAAAGTTGACCCTGTCAGCGGTATCAGGCACTGGACTATGTATAGGCAAAGTGCCTACCAGACACCAGCCCCTCTGTAACGTAACTATTAACACACTGACAGATGGCCCAAATCAATATCTAGTACCCCCCCCCGAGATACTTGGTGGGCCTGTGGCACTGGCCTGACCCCCTGCCTGCATACGTCACTTTTTAACAGTACTAGGGACTTTTGTATTTTGGTCCAGCTGGTGCCTAGGGTCATCTATCATGATGATGGTTCATTTATAGATGAATTTGATCACCGTACTCGTTACAAGAGGGAACCTGTTACCCTGACCTTAGCTGTCTTGTTAGGATTAGGAGTAGCAGCAGGGATTGGGACTGGAGCATCCGCCCTTATTCAGCAGCCCTACTACTATAATGAGCTCAGAGCGGCTATGGATGCAGACCTGGGAGCATTGGAACACTCCATAACTAAACTAGAAGAGTCATTAACTTCATTGTCAGAGGTAGTGCTGCAAAACAGAAGGGGATTAGACCTGCTTTTTCTTAAAGAGGGAGGGCTCTGTGCTGCCTTAAAGGAAGAATGTTGCTTCTATGTAGATCATTCCCGTGTCATCAGAGATTCCATGGCAAGGCTTAGAGAAAAGCTAGAAAACAGAAAAAAAGAAAGAGAAGCATACCAAGGATGGTATGAAAATTGGTTTAATCGGTCACCTTGGTTCTCTACTCTGGTCTCCGCCGTGGCCGGACCTTTAATCATTTTGATGCTGATCCTAACCTTCGGGCCATGTATTCTAAATAGGCTGGTGGCATTTATAAAAGAAAGGATAAGTGCTATCCAGGTAATGGTCTTAAGACAGCAGTACCAGATACTATGAGAAACTGAGGGATCGCTCTAAGATTAGAGCAATTCACAAGAAGAAGTGGGGAATGAAAAGTAAAAAATTTACTAGCTGTCTGTAGGGACATGAACTCGCCACCCTAGGGCCTCCATCCCCTGCAGGTGGTCGCTCACGAGGTCGCTCACGGAACTCTCTTGAGAAAAATAGTTCCTGAGATAACTCCAGGATGTCCCAACAACCTCTGTGGAATGTTCCAACGCCTTGTTTAATACAATACATAGCTTAACTGATAAGTAAACATGTAACTCCAGATCTCCCCTACCCCCTCCCTAGTCAGCTGATAAGTGAACATGTAACTTTGGACTTGCTCTATTTCCTTCCACTCTTTTGATGTTTTTGCCTTTATAAGCTTGTCACAAGTTTGGGTCGGGGTCGAACTCTTCCACTCCCCGTGGGTGTACGAGTCTCGACCCCAGCATGCTGGCCTGAGATCTCATCCAATTCCGTTTTCAATAAACTTCCTCGTGTGATTGCAGCAAGTCTGGTCTCGGTGCCTCACTGGGTGTGCGCTATTCCCGAGATTTGAGTGAGGGTCTCCCTTCGGGGGGGCTTTCAATATCTTAGAGCAGATGCATTTTGATGATGTAGTTTATGACTCGCCATTGCATTCTCAAGAGCAGTGAAAACTTGTGTATAGGAGTCTGCTATGGCATTTCCTTCCGTCAATGGCCCAGGCAATTTTGTATGTCCCCTAATATGAGCCACATGATATTTAAATTTTCTCTTCTGAGCCAATTCTTTTAGTTTGCTAAGCAGGTCATTAATTTCTGTTCTTATAGAAATCATAGCTGTCTCAATAGCAGGAAATAATCCTGCCACATACCTGGAATCTGTATAAAGATTAAATGGTTCTTTTACTTTCTCAAAGGCCAAGATCACTGCAATGATCTCTGCCTTTTGAGCAGAAATTCCCTTTTCATATTTTATTATGGGAGGTTCCCCCTGAACAATCATAACTGAATTTCCTTTTGAGGAACCATCAGTGAAGATGACTTTTGCCTTTTCTATAGGTTCTGTTGACCAATTTGAAGGGAAAATTATAGGTGTTTCTTTTATGAATTCAAAGACTGGATGTTTTGGTAAATGAAATTTAATAATTCCTAAATATCCAATTAATGCTAAACCCCAGTCATTACTTTCCTGTAACAAATGTTCAAATTGCTGTCTAGTATAAGGAACTACTATTTCCTGCATGTCTCTTCCAAAAAATTTCTTTGGACCTGTTTCTGGATTTACTATAAGAGAATATCATATGCTGAAATAATTCTGGAGTTTGTATGTGGCAGATGGATGCATTCCAACATTCCATCCTGCCTAAGACAACCTGTTGGGGTATATTCTGTCCTTATAATTAATAGACTCAAGGGCTTGTTATAGTCTATTCTTATTACTTTTGCTTCTGTCAGCTTTTCTTCTACCAATTGTAGGGCCTCACAAGCTTTAGAGGTGAGGATCCTTGCTGATTTAGGATCTGGGTCTCCATTTAATGTCATAAACAATGGTCTTAAATCCCCTGTGGTAATCTTTAAATATGGTCGAACCCAATTAATATTTCCTAATACCTTTTGAAAATCATTTAAAGTCCTCATTTTATCTCTTCTAATTTCAGTTTTCTGTGTAGAAACATAGTCTTCCTGCATGGTATGACCTAAATAATTTATTGGCCATTTTTGTTGAACTTTTTCTGGGGCAACAACTAACCCATGGTCTTTTAAATTATTAATCAATTTAACAACCAACTTATCCAATTCCTTTTTGTCTGGATGTGCTATTAAAATATCATCCATATAATGTACTAGATAAGCATCAGAATGATCCTTCCTTAATTGTTCTATTGCCTTAGCAACAAAATACTGACACAAGGTAGGACTGTTTTTCATTCCCTGAGGCAAAACCCTCCATTGATATCTTTTAAAAGGTTCTTTATAATTTGCAGTTGGTACACTAAAAGCAAATCTCTGACAGTCATCAGGATGCAATTGTATCGTAAAGAAGCAGTCCTGCAAGTCAATGACTATTACCTTCCATCCTTGAGGCACTGCAACAGGTGATGGTAGCCCTGGCTGCAGTGCTCCCATATCATACATAGTGGCATTTACTGCCCTTAAATCTTGTAACAGTCCCCATTTCCCTGACTTTTTCCTTATCACGAAAATGGGAGTATTCCACGGACTAAAGCTCTCCTCCAGATGACCTACCTGCAATTGTCCTTGTATTATTTCCTCTATAGCCTGTATTTTTTCAGTTGTTAGGGGCCATTGATTAAGCCATACAGGCTCATCATTCTTCCATGAGATTTTTTTTTGCATATAAAGAGCTCACAATGGCCCCTAGGAAAAATTTTCTTCATCTGTTATCAGTCTTACAGACATATGTTCCATTATGTCCCTTCCCCATAGGGAGAAAGGTAGTGAGGGAATTACATAAGGATGAATAAATCCCTCTTTTGCTTCACATTTCTAATGTGCAGTCTCTGCGGCCCTTGTAACATTGGATACCATCCCCAGACCTTGTAAGGAAGAGGAGGTTTGGCATACAGGCCACGATTTAGGCCAATCTTTTCCTGCTATACAGGTCTTGTCTGTGCCTGTGTCCAAAATCCCCTTAAAGGGTCTTCCATTAATTCTTATGACCTTAAAAGGCCTCTCTTTTCCTATTTCTGTAACCCAGGCTACTACATCTGAGGAGCCAAATTGACCTTCCCCCCTTTCAGCCTGTAGCTCAGGATTGGGTAACTTCAAATATGGTAACAGCAGTAATTGTGCAATTCTTTGCCCTTTCTTTATAACTGTAGTTTGCTTTGTACTTTTAACCATGACTTTGATTTCTCCTTGGAAATCTGAATCTATTACTCCAGGTAATATTTCCAACCCATTTTTATAGTTGGAGCTACTTCCCAAGAGCAGTCCTGTAATACCTCAGGGCAAAATTCCCTTTACAGAAGTAGGTACTAATTGCACCCCATCTTCCTTTGAAAAGATTAAATCCTGAGTTGAAGCAAGATCAAATCCTGCACTCCCTGGAGTTGCTCTTGGGAGATCATGTATTGTAAGTTCTGGAGCTTTAGGGTTTAAATCTGACTGAACCTCCTGTAATGTTCTTTCCTCTCTTTTTTGGGGGCTGAGAGGCTGCCCCTTTACTAGTTTTTTGGTTCCTCCCTGGGAATATCTTCAATTCGAGTTCCATCCTTGGTAAACTTGGAATGGCACTCACTCCTCCAATGTCTTCCCTTTTTACATCTTGGGCAGATGCCAGGAGACCTTTTAGGACTTCCACCCTGGTCTCTCTTTTTACAGTCTTTCTTCATATGACCTGATTCTCCACAATTAAAACAAGTGGGGGCAGGATTCTTACTATTGCCTCCACCATATGTCTGTTTCACAAAAGCAGAGAATTTCTTCCCCTGTATAGCTGCTGCATAAGCCATCCCTTGTATTACAGCAGGTGAGGCATCTGCACATACTTTTATGTAATCCTGTATTGAGCCAGTTTTCCTTATGGGCCTGATTAAATATTTACATAATGTATTAGCATTTTCCCATGCTAGTTGTTTTAACAGAATAGAGTTTCCTTCTCCTGCAGGGAGCATCCTATTAATTACTTCCTCCAATCTAGAAATAAAACAAGTATAGGATTCTTCATTGCCTTGCTGAATCCCTGCTAGAGTATTCCCCTTGGTTCCTGGAGGAGGGATAGCTCTCCAAGCCAACACTGCATTTGTTGTAATCTCTTTTAATACAGCCTTAGGCAATTTTGTTTGTTCTGCAGGAGTTGCAAAAGTACCTTCACCCAACAGCATATCCATGGTTATTTTTCCTCCTTGTTTTCCTACTGATTTTTGTGCTGTGACCTTACATCTATCCTCATAATCTGTTCTCCACACTATATAATCTCCTGGAGAAAGTGTGGCTTTCGCGGTTTGGTTCCAGCCATTTGGTGTTAACCATTGACTTGCCACCATATCCACTACCTGAATAGTGTATGGTGCAGAAGGTCCCATGCTCTTTACTGCATGCTGTAGCTCCTTGAGAGTTTTTAATGGCAGAGGTTCCCATACAGGGTCCTCATCATCACTATCTCCATTAAAGATCACAGGAAACATAAATGAAGTATCTCCCTGTTCTCTGGCCTCTGCCAATGCCCCTTGAAAGCCTATGGGTAGCAGGTATTCTTTTAGGCTTGGATATGTCTTTTTGCACTCTCATTCTTTCTGACTTGTTTTTAGAATGACGGAGGACTGGATAACTCCTGCCACCATGGTCCCTATCTTCATCTGAATCATACTCTGAAGCCTTTCTTTTTAGCTCAGCTTCATCCTCAGTGTCTAAATTTAAGTCATCAAGGCCAGTCTCTATTGGCTTTAAGTCAAATTGAGTCCTGCTGTAAGTTTTAGCTGGCCGGCATGTGCTCTCGTCTTTAACTGAAGCTGCCTCTTCAGTTAAGAGAACTAATCAGATTTCTCAGTGAGAATCTCACGCATTTGCAACCAAACAGGATAAGCTTGTCAGGGAATAGTTTCCTCACCATGTTTTGCAGTATACCTTCTCATCTCCCTTCCTACACGTTTCCAGTCCTTCAACGTGAGACTACCCTCCTCAGGGAACCAAGGTGAAACCTTCATAAGAAATAAGTAAAACTCCTTCACAGTGGCATCAGACACTTTTAAACTGCTTTCTGCTAGCATATGTTTTAAGATTGATATGAACATTTTCTGTCCTTTTAAGCCCGAGTTTCCCATCTTAATTTCCAAGATTACTCACCCTTAACCAGCCTATCTTCACTGGCGGGACTACAGTTTCCTTGGTGAGAGCCTATCCACTCCTTTAAAAGAAAGAAAGAGTTACCTGTCCGAGGGTCCCCTTTTCGGGCACTAGCTGCCACAGACTGCTCAGTGGGTTGCAGATCTGTGTGGAAACCAAGACTTGGATGACCAGGTCAGGAGTGGCTTCAGCTTTACAGACAGACACAAACACACCTGAGGAGGTTTGTGAACTGCTGCAAAGTTACTTCAGAATATCAGGTTTAGATACAGAAAGTTCAAAGAACAGATCTTTGGTCACAGTTTAAAGATAAACAGGCATTCTATAGATGTTAACAATTTCCTTTGAAGTTTCTCAGCAAGTGCATAATTAGGAACCTCTGTTTATTTTGGCCTGCTTGTGGTCAGCATATCAGAGATATAATTTGTTGAGTTTAGAGGCTAATCTTTGTCTCTAGATAGTAAACTTTTATAGTGTTGATTTAGGGGCCCTAAGATCCCAAATTAGATTATTATTGTGAATCCCACAGCATGTTTGTTGTGGGCGGATTAATTACAGGCAGGGTCTCATTGTGGGCTGCTTCCTATAGCCTCAGCCCTAATTGATTTATCAGGCCCTGGCTGACATCTGAAGTCACAATTGGCGCCTAGGATCTGTGTCTAAAGTCACAGAGGGAAATACCCATCAATTGACTGCTGATCTGCATCTCTTTCAGTTCCTGAAACTATATCTAAGTGTTCTCTAGGCATCTCTGAATTACTAGTGGAGCTTACAGGCTAAAATATACCTTGAATAAAAGGCAATAATGTTATCATAGCATAAAACACATCTAGCACCCATTCCAAACAGCCAGCCACACAAGCAGCTGCAGGGACCTGAACCACATGTGTTGTGAACCTCTGGACAGATAGCCATTGAGATTTCACTCATCATTGCTACACTGTCTCCACTGGGGCTGGTATGGCATTTTGCTACAGAGGAGAAATCATTTCTTATTGGAACACTCTCTCTTTTTGAATTTGCTCTCTCAGTGAAAACGAGTTGTCTCTATTGTAGTAATCACAACGTCTTGGTCTAAACACAACTTAGCCATACACGTTTCTAAATACACTGTAGTGTCGTAGGCCCTTTCAGCTGGAAGCGTGTAGGTTTCCAACAAGCATGGTCAAATTGATGTTCACAAGGAAGACTACAAATCTAAGTTGAAAACTGACTGCATTTCTAGCAACTAGATTCTAAAAATATCAAGTTTTAGCTAAGAAAATCTTACCCTTAAACTTACACAGTCCCTGTTACTCTGTTTCTGTGTGAAACAAGTTCATTCGGGCCTAAATCACAGAGTCTACAGAACAGAATTGCTATTAAACACTGCTCAAACAACTTATGTAGGTGTCAAGCAGTAGCAACACTAGTAATAAAGCAAACAATACCTTAGCACTAAATAACCCTACATCTAACTTTATTGTTATACCTAATGCTAATGCTAATTCTAACCCTAATACAAAGTTTAAACCTAACCAAAACCATAATCCAAAACACCCTGAACTGAACCGTAACTCTAATACAAAGCCTAGCTGTTAATTTTAACACTAATGCTAACACTAACCCTAATGCAAGACATGAACTAGAAACTTATGTTAACCCAACATTTTACACTAACTGTACTTGAACAATGAAGTACACGTCAGAGACAGAGTTTCCATTACTTAGCTCTATACTAACTACCACTTTGTGTTAGTAGAAATATAGTAAAGAAGATCGTGCTTGTTTTCCTACAGAGAAAGAACTATTTCTTATTGCAACTCTCTCTCTTTTTGAAGTCTGTCTTTCAGTGAAAACAAGTTTCTTCTATTCAAGAAATCACAACGTCTTCTTTTAAACACATCTTAGCCATACACGTTTCTAAATACATTGTAGTGTCTTGGCCCTTTCAGCTGGAAACATATAGGTTTCCAACAATCATGGGCACATTGACGTTCACAAGGAAGAGTACAAATCTAAGTTGAAAACCAACGGCATTTCCAGAAGTAGATTCTAAAGCATATTAAGCTATAGTCTAAGGACATTTCTTTTCACTAAGAAAAGCTTACCCTTAACTCTACACCATCCCTGTTACTCCGTTTCTGTGTGTAACGAGTTCATTAGGGCCGACAAATCACAGTTTCCACAGAACATAGTGGCTATTCAAACACTCTGCTCAAAACTGTGTATGTAGGTGCCAAGCATTAGCAACCCTACTAATAATGCAAACACTAACCTTAACACTAAATATCTCTACATCTCACTTTATTGTTATGCCTAATGCTAAAGCTAATTCTAACCCTCATACAAAGTTTAAACCTAACCAAAACCATAAACCAAAACACCCTGAAGCGAACCGTAACTCTAATACAAACCTGAGCTGTTAATTTTACCGCTAATGCTAACACTAACCATAATGTTAACAACAACCCTAATGCTAACACGAACTTAATCATGAACTGGAAACCTTACGTTAAGCCAGCATTTTACACTAACTGTACTTGAACAATGAAGTACACGTTAGAAACAGAGTTTGTGTTTCTTAGATGTATACTAACTACCACTTTGAGTTATTAGAAATATATGAAAGATGATCGTGCATGTTTTCCTACCCAGGAGAAATCGTTTCTAATCGGAACACTCTTTTTTTGAAGTCGATCTTTGAAAATGAGTTGTCTGTATTCTATCTAGAAATCACAACGACTTGTTCTAAACACGTTAGTCATACACATTTCTAAATACACTGTAGTGTCGTAGGCCCTTTCAGCTGGAAACGTATAGGTTTCCAACAAGCATGGTCAAATTGACGTTCACAAGCAAGAGTACAAATCTATGTCGAAAACCAACAGCATTTCTAGCAAGTAGATTCTAAAGATATCAAGTTTTAGCTAAGAAAAGCTTACCCTTAAACTTACACAGTCCTTGTTACTCTGTTTCTGTGTGAAACAAGTTCATTCGGGCCTACAAATCACAGTTTCTACAGAACAGAATTGCTATTAAACACTGCTCAAACAACTGTACGTAGGTGTCAAGCAGTAGCAATACTAGTAGTAATGCAATCGCTAACCTTAGCATTAAATAACCCTAATCTCACTTTATTGTTATACCTAATGCTAATTCTAACCTAAATACAAAGATTAAACCTAACCAAAACTGTAATCCAAAACACCCTGAAGCGAACCATAACTCTAATACACACTTTAGCTGTTAATTTTAACACTACTGCTAACAATAACCCTAATGCTAAACATGAACTTGAAACTTATGTTAACCCAGCAGTTTACAATAACCGTACTTGAACAATGAAGTACACGTCAGAGACAGAGTTTGTGTTACTTAGCTCTATACTAATTATCACTTTGTGTTAGTAGAAATATAGTAAAGAAGAGCGTGCTTATTTTCCTACAGAAAAGAACTCATTTCTTATTGTAACACTCTCTCTTTATGAAGTCGGTCTTTCAGTGAAAACGTGTTTCCTCTATTCAAGAAATCACAACGTCTTCTTCTAAACACATTTTAGCCATACACATTTCTAAATACTCTGTAGTGTCATAGGCCCTTACATCTGGAAACGTATAGGTTTCCAACAAGCATGGTCAAATTGACGTTCACAAGGAAGACTACAAATCTAAGTTGAAAACCAACTGCATTTCTAGCAAGTAGATTCTAAATATATCAAGTGTTAACTAAGAAAAGCTTACCCTTAAACTTACACAGTCCCTGTTACTCTGTTTCTGTGTGAAACAAGTTCATTCGGGCCTACAAACCACATTTCTACAGAACACAAACACTGCTAAAACCTCTCTATGTAGGTGCCAAGCATTAACAACCCTAGTAATAATGCAAACACTAAACTTAGCACTAAATAACCCTACATCTATCATTATTGTTATACCTAATGCTAATGCTAATTCTAACCCTAATACAAACTTTAAACCTAACCAAATCCATAAACCAAAACACCTTGACTCAAACTGAAACTCTAATACAAACCCTAGCTGTTAATTATAAAAATAATGCTGACACTAACTGTAATGTTAGCAATAACTCTAATGCTAACGTGGACCCAATCATGAACTGGAAACCTTACGTTAACACAGCATTTTACAGTAACTGTTCTTGAACAATGAAGTACCCGTCATTCAGAGACAGAGTTTGCGTTTCTTAGATCTATACTCACTACCACTTTGAGTTAGTAGAAGGAGAAATCCTTTCTTATTGGAACACTGTCTTTTTTTGAAGTCGCTCTTTGATTGAAAATGAGTTGTCTATATTCTAGAAATCACAACAACTTGTTCTAAACACATCTTAGCCATACACGTTTCTAAGTACACGGTAGTGTCAGAGGCCCTTTCAGCTTGAAACGTATAGGTTTCCAACAAGCATGGGCACATTGACGTTCACAAGGAAGAGTACAAATCTAAGTTGAAAACCAACTGCATTTCTAGCAAGTAGATTCTGAAGATATCATGTTTTACTAAGAAAAGCTTACCCTTAACTCTACTCAGTCCCTGTTACTCCGTTTCTGTGTGAAACAATTTCATTCGGGCCTACAAATCACAGTTTCTACAGAACATAGTTGCTATTCATACACTGCTCAAAACACTGTAGGTAGGTGCCAAGCATTAGCAACACTAGTAATAATGCAAACGTTAACTTTAGCACTACATTACCCTACTTCTAACTTTGTTGTTATACCTAATGCTAATGCTAATTCTAATCCTAATGCAAAGTTTAAACCTAACCAAAACCGTAAACCAAAACACCCTGAAGCAAACCGTAACTCTAATACAAACCCTAGCTGTTAATTTTACTGCTAATGCTAACACAAACCCTAATGTTACCAATAACGCTAATGCTAAGGCAAACCTAAACATGAACTGGAAACCTTAACTTAACCCATCATTTTACACTAACTGTACTTGAACAATGAAAAACACGTCATTTAGAGACAAATTTTGTGTTTCTTAGATCTATACTCATTTACCCCTTTGAGTTAGGGGAAATATACGAAGATGATCGTTTTTGTTTTCCTACAGTGGAGAAATCATTTCTTATTGGAACACTTTCTCTTTTTGAAGTCAGTCTCTCAGTGAAAATGAGTTTTCTCTATTCAAGAAATCACAATGTCTTGTTCTAAACACATCTTAGACCTACACGTTTCTGAATACAGTATTGTGTAGTAGGACCATTCAGCCTGTTAAGTATAGGGTTCTAACAAGCATGGTCACATTTTACATTCACATAGATAAGTAAAAATCTAAGTTGAAAACAAATTGCATAGACATACATCACAAGACATGGCTGATTTCTTGGTAATATTAATGTGTTTCATAAAAGTGACAGCCCATTAATATTACATGGATAAGTAATCATAAACAAACACCAAAGCTAACCTGAACCTCAAGGTTTAGGATAAACGTAAATTTAATCCTAATGCTAACTGTAACCCTAGTACTAATGCAAATGCTAACCTTAGCACTAACTAACCCTACTGGTAACTCTATTGCTATATCTAATGCTAACCCTAACACAAAGTATTTACCTAACCCTAAACCTAAACCAAAAACCCTAAACTTAACCGTAACCTAATGAAAACCCTAGCCCTTAATCTTAATGCTAACATATTATACCCATAAATCCATTTTGTGTGTATTTGCCCATAGAAATTATGAGATATGGCTTTTTTTTCCTGGTAAAATGAATGTGTTTCATTGAAGTGATATTACATTAATATTACATGGATTAATAATCATCAACAATGACTAAAGCTAACCTTAACCTCAAAGATAAGCATAAACCTTACCTTAATCTTAATGCTAAACTTAACCCTAGTACTAATGCATAATCTCACCTTAGCACTATACCTACACCTAACTCCATTGTAAAACATAACGCTAATGTTAACCCTAAACCTAATGCAAAGTCTAAACCTAACCCTAAACGTAAACAAAAAATAATTCTAATACAAACCCTAGCCCTAATCTTAACAGTAAAGCTAACACTAACCCTAATGTTAACCACAACCCTAATGCTAATGTGAATCCAAACATGAACTCGATCTCTTACATTTACCTAGCATTTAACACTAACTGCACTTCTATACTTCTATGTCTTTAGGAACAGTCTTTGCCATTCTTCATCTGTACTCACAACCAAATTGAGTCAGTATCAACAGTCAATAGAGGACCTGCTTGTTTTCCTTCAGAGGAGATATCATTTTTTGGCGTACACTCTTTCTTTTTGAAGTCCCTCTTTCAGGGAACACGAGTTGTCTAGGAAAGTGATAACTTGAGTGAAATATCAATGTCTTGTTCTACACACATCTTAGCCTTACATGTTTCTTTCTCCCTTTCTTCCTGCGAAGGAAGTTCATTCTAGTCTACAAAACACAATGTCTACCAAACATAGTTGCTATTGAAACACTTTGCTAAAAACACTGTGATTTGCTGGCACATGTTAGCATTGCACGCAATTACTTTCACATTGCGGGGAAAACATTAACTTTCCCATTTAGAACTACAATCGTAGATGAAGTTGCATCAATTTAGTGAAAGAGGATGCATTTTCTGATGTATTCACTATATTCTTTTGATTCCTTTTTCTAACGACAGTCAAAAAAGATCCTGACTCTTTTCTGAGAGAAGAAATTGATGGTAACACATTTCTTTATGAGTACATGACGTTTTGATGCTCATGGTTTGGGAAAGAGATGTAGTCTCATCGCAAAAAAAAATACAGAATGATATTATATACATACTTCCATTTTGTATGTATTTTCTCCATAGACAGTATGAGATAAGGCTGTTTTCTTGGTTAAATCAATGTGTTTAATAGAAGTGACATCACATTAATATTACATGGATCAGTAATATTTTGTTATCATTGTTAGTGGAAAAATTAAGAAACCAAACTTCCTAAGTTATACTTCCTTCAACCACAAAATTTAAAGAATGTAAATGTTTACCTAATGTAGGTTGGAGTACTCAGTTCTGTATTTCACATGATTAGCCACCAGCTATTAGCTAAACTGTGTGATGATTGAGGGGCACAAGCATAAATGCTAAGGTATAATGATAATAATTTTTTTTCTCAAAATGGAATTCAGTGTATGGAACATAGTGAGACGTGTTTTATAGGTATAGTAAATCAAAGGAACTAAGACAAATTTACCCATTTCTTAATTATGTCTTGTTCTACAGTGTTGACACTGCGTGCGCAGGTTCTGACATTCTGTCTTAGAATAAACCTAGAAAGTTAGAAAGAATAAATGGAAATTACAGAAGGAAGGGAAGAATCTGATTCATAGATTATCTTTTCTATCTAAGGCTATTAACTAATTATAAGAACTTTATTTTAAAAAAATCAGCATTTTCTTTTAAAATCCAAACTTCTTTCCATAGTTGTACCTAGACATCTCAGAGATTCATATATTAATACATAAGTTGTATTGAACAAAACAGTGCTTCCTATTCAATTCAGCCATCATATGTTTGTTCTATTATGGCCTTTAGGATGGAGTTCAATTTTTCATAAATAGCTGCTCAAATGCTTCCAATCATGTATTTCCCAATTCAAATAGGAATCATTTCTTCCTTCTTGGTCCACCTCTGAGAACTTGACTTTGGTTGTTCACAGTTGAAGGTGTGCAAGGCTCTTGATTGTTATCAGCATGACTTAGGTGTTGCTTGGTTAAAAGAAAGTAAGTGTGTTACTTATTTTTTCACTGTTGTCACAACACCCATGGTCAAAGCAGCTGAAGAGGAAGAGAGATTCATTTAGATCAAATATACAGATGAGACAAAAGGAAACCAGTGAGAGGACTTGATAAAGAAGCCAACTCCTCACAAAAATGCCAAAGTTCACCACTGGTAAAGAGTTGGAGACTAAATGGGGTGGTTGTCTCAAACCTCTGAGATTAAAATCCATTGTAGAAGAAGGTTAGGAGGTTTGTAAGAGCTGAGACTATGGAGAATGGCAGTAGGAACAACAAACATTTTTGGAAAAGAGAGAGCAAATGTGACCTTCACAAGACCTGCCCAGGACTGGGGTTGGCAACATTCATCATGGATGATATTGGTTCCCCAGGTCTACTCCCATCTGAGAGATAATAGTCTGTTAACGATTGCTTTGAATTTTTGGCATCTTCTTTAGTGGTGCAGCTTCTGACAAATGGGATTTTTCTCAGGAAATAACATCCTCCACACACTTAAGCAAGAAAATCTAATGATTTTCAGCAATATTACATTACAGAAGACATGAAAGTGGAAAGGAATGGTGGTCTGGGCAGAGAAGGATAAATATGAGTGAGGGCAGTGACAGTAAATTCTAAAATTAATTATATATTATCTGAAGCTGTCACACAAATAAAGAATAAAGATAGGTGTGGTGATACCTTATTTATGATTCATTAAAGCTTGCCTGAGGATTCAGAAAGCAAGTCAGCCACATGCCTTAGAAGTCAGTCACAAATCTTTACTTCCTCGACTCAAGATTAAGAGGAAGATGGATTTCTTGTGGATTTTGGTGGTCCAAGGCTACCCAGATGTACACAAGATTGTTCCAGTCCAAAAGAGAAAGAGCTGACAAAGATTAACTCAGCACCTGGAATCACATGTATTTAAAGCCATCACTAGAGGGGTATAAAAGATAGGAGCAGGGTCTTTAGTAGCATAGCAGCATAGCAGCATAGCATGGAATCATTCTCCAGCCACATTAAGTATAGGAAGACACTGAAGTCTCTGGGATTCTCTAGTCACGCTGAGGAAATGTTATATTCTAAGGGTTGGTGGAGCCAGCATAGCATTCCATTCTTAGGTAGAGAAAAGCTAGTGTTCAGCTGCTTTGCTTTTCTGACCTCCAGCTTAAAACTTGAACCACAATATCAGTCTCTGGGCCTGTTATTTATTATGCTACAGAAGGATGAATTGGGAGGGAAGTGGGGAGGAGGCAGGAAGGAAAGCAGGGAAGTATAAAAAAAAATAGTGGGTCATGACAAGACTACCAAAGCATATGTATGAAGGATATGGACCACCTGTTGATGGAGTCAGATGGGTCTTCCTGGGTATCATGTACAGTGAACATTAGTCCTGGGAGCTGCTGGAACCAGGAAGACTGGATATGCAGAGGAGATGCCTGCAGACTTCTGATGGGGCAAGGATGACTAGTAATGCATAGAATATTGATCCAAGGAGCCAATGGAACCTGGAGGACCAGTTGGGGTCTAGGTGTCAGGAAAGCATGTCCACCCATCTTTGGATGATATTGATGACAGTGAGGAAGTCAATGGCCTCATCTTACCTCATTATTGTAATTTATTTTCTCCTGAATTTCAGAGCTAGGTATTTACTATGTTCTCATCTGAGAAGAGCCAAACAATAACATGGTTGTTGACTAATTAACTGACTGAGTGATTTAATCTTTTCATTTTCTCTTTATTTTACTATTATTTTACTCTAAAATGTCTCCATACTCACTTGTTTGTTCTCTAGTGTTCCAAAGTGCTGGGAAGATAGGTATGTATGTATGTATGTATGTATGTATGTATGTATGTGTGTTTGTGTACATATATATATATATGTGTGTGTGTGTGTGTGTGTGTGTGTACAATCTTATATATTTGTGTTTGTGTCTGTGTGTGCAATCTTATATGTGTGTACTTATATATGTGTGTATCATATATATGTGTGTGTTTATGTATGTATGTATGTGTATTTGTATGTGTATGGTATGTGTGTGTCTTTATAATCTTACAATTAAGTACAATATTGAAGAGATATGGAGAGAGTGGGTAGCCTTGTTTTGTTCCTGAGTTGAGAGGAATCACCTTAAGCTCTCTATTTAGTTTGACATTGGGTGTTGGTTTACTGTATATTGCTTTTATTAGTTTTAGATGTGTTACTGTTATCCCTGATCTCTCCATGACCTTTATTATGAAAGGATGTTGGATATGTTCAAAGGCTTTTTCAGCATCCAGTAAGATGATCATATGATTTTTCTTTTCCAGAATGTTTATATGGTGGATCACATTGAGAGAGGCCTACTTGGACATGGTGGATGATTTTTTTACTGTGATCTTGTATTTGATTTGCCAGATTTTAATTGAGTTATTTTACATCTATGTTCATGAGGGATATTGGTTGGTAGTTGACTCTTTGTGTATCTTGGGTACCAAGATAATTGTAGCCTCTTAAAAAGAATTTGATAATACATCTTCTATTATGTGGAAAAAAATTGAGGAGTATTGGTATTAGCTCTTCTTTGAATTTCTTGTAGAATTATGCACTGAATCTATCTGGCCCTGAGCTTTTTTGGTTTGGAGACATTTGGTATCTGCTACAATTACATTGGGGTTAAACATTCTGTTTAAATTGCTTATCTGTTCTTGATTTAATTTTGGTAAGTGATACCTATCCAGAAATTCATCCATTTCCTCTGAATTTTCAAATTTTGTGGAGTACAGCTTTTCAGTGTTTCATCTGAAAATTGGATATTTCTCAGTGTCCGTTGTCATGTCTCCCATTTTACTTCCCTTTGCTTTTTTTGCTAGATTTGTTATCACTTTGTCTGTCTAATTGATTTTCTCAAAAAAAGCAACTCTTTGTTACATCAGTTCTTTGTCTGGTTTCCTTAGTTTCTACATTATTGATGTCAGCCCTCAAATTGATTATGTCCTGGCATCTACTCCTCCACGGTGATTTTGCTTCATTTTGTTCCAGGGATTTCAGTTGTGCTGGTAATTCTCTAATGAGACTATCCTCTGTTTTCTTCCTATGACCTCTTAGTGCAATGAATGCACTTTCCTGGCAGCACTGCTTTCAAAGTGGCCCACAAGTTTGGGTCTGTTTTGTCTTCATTCTCATTGAATTCTAGGAAATCTTTTAATTCATTCCTTGTTTTTTTCCTTGATTATGAAATGATGCACTTGTGCATTGTTCAGTTTTCATGAGTTTATAGGTTTTCTGCAATTTCTGGTGTTGAATTCCCAATTTCAAGCATTTGGGTATGATAAGATACAGGGGTTATTACACTTTTTTGTATCTGTTGAGGTTTGTTAGGTTTCCTCTTATGTGGTCAATTTTATAGAAGGTTCCATGTGGTTCTTAGAAGAAAGTATATTCTTTTGTGTTTGGATAGAATATTCTATAGATGTGTGTTAAACCCAACTGGGACATAATTTCTGCTACTTCTTTTGTTTCTTTTTTAAGTTTCTGCCTGGTGGTCCTGTCTAGAGTTGAGTTTGGGCAGTTGAGCTCTCCCACTATGAGTATGTGATGTTTCATGTGAACTTTGTCTTTTAGTACTGTTTCTTTCACAAATGTGGGTGCTTTTGTATTGGTGGCATAGATGTTCAAATTAGAGAGTTTGTATTGATGGATTTCTTCTGTGATGAATATTAAATGACCTTTTTCATCTCTTTTGATTGTTTTTGGTTTGAAGTCTAATTTTTTAGATATTAGGAAAGCTACACCTGCTCACTTTTCGGGTCTATTTGATTGGAATATCTTTTCCCATTTCTTTACCCTGAGGTAATTAATGTCTACTTTTGATGATTAGATGTGTTTCTTAAATGCAGCAGAAGGATTGATTCTGCCTTCATATCTATTCTGTTAGCCTGTATGTTTTTATAGACAAGATAAGACTTTAAATATTGAGGAAATGTAAGGAACATTGATTGTTAATTCTTGTTTGTTTTAGATTTTTTATTGGTGGTGGTATTGTGAATCTATATTTGTTTAATTTTTAAAAACAGGGTATCTATGTATAGCTTTCTAGACCAGGTTGACCTCAAACTCAACGAGATCTGCCTGCCTTTATGATCAGAGTGCTTGGATTAAAGGCATGTGTCACATTTGCATGGAATTTTAAACATTTTTTATTAATTTATATTTTACCTTACAATACTGTTTGTCCTCATACCCCCACCACCGATGTATTCTGCAAAGAAGGTAAGGCCTCTCCTAGTAAATTTAACAAGGCAACTCCTGGAGGCAGGACAAAGCTACTACCCTTCTATCCATATACCTGTGTCTAAAATGAGCCACTGATCTCTCCATATAGAAATAGCTTCTGTAAGTCAGGTTGTGCAGGATACTTAGATCTTGAATTTACTGCCAGTGACATCACATATAAACATATATGGCCACACCATTGTTAAGGAAGTGTAAAGCAGGTTCCCCACATATCAGACCAGAGTGTGTCATCTCTCATTAGCTTTGGTCACCTCATTATGTGGTCTTGATTTCTTTGTTTATGTGTTACTCCTCCTTCACTTCAATTGTACTCCAGGAGCTTGGGCCAATGATAGGACCAGACCCTCACCCAGTCATAAGGGGCTGCAGAAAAGACCCAGCAAGATGTAGGCTTCTGACCTAGCAACATATGCTGAGCTTCTGACCAGCTTCTGGCCTTGCTTTAACTTGCCACAATCATTATGAAGCCAGATATCCTCCATGTGGCAAGGAACCAATCAGAAGTTAGCTGTCTATGCCTGGATGTGCTTTATGGTAACAGTGCAGTACATAGCATAGCAACCTCCATGGGAGGGCCTCTGAACATAGCAACCTGGAAGTGCACCAATCCTGAGACTCTTACACACCAGATATTCCCCTTGCTCTACCCCAATAAATGTCCTGCCGCATGGTCCCTCTGGCTCCTTCTTGCTGTACCCCTGCTTCAGACACACGGAGGACACAAGTTACTACATTCAACTCTTAAATAAAGACTTTTTGTTTATGCCTTGGATCAGATCTCTTGGTTCTTTGGGGATTCACAATTTGGGCACAGTAGATAGGTGTGGATTTATGCATCTGCTTCCATCTGTTCCTAAAAGAGGGTTCCAGCTTCTCTGGTCTTGTGAATTTTAGGCTGGCTATCATTTGCTTTATGTCTGGTATCCACTTATGAGTGACTACACACTTTATTTGTGTTTTGGGGTTTTGGTTCCTTTACTTAGGATGTTTACTTGTAGTTCTGTTAATTCACCTACCAGTTTTGGATGCCCATGTTTCTTACCCTTGATTAGTACTCCACTGTGTAAATGTAATCACATTTTCCTCATCCTTTCTTTGCTTGAGAGACATCTATCTAGGTTGTTTCCAAGAACTGGATATTATGAATAATGTTGCTGTGAATATAGTTGAACAAATGTCATTTTGGTGTGAATGTGCCCTCTTTAGATATATGCTCAAAAGTGGTAATGCAGGATCTTGAGATAGGTTAATCTCTAGATTTCTGGGAAATCACAACACTGATTTACACAGAAGCTGTAAGAGTTTGGATTCCTGCCTTCTTTGGACAAGTATTCCACTTTCTCTACATCTTCTCTAGCATAAGCTGTCTTCAATGTTTTAGACATTAGCCATTCTGAGAGTATTATGGTGAGAATTCTCTGTACCTCATTTATTAAGTTAGATTATATGGTATTTTGATGCCTAGTTTCTTGAGATTTTTTGTATCATTTGAAGATCAGTCCTCTGTCAAATGCAGAGTTGTTGAAGATATATTCCCATTCTATAGAGAACTGCTTAATCTTGTTGATCTTTTTCTTTGCTTTACAGAAGCTTCTCAGTTTCAGGAGGTACCATTTTTTTTAATTGTTCCTCTCTGTGTCTGTTTTAATGGTGCTCTAAATCTGAATCATGGGCCTCTGTCTAAAGTTGATTCTGGGCTTATCTTTCAGGCCTAACTGAAGCTGCTGTCCCTACATACTTCACCCACCCCAGTGAATTGAATCCCCCCTGTAGCTTGTTGTTTTCCACCAGCCCACCAGGTCGCTAGCCTGACTGCTGCTTGTGTGGTGCGCTGGCCCCAAATAACACTCAGAGACTCTGTATTTGATACAATCCTGTTGGGCAGTTACTATTATTGTTTATGGGCTAGCTCTGTCTTAATTATTAACTCATTTCAACTTGTCTAAATATTTCCACGTGGTCATCTTATCGGGGAGCCATGGCCGGCATCTTCCTTCCTCCCAGGTCTACGTCTTTCCTCCTCCTAGTCTCCTAGCCCCACCCACCTAGTTTCCCATTGGCCAACATGGCTACATTAACTAACCAGTATGAGAAATATATTTACAGAATAACATCTCCCATCATTTCCTCTTTTCTCTCTAAAATAAAAAGAAGGGTTTTAACCTTAATGTAGCAAAATATATCATACAACTGTTATCAAATAAGAATCACAGTTAACAATACTTAGTCCATTAACATTTAAGACTTAAAAAATCGTATATCTTATCTTTTTGAGTCTAAAATCCTATATGTAACTTATCTTTAATCCTAACTAAGGAAAACTATAACCACTACTATCTGTCTTCAACTCCTTCAAAGACCACAGAAGGATAATATATAATCTCTAGAATGATAGAGACAATTCATTGCCTGGTCAGTCACCTGAAGTTCTTCTGTAATGTTCCATCTTCAGCCCATAGGCCATCGTGTGTCTCCAGACTCCTCAACAAAGCAGGAAACTTTAAACTGTCCACCTGTATTGGCAGTTTGTCAGTCATTTTTCTCTGTGTCCTGTAGACTGTCTGGCTGCCTTTTCCATGAAGAAGGAATCCTGTAGCAATGTCCATCGTGTTTCAGCAGTCACCTTTTTGTGGGTCCTGCATGTCCAGTTCCTACAACATAAAGTCAAACAGTCCAGAAGATCAGTACCTTGCCCAAATGGCTAGTCTTGTCATATTAGAAGCAAACTTCATAATGTGTTTCTTCGATGTCCATCTTCCTTTCTGATGCAGGTGGTGTTACCAGGAACAGTTGTGCCTCAATGTCAAGAAAAACCCTAAACCATTTTAAATCCCATATTCTGTAGGTCTTTGAAAGATTTGAAGAATGCCTCCTCATCTCAAATACATCTCTGTATATCTAGAAATCCTAACTAACTTAACTCCAAGATTTAACTATCAAGGTAACTCTCTAATCTGTACTAAATTATACATTACAATTTTCAATGAGCTATACAAACATAATACCTAAACAAGAGGAGAAATATATAAATCACAAATTTGATCTTAAATTGTATCAATAAATGAAAATCCATTCTAAAACAAAGTATTCCTATCTATACCATAATTCCCTTTTTACCTTTAAAAAGATTGCTTGTGGTTATAGCCATTTATAACCAAGCCCATTTAAATGAAAACATACATTTATAAACAATATTTGGGAATTTGGGCGTCGTTCTTTCCAAACTACTTCCTGCTGGTAGCGGGCACTGTCATGAGGATCCTAAGAAGATGCAGAAATCTTGGCTGTAGTCTGCAAAGCTTTGTCTCAACTGATTTGAATGTTGGATCATCTGGGGCACTGTTTCAGGGTGTCTCGCTTGATCAAACCACATTAGTCTGGAAGGAATGCACAGTTTTTCATTTTCTATGGAAACAAAAATAGAAATCCTTTTCCCCAGTAACTTGTCCTTAGGCTTAAATTTTGGAGTCAAAACATTTTTAAAATATGTAAATTGAATTAATCCAGCAGCATTTCTTTTATCAGTAGTTGTTATTTTCTCAGCAATCAAAAATTTAAAGACAACAGAATCACGTATAGTATCTAAAATTTCTCCGTGCTTTCCATCTTTACGTGGCTTTTTTTAATTACTCTATTTCTTCTACTTCTATTTTTACATATTTTGAGACAGGGTTTCTCTGTGTAACTGTTATCTGTCCTGAAATTCCCTCTGTATACCAGGTTTACTTTGAAATCACAGAGATCTGTTTGCCTCTGCCTCCCGAGTGCTGGGATTAATGGCGTGCACCACCACATGCAGCCATTCTACTTCCTTTTTTCTTTTTTAAACCATTGTATCCTGTTTCTTTTTCTCTCCCAAGCCAGCATATTTTTTTTTTAAACACAGTGTAAACCTTCATTGCTGCTCTGTAAACATCAATGAATTGTTAGCAGAGCTCTTTCAAAGCAAGGCGGATTTTTGCTGCTTATGCTAATTTTGGAAACCTCCCTTAAAGGAGCAGTGCTGTAGAAATCTGTCTACAGCAAAACAAATCCAACCGAGAAAGTGCTGCTACAAAGGAGTCCTGCTAGTCTCTGTTCCTTTGTTTCTAAAACATTTCTTAAGCTTTTATTAGTTTTAAATGAAAGTTCTTATAGCCATGTTGGGCGCCATCTGTAGCTTGTATGTTTTCCGCCAGCCCGCCAGCCTGCCTGCTGCTGCTCTGGCATGCTGGCCCCAAATAACACTAAGAGATTTTGTATTTAATACAATCCTGTTGGCCAGTTACCATTATTGTTTATGGGCTAGCTCTGTCTTAATTATTAACCCATTTCTACTTATCTAAATATTTCCATGTGGTCATTTTATTAGGGAGCCGTGGCCAGTATCTTCCTTCCTCCCAGGTCTACATCTTGACTCCTCCTAACTACTTCCTTTCTCCTCCTCCTAGTCTCCTAGCCCCGCCCATCTAGTTTCCCATTGGCCTACAGGGCTCCATTAACCAACCAGTATGAGAACCATATTTACAGAATAACATCTCCCATTACCCAGCTGTTTATAATTTTTTTCTTTGTTAAAATACCATTTATGGTTTTTACTTTTTTAATTTAAATGTACCTTTCATAAAACTATACAGAGGAATTTAGAGTTTCTAAACAAATATAACACTGACATGAGATATGCTCTCAGGAAAACATTTCCTAGTGATGTATATGATAACCCATTCTTCCAGGGCACCCTAAATGATTTCCCACATAACACCAACTCTAAATGGAAGAAGCATTGTGATGGCTCCTTCTGCAGAGAATCTCCCTCCCTTCTCTCTCCTAATCCTTTCCTTGTGTCTGCCTCAGTCCAGTTCAGTTCCTTTGAGAAAATGTCTTTCTCTGAAGCTGCATCTGGATAATTTACCCCCTCCCCTTGTGAGTCACAGAACCCTAAGGATCCTCTTGTTTACAACCTCTGGGCTCTGTTTGAGAAGTTTGTTTCAGTATTCTGTTTTTTTTTTTCCCTATGTTTTGGAGAATAATTCTGATCATTGTGTTGCTTACATATTAACAATTAACAATAATTTTGAGATAATTATGTTAAATAAGTAAATTCATTTAGTTTTAGAGACAGGATCTCTTGTTTTAGCACTGATTCTCCTGGAACTAGGTTTGTAGACCAGGTTGGCCTAGAACTCAGAGGTATGCCACAGCCCTCTGGATAACAAAACAATTACACTGACCCAAACTACTTCACAGCCTTATCTCTATTTTGAAAGACAATATGAATGATGCAATTCTGACTAATTATATGTGTCATGTCCTGGGAGTCATTACTTAATGGCAAAAATAACAAATCCTATTGATTTCCATCCTCTGTTTATTACATAAGCAAGCTTTCTTGGTGAGTCATTATTTCTTGGTGGTACAGGAACTAGCACTAATATGAGACAGCTGTAATAATTTTGCACATGCATATAGCATAGATATGCATGATTGTGGGCACACAACAGAAATAAAATTGATGATCCTGAGGATATATGTTTTATTTTCATTAATTTTCCCAAATGTGTCATAAAATGATTATATAAATATATAACAAAAATATGTAAATTATTCAGTGACCAGGGAATGCAACGAGTTGATAAACAGCTTCAGCAATTTAGCAGGATACAAGGTTAACTCAAAAAATCAGTAGACCTACTATGTACAGATGATAATGGGGCTGAGAAAAAAATCAGAGAAACATCACAGTTTAAAATAGCCACAAACAACATAAATTATCTTGGCTTAATGCTTATCAAACAGGTGAAAGACTTATATAGCAAGAACTTTGTGTCATTAAAGGAAGAAATTGAATAAGAAACCAGAAAATGGAAAGATCTCCCATTCTTTTGGATAGGTATGGTAAACATAGTAAAAATGGCAGTCTTGCCGAAAGTAATCTACAGATTCAACGCAATCCCAAACAAAATACCACCTCAATTCTGCAATGACTTTGAAAGGATAACACTCAACATAATGTGGAAAATCTGTATTGCCAAAACAATCCCATACAATAAAGGAAATTCAGGAGGCATCTCCATCCCGGTCTACAAGATCTACTATAGAGCTATTGTCTTTAAAACAGCATTGTATTCACACACACACACACATACACACACACACACACACACAAAACCACCACCAACAAAAACATAAACAATGGAATCAAATTGAAAATCCTGATTATTATGAACACCTGACAAAAGAGCTAAAAGTGTAATGGAAGCAAAAAAAGCATGTACAACAATTGGTGCAAGCACAATTGGATGATGGTGTGAAGAAGACTGCAGATAGACCCAAGTCAATCACCATGCACAAAACTTAAGTCCAAATGGATCAAAGTCCTCAACATAAAACCAGCTTCATTGAACTCTTAGAAGAGAAATTGGGAGGTACCCTTGAACACTGGAACAGGAGACCACTTCAAGGAGATCGACAATTAATAAATGGGACCTCCTCAAACTGAGAAGATTCTTTAAGGCATAAGACACAGTCGACAAGACCAAAAGGAAGCCCACAGACTGGGGAAAGGTATTCACCAACCCCACATCTGACAAATGCCTGATCTCCAAAATATACAACAAAATCAAGAAACTGGTCACCAAACACCAAATAACCTTATTAAAAAGCAGGTACAGAATTGAATAGAGAATTTTCAATAGAAGAATCCAAAATGGATGAATAACCCTTTAAAAAGTGCTCAAAATCTTTAGTCATCAGAGAAATGCAAATCAAAACAACTCTGAGATACCATCTTATTCCTGTCAGAATGACTAAAATCAGAACCACCAATGATAGCTTATGCTGGAGATGATGTAGAGAAAGGGGAACTCTCCTACACTGCTGGTTGGAGTGTAAACTTGCACGGCCATTTTGGAGATCAGTATGGTGCTTGCTCAGTAAAATAGGAATCAGTCTACCACAGGATCTGGCAATTCCACCCTTAGGCCTATACACAAATGATCCACATCCATGCAACAAAGACATTTGGTTCAACTATGTTCATCTCAGCAGTATTTGTAATAGCAAGAATCTGGAAGCAACCTAGATGCCCCTCAAGTGAAGAATGAATAAAGAATATGTGGCCCATTTACACAATGGAATATTATTCAGCAGAAAAAAATGGAATCTTGAAATTCAAAGTAAAATGAATTTAACTTAAAGAAACCATTCCGAGTGAGTTAACCCAGTTACAAAATGAGGAACATTTTAGACATAGAGCAAAGGATCACCAGTCTATAATTCACACTGCCATAGAAACTAGGATGCATGGAGGAATCTAAGAGATTCATACAAGGTCCCTCACAAAAGGGGAAGGAACAAGATCTCCTGAGCATATTGGGTGTGGGAGGGGTGGCAGTGAGTGGATAGACTTAGGACAAAGAGAAGGGGAGGCGAGGAGAACATATGGGACTAGAAAGATTAAGTCTGGGGATAAAGAGATGAGAGCAAGAAAAGACATATCAAAATAGAGAGAGCAATTATAGGCTTTAAGAGAAAACTGAGTCTAGAGAAATGTCCAGAGACCTACAAGGATGACCCCAACTAACAATCTGAACAATGTTGGAAAGGCTACGTTAAATGCCTTTCCCTGATAATGAGATCGATAACTAACATAGATGTCATCATAAAGCCTTCATCTAGTAGGTGATGGAATCAGAAGTAGACACCTACTTCAAGACAGTGAGGGGAACTCTTGTAATACACTTACAATGAGGAATAAATGATAATAAAATGGGGTCAAGACCTGGCTACAGTAACCCACAGAGACAGCTGACTAAACAAGGGTGAGGTAATGGGGCCCCAGACTGATAGCTGAGAAACCACCATTATATTGACTTAGGCCCCCTCAATGTGGGTATCAGTTAGAAGGCCTGGGAAGTCTAAGGGATCTCTCACTGCCAGTGGAACCAGGATGTATCCCTGTTGCACAATAGGACTTTGGGAGCACATTCCCCATGGAGGGATACTCCTTTAGCCTAGATGCAGGAGGCATGTCCTAGTCCCTATTCCGAACGACTTGACAGATTCTGATTATCCCTCCTGTAAGGTATCACCCTCCCTATGAAGAGGGGATGAATAGGATGGGAGGGGAGTTGGGGGGCATGGGAGGAGGGAGGAAGGGAGGGGGAACTGGGATTAATAAGTAAAATAAGGAAAAATTTATATATATATACATATATATATATATATATATATATATTTCACTGATCACTATTTTGGCCGGTATCAGCATTTTTAGTATTAAATGTTATACATTGTTAATTGTAGTATTATCTCACAACCTATTAAATAAATCTTACTTATTTATGAGGTTGTAATACAAATTTTTCTGGTGATTATTGATGTTAAATGAACACCATATACATATATGTATATAGAACATATATACATATGAGATTACTTATGCCTCAGCAATTCATGCCATTTTACAAAAACATTATTTAAACTCATAGCTCTGAATTTCATACTAAAATGTCTTAATTATGTGGTTACTTGGGATCTGTGTAAATCCTTGTAATTCTAGCTTTATTTATTGATTTTCAGATGATGAATACTCCCACAGTTCCACTTGTATTTTCTACAGTTCTTTACCTAGCTTACCATCAGTCCCAAATGACCAACAGCTGGGAGTTGGTCAATGTCCTCATTGCATTCAATAATGTGAAAACTACAAAACTGTGCTAGACAACCTACACATCATTGCATTTTTGTGGTTTTAAATTGCACCCATTTAATTTCTGATACAGCACCAAACATCATTCAACAACTATAAATGATGCATCACATTAAATATATTTATGTGAATGCACTTGCTGTTTTCCTTCATGAGGAAAAGTTTATATGTTAGAGATGGTGAGTGCAGTAGGGTTGGAAAAAAGATGGTAGGACACATGAAGTAAGTGTTGGACAGATCCCTCTGTTTTCCAAATGTGGATCCAGGTACAGTCACACATGCTTTCAATCCCAACATTCAGGAAGCTGAGACAGGAGGGCTATTATGTGTGAAGCCACCCTGGGATAAACACTGAGTTTAACTCCAGCAGGATCAAACTCAGCAAGGCTTTGCCTCAGAACAAGTGAGCAAATAAACACTCCAAGTTGAACGTAACAATGTGATGGAGACCACAGTTTAAGGTGACCTCCCTTTGCAAAATCATTTACCAAATCCCCACTGTATGCTATAGACTCTGTGCAGAATTCATTCCATCTTCAGTGAAGACACTCATAGAAATCCAACAATGCAGGGAAGTTAAAGATAGTGGTTGAGCTAAGCATGGTTGAAGCATATGTGATTTTCAAGAATACAAAATTCAGAGAAGACACAGAACTATGGGAAGTCTCTCTCTCTCCCCCTTCTCTCTCTGTCTCTCTCCCTTTCTCTCTCTCTCTGTCTCTCTTTCTCTCCCTCTGTCTCTTCCATACACAGATAAACACAAAGTTGGTCTGACATATAGGATGGGAAAAGGCACACATGTGCACACACACACACACACACACACACACACACAGTAACACAGAATTCACAGTTCTGTGCTGGTCAATTTTGAATGCCAAATTTATGATACAGGCTAGAGATACCTGGGAGCAAGGACAACTGAGAAAATGCAGCCCACAAGATGGATCTGATGGCAAGCCTCTGGAGAATTTTCTCCCATAATTATTATCATTGATGTGCCCAAACCACAGGGAATGGTGCTACCCCTGGTCTCCTTGTCCTGAGTTCTATAAGAAAGCTTGCTGAACCAGCCATGAGAAGTAAGCAAGTAAGAAGAATTCCTCCTTGGCTTTCACATCACTTGCTACCTTGTTTTTTGATATTAGCTTCCCTCAATGATGGGCTCTAACTTGAAAGACCTTACCTGCCCAATTTTGATTTTGGCAGTGTTTTATCACAGCATTTGGATCACTAAGGCAATGCTATCAATATTATAATTCAGATTATCTTTGACCCCTGATCAATTCAGATTTGTTGGACCTTCTTGGCCTTTTGTTGTTGTTCTATGACCCCTTTATTTTATTATTCAGGTTTTATTGTCCCTCTTCTTAAGTTTCTCATTCCCTGAACCCTAGTGAGACTCTCCCTGCATCTGTGGTCATTTGGCAACCAGTGGTGACTGCTCAGTTTCCTTGAGTCTAGATTATAAACATAACCATTTAGTGGAGATCTATGAACAAATTGTTGGCTTTGCATCTGTGCACTTTTCTCAGACTCGGAAATAAACTTGATGGCTACTGAACCTCTCAGCTCTCTTAAGATGGCAGTGGAAATGAACCAGCTGCAATGGATAGGAGAAGAAAGTGAGCTGAAAGGGACTTCTTCTGGATTCTGTGTGCATTGATCTAATATGGAAACAGTTAACACATCTGGCTATTTCAATTCAGACCTATAGGATATTACATATTGATATCCTAAAATTGTATCTACAGAAAGGCAGGTCCCAATACTGGCAGTATGGCTGCCTGAATTTTAAGATTCATTGTTTGAAATCAACTGATGTATCTTTATTATTTAATTTACATTTTTCCCACTGAGATCATATGTGTGATCTTTGACAGGAACGGAACCTTTTCAAATCAGCCAAATCTGCATTATTATAAATATGGTAACTAAATGTAGACCAGGTGAACTGACACTAAAATGATTAACAGTGTTTGTTATTAGATTTGAAATAGATGTCTAGTTACAGTAAATGACCATGTTATTAAATAATGGGCCACCTTAATAACTTTAATAAGTATATGTTCTGTTTCTCTATGTCCATCTTTATACTGCAGGATGAGTCTAATGATGTGGAGGTTTTTATGTCAGAGGCCTGTAGTTCCTGCCCACAGTTACTATTATTTTGTCTGGTCTTGCTGAACTAAGGGCAGATTCTCCATGGTGCTGTCAGGGTAGAAATTAGTTCAGCTGATACTGAATAAAATGACAGCAAATGCCTTCCACATTTGAAAGCAGGCTCACTTTTGACAAAGGAGTGTGGAGTGAGGTTAACTGCTGTCTCTGAGTGAATTGTGTGAACAATTTTAGATTAAAGACACCTAGAGAACACAGTCTTAGACTAGTGACCTCTGAAATGGAGAGTGGGAGAGTAGACATCGTTTGCACCCTGTGGGATTATATTATTTATAATAATTCAAGAGACAGAGTTATCAGGTTTCTTACAACAGAAATTCAGTTTTTAATTTGTAAAACTTTCAAAAGCTTTTGTGTTTCTTCATTTGCATAAAATACTTTATGGATTTTATTGTGATTTTGTTGTTTAATGTGATATCTCTGTCACTGTCGAGAACAAGACCATTTCCATATTTGTACAGTATGGAATTAAATTAAGCAGCATCCATTATCACACCTTCCTGCCGGGACTGAATGGCATAAGCTTTAGAGATTGTCAGCTTTTTCTTAGAATAGCCCTTTAAGCCCCAATCTACCTTGTCTCCATCCCCAACATCCTGAGAAGCAGAACTTAGGGCTTACAGAATGCAGTTAGGTAACCCCTGTGATAGGGGTCAAGGATTCAGCCTACAGGAACTCAGAGTGGTCCTGCAGAGATAGGCGGATTTCTGGGAGTGGCCCAGAACTCCAGTAAAAGATGGCAGTGGGGGTCAGAGACCAGGCAGGTGGAAATTATAGGTGGTTCAGCATGGATAGGCAGGTCTATTGTGCTCAGATCAGTTCCAGGAATTTCCCCGAGGGTGGCTGGATTGTTGGCTCCACCCTCTGTCTCAGTGGTCAACCAGAGCTGTGGGACAGTAGGTAGGGTAGGGCAGAGGATATGGGAGGGCAGGATCTCAGTGGAGGTGGGTGGGGGTGTATCGGAGCTTCAAAGCATTCTCGATGGGGACAGCACACAGGAGCAGGGAGATCCGGGACCCACCCAGGAATTTCCCGGGGTAGGGTGTAGGGGAGAATTCACCCCAGCGGAATTAGACCCAGACTCAACTCTAGCCAAGGCCTTGCAATGGGGGACAAAGCCTGGGCTGATACTCAGGATGTTTCTGCACCAATAGGCTAGTCTATCTAGGACCTGGCACTCTCCAGCTGAGTGAGGCTTCTTTAGCAGAGGCCCTGAGATGAGGGTCCAATTTATGTTTTCTTTATTGCCTCTATTTCAGTTTTCAGTTTTCAGGTCTTGAATTGTTTGAATTGTTTTCTTTAACTGTTTGATTGTTTTTCTTAGCTTTCTTTAAGAGATTTGTTGATTTTTTTTTTTAATTCTTTGCTTGGTTTTTTTTTTTCTTCTATTTCTTCCAATATTTTTTTTTTGTTTTTCATTCCTTTAAATGATTTTCTCATATTATGTGTGAGGGCCTCTATCATTTTTGTGATGTTGGGTTTTTTTTTTTTTTTTTTTTTTTGGTCATTCTCTTCTGCTTTATCTGCTTTTGTGTGTTCAGATCTAGTTAGTATAGAATCCCAAGATTCTGGTGGAGCCATACTGGTCTTTCTATCATTGGTTGTTTTCTTGTATTGTTATCTTTCCATTGCTTCTTCCAGTGGGTAGAGAGTCTCTGTTTTTCTACTCTGTTCTCCTGGTGAATATAGTTGGGTCAGGTGTTTCATGTCTGTAATTCTGGATGACCCAAGCTCTCTTAGAGGCCTCTCTGGCAGAGGGCAGTTTATGGGGCCTAAAGATCAGATTATTGTGGCTTCAAGGTGGTCCTGCATGAATATGAGTGTCCAATATGATCAGAGCTGACTGAGGAAGTTTCAAGGAGGTTGGACCCATGCTATGGCTCAATGCTCACCCAGAGCAGTTTGCCCAGCAGGACTAAGTGTGAGGGGAAGGCAGGCTCTGAGTAGTGTATGTACCAGAGTATCAGGACTGTCCCACTCAGGGCAAAATCATAGGGGGAAGTGAGATGCTGAGCTAACCCAGGGAATTCCAAGGGAAGGATGTGGTGGGATTTGGTCTGAACTGGTCCCAGACTCAGCTCTGGCAGAGGGTGGGCAATGGGCCCCAAAGATCATGTGAGTGTGGCCTCAATGTGTCCCAGCAGGACCAATGGTCTTTTTTTTTCTTCAAAGATATGAACATTTTTAATCCTGCAAGCTTGGTTGCTTGTTTAGAGTTACCCCAAGATGTTTTATGTTATTGGGGTGACTATTGTGAGGAGTTTGATTTCCATGATTTCTTTCTCAGTAAAATTGTATGTAGTAGGGCTACTGAATTTTGTATCAGCCGCATTGCCGAAGGTGGTAGTCAGCTATAGTAGTGCCCTGATTGAATTTTAGGTGTTTCTTATGTATACATTAACATCATCTACAAATATAATATTTTGAAGTCTTCCCTTTCAAACTGTATCCCCTTGATCTTCTTCAGTTATCATATTGCTATAGTTAGCACATCAAGCATTGTATTGAATAGATATAGAAAGAGTAGACAGCCTAGTCCTGTTCCTGATTTTAATAGAATTGTTTTGCAGTTCTTCCCATTTAATTTTATTTGGCTATAGGGTTGCTATAAATTGCCTTTATTATATTGAGATAATGTTTCTTCTATCTCCCCTGTCCCAGGCTGCTCAGTGTTCAGATACAATTCTTTGGAAGCATTTGTCCATTCTTTAACCCAAATTTGTGGACAATTATTGCTTGTGAATTGTGTTTCTTTGAGAGAGCACAAACAAAACAAAACAAAACCTGGGCATTATTTTCTGATTTAAACTCTTTATCTTGTCTCTTAATTAATATTATGAGACTAAAACTTATAAAACTTATATAATAGTGCCTGGAATTTAGTTTGTTTTAAGTTGTTCCATTAGAGGGTTATCTTTCAGTGTACTGTAATTGTTGTTGTTCCCTGGGCCATTTTGAACATGTTTGTTCATTGCTTCAGACATTTGCAGAAATGGTTTAGTGGTCATAATTACCATCAACCTCTTTCTATCATGGAAAGTTTACCTTCCTCCTTCAATGTGTCTGATAGTTTTGCTGGACATAATAGTCTGGTGAAGCATCAGTACAGTTTCTTAACTTGTAGAATGTCAGCCCATTCTCTTCTGGCTTTCTAGTCTCTGTTGGAATAACCTGCTACAATTCCGATGGGCCTCACTTTGAACATGACTTCATCTTTCTCATTTGCAGCTTTCTGTGCTGTTCCTTGAATCTGTAAATTAACTGTCACTGTTACTCTATAATATAGGAGTTTTATTTTGTGGTTCTTTACATTTGGATTTCTACAAAATCAATATACTTAACATATAATTACAGAAATTTCCAAAAAAAAAAAACCACTAAAGGATACACAGTCTTTTTTGCAGCTTACAGAACTTTGTCCAAAATAGACTCCATATTAAGATGAAATCAAATATATTTGAATGGTCTCATGTATATGTTTTGAGTATATATGGTTGGAAATGTATTTTTTTCAGATGGTACAATAGCTTATCCTACTGATTTCTTTGATGTTTCTGCTTAGATCACCTTTTCTATGCTTTCCCCCTAAAATAGTCTTTCAATGAAGGTGAGATGGGTATTACTGTTAGAACATGGTGTTTGTATAGTTGTACACAGTTGTGCTGCTATACATACACAGGTGTATATACCAGATAGCAGCCAAACTAAGTTGTAGTTCTTGTGGACCCAGCCACATTCTGGGTGCATGGTCTCTCATTGTCAGGGAATTTAATGAGATGGGTTGTGGGAGACCATCGCCATCCTCACTACCTCAGGTCTCTGAGATAAAAATTATTACCTCTTAAAAAATAAGCAGAATGTCCATCAGAGCATTCCTAGATACAGGCTTGTGGTTTTACAACCAGTTAAAGAATAGCTCAGGATACTCTTCCTGTTGTACCTTTACAACCAATTAAAGAATAGCTGAGGGTATTCGTCCTGTTGTAGCATTACAGACAGTTAAAGAATACCTCAGGATATTTCTCCTGCTACAGTTTTACAGCCAGTTAAGGATTAATTCAAGGCATTCCTTCTATTGACCCTTTCGTCCTGCCCACTTGCAAACCCTGCTCACATTCTGCCTATGGCCCTATATAAGCCTCCCCCGAGAAAATAAAATTTGTCAGCTTGATCAGAATACTGTCTTTCTGCCATTCTTTTTTGTATCCCTTGTTCTTCTTAACACTTTAGGTGTTTCTCCATTCATTGTTGACTGACCTTTGAGTGAGGGCAGAATTGGCACCCAACGTTGGCTGTCAGAGGACATCTAGGGGAGAACACTGTTCATGAAAAGAGAAGAATCCTTCCAGAGTGTCCCACAGGGTGACCTACTGAAAAAGAAAGATTAACCAACCATGGTGGTGAGCAAAGGTGCAGATCTTACATGAGGTAGGTGATGGAACAAGCATTTCTACAAAGTCTGTTACTTTCTGGGCTCGAGGAAGCCCTACTGTTATAAGGAAATGGGTTAAGATAAAGTACCTTACTAGTGCCTCCAGTTAGTGGAACCTAATTCACGTTGTCTTTAAGACAACCTCCCAATGGCCAGACCGCTAGAAATTGGTCTATGAGGGAGAAGGATACCTTAAGGATTCTTCCTTCAATCCCCTTCAGTGGCTGAAATGAAGCCTTCCCTCAAGACTTCCCCCTTCAGTCCAACCTTGATAAGAAAAAAAAAAAAAAAAAAAAAAGAGAAAGAAAAGCAGAAAGTAAAGAAAGAACCAGGTGAACTCTCTGCAGGGAAACAGGCTGATCATGAGGAGAAGAGGTGGTCGAATATGAGTGAGACCATTATCATGACTCCCCTAACATTGCTCCTGCCTCTGCTCCCCAAAAGCAGCAGTCCATCCTGCCCAATCAGCCACCCCTCAAGGAGAATTCCTGACCTTACAAATCCCCTGCCCTACTGCCCTAATGCCCTCCCCCATGCTGCTCCAGGGCTTAGTAAAGCAATGATTAGGCCTTGCATATGTACTAGGTCAGCAGGACCTGTGAGTGCCATGAACTCAGAGTTGCTACAATTATGTTTATTTACTTTTCAAGCAGCTACAGTCACAGATGATCTTGGGGGGGGCAGCCCAGCCCTGGAGAACAAAGGAAGGAGAGGAACTAGAGACCTGCAGTGTTAGGAGCTGCTGCTATGGTGCTATGACTAATGCCTACCCAAGCGTATGGAAAAAAATTAGTGCAACCTGTCAGAAACTGGGGTGAAATAGATAAATTTATTGGGATTTGTTCAGATTTTGGATGCACATAATTCAAGGGCTATCTATAGCAGCCACATTACAAGAGATTTCAATTAAGGATGTTTTGTTCCAACAAACTAATCCTGGCCTAGAAAAAAAGGAGGGCTAAAAGATGTATGTATGTATGTATGTATGTTCTGTATGTATGGTATGGCCACACAAATGGGTGTATGAAGTGTGATTATGAATGTGTGAATCTTAACAAATGGTACTATTTGAATTGCTCGTGATATGGTATAAAGAGACATCAGGGCAGTGTCTTAATTGAAAAGGTTGGCAATCTGCACATCCTAAGGCTGCCCCCCCCCAGAGCAATTCCCCAGGAAATGGGCGAAGTCAACATGGCCTGAGAGCCATAGGAGCTTCTATGGATGGTTCAATACAGTTTAACAGAGGAGAAAATACAGAAATTCTCTTATTTTTGTGGTTAAAAAAGAAATGGAGAAAATGGAGGTTAATGTAAGATTTTAAAAATCTATTGAGATAAAGCATCAGGGAACTGCAGCCCTGTTAGGCCCCTCCTAGAAAGGTATCACTGAAAATGCAAATGAGACTATGTCAGCTAAGGAAGTATTTATAGGTCAGATTAGAAAAAGTATTTTCAAAAGTATTTGAGACATGTTACATCCTAAAGAATTTAGACTTCAAAAAATAGAAATTAAATAAAGATAGCTTATGATCATCAGAAATTATTGGGAAATATTCAATGGTTATGTCCTTTTTAAAAAGCATGCACTGGCAATTTAAAACCTTTAAGGGATATCCTTAAAGGAGATAGTGATCCGAAGTCACCTAAACAACTAACTAAAGAGAGTAGGCAAGTTCTTCTACAATTGGAGAATGCAATACAGCATCAACAGATACGCTATATTGAGTATGCAAACCCATGGGAGGCTGATGTGGTTCCCACACAACATAGTCTGACTTCTGTCTTATGGCAAAGGGACCATTGTTATAGTTGCTTTTACCTGTTTCCCCAGGCAAAGGATTAAATCTTTATTTTAAAGGATTTTATATGGTACAAAAATGCTTTATGGAGTCTAAGAGATGACTGGGCAGGGAACCAAGTGTAATGCATGTTCCTCATACCAAAGAGCAAGTTAATTGGTTATTTCAAAACCTTTACAACCATCAAGTAGCAGGCAAAGGAAGGTTATGTTTACTTAGATGGTGGGGAGTTATCACCTTATCTGAGAGCAGGCTCAGGCACCAGCCATGGCAGTCCTGACATAAGGAGTTAATTTTCTTTTACCATTAGAAGGTCCCTTTCTCTGTATAGACTTAGGACCCACGTTGTTAAGCTTTTATTAATTATAATTTCTGGTTCATCAGCTTTTGTTCAGTTTTTGGGAAAACTTGATAATCAGTTTTCAACTCATACTGTTACAATTTGAGCTAATACATCCTTTTATATTCCCCAAAATTGTAAAGAGTAATCTTGTAAAAGAAATGCTATGTTAGTTTTTACTGATGGTTCTTCTAATAGAAAATCAACTTATGTTATTGATAGAAAAGAATATGTAGTACAGACAAATCCAGCTTCAGCTCAGATAGTTAAGTTACAAGCTGTTGCAATAGTTTTACAGCATCTAATAAATTATTCATATAACTTATATACTGTTAGTCATTATGTTTTAGGAGCTCTTCAAGTTGTAGAGACAGTTCCATACATTGGAACTAGTAATAATCAGGTTAAAATACTGTTTGAGCAAATTCAAAGTGACATTCATTATAAAGAGAGTCACTGTGCTTTGTGGGTCATAGAGGAGCTCATTCAAACTTTCCCAACCCACCTGGCTAAAGGTAATGAGTTAGTCAGCTGATAGACTATCAGCTTTATCTCAGATAAAATTAGCTCAGCAGTCACACAGCTTTCATTATCAAAATAGTAATAGCCTAATAAAACAATTTGGTTTAACTACAAAGACTGCTTTGTCAAACAATGTGATATGTGCCCACAATATTTACCTGTAATTATTTATGGCAAATGGATGTTGCTCATTGCAAAATTTGACAGATTAAAATATGTACATGTGGCAGTTGATATGTATTCGGGCTTTTTGACGGCTACTACACAAACAAGAGAAGCCACTAAGCATGTGATAAGTCACTGTATAAAATGTTTTGTTTACATGGGAGTTCCAAAAATTACATAAACAGACAATGGATCTAAATATACTAGTAAAGCTTTTCAGCAATTTTGTGCCAAATGAAAAATTGAACACATAACAGGCATTCCTTATAATCCTCGAGGGCAAGAAATTATAGAGCATGTTCATAGCTCCTTAAAAAGGAAACATATAAGGAGAAGGAAGGGAGTAATGCCCCCAGTCTCCACATGATGCATTAAATCATGCACTCTTCATTTTACATTTTTTGAATATGGATGCTCATGAGTAATCTGTGGCAGACAGATTCTGGCATGATGGAACTCAAGAACTTTTACTCAAGTCAAATGGAAAGATTTATGCACTAGAATATGAAAAGGGTTAGCCCTGTCCTAATATGGGGTTGAGAGGGGTTGAAGGCATGTTTGTGTTTTCTTACAGGAAGAAAATGAGGCCTGGTGGCTGCCAGACCATTTGGTGAGATTGTGAAAATGATGAAAATTGGACCTGAGATCACAGAAGCAATATTATCTCCTCTCCCTCAACCTCCCTCCCTTCCTCTCTCTCCCTCCCTCCTTCCCTCCCTCCATCCCTCTCCCTCTCTCTCTCTCTCTCTCTCTCTCTCTCTCTCTCTCTCTCTCTCTCTCTCTCTCTCACACACACACACACACACACACACACACACACACACACACACACACACTCTCCCTGTCTCCCTCAGAGGTCATTCTCCAAAATAGGCAAGACTTACACCTATTGTTTTACAACAAGGAGTTATTTGTGCAACACTCAAGGAGGAATGTTGCTTCTGTAGAGATCAGATGGGAGTGACAAGAGACAGTATGGCCTAGGTCAGAGAGAAGGGCTAGTAAAAAAGAAGGAAGCAGTGAGAACAGAAACTAGACAGGTTACAAGATTGGCTCTCAGCCACACCCTGGCTTACCACCCTACTCCCTTCCATTTTAGGATCCCTTGCTGGCTTTTTAATTCTGCTTGCCTTAGGCTCTTGGGCCATTAAGAGGCTAACTGGCTTTATCTGCCAACAGATGATGACTCCCTGATGGCAAAGCCTATCAAGTACACTATCACAGGCTTGATCTCAAGGTGTGTGCTCATGGTGAGCCTTTAGAAGATGACAACCCATGTCCAAGGGGAGTCCCAGGGAAGCCTACTTATGCTATTGACAAACGAAAACATCTCCCATTGAGGTGCACCTAGTGTGAGTGCAATGAAGAGGCCACCAAAGGTGCCTACACTGAGCTTCATGAAAGTATACCTGGTTGCATGAAGATTTCTGTCAGAAAAACTCTTCGCTCCTCAAAAAAATCATCGTGGTGGGCCTGAGAAATCTTGCCTGTGAAGGCTGACTTAGGATGTATAACTATCTAGGGAGACCAGGACCCCTGCTCCCACTTGTGGTGAGATGGTGTCAATAGCCCACCTTCTTGCTTGGAAAAAAAGGAGGAATTGCCAGGAATGATCCTGGCATAAGCTGTAGAGATTGCCAGCTTTTTCTTAGAATAGCCCATTGAGTTAAAAGATAGCTTCTTTCAGTCCCAATCTACCTTCTCTACCTCCCCAACTTCCAGAGAAGTAGAATTTAGGGCTTACAGGAATGTAGTCAGATTACTTAGTAAACCCTCCTTTACCAAGTCCTGAGACCTGTTCCCCTGCTAACCACCTGCTTATCTCTACGTACTTTTCCCCTTAGCAGATATCCTGCTCACCTTCAGTGACCTATAAAGAAGAATACCAGGAGGTCCAGTCACCAGACAAGGACTTCCCCTTGGTTATCTACTTTATTGCCTAGTCTTTTGGGCCCCTTTGGGGGTCTTATATTGCTTTTTTCTTTTGGCCTTTAGGTGTTTGACAGATTTTATCAAGCAACATTTAGATAGCCTTGCAGCAAAGCCAATTCAAATCCACTACCAGAGGCTGGCCATGAATGATGGTGACAATGGGGGAAGGCAGCATTTGCCTAACACTCCCAGTTCCCACTTAGCTTAAACAGGCACAATTCTTTCTTCTGGTCAAAATGGCCTTTGAACCAAGACCCTTGAGCAGCCCAGCCTGGGACCTAGAAAGGCCCCCTCTCCAATAAAAATGAGGATCTCTCTCCAGGCAGTGGCTTGCCAGAGATAGGCACCTTTCTGATGCTCTACCCACCTAAGACAGGAACTTTGATGGCTGACAAAGATACCCCAAGAAAGGGTACAGTTTAGAGCCCCTCAGAAAGATCCTAAGACAAGCAGCCATCAGCCCTAAGGTTCTCTTGGAGAAACCTCTCAGCTGTTCCTCTCTATTATTATACCACAGATGGAGAGATGTGGGAACCATCACCATCCTCACTACCTCAGGTCTCTGAGATAGAATATACTGCCTCTTAAGAAATATGCAGAATGTTCAGCAGAATATTCCTTGATACAGGTTTGTGGTTTTACAACCAGTTAAAGAATAGCTCAGGATAGTCTTCCTGTTGTAGCTTTACAGCCAGTTAAAGAAGAGCTCAGAACATTTCTACTACAGTTTTACAGTCACTTAAAGATCAGTTCAAGGCATTCCTTCTACTGACCCTTTCATTCTGCCCACTTACAAACCCTGCTCACATCCTGCCTATAGACCAATATAAGCCTCCCCTGAGAAAATAAAATTTGCCAGCTTGATTAGAATACTGTCTTTCTGCCACCGTTTCTTTGTATCCCTTCTCCTTCTTCCCCCCCTAGGTTTTTTTCTGGTTCCTCATTGACTGCCCCACAGGTTGAAGCAATGGCTAAATTTAGACACTCACCTTTCTTCAAAATTGAACCTGACTGTTTTTTAATGTGCCCTTTGTGGTATGTGAGTGTCAGGGATGCAATTATTGTATTTATGCTGGCATGCCAAGCACTTTGCCTACTGTGCTATCTTCGAAACTCAATGTACATATTTTTACAATAAAAGGGTGATACACATTTAATAACATTATGTATTCTTAAATGTCTTTTATTTATATGTTAGCTGTTCAATGTATATATTCCAAATGACCTCACCTTTCATTATTCCACTTTTGTTAATATAAGTATTCCAGTACTTTTTTTGTTTCATTTTGGTTTTTGTTTGTTTTGTTTTGGGGTTTCTTTTTTGTTGTTGTTGTTGTTTTCTCTAGGAGTAAACATTTTTTATTTTTTAAATATTTGTTTATTTTATATATTTATCCCAGTTCCTTCTCTCTCCCATCCCCCAATGCCCCTCACTGCAATCCACTCCACAGGGAGGGTCAGGCCATCCATGAGTGATCATCAAAATCTGTTATTTGGGATGGGGCCTAGGCCCTGCGACATGTCTCTAGACTAAGGGAGTGTTCCAAAATGGGGAATGTGCTCCTGAAGTCCTTTCATGCACCAGGGATGCATCCTGATCCCACTGTCAGAGGTCCCATATACTGCCCAAGATGTCTGAGATCCACATTCAGGGGATCTGGATTAGTCTTATGCTGGCTTCCCAGTTATCAGTCTGGGGTCCATGAGGTCTCCCTTGTTCAGGTCAGCTATCTCTGTGGGTTTCTGCATCCTGGTCTTGACCCCTTTGCTCATCACTTCTCCCTCTCTGCAATTGGATTCCAAGAGATAAGCTAGTATTTAGTTGTGGGTATCTGCTTCTGTTTCCATCAGCTACTGAATGAAGGCTGTAGGATGGCATATAAGATAATCATCAATCACATTATCAAGGAAGGTACTTAAGGTAGTCTCTCCATGATTGCTTAGATTGTTAGTTGGGATCATCCTTGTAGGTCTCTAGACATTTAACCAGTGACAGATTTCTCTCTAAACCTATAATGGTTCCATTTATTTTGTTACTGCTTGTCTTATTCTTCACTATTCTTCCCCTGACTCAATATTTCTGATTCCTCATGTTTTTCTCTCCCATCATCTTCTCCCATTCTCTTTCTCCTAACTTTATCTCTATTCTGCCACTGCTCACAATTTGTTCAGGAGATCTTGTCCTTTTCCCCTTCTGTGGGTGACCATGGAGCTTCTCTGGCAGTGTAAATCGTAGGCTGGTAACTCTTTGCTTTATAGCTAAAATCCATATATGAGTGTACACACCATGTTTGCCTTTTTGTGACTGGGTTATTGTACCACATTTTCTGTATCCAATCTTCTGCATCTAGTGAGATGATCATATGGTTTTTCTATTTCAGTTTGTTTATATGGTAGAATACATTGATTTATTTTATATATTGAACCATGCATGCATCCCTGGTATGAAGCCTACTTGGCCATGGTGGATGATTTCTCTGATGTGTTCTTGGATTTGATATGTCAATATTTAATTGAGTATTTTTGGATCAATGACCATGAGAATTATTGGTCTATAGCTCTCTTTCTTAGTTGTGTCTTTGTGTGGTTTGGGTACCAATGTAATTGTAGCCTTATAAAAAGAGTTTGGCAACAATCCTTCTGCTTTTATTGTGTAGAACACTTCAGATAGTATTAATATTATCTCTTCTTTGAATCTCAGGTAGAATTCTGGACTGAAGTCATCTGACCCTGTGCTTTTTTGGCTGGGAGACTTTTGATGACTGCTTCTATTTTATTAGATCTTAGACATCTGTCTACATTGTTTTTCTGCTCTTGATTTAATTTTAGTGTTATTTATCCAGAAATTCGTCCATTTCCTTTAAGTTTTCAAATGTTGTGGAGTACAAGTTTTCAAAACGTAACCTGCAGAGTTTCTTGATCTCCTCAGTGTCTGCTATTATGTCCCCTTTTTTTCATTTTGATTTTGCTAATTTTCATTTTCTCTCTCTGCTTTTTGGTTAGTTTAGATGATGATTGGGCTATCTTGTTGATTTTCTCAAAGAACCAACTCTATTACATTGATACTTCTTATTGTTTTCTTAGTTTCTACTAACTGATTTCAGCTCTCAATTTGAGTATTTCCTTGCATCTACTTCTCCAGTGTGAGTTTCTTCTTTTGGTTTTTTATTCTTGAGTTTTCAGTTGTGTTGTTAATGCTCCAATGTGAGTATTCTCCAGTTTCTTCATGTAAACACTTAGTTCTATGTACTTTCCTCTTAGTACGCCTTTCAAAGTGTTGCATAAGTTTGGGTATGTTTTGCCTTCATTCTCATTGAATTTTTTTCTTCCTTGACCCAGGATTTGTGCAATTGCACATTGTTCAGATTTCATAAAATTTCACAATTCCTGAAATTTGTGTTGTTGGTGGTCTGATTAGATATAGGGGGTTATCCTGACTTTTTGTATCTGTTCAGGTTTGCTATGTTGCTAAGTATGTGGTTGATTTTAGAGAAGGTTCTATGTGTAGCTGAGGAGAATGTGTATTCTTTTGTGTTTGGATGGTATGTTCTATAGATATCTGTTAAACACAATTGGGACATAACGTCTGTTAGTTCTTTCCTTTCTTTTGTAAGTTTCTGTCTAGTGGTCCTGTCTAGTGGTTAGATTTGGGTATGAAAGTCTCCTACTATGAGTGTGTGAGATTTTATGTGATATTTTATGTGTTTCTTTTATGAATGTGGGTGCCTTTGTATTTGGAACACTTATGTTCAAAATTGAGATTTTTGTCCTGATGGATGTTTTCTTTGATGAATATGAATTGACCTTCCTCATCTCTGCTGATTGCTTTTAATTAAAATTTACTTATATTTTAGCTACATCAGCTTGTTTCTTGGGTCCATTTGGAAAAATTTTCCCAACCTTCTACACTGTCTTTGAAGTTTAGCTGTGTTTCTTTTATGCAGCAGAAGGATGGATTTTGTTTTTGTACCCATTGTGTTAGCCTGTGTCTTTTCATAGGTGAGATAAGATCATTAATATTGAATTAATTAAGAAACATTGCGTGTTAATTTTTATTTGCTTTGAATTTGTTGGTAGTGGTGGTAATGTATATAGATTGACCTTGTTTTTTTCTTTTGGCTTCTGCTAAAGTGAAATTATCTATTGCCTATGTTTATGTGAGTGTAGTTAACTTCCTTGGGTTGGAGTTTTCATTCCAGAACTTTCTGTGGGGATGGATTTTTGGAAATGTATTGTGTAAATTGGATTTTGTCCTGGAATATCTTGTTTGTTTTCTCCATCCATAGTGAATGAGAGTGTTGCTTGGTATTTTAGTCTGGACTGGCATCTATGTTACCTTAGTGTTTGTAGAACATCTATCCAGTGTTTCAGAGTTTCCATGGAGAAGTCAGGTGTAATTCTGACAGGCTTGCCTTTATATGCTATTTGGCTGTTTTCATTTGCTGTTCTTAATATTCTTTATTTTGTATGTTAGGTGCTTTGAGTATTATGTGCCAAGGGGATTTTTTTTTCTTTTTTTCTTTTTCCTTTTCTTTTCTTTTTTTAATTTGGTCCAGTCTATTTGTTGTTTGGTATGCTTTTTGTACTTTTAGGTTGGGAAAATTTGCTTCAAGGATTTTGTTGAATATATTTTCTGCACCTGTAACCTGGCCTTCTTCACCTTCTTCTATTCCTATTATTCTTAGGTTTGGTCTTTTCACTGTCTCCACATTTCCTAGACATTTTGTTTAAGGTTTTGTTTGATTTAAGGTTTTCTTTGGTCAATAAATTTATTTCTTCTAGTTTATTATCAGGGCCTGGGATTCTCTGTTCCAGCTCTTGTATTCTGTTGGTTATGCTTGCATCTGTATTTCCTGGTCATTTACCCAGCCTTTATCTTTCCAGAATTCCCTCAACCTGTGTTTTCTGTATTGTCTTCCTTTCAGTTTTGAGGCCTTGAACTGTTTTAATTGTATTTTTTTTTTAGCTTTCCTTGCTTTCTTTAAGAGATTTGTTGATTTCTTGCATTTTTTCATTTGATTTTTCTTCCATTTCTTTAAAGGATTTTTCTCTTGTCCTCTTTGATGACTTCTATCATTTTAATAAAGTTGTTGATGTAAAAATCCCTAGACCTTGGTGGTGCCATATAAGTCTTTCTGTTGTTGGATGTGTCTTCTTCCCAAGTCTTCTTGCAATGGGTACAAGTGGGGTCTCTTTCTCCTCTGCTGGGTATGTAGTCAAGGTTCTATTCTCTCCTCTCTACCAGAGTATGAAAGATAAAAATATGAATGGTGGCTGATGCTGGATGCTTTGTTCTTCCCATCCAGGTCTCTCCCTCCCTCCCTCCCTCCCTCCCTCCCCCCTCTCTCTCTCTCTCTCTCTCTCTCTCTCTCTCTCTCTCCTTCCGCCCTCCCTCCCTCCCTCTCTCTCTCTCTCTCCCAGAGTATGAAATGACAAGGCTGGAATGGCTGCACTTGTTGGATGCTATGTTCTGCCTTCAGCACCCTCTGTGGGAGTCTGTAGCAGATAGAGTCTGGCCACCTCAGGTCAGGGGACGCACAGAGGAAGAGGTGTGCTGGAAGAACACCCATTACTCACCTCTCACCCAGAGTGTGAAGAAGCAAGACTGGAATGGCAGCCAGGCCAGTGGAAGATGTTTTATTCTGCCTCAAGGCCCCTCTCGGGGAATTGGTGACAGGAAACAAGTACGTTCTTTGCTAAGAGTTTTAGATGCTACTCGCCAGGGATGAAAAGTCTAGGATACTAAATAGCCAGGATTCCTCCCACAGCATTCTATACACACAAATGCCAAGCCATTTTCTTATCACGTGAGTTTAAGGTGTTATTCGCCCCTTTTCTACAAAACCCACCAATATGCAGAAAACAACATTGCATTTATATGAATCACTGAATGTATGTCAACATGAAAATGAACTTTGGCACGCAAATCAAAAAACAATATACAAAATACAGTGGAAGTGTAACAACCAAAAGATTAAATTTCTCTGTCTAGCATTGTATTATACACACACACACACACACACACACACACACACACACACACACACACCACAGAGAAATATATTCACATATGTCTTGATGTGTGATGAATTAGTATGGAAATGTGAACTGCTGTTCAGATAGGTTGAATGGCCTGAGTGTTCTTGGATTATGCACTATCATAGTAACTGGTGGCTTGGTCAAGAGACATATGGGGTTTTGTGGTTATAAAGATTGAAAGAAGAATTCTAGGAGATCTGATGACCTTGTCCTAATTCATGGACAGAATTCATCACAGATTTAAAGCAACCAATTCTTCCATTTCCCTCTTAGAGCTCAAGTTACTGGGGAGTTCATATTCAGGCATTTACATGGTCCTAAAAATTGAAACAAAAAATCATTTAAATCATATACAAATTTAACACAGAGGAAGCTCCTAAAAATATATACATATATGAAAGAAATCTCAATGAAATCACTGATGGGAGATGTTATTATGTAAATATGTTTCTTATACTGGTTAATGAATAAAGCACTATTGGCCAATAGGAAAGAAAGATAGGCAGGGCTAGGAAACAAGGAGGAAAGAGGAAGTAGAAAGGAGGAGTCAGCACGGAGAGCTAACAGAGTTCAGCATGCTGGGCTGCCCGGTAAGGTGAGCTACATGGAAATACTTAGATTGGTAGAAATGGGTTAATAATTAAGACAGAGCTTGCTGATAAGGAACAAGTAACAGGCCAACAGTATTTATATCAAATACAGAGTCTCTGTGTGTTATCGGGGGCTGGCATGGTGGGACCAGAGTGGCGGCAGGAAAATCCTACTCGCAACAAATCATCAAATAACAGGAGACACAAAGCCATATACACCAAATTAAACTTCCAGTTTGGGGATGGGTTAATAGAGTTGATACCCAAACAGAACCCCTAGAAATGCCCAAATCACCCAGGCTACAGTCAAAGCTATTAGTTACTCTCCACAAATTGATGGTAAAACCCTATTCCTGAAATAACACCTGCAGGACTTGTTAAAATTGGAGACGTTGAGCCGGTGTCTGTTTAGAGCCTTTGCTCCTATAACAAATGTTCATGGTACTAGAAGGCAGTCTACCTGCTACCAAAGGAGAAAGGTGATCACCAACTTAGCTACACACCCTCTGTATTCAATTACCCCAGCCAGCAGGACAGTCAATGAGGAACCAGGAAACACCTGGGGGGGGGGAGAAGGACAAGGAATCCAAAAAGAGATGGCAGAAAGACAGTATTCTGATCAACCTGACAAATTTTATTTTCTTAGGTGAGGCATAGGCAGAATGTAAACAGGGTTTGCAAGTGGGCAGGATGAAAGGGTCAGTAGAAGGAATACCTTGAGCTGACTATAAAACTGTAGCAGGAGGAATGCCTGAGCTATTCTTTAACTAGCTGTAAAACTACAACAGGAAGAATACCCTCAGCTATTCTTTAACTGGTTGTAAAACCACAAGCCTGTATCTAGGAATGCTCTGCTAAACATTCTGCTTATTTCTTAAGAGGCAGGATTCTATCTCAGAGGCCTGAGGTAATGAGGATGGTGATGAACCCCAACATACAATGGTGTCTTGCCTGCAAGATATACTGGAAAATAATGGCACAAAACTTGTGGGACTAAAGAATGAATATTTTAGTAGATTTTGGGTTCACTTCATAAAATGGAATGCACTTGTCCGATTTTCAAGAACCTGAGCATAGATAGCCATTAGTCTAGGGGTCAAGTATATTCCATTGTTCTGCTAAAGAATTGTAGGAATTATAGTAATAAAATGCTTACTATGGCTATTCTGCTATACTTATAGATCATTTTGTCACTCAGCCATTATCACAGAAGTTCCCACCAGCAGTGAAATATTTAGTTCTAAAGGGGATGTCTTCTTTAAATTCCTTGCCTCATGGCTCAGGGAACCTAGCAGTAGAGGAGGTGGAAAGATTATAAAAGCCAGAGAAAGTGAAAGACTAGGGCCCATAGTACATTAAAACAGATGGGGTACAAGTACTAGGAGGGGAAGTAAAAACCAGCCCCCAACTTAAGAAGTTATTTCTAAGTTATCATAAGTTTCCATTCTTAATCCAATTGCAAATACAAAAATTAGTTTTCATTAAAGGAGTATAATTGGGTATATAAACAATTCTGTATGGCAGGTCCCATGTTAAGTAGTAGGTGCAAAACAAGAAAAGTAAACTCAGCGGAATTTTTGGAGGTTAATTCTTTGAACATTACATGGATTTTGTGTACAATGATGGCTTCTGAGTTTTTCTTTTTATGTTTTTGTGTGTATGAAAACCTGAGTTTCTGCATCTATGTGCTTCTTGTCCTTTTTCTTTTAGTTCCATTTTTTGTTTGTTTGTATGTTTGCTTTGTCTATGTCTGTGTCTGGATTGTTTGTTTTTATTTTAATTTATTATTGTTTTAAGTACCTGTTTGTTTTCTAATAAGATGGAGAAAGGACAGGAGTGGATTTGGGTGGGAGTAGAGGTGGGGAGGACCAGAAAGGGGTTGGTGGACAAGAAAATGTAATTAGAATATACTGCATGAAAAAAATCTATTTTCATTTTAAAAATAGTAAAAAGAAATAATATTTTTATTCCAATTCCAGCAAGTGCTGGGAGGATACATAAACATGGACTTTTGGAAACAAAATTATTCCAATTGTGAAAGCCATTGCACTAAACTTGCACATCTGTCATGTGTTGTGTGGTATGAATTTTCCTCCTAAATATTGTTCTACCTTCCATGCAGGTTTAAGCTGAGGAACTACCAATGCATTTTGGTCATGATGTTTGCCATTGAGGATATTAACAGCAACCCCTATCTTTTACCCAACACATCCCTGGGATTTGAAGTTCACAATGTCCCACATGGTCAAAGGTATATTCTGGTCAATCTTTTTGTTTTGTTTTCAGGCACTAGTCATGGCATCACTAACTATAGATGTGCAAGAGACAGCATGGCAGCATGGCAGCTGCTATACTTACAGGATCATCATGGGCTCTATCTGAAAACAAAGGGACACTGCTGGATCTTTACAAATTTCCACAGGTGAGAAAAAATGATGGGATATGACATGATGTCAGCTCTGCTTGGTGACATTTCAGTTGTCTGTGATGGAAAAGGGGGAAGTTAAGTAACTCCTCATGGGTAGAGAAATAATGCAAATATAGTTAATGATACACCTATATTTTTTAGCTTAGAATAGAGAGAAGGAGGAGGGTGAAGCACAGACTCCACACTATTAAACCTATGAATATTTTCTGTAGAGGTATATTCAATTACACTGTGAATCCAGAGTTTGGGATTGTGTTAATTAAATACAATCAGCATTGGTTGAGGGGGTAGAACTTGCAACTAGTTGATGAGAATTAGCCATAGAGATTCTGGATGATCCTGGTATATAAATAGAGAGATGCACAGGAAAGAATAGGGTGGAACTTGGAGTTTTGTGTTTTCTTTCAGTTTGGGATGACTGGAAAGACATGTCTCTTGCTGGATCTGTGGCTAAAAAGGAAGGTCAGCTGCTTTCTTCTTGGCCTCTTTGATCTAACAGGTGTTCATCCCAATATCTGACTTCCAAGTCTTTGTTAGTGAATAGAATACAGACTTAGTTTAAACCTACATAAAGTGGCCATAGCAAAGCTGGACCTTGGGACCTGAAGTCCTCCAGGCTACAGCTGTAGTGGCTGTTGAGGTGTTGACTGTGGAGTTGTAGAGCCTTGGATAGTAATTATAATACCAGTACAATCAGGTGCCTCTGCTAAAAATACAACAACATCAGTATACTTTTCTGATAAACACATAGGGAGACAGATTTGATCTTAAACCTTAAATACCAGGATTATCCTAAAGGCTTCAAACCATTGGTGGAGAACTGAGTTGAATTTTATAATTTTATAACAATGTTCTTGTTTCTGATTGATTTTCTCTACAGATTTTATTTTATTATTATTTTTTATGAGAAGGGATGTATCTTGGGAGCCTATCCTGAAACTAGCTCTGTAGATCAGGCTGTCGTCAAACTCACAGAGATCCACTTGCCTCTGCCACCCAAGTGCTGGGATTAAAATTGTGTGCCACCAATGCCAGCTTGATTTCCCCTACAGCTTACATTTGGGCCTTTTGACAGTGGCCTGAATGAATGAAGACAGTTTTAATTCCTGTACCAAATGGCTCCCAAGGACACATCTCTGACACTTGGTATTGTATCTTTGATGGTTCATTTCCACTGGACCTTGGTGGTACTATAGATCATAGATGATCACAAAGGTGCCCAGATTCTTTCAGATTTGAGAAGATAGCTGGAGAAAAAAATGGAGTTTGCATAGCATTTGTGGAAATGACCCTAGTCAACAGGGGTTCATTTCTCACCACATCCTGGAAAAATCAGGTGCAGATCCTGAAATCATCAGCAAATGTGATTATTATTTATGGAGACACAGATTCTCTATTGATCCTAATAGTAAATATAAAGCATACATTACTTATGTGGAAAGTCTGGGTCCTGAACTCAGGATGGAACTATTCCAGATTTGATAACTATTTCCTGTTAGATTCATTGCATGGAGTCATCATTTTTTTTCACACCATACTGAGGAGATTAATAATTTTATAGATTTTATGCAGATAGCTAATTCTTCCAATTACTCAGAAGGCATATATCTTCATGTATTATGGCATACATTTTTCACTTGCTCATTTTTGAGGAAAGATTGTAAAATTGTAGTTAACTGTCTGCCTAATGCCTCCTTGGAGTTCTTTCCAGGGAATATATCTGATATGGTCATGAGTTAAGAGAGTTACAATGTGTACAATGCTGTGTATGTTGTGGTCCACAGTCTACATGAGATGATCCTCGATAAAGTAAAATTTCAAATTCATAAAAAAGAAAAAGAGGTGCTTTTCTTTCCCTGGCAGATAGCATCACTTCTATAGTACTATAACATCAGCCACATTCAATTATAAGGTTTTACAAATGCACTAAAATTAGTCAATACATGCTTTAGATTAATTTTTTTCAAAAATCTTCAAGAGAGACAGTACAGGGAGGAATAAGTTTTAAGTCAATATATAGTTGTATTTTAAAAAGTAATACAATATTTTCAAGGGTAAAAAATTCAATATAAAAGTCCATAGATTTCACACAACATTAAAGGCAGAGACAGACAATTATCACAATGAACATGAATACTTCTAAAATGCTTGTATTACATAAATGAACACTATAAAATCGTTCATTTTACAGAATGAAATTGTTTTCAAAACTTAATTGGGTATTTCTGCCACACCAGCCCCAGTGGAGACAGTGTAGCAATGGCTGAGGAGAAATCTCAACGGCTACCTGTCCAGAGGTTCGCACTACACATGGTTATGCATCCAGGGGAAAAGTGGTTCAGGTCCCTGCAGGTGCTTGCCTGGCTGGTTGTTTGGAACAGGTGCTAGATGTGTTTTGTGCTATAACAATAATACTTTTTGATCATGGATGTTTTGGTCTGTAAGCTCCACTGTTAGCCAAAACCCATAGTGCCAGGTATCAGCCCAAGGCCTAATAAACAATTGAAGCTAAAGCTGTAGAAAGCAGCCCAAGATGTGACCTTGCCTATAATCAGTCTACCATAGCAAGGCTACTGTGGGAATTACTAAAAACTCTAACTTGGGATTTTAGGGCCCTTAAAACGCTGACCACAAACAGGCCAAAATAAACAGAGGTTCCCAGTTATACACTTGCTTAGAAGTATTTACGATCTCACACTTCAAAGGGAATTGCTGACATCTATAGAATGTCTGTTTATCTTTAAACTGACCAAAAGTCTGTTCTTTAAACTTTATGTATAAAAACCTGATATTCTGAAGTAAACTTTACAGCAGTTTGCAAACATCCTCAGGTGTGTTTGTGTCTGTCTGTCAAGCCGAAGCCACTCCTGACCTGGTCATCCGAGTCTTGGTCTCCACCAGTCTGCTACCCACTGAGCAGTCTGTGGCATATTTCAAAGAAGGTGAGAGTTTTCCCCATGCACATTTATTATTTAGCCTGGTTCTAAGTATTCTAATGGAAGTGATTGGAATATTTCAGAACATAATGATGTTTCCATTATCCTTGGGTATCATTTGATTGAATATATATATATATATATATATATATATATATATATATATATATATATTCACAGATTAAAATAAAAAAGAGATGTTCCATTATTCTGCTTCTGTAGAACTTGTCTGGAGTTTATGTAACATAACAGCATGGATCTCTTTTAGCTTTTCTAAAAAATACACAATTCATCAGTCATTCTGGAGACAATGTGGCTCTGAGTTGGAAAAGAAAATATCATGCAGAATATAACATTCTCATTTTTTTTTAATTTCCAAAAAGGTCTTGGGCTAAATGTAAAAGTTGGAACATTTTCTCCAAGTGCTTCAGAGGGCTAGAAATTGTCCTTATCTCACATGATACAGGACTGACAGAGGTGAGTTGTATCTTACTTCAGTATTTTGACCTGCATGTAAATTTCAAAAAATGTATTCCTGTGTGTCAGAACCCTTCATTACTCACAGAGGCCTATTAATAAATACACATTGACCTCCAATATAAATAATTGTCTTGGATTTTGGTCTGAGAATTTCTTAGAGAAATCACTGAAGAGACAAACTGGAGCCTCAGGCCCTGAATAGCATCAGAAGAATCCAGAGTCTCAGGCCCAAGATCAGCATCAGATGTAGTCTGGAATCAGTATCCCAGAAGCAGCAACAAGGGGAGTCCTAAACCACCAGACTGGAAGCAACCACAGAGAGAGACCCGAGCAGCATCAGTGAGAGACCCTAACTCCAGCCTGGGAGCAGCAGCAAAAGGAGGCCTGAACCTCAGTTTCAGGAGGAGTGTCAGTGGGAGGCCTGCACCTCAAGCTCAGGAACAGAGAGCAAACACTAGGTGAGATAACAGTAGCAGTTTCCAGCAGTGACTTCTAAAAACTATCACAAAAAGTTCCTATGGGAAATAGCACCTTTGTCCCAGCCAGCATCAACTGCCATTTCTCAGCTCAAGATAGGCTACTGCTACATTGACTATTGCAGCCCCAACTATACCTACAGGAGCAATCACCAGAGCTATGGCCCCATCTCCAATCAGATGAGCACCCACCAAAACTGTAGCCCCACCAACATCTCAAGGAACAACCACCAAAGCCTTGGGCCCACATCCCCTTGGGCCCAAAGAACAATTTACCAGAAGTTCTGCTCTGCTTGCTCCTAAAGGAGCACTTAATGGAAGCTCCCAGCTATACCAGTTGGAGAAAGAGAGATGCCCTGAAGCACAAGCTCCACCTATACCAATTAGAGAAAGAGGTGCATGGACAACAAGGTAAGAACACAGTCAAAATATATAAAGAACAATGCAGCACCACTAGAGACTAATGGTGCTATGACAGCAAGACCTGGACATCCCAACAAATGTGAAGCAGAAGAAAGTGACCTAAAAAATAACTTTATGAAATGATTAAGGGCCTTAAAGGTAAAATGGAAAAAATACCTTAAAGAAATGGAGGAAAAGACAAAAAAAATGGAAGAAATCAATAATCCCTTAAAGAAAACAAAGAATAAACAATCAAACAAGTGAAGAAAACAATTGAACTTGAAATCTGAAAAAGAAGCAATAATGAAAGCACAAACCAAGGGAATTATGGAAAGCGAAAATCTGGGTAAACAATCAGGAATCACAAAGGCGAGCATTAACCACAGAATACAAAAGATGGAAGAGAGAATTTTGGGCATTGAAGATAATATAAAGATAATAGATTCATCAGTCAAATAAATGTTAGATCCAAGAAATCCTTAACACAAAACAAACAGGAAATCTGGGATTCCATGAAAAGACCAAATCTAAGAACAATAAGGATAGAAGAAGGAGAAGCCATCCAACTCAAAGGCACAGTAAATATATTCAACAAAACAATTGAAGAAAACATTCCCAACCTAAAGAAGGACATGTCTATGGAAATACAAGATGCTTATGGAACACCAATTAGATGGTACCAAAAAATAAATAAATAAAATAAGTTCACTTGCCACAAAGTAGTCAAAACAATAAACATACAAAGCCAAGAAAGAATATTAAGAACTGCAAGAGGAAAAGTCCAGGTAATAAATAAAGGGAGACTTATCAGAATTACACCTGGAAACAAAGTGGAAACAAAGAAAGCCAGCAGAATGTCCTGGAAAGATGTTATGTAGGCACTAAAGGACCATGGATGCCCCAGAGTAAGGGGTTGGGAAATGTTTTCCAAGTAATTAAACCTAAGCAACAAGCTTGTGTGGCTATCCTAATATCTAAAAATTAGACTTCAAACTAAAATCAATCAAAAGAGATAAAGAAGGGCATTTAATATTCATCACAGGAAAAACCCATCAAGAGGAACTCTCAATTCTGAATATCAATGTTCCAAATACCTACATTTGTAAAATAAACATTACTAATGCTTAAATCACAAATCAAGCCCCACACACTAATAGTGGGAGACTTTCACACCCCACTCTTACCACTGGACAGGACTATCAGACAGTTGCATAACAGAAATGAGGGAACTTACAGATGTTATAAATCAAATGGACTTAACGGATGTCTATAGAACATTCCACCCAAATACAAAAGAATATTCTTTTTTTTTTTTTTTTGCACCTCAGAGAACCTTTTCAAAAGAAGACCACATACTCAGTAACAAAGCAAAACTTCACACACACACACACACACACACACACACACACACACACTTATATCTTATCAGTTCACCATAGTTTAAAGTTAGAATTTAACAACAACATTAATTTCAGAAAGCTCAAAAACACATAAAAAATGAACAATGATCATCTGAATCACCACTGGGTCAAGGAGGAAATAAGGAAAGCAATTAAAGACTTCCTAAAATGTAATGAAAGTGACCACACAACATACCCAAACTTATAGGACACAATTTAGCTCATAGCACTGAATGCCTTCATATAGAAGCTGGAAATACCCCACACTGGTTAATTAAAAAACAATGAAACCCCTAGAACAAAAGAAAGCAAACTCACCCAGAAGGAGTAGAGAGCAAGAATTAGTCAACTTGAGGGCTGAAATTAATAAAATACAAACAAACAAACAAACTAACAAATACAAAGAATCAATGAGACAAAGAGTTGGTTCTTTGAGAAATTCAATAAAATAGTCAAAACTGTATTCACGCTAACAAAAGAAAAAAAGAGAATATCTAAATTAACAAAATCAGAAATAAAAAGAGGGACATAACAACAGACACTCAGGAAATACAGAGAATCATCAGGTCATACTTCAAAAACCTGTACTCCACAAAATTGGAAAACTTTAAGGAGATGGACAGTTTTCTAGATAAGAACTACATAATGAAATTAAATAAAGAACAGATAAACAATTTAAATACACCTATAACCCCTAATAAAATAGAAACAATGATCAGTAGTGTCCCAACCAAAAAAGGGTCAGGCACACATGGATTCAAAGTAATTGTACCAGATGTTCAAAGGAGGACTAATACCAATACTCCTCGAATTATTCCACACAATAGAAACAGAAAGAACATTGCCAAGCTCTTTACATGAGGCTACAGTTACCATGATGCACAAAACACAAAAAGACACAACAATTTCCCTTATGAACATAGATGCAAAAATACTCATAACTGTCGGGAGCCGCATTCGCCATTACAAGATGGCGCTGGCTTCCTGTTTCCTGGTTCTTGTTTACAGCATTAGCTATGCTGACTGCACATGCGCCACTGTATGGTAATTTCTATATGGTAGCTCTCCCTATCAGAGAAGCTATACCATTCAAACATTTTGCGGAGCACCAATCACAGACGAATACGTCGCCCTGCAGGCTATTTAAGCCGTGCGTATTCGGGGCTTGGGGTCCTTCTCCATCAGCATGTAAAGAGCGCTACAATAAAGATTCTGCTGGACACATCTTCGGTTGCTGCGTCTTCCTTATCGGCAAAGGTTGCGCGTGACAAGTGGTGCCGAAACCCGGGAGCCTGCCGACCCTGGGCGGAGGAACGACTCGAAGGACCCTCGACTGCTCGTCGAAGGAAGATTCAAGCCAGCGGAGCGAGAAGCTGCAGCACTTTTCAGCAAGGAATGACTTCTGTGGTCTGGGTGATCCCGTTTCTTGTTGTTTGTTTCATTTTTCGTCTTATTGTGTTGTCTGTGTTTTAATTGTCATAAACGGGAGAATACTCGCCGCTCACTCTTTTGTGACCTAGCATAAGTGGCCTTAAGTCTCAGGTAAATAACTGAGCCGTCACACCCTCTCCTATAGATAAAGGAGTTATGGGGAACCAGCCGATCAAGCCTATTGCAGATGCAGCGCAGGCACTGCTGAAGCAAAAGGAGCTAAAGATTCCAGATAGAGTTTTGCGGAACTTCCTTAAGGAAGTTGACCGTGTTGCTCCCTGGTTTGTGGTCTCTGGGACCCTCTCCAAAGGAACATGGGATAAATTAGGAGGAGATCTTATGCGGGAGAAGGAACAAGGAACTTTAAGGACTGGTGTATGGCCGTTATATAAATTGTTAAAGTCTTGTATTGAAGATGAGAGATGTAAGGAACAGGTCAAAGAGGGACAGAGTGCTTTCAGACCATCAGGATAGTCTATCAGAAGCTGAAAAGGGAAAGGGAGAACAAAAGAAAAGGTTCTCCAAAAAGAAGTCAAATAAGAATGAAAATGTGCACAGTAAACTAGCAGAGCTAGAAAAGAAAGCAAAACAGCTCGCCGAAAAGGAAAAGGAACTTAACCGATGAGCTAAAGATTTAAAGCTTGTGCCTGCTCCAAAAGGAGGAGCATGTAAGGATTGTGAATGTGAGGATCCAAAATTATACCCTCTCCTCACTGAGTTTAAACATTATACTATAGATTCTTCCTCCGAGGAGGAGACGTCCCCCGGAGAGGAGGATGAGTCTGACCTATCTGGGTCAGAAGGGGATCCAGAGCTGAACCCTGCCGAGCAGGCAGAATTAGATGAGGAAGCTAAAAATTATGAGGCTGGGAGATATGGGCGTGCCCCACCTTATGCTCCAGGCTATGAGCCAACGGCACCGCCCTATGATGTTGTACAGCAGCAAAAAAATGGCCAAAAAAGGAAGAAATTCTATGATATCAGATAAGGAGACAAGGAGAATACGGGCAGCGTTCCCCGTATGGGAGGATGCCCAGAATCAGAGACAACATACGCCATTGGATCTGAAACAATTGCAGGCCTTAGTGGAAGCAGTGCAGACATACAGAGTTAGCGCTTCCTTTACCACAGCCCTTATTGAAAGGCTGGCCTTGAATGCAATGACCCCAGATGATTGGAACAATACAGTTAAAGCATGCTTATCTATGGGTCATTATTTAGATTGGAAGTCCATTTATCAGGAATTGTGTGCGGCCCAGGCAAAGATAAATATAGCCAATCAATGACCTCAATGGAGCTTTGATATGCTCACAGGTCAAGATCAATGGGCTGTAAATCAGACAGCCTACCTACTAGAGGTTTATGAACAAATAAATAAGGCTGCCATCAGAGCATGGAAAAGTCTACCTAATAAAGGGCAAGTGACAGGAAATCTTACAAAGATTATTCAAGGAACAACTGAACCATTTTCAGATTTTGTGGCTAGAATGATGGAAGCAGCAGGAAGGATATTCGAGGACGCTGAAGAGGCTCCAGCCAAGAGCGCAAAAGAATTACATTGGCAAAATGAGGAAGGGAAAAGAGGAACTATTACCCCATATGTGCTAACCCTCCCTATAAATCTATGGGGAAGAGATGTATTACAACAACTAGATTTTGTGCTCACAAATGACTATTCACCTCAGAGCCAGCAGATAATGAAAAACATGGGCTGCGTCCCTGGTCGAGGCCTTGGAAAACACTTGCAGGGACGTACAAGTCCCCTGCCCTCTAATGGGAAGCAAGACAGAACAGGACTGGGTTTTTCCTAGGGGCCACTGGGGAGGCAATCCCCATTCCTTGGAAAACAGAGGACCCGGTATGGGTTCCTCAGTGGCCCCTTACCTCTGAAAAACTTGAAGCCGCCAATCAATTAGTCCAGGAACAATTAAATCAGGGACACATAGAAACGTCTCAATCTCCTTGGAATACCCCTATTTTTGTAATGAAGAAAAAATCTGGTAAATGGAGATTATTACATGATCTGCGAGCCATAAATAAACAAATGCAGGTCATGGGCCCCATTCAAAGGGGTTTGCCTTTGTTATCCACCTTACCAGTTCGCTGGAGAATTTTAATAGTGGATATTAAAGATTGCTTTTTCTCTATACCCTTACATGAGCAAGATAAAGTTAGATTTGCCTTTACCTTGCCTAGCATTAATCATGAACAACCTGATGAGAGATACCAATGGAAAGTTTTGCCGCAGGGCATGGCGAATAGTCCTACTGTGTGTCAACTTTATGTAGCAAAAGCTATTCAGCCAGTTAGATCTTGATTTCCCGCCATTAAGATATGTCATTATATGGATGACATTTTATTATGCCATTCTGATCAAGCCCTCTTGCAACAAGCCTTTAGCATGCTGTCTAATGAGTTAAATAATAAGGGCTTATTTATAGCTCCTGAGAAGGTACAAGAAGGAGATATTGGGAAATTTTCTTGGCTCTACCATTTATCCGACGCAGGTAAAGCCGCAAAAGATTGTTATCAGAAGAGATGTTCTTAAAACACTTAATGATTTTCAAAAGCTTTTAGGTGATATTAATTGGATAAGATCATATTTAGATCTAACTACGGCAGAACTTAAACCTTTATTTGCCATTCTGGAAGGAGACCCAGCCATCACATCTAGTAGACAACTTACTGCCGAAGCTGCCCAAGTGTTGGATAAAGTAGAAAAGAAATTGGGGGAAGCTTCTTTAATTCCGCTAGATCCATCTAGCCCATTCCAGTTATGCATTGTTCCCTCACCTCAACAGCCTACAGCTGTGCTCTGGCAGAAGGGACCGCTATTATGGGTCCATCCTCAAACCTCCCCTGGCAAAGTTTTGAGCCATTATCCCACTCAACTGGGAGAAATGGCCTTAAAAGGTCTACAGCTGGCGTTAATTCATTTTGGCTGTGAACCAGAATCTGTTATCGTACCCTATACTGCTTATCAAGTAAATGTGTTATGTGCCACCTTGGATGTTTGGGCGATTCTTCGTTGCACCTTTTCGGGGCATGTTGATAATCATTATCCTAAGCATCCTTTGTTGCAGTTTGTTCTTACTAATGCCATTATTTTTCCAAAAATTACTAGAAGTCAACCGATAATAGGAGCTATTGATGTTTTTACTGATGGGTCCAAAACAGGCATTGGCAGTTATGTTGTTAATAATCAGGTGTTTCAAAAATGTTTTAATTTTTCATCCCCACAATTGGTTGAATGTGCTATTGTAGCTGAGGTTTTACGAGTTTTCCCTCAACCTCTGAATATTATTTCTGACTCACATTATGTGGTAGGAGCAGTACAGATTTTGGAAACAGTGGGATTAATTTCCTCAAAAAGTGCTGTTGCACAAGTCTTTGCTGATATTCAGCAATAAATCAGGACAAGATTGCATCCTTTTTTTTATACAACATATGAGAGCACATACGCTATTACCAGGACCCATGGCAAGAGCTAATGATCTGGCCGATAAAGCCACTAAAGCAATTTATCTTATACTTAATTTTTCACTATACGATTACAAGTAAAAGATAAAAATGTCCCTTCACAGTACCTAGTTGCAATAATTCTCAGCATACCTGCACAAATAAAAACTGACAACGCTCCAGCATATATCTCCAGCAAATTGAAACCGTTTTTTGAGTATTATAACTACCTAAGTTCATCAAGATCTGAGTTGAACAAGAGAAACATCTTAATGAAGAGAAATGACAAGTCATCCACCAATGTAGTTCCCATGAGTTGTGCGGAGACTTCTCAAAGGTAGGGGAGGTGTTCTGTTCTTGTCTTTACAGGAAAACAGAAAGCACCCATCTTCAAACTGCCAAAAGACACTGAACGTGTAGGTACCTACAGAAGAGAATACAGCTCTCCAGAAAGAACCATTTAATGAAGAGGAATCTGATATATGGTAAAAAAAAAAAAAAAAAATATTTAATTCTAGTGAGTTATTTCTATATAGAAATCTATTTCTCTTTCCTATCTAGAATTCCTCTAGTCCCAATTTATCTAAACCAATGCTGGCTTAGGAGTTGGATTTGGCTTTCCTTCTCTAAATTCAAGCATGTTGTTAAGATTAAATTCACAGTTTCTGCCTTATATCAAGAAGCCAATTGGTGTAAGGCAGAAGAAAACAAAATCTGGGCACTGTCATTTACCTACAGTCAGTTTTTCTCTCTGAAATCTTAATTTTCCTCATATACCTTTTAATGCTTATTGTTGCCTTTCCCTAATGCATACCGTAAAAATTAAAAATTTTACCTTGATTTTGATATTTAAGTTTTCCACAAGGAATATAACAGTTCTCAACAACAATCTTTGAACACTCTGGAAAGAAGATGGGGCCCCAATTGGACACTTCCACTTGACTCAGCCCGATGCATCTGGACTACAAACTTTACCCTAAACCGGTCTGAGACTGCTTTGCTCGAGACAACTCATGACTAGCTAGCTGTATTGGTGCACCTTCTTATTACAACCTGGCCAGAGTTTCAAATAGAATTACAGTCAAGCATTTTCTGCCACACAATGACTACCTACATATGTTACAGCCAGTTCTGTTGACAAATTTGGTTGCTTAAAATTTTCTTCCAACAGGATCCCATGGAGAAATCATCGTCCCATTTCAGCAGGAAGTAATCTTAAGACAACGACGCCCCCTTTCCCCACTCTTGGAATTTAGGGATAATATTCATCTTCATAGGGTTGGTCATAGTTACTTGGGGTTGGTTTGGAAGGTGATACTTAGACTTGGTTATATCTTTTAGACAGGAATAGGGTATGGTTGGGAAAGGTATGGTTCAGAATGGATATAGGTAGATTAGCCTATTTTCTTGTGCATTATTTAGTAAGAGTGAGACATTAGTATTACAGCTTACATTGTTATATATTATTATTTGTGGTAACCTATGTAAAATTAACCTCTGTTCAATATAATTTTACCAAAGCAGCAAATCTTTCTAAAGAATTGTCCAAAATGTTGCAGTTCAATTGGAATGCAAATTTTGATGCAACCCTGAGCAAATTACGTCTTGCAATAGTTCAAATTAATTCCACTCGTTTGGATGTCTCTGTTACACAAGGGTTGTTTTCCTGGATGTCTTCTGCCTTTTCTTTCTTTAAGGAATGGGTTGGTATAGGGATGTTTGGGGTGATGTTATTAGCAGGGCTGCTCCTCTGTTTTTGTTTGCTTCGCAAATTTAAACAACAACAACACGCTAAGAATGTGGCCATGATTCAGGCTATGCTGGCTGTCGAACAGGAAACATCCCCTCAAGTATGGTTAAGTATGCTAAGCCGTTGAGACGCTGTCAGAACTCCAAGCACTCCTGACGGGCACAGGTTCCCATTGCACCAGGGTGTTGTTCTGGACAGACCTTTGCATCTCCCAGGGCTCAGGTTCCCATTGCACGGGATCTCAGATGCAAGGGGTCTCCTTCACTGTGTAATCTCCTTGATCGCTCAAACTGTTGATTCAGCGGGCTGATCGGAAACTTCACAGTGTTAATTGTGGCCTTGCATATAATTTTAAAGAAAGGGGGAGATGTCGGGAGCCGCATTCACCATTACAAGATGGCGCTGGCTTCCTGTATCCTGGTTCTTGTTTACAGCATTAGCTATGCTGACTGCACATGCGCCACTGTATGGTAATTTCTATATGGTAGCTCTCCCTATCAGAGAGCTATATCATTCGGGCGTTTTGCGGAGCACCAATTACAGACGAATACGTCGCCCTGCAGGCTATTTAAGCCGTGCGTATTCGGGGCTTGGGGTCCTTCTCCATCAGCATGTAAAGAGCGCTACAATAAAGATTCTGCTGGACACATCTTCGGTTGCTGCGTCTTCCTTATCGGCAAAGGTTGCGCGCGACACATAACATATTGACACAGTCTAAAAACACATCAAAAAATCATTTACCATGACCAAGTAGGCTTCATCCCAAAGATGCAGGAATGGTTCAACATATGAAAATCCATCAATGTAATCCACCATATAAACAAAATGAAAAAGAAAAGACATGTGATCATCTCACTAGATGCTGAGAAATCTATCAACAAAATTCAACATGTCTTCCTAATATAATTCTTGGAGAGATCAGGGACACAAAGAACATACCTAAAGATAATAAAGGAAATATACAGTAACCCAATAGCCAGCATCAAATCAAATGTAAAAAAAACTCAAAGAGATCCCACTGAAATCAGGAGCATGATAAAGCTGTCCACACTCTCCATATCTATTCAGTATAGTACTCAAAGTTCTAGCAATAATACAACAAAAGGAGATTAAGGCAATACAAATTGGAAAATAAGATAGTCTCTCACTATTTGCAGATATGATAGCTAACATAAGTGACCCCCCAAAATTCTAGCGGGGAACTCCTACAACTGATAAACACCTAAGTAATGTGGCATGATAACTCAAAAAATATCAGTAGCCCTCCTATATACAGAAGATAAATGGGCTGAGAAAAAAATCAGAGAAACATCACCCTTTAAAATAGCCACATATAACATTACAATAACTACAAATAACAAAATACATTGGGGTAACTCCAACCAAACAACTGAAAGATATATGACAAGGACTTTAAGTCTTTAAAGAAGGACATTAAACTGGTCTACAAAGCAAGTTCCAGGCCAGCCTCCAAAGCTACAGAGAAACCCTTTTTCAAAAAAATTAAAACAACAACAAAAGAAGAAATCAAAGAAGATCTCAGAAAATGGAAAGGTCTACCATGCACTTGGATAGGTAGAATCAACATAGCAAAAAAAGGCAATCTTACCAAAAATAATCTACAGATTCAATGCAATACCCATCAAAATCCCTGCACAATTCTTCACAGGTGTGGAAAGAACAATACTAAACTTCATATGGAAAAACACTAAATGCAGGATATCCAAAACAACCCTATAGAATAAAGGATCACCTGAGGGCATACCACCCCTGACTTCAAGCTCTACTATAGTAATGAAAACAACAGACAAGTAAACCAATGAAATAAAATTGATGACCCTGATATCAACCCAACCACCTGATTTTTGACAATCTAAAAATATAAAATGGAAAAAAGAAAGCATCTTCAACAAATGGTACTGGCATAACTGGCTCTCAACATGTAGAAGAATGCAAATAGATGCATATCTTTTACCATACACATAACTCAAGTAAAAATGGATCAAAGACCTAAATATGCATCCATCCACACTGAACCTAAGAACAGAAAGTGGAAAATACACTTGAACACTTAGGCAGAGAAGACCACTTCCTAAATAGAACACAGTAGTACAGACACTGAGAGCAACAATTAATAAATGGGACCTCCTGAAACTGAGAAGTTTCCATAAAGCAAAGAACATGGTAAAAAAAAAAAAAAAAAAAAAAAAAAAAGACAAAATGGCTCCCTACAGAATAGCAAAAGATCTTCACCAACCCCACATCTGACAGAGGGTTGATCTCCAAAATATACAAAGTTAAGAAACTAGACATCAAACTACCAAATAATCCAATTTAAAAATGGGGTACAGAATCCTCAATAAAGAAATCTCAAATGGCTGAAAGACACTTAAATGTTCAACCATCAGGGAAACGCAAATCAAAACAAGACTGAGATTACATTTTATATCAATCAGGATTGCCAAGATAAAAATCACCGATGACAGCTTATTATGCATGCAGGAGTCAAGAGACAATAGTTTGTAGTCTCACCAAGACATGCTACCAATGATCTAAATTTTTACTTTTATGCCTTACCTCATAATCTTTCAACCATTTTCCAACAAAGTCTTGTTATTATGGATAAGTGAGCCTATGAATTTCTCAGCATAGTAGTAAAAAGTAATTCAGTAATTGGAATTTAAAGATATTAATAAAAGTAAACTAAAGTTTCTGTATTCAAAACACTATTCTTTTGTGATTCCATAAAACCTAACCATTTGCTAACATTCATTTTATTATTATCAGATTCCTCACTTTGTATGCAGTGAGAGTTGTCATCCTGGATTCAGAAAAACTCAGCGAGAGGGTGAAGTTGCATGTTGCTTTGACTGCACCCCTTTCCTGGCAGTGAGATTTCCAATGAGACTGATAAATATTAGTCATGCAGAAAACATCTCCAGCTGTCCACATTTGCAATATCTAAGCAAATAGAGAACATCTAAGCAAATAGACAACAGTGGACTGTTATCAGTGAATACATTCCTTTTCCTTCCAGCTGTTAGAAAACCACATTTTACCACTGAAACAACATATTCTTGACATTGAAATTCATACATGTGTTGTGTTTTTGAACCACTGTCAACATGACTACCACTAGAAGATTGCTCTTCCCACAGTAGTGTAGTATGGTTAATTTCACCATGCAGTTTGTCTTAATTTAATCTCTATTTTATGAAAAAGAACTATGACCAACCAACCAACTTATAAAAGAAAGCATTTAATTAGCATACAGTTTCAAGCTGTTAGAGTCCATGAAGTCAGAGCAGAGACACATGTGTTAGTTTGAGTGAGAATTGACCCCATCATCATTTGAATATTTGGTCTATAGTTTTGAAACTGTTTCATTTCAAAATCCTGCTTCATTCCCCACCCTCTCTCTCTCTCTCTCTCTCTCTCTCTCTCTCTCTCTCTCTCTCTCTCTCTCTCTCTGTATATGTGTGTCTCTCTGTATATGTGTCTCTCTGTCTCTGTGTGTGTCTCTCTCTCTGACTCATGTCATGTGAGCTATAAACTATTTTTTCTGCTTCATTCCTTACTACAGCTTCCCACTAGAACTGTGGGTCTGCAAGCTAAACTCTTTCTTTTATAAATTGCCTTGGTTATGCTGTGAATATTTGTTTCTCTTATTGGTTTAACAAAATGTGGATTGGCCAGTATCCAGGCAGGAAGTATAGGTAGGGCTACCAAATGAAGAGAATTCTGTGGAGAAGATTCAGAAAGAAGCTGCCAAGTATATGCAGGAAGATAGGATGTTGGACATTATTCAGTAAGATAATGCCATGTAGAAATATATAGATTAATAGTTATGAGTTCATAATTAAGAGAGAGCTAGCCAATAAGAAGCCAAAGGCATCAGTCAAATAACCCATAATTAATACTAGCTCTGTATGTTTATTGGGGACTAAATGGCTGTGGGACCAGCAGAACACAAACTCTATCTTCAATGTCTTTTCACAGCACTGGAAATCTTACTAAGACAGCCTGACAACATGAACAGTTGTGAGCTTACATGCTGATTTATAAGTAGGAGACAGAGAAGACACATTGAATGGCAAAATCCTTGTAGTACTTCCACAGCAAGAGGCCTCTCCCAAAAGAGCAACATCTCCTAATTCTTTACGAATAACCCCACCAATGAGGGGCAAGACATACAAGTAAATATATAATGTAAGAGGGGACATTGTCATTCAGACCACCAAGTTTTGCTTTTGACACCCATAGTCTTATAAGCATATCATAATTTTATGTTTTACTTTAATTTTTGATTATTCTATATAGTATACAATACATCCCTATCACAGCCTCCTCTCCCTTCCACCAAGCCAACCCTCTGTCCCTTTCTTCCTCAGATCTACTGCTTGTTCAGTTCCATTGAGAAAATGACAGACATCCAAGTGATATGCATTTGACATTGCAAAACAAAATGTGATAAGACTAAGCATAGACCCTCATATCAATGTCGGACAAAGCAACCCCATAGGAGGAAACGAGTTCTACAAGCAGGAAAAAAGGAGTCAGGAATACTTCTACTTCCACTGTTGGGGGTTCCACAAAAACCTCAAGCTAAAAACCCACAGCATGTATTCACAAGGTCTAGCATAGACCCATGCAAGCCCTGTGATTGCTGCTTCAGTCTATGTGAGCCCCTATGAGCCATGCTTAGTTGATTCTTGGGCTATGTTCTCTTAGTGACCTTGACCACTATGGCTCCTAAAATCTTTCCTCCTTCTTTTCTGTATTGTTCACCAATACTTTTTGGCTGTGGATTTCAGCATCTGCTCTCATGAGCTGCTGACGAACGTCTACATGATGATGATTGGGCTAGGCCCCAATCTATGAGTATAGCAAAACTATGATTAGGAATTATTTCATTGACTTTATCTTTTTTGTCAGTTGTATTTGGTTCTACTTTAGATATCAGAGTATTCAGCCTCACCTTCCAGACCTTCCATCCAGTTCCAGGCATGGGCTTTTGCTCATATCTTGGGCATCAAGATAGGCAAGTCACTGGTTGGCCACCTGAAGAAGCTCTGAGCCACCATTGCCCTAGGCATCTTTCTGGCAGGACTGATTGTGAGTTTTGTATATTGTGGCTAAGTTGTTGCCCCATTACTAGCACTGAGAGTCTACCCTGGAGAAAGAAGATGGTTGGTTTCGACTCTAAATCTTCCATTACTAAGAGTCCTCTCATGGGTCACCCTCATAGATTCTAGGTAGCATTCTCTGCACTAGGTTTCTAAATACCTCCCTATATATCCACCTGTTCTAGTTCTCTCCCCACACTCTCCCCCCGTGTCTCTCCCAACTCACTTGATTTTTCTTGTTCTCATCCCCACCTGCCTACAAAAATAGATAATATTTTTCTTTGCCAGGAAGATTTATATTTCACTCCAGGACCCTTCTTCTTACTTAGCTTCTCTGTGTCTATGGGTTGTAGTATGGTTATCCTTTACTTAACCCTAACCTAACCCTAACCTTGAATTTTTTAGGTAATCTGGTGCCTAGTGACATTGCTTGGAAAATCTCTTTCCAACCCTTTACTCTGAGGTAATTTCTATACTTGTTAAGGGGTGTTTTGTGTATACAGCAAAAGAGTGAATCCTGTTTTCATACCCATTTTGTAAGCCTGTGTCTTTTTATTGGGGAATTAATTTATTGATATTAAGAGATATTAATAACCAATGATTGTTAATATTACTATTATTTTTGTTAGTGTGTGTGTATTTCTCTTCTTTGTGTTTTTTCACATGAGATTATTTATTGCCTGTATTTTAATGGACGTAGTTAACCTCTAGTACCTTCTGTAGAACTAGATTTGTGGATAGATATTGTTCAAATTTGTCTTTGTGATAAAATATCTTGTTTTCTTCATCTATGGTGATTGAAAGTTGGCTTCCATAGTCTCTCAGAGTATGCAAAACTTCTGCACTGTATGTATCACCCTGGGAAGGGGAAATAGATGAGATGACCTGAATAAATTGGGGGTAGTAGAGGTGAGGGGATGGGGGATAAGAATATGAGTGAAGAGAATAGTCATGTTGGGGGAGGGAATAAACGGTATAGCAATGTCAGAAATATCTTGATATAAGGAGATATTATGTGGTTAGGTAGAAGCGTGGTGCTAGGGAAATTTTCCGGTATCCACAAGTATGAACTTGTCCTAGAAATAGTGGGAAGTGTGCCTGAACTGTCCATTCCTGTAATCAGATTTGTAAATAATCCATAGAGCCTTCATAGAGTCATCATAGAGCCTTCATTCAATAACAGATAAAAACAGATGCAAAGATCAACAGCCAAGCACCAGGACGAGCACCAGGTGTTCAGTTAAAGAGAGGGAGGAGAGATTTTATGAACAACTGGGGTCAAGAGCATGAAGGGGAAATCCACAGAGATAGTTGAACAAAACTCATGGGGACTCATGAACTCTAGACCCACAGTTGGAGAGCTTGCATGGAATCAAACTCCCTCCCTCTACAAATGGGTGACAGTTGTGTAGATTTGTCTGTTTGAGGAGAACTGGCAGTAGGACCAGGATCTGTCCCTAGTGCATGATCTGATGTTTTGGAGCCTGTTACCTAGGTGGGTTACCTTGCTCAGCAGGGTCCAGCGTATTGGTCCTGCCTCTACTTAATGTGCCAGGCTTTGCTGACTCTCCATGGGAAGACTTACTCTTTTGGAGGATTGGATGGGGGAGGTGAGCTTGGTGTAATGTGGGAAGGAGAAGCAATAGGGGTGGGAGGGTGAACTGTGGTTGGTATTTAAAATGAATAAAATATTTAAAACAAAAGAATACACAAAATTTAAAAAAAGACATTTGTCCTGATTATTCTTGTGGAGTATCCATTGAGAAGTCAGATGTAATTCTGATAGGTCTGCCTTCATGTTACTTGGCTTTTTTCCTTTGCAGCCTCTAATAATCTTTCTTTGTTATGCATGTTTAGTGCTTTGAGTATTATTTGTCACTGGTACTTTTTTTCTGATCCAATCTATTCTGTAAGCTTTTGTACCTTTATAGGCATGTCCTTCTTTAGGTTTTTAAGTTAGAATTTTTTTTCTATAATTTTGTTGAATATATTTTCTGTGCCTTTATGCTGGAGTCTTCTTCTATTACCATTATTCTTAGTTTGCCCTTTCCATAGTTTCTCAAATATTTTGGATGTTTTGTGTTAGGATTTTTTATATTTAATATTTCTTTGACAAATGAATATATTTCTCCTATTGTATCTTCAACACTTGAGATCCTCTCTGCCATGTTTTAAATTGGATTGTAGTTCCTGTTCTCTTACTCAGATTTTCCATTTTCAGAATTCCCACATTTGTGTTTTGTTTATTACTTCTTTTTCCATTTTCAGGTCTTGAACAATTTCCTTTACCTATTTGTTTTTTCTTGGCTTCCTTGGCATTCTTTCAGGAATACACTGATTTTCTGCAATTTTTTTTTGTCTTTTCCTCAGTTTCCTTAAGGAATTTTTTTCATTTCCTCTTTTAGACCCTCCATCATCTTCACAATGTTGTTTTAAGGTTGTTTCTTGTGTTTCTGTAGTGTTGTAGTGTTCAGGTCTTGCTGACACAGGATGACTGGGTTCTGGTAATGTCATTTTGCCCTTTCTGTTGTTGAGTGTGTTCTTACATTGGCATTTATCCTTCTAGGTTTAGATTGATTTTACACCTAGGAGTTCAATCCTGAGTTTGTCTGTGTTGAATGGGTGTTTTGTTTCTTGGTTTCTGTTTACTCTATAGTTGCTAAGTGGCCAGAGATTCTAGTGACTAGCCAGTTTCTTGGTTCAGTAGCAAATCTCCAATGGAGATTTGGTGGACCACAAGACCTCTGGGGTTTTGTATGCCTAATTTTCCACTGCAGTTCAAAGAGTCTGTATGTCCCTGGGTATTCGGGGTACATGCTTGGTGTCTGGAATTCCTGATATAGCATAGCCTCCCATAAAGCAGAAGTTTCTTGCCAGTGTTGTGGGCTAGGATATAGAATGCAGAAGAAAGGGTGTTGGAGTTGTTGGGTCAGTTTTGGGGAGTTTTGGCTCACAGGGGCAATCTCTTACCTAGAACCAGTCTAGTCTATGATGAAGCAGAAGTCTTATGCCTAAGGTATGGACCAGAATATGAAACCCATAGGAGGAGTACAGTTTGGAGCTGTTGGGCAGGCTTGAAGCAGTGTTAGTCTGTCACATATTTTATTGCCTGGGGTACCAGGACCAGCCTGGTCTACAGTGAAACTTCTAGAGCTGTTTTACTGGAATATGGATTCCAGAGGAGTGGGTGCTGGTGTACCTATAAGCAACCTGGCCTCTGTTAAAGCAAAAGTCCTTTGCAGAAGTTGTGAAATGGAATACTGGAACCCAGTGAACACTGCATTCTGGATCTGTTGAGCAGGCTTCTGGTCTTACTGGATTTTTCCTTTATACTTTGGTTTACAACTTTATGTGTAGGTTTTTTTTTTTTCATACTTGCTGTGTGCCTGTGTGTGGGAGTTGGGATTTTTAAATGTTTTTGTTTGGTGTGCTTTGTTTTTTGTTTATTTCTTTTTGTAAAGAAAGAGAGAAAGGAAGGGTAAGGAATTGGGTGAGCATACAGGTGGGAAATATCTATGAGAAGGAGTTGAGGGAAGGCAAAATCATGATCATAATGCATTCTGTAATGAATATGAATGCTAATGTGGTGATATAAAGAGAAATAAATACATAAAATAAAAGTTATATAGGTATATGGAAATTATTAATATGTTGAAAATATGACAGAAAATTCCAAAAACATGCATCATAATCAAAGGATAAATTGATAAGCTATCAGGAACATTGTTCAAACACTGTTCCATGAAGACTATAGAATATATGAGTAGCTCTGCATCTATTCATTACATAGATATTATTTTTGTTGTTGTTTTTTTCCTCTCCCTCCCTCCTTTCCTCCTATCCTTCCTCCATCTTACCCTCTTTCCCCTGTGACATGCACGCTGGCCACCCTCCCCTCCCCTCCCACCACCACCATTCCACTTTTAGGACTATGCTATCCAGGTGGGTCATATAAATCTGTCAAATCATTTGAAGTAGGGACTAGGATTTCTATCCTGTCTCTAGGTTAAGGGTGTATCCCTCCATGGGGGATGTGTCCACGGGATTATTTTGTGCACCAGGAATAGGTCCTGTTTCTGCTGTCTGAGGTCCCCCAGACTCCTCAGTCCTTCTAGCTGAAACCCATATTCAGGGAGTCTGATTCAGTCCCATGCTGGATTCCTAGCTATCAGTCTGAGGGGGCAATTAGTTCCTCCTTGTCCAGGTCACCCGTCTTTGTATGTTTCTGCAACCTGGTCTTGTCCTCTCTCTCTGCATCTGGATTCTAGTTCGACTCAGTGTTTAGTTATGGGTGTTTGCTTCTGTTACCAACAGGTACTAGATGAAGGTTCCATGATGGTGGATAATTTAGTTGATGTTCTCACTCTCAGGAAAGGGCATTTATGGTAGCCTTTCGAGATTCATTTATTTTTTTTTCTGCAGAGTAGTATTCCATTGTATAGATGTGCCACATCTTCTTTATTCATTCTTCAGTTGAGGGGCAACTAGGTTGCTTCCATGTTCTTTCCATTACAAATAGTACTGCACATAGTTGAGCACATGTCTTTGATGCATGGATTGGGTCATTTGGGTATACACCTAAGAGCAGAAATGCTGGGTCCTGTGGTAAACAAATTTCCATTTTTCTGAGGAACCGACCTACTGATCTCCAAAATAGCTGTACAAGTTTGCACTCCCACCAGCAGCAGAGGAGTGTTCCCCTTTCTCCACATCCTCTCCAGCATAAGTTGTCATTGGTGTTTCTAATTTTAGCCATTCTGACAGAAGTAAGAGGTATCTCAAAGTTGGTTTGATTTGAATTTCCCTGATAGCTAAAGATGTTGATCACTATTTTAAGTGTCTGTCAGCCTCTTTGATTTCTTCAATTGAGAATTATTTCTTCAATTCTGTACCCCATTTTTAATAGAGTTATTTGGTGTTTTATTAACTAGTTTCTTGAGTTCTTTGTATATTTTGGAGATCAGCTCTTTGTCAGATGTAGGATTGATAAAAAATCTTTTCCCAGTCTTTGGGCTGCAGATTGGTCTAGTCCACTGTGTCCTTTGCCTTACAGAATCTTCTAAGTTTGAGGAGGTCCCACTTACTAATTGTTGATCTCCATGTCTATGCTACTGGAGTTATGTTCAGGAAGCGGTGTCCTATACCAATTTGTTCAAGGGTACCTCCTACTTTCTCTTCTAGGAGGTTCAGTGTGGCTGAATTTATGTTGAGGTCTTTGATCCATTCGGACTTGAGTTTTTGCATGGTGATAGACATGGGTCTGTCTGCAGTCTTCTACACACCATCATCCAATTGTGCCAACACCATTTGTTGAAGATGCTTTCCTCCACCCATTGTATTCTTTTAGCTGTTTTGTTGAAAATCAGGTATTCATAGGTGTGTGTTAATATCGGGATTTTCGATTCAATTCCATTGGTCTTCCTGTCTATTTTTGTGAAAATTCCAGGCTGTTTTAAAAACTATAGCTCTGTAATAAAGCTTAAAGTCAGGGATGATGATGCCTCCTGAAGTTCTTTTATTATACAGGGTTGTCTTAGCTATCCTGGGTCTTTTTTTTCCATACAAAGTTAATTATTATCATTTCAAGGTCAGTGAAGAATTGTGCTGGGATTTTAATGGGGATTGCATTGAATCTGTAGATTGCTTTTGGCAAGATTGCCATTTTTACTATAGTTATCCTTCCAATCCAAGAGCATGGGAAATCTTTCTATTTTCTGGTATCTTCTTTAATTTCTTTCTTTAAAGCCAAAAAGCTTTTATTGTATAGGTCTTTCACATGTTTGGTAAGCGTTACCCCAAGATACTTTATGTTGTTTGTGGCTACTGTAAGGGGTGATCCTTCTCTGATTTCTTTCTCAGCCTCTATGTCATCTGAATAAAGTAGGGCTACTGATTTTTTTGAGTTTATCTTGTATCCTGCTAGTTTGCTGAAGGTGTTTTTTAGCTGTAGGAGTTCACTGGTAGAATTTATTGTGTCACTTATGTAAACTATCATATCATCTGCAAATAGAGACAGTTTGACTTATTCCTTTACAGTTTGGATCCCCTTGATCTCCTTTTGTTGTCTTATAGCATTAACTAGAACTTCAAGTATAATATTGAAGAGATATGCAGAGAGCCTTGTCTTGTTTCTGATTTTAGAGGAATCACCTTAAGCTTCTCTCCATTCAGTTTGATGTTGGCTGTTGGTTTACTGTATATTGCTCTTATTATGTTTAGGCATGTTCCTGTTTCCCTGACCTCTCCAAGACCTTTGCCATGAAAAGTTGTTGAATTTGGTCGAAGGCTTTTTCAGTATCTATGGAGATGATAATATAACTTTTCATTTTCAGTTTGTTTATATAGTGGATCACACTGATGGATTTTCATATGTTAAACCTTCCCTGCAACACAGGGATGAAGCCTACTTGGTCATGTTGAATAATATTCTGATGTATTCTTGGATGAGGTTTGCCAGTATTTTATTATTTATGCATCAATGTTCATCAGGGATATTGGTCTGTAGTTTTCTTTCTTAGTTGTATCTTTGTGAGGCTTAGTTTTACCAAAGTGATTGTGGCCTCATAGAAAGAGTTTGGTAATGTGCCTTCTGTTTCTATTTTGTGGAACATATTGAGGAGTGTTGGCATTAACTCTTCCTGGAATTTCTGGTAGAATTCTGCACTGAAGCCATCTGCCCTGGGATTTTTTTTGGTTGGAAGGTTTTCGACGGCTTCTATTTCATTGGGGGTTATAGGTCTATTTAAGTTGTTTGTCTGTTCTTGATATGCCTTTTGTAAGTGATAGTTATCCAGAAATTTGTCCATTTCCTTTGAATTTTAAAATTTTGTGAAGTACAGGTTTTCAAAGTATGACCTGAAAGTTGTCTGGCTTTCCTCTGTGTCCATTGTTATATCCCCCTTTTCATTTCTGATTTTGTTAATTTGCATGTTCCCTCTTGGCTTTTTTGTTAGTTTGGATAAGGGTTTGTCTATCTTGTTGATTTTTTTTGAAAAACCAACTCTTTGTTGCATTGATTTTTTGTATTGTTTTCCTGGTTTCTATCTTATTGATTTCAGTCCTCAAATTGATTATTTCCTTGCTTCTACTACTCCGGGGTGAGTTTGCTTCTTTTTGTTCTAAGGCTTTCAGTTGTGCTGTTAATTGTCTAATGTGACTATCCTCTGTTTTCTTCATATGGGCACTCAGTGCAATGAAATTCCCTCATAACACTGCTTTCAAGGTTTCCCAAAAGTTCGGATATGTCCTGTCCTCATGCTCATTGAATTTTAGATAGTCCTTAATTTCTTTCTTTACTTCTTCTTTGACTCAGGTGTGGTGCAATTGCACATTGATCAGTTTCCATGAATTTGTAGGGTTTCTGCAATTTGTGTTGCTGTTGAATTTCAATTTTAAAGCATGCTGGTCTGAGAAGATACAGCAGATTATTCCAATTCTTTTGCATCTGTTGAGTTTGGTATGCCACCTAGTATGTGGTCAATTTTAGAGAAGGTTCCATGTGGAACAAAGAAGAAAGTATATTCTTTTGTGTTTGGATGGAACATTCTATAGATATCTGTTAAACCCAGTTGAGACATACCTTCTGTTAGTTCTTTTGTTTCTTTGTTAAGTTTCTGATTGGTGCTCCTGTCTAGTGGTGAGAGTGGTGTGTTGAAGTCTCCCACTATAAGTGTGTGAGGTTTGATATGAGCGTTGAGTTTTATTAGCATTTCTTTTACGAATGTGGGTGCCTTTGTATTTGGGGCATAGATGATCAGAATCGAGACTTTGTGTTGATGAATTTCTCCTGTGATGAATATGAAATGACCGTCTTCATCTCTTTTGATTAATTTTGGTTTGAAGTCTAACTTGTTAGATATTAGGATAGCCATACCTGCTTGCTTCTTGGGTTCATTTGATTGGAAGATCTTTTCCCAGCCCTTTACCCTGAGGTAATGTCTGTCTTTGAAGCTTAGATGTGTTTTTTGTATTCAGCAGAAGGATGAATTCTGTCTTCGTATCCATTCTGTTAGCCTGTGTCTTTTTATAGGTGAGTTAAGACCGTTGATGTTGAGGGAATGTAAGAATCATTGACTGCTGGTGCTTGTTTGTTTTAGATTTGTTATTGGCAGTGATAGTGTGGGATTATCTGTCGCCTATGTCTTTGTGAGTGTAGTTAACTTCCTTGGGTTGGAGTTTTCTTTCCAAAACTTTCTGTAGGGCTGGATTTGTAGATACGTATTGTGAAAATCTGGCTTTGTCTCCATCTATAGTGATTGAGATTTTTGCTGGTTACAGTAGCCTGGGCTGGCATCCGTGGACTCTTTGTACTTGTAGAACATCTATTCAGGACCTTCTGGCCTTGAGGGTTTCCATGGAGAATTTAGGCTTAATTTTCAGAGGTCTGTCTTTATTTGTTACCTGTCTTTTTCCTTTGCTGGTCTTAATATTCTTTCTTTATTCTGTATGTTAGGTGTCTTGATTATTATATGTCGAGGGGTCTTTTTTCTTTGGTCGAGTCTATTTGGTGTTCGGTAAACTACTTTACTTTCATGGGCATGTCCTTCTTCTGTCCTCACCTTCCTCTGTGCCTATTATTCTTAGGTTTGGCCTTTTCATGGTGTCCCACATTTCCTGAAGGTTTTGTGTTAAGGATTTGTTGGATTTAAGATTTTCTTTGGTCGATGAATCTATTTCCTCTAGGTTATCTTTAGTACACGAGATTCTCTCTTCCATCTCTTGAATTCTGTTGGTTATGCTTGCATCTGTAGTGCCCAATCATTTGCCCAGTTATTCTATTCCCAGCATTCCTTCAGTTTGTATTTTCTTTATTGTCTCCATTTCTGTTTTCAAATCTTGAACCATTTCCTTCACCTGTTTAATTGTTTTTCTTGGCTTTCTGTACTTTTTTTATGAAATTTATTCATTTCTTCCAATTTTTTGTTTGCTTTATCTTTCATTTCTTTAAGGGATTTTCTCACATCTTTTTTAAGGGCCTCTATTATTTTTATGATGATAATTTTTAAGTCGTTCTCTTTTGATTCATTTGCTTTGTTGTGTTCTGGTGTAGTTGGTGTAGATTCCCTAGATTATGGTGGTGTTATGTTTGTCTTTCTGATGTTAGGTGTTTTCTTGTCTTGCCATCTTCCCATAGCTTCTTCCAGTAGGTGCCGGTGGGGTCTCTCCCTCTCTCTATGTGCAGGTGGGTCAGCGGTTCAATGTCTGTAGCTCTGGGTGGTCCAAGCTCTCTAGGAGGTCTCTCCATAGACAGGGGCCCTGCGATGGGGGTCAAAGATCAGGCTCCAGCAGAGAAGAGCTGAGGCCTCTTTGGCAGAAACTAGCCCACAGCATGTTTCCTCAGGGATAGTCAGGTCTAGCTCTAGCCAAGGCCTCTAGTCAAGGTCTGGTGTTGGGGACAAAGGCTGGGCTGATACTCAGGATGTTTCTGCTCTAATAGGCAGGTCTAGCTGGCACTCTCCAACAGAGTAGGGCCTCTTTACCAGAGGTCAAAGATCCAGCCAGGAAGTCAGGGTGGACCTGCAGAGATAGGTGGATCTCTGTGAGGGGGCCAGAGCTCCAATAGAAGATCGGTGGTGGGGGTTAGAGACCAGGTAGGTGGAAATTACAGGTGCTCCCACATGGATAGGCAGGCCTATTGTGCTCAGATTGGCTCTGGGAATTTCCCCGAAGGTGGATGGATTGTTGGCTCCACCCTCTGGCTCAGTGCTCAACCAGAGCTGTAGGACAGTGGGCAGGGTAAGGAAGAGCATAGGGGGAGGGCAGGCTCTCAGTGGGGATGGGTGGGGGTATATAGGAGCCATACTGATTACCAAAGTGGCTGTATGAGTTTGCTCTCCCACCAACAGTGAAGGAGTGTACCTCTGAAAGTCCTGGATAGATATTCTGTTATTCTTTATTTGGGCATTTGTGGACTTCCTTTAACCTGCCTTCATCCTACTAAAGATGTTTGTACACAGTAGCAATGAACAGCACCACAATACTATAAACAGAATAGTTTTGGAGTGAAAAGAAAGCCACACTTATTCAAATGACAATGTGATGTACACAATGCATATAGGTTAACTTGTTAATGATTTGGAGATGGCCAAATACAAAGTTGAAGCCAGAATCATTTTTCACTTTTATTGACAGTCATTGTCTATAATACCAAGAACATTTTAAAAAGACATTTATGGCCAGTAATGTTTCCTATACTTGCTGTGTTGGAAATTACAACTTGTAAATGAGGTAGTATTGCTCAGTTTAGGTGTTCTGTGTTACCACTCTCACTTGAGAGTTTTCATTTTGTCTTGCTGATGCTATTTTATCAATAACTTCTTTATCGTTGAGGGCATTAACAGAACCAGATCTCATACAGATGGAAATTAGGGAATGAAGTAAGTGCTGTGTACTGTGTATTCCCAAAGGTAAGATTTAGGGCTTCTAGTTGCTAAGTATATACAGAGTATTCTATATTTAGTAGATTATTGCTTTTTATAAACTGTTGGGTATCCCAATGAGGACCAACTAAAGGCAATGCATTTCATTATTATTTATCTTTAAATTTTCATATATCATTTTATAACCTCCCTTTCTTTCCATACTATTGCCCACACATCCACCCACAACTCTCAAACTCATGATCTCCTTTTCATTTACTGTTTTAAAACACTCTTTTTCATTTACTACTTGCACATACATATGTACATGCAAGTGCACACACACAGTTGAACAGTTGATTCATGTATTTGGTGCTGACAATATGGGATTTAAAAAAAAAAAAAAAAAAAAAAAAAAAAAAAGCTATACGAGGTCTCATCCCTGGAGAAGACAAAGTCTTCATCTCTCATGAGGGCTTTGTTTCTTATTCAGGCAGAAAGATTCATGTTATAGTGAAGCGGATCTGTGTTTGTCATTTAAAAAGACAATCATTGTGAAACAGAAACACTGCTGTTCAGAAAAGTCTCAATTAGTTCTTCAGTGATAAAGAATATGGATGTCGCAAAGCTTCCACAACACACTGATAGTAGTCTGTCAATAAAAAATGGTGAAATTGCATTAATGGTGATTTTACTTTTTTCATTACATGTTGATCAGTGTATGAAGTGTCCAGAGGATCAGAATGCCAAGACAGAGCAGAACCAGTATACTCATAAAACTGTGAATGTTGATTTTCAGCAGTGTCTAGGTCACATTTCTCCTTGTCTACCATAGCACCAAGGGCAAGGTCATGGTGGCTGTGGAGGTCTTTCAATCTTGGCCTCCAGTGCAGGCCTGCTGGGATGAATTCTTGACCCCAAGAGCTACATAATTTTGTAAGATCAGAGAGAACAAAATTTAAGGGAGAAAACATCATCCTGAGCAAACATTTTATAAGTTGAGACTGACAAAATGTAATGTTGGTATAAAACCACCTATTATGATGCAATGCAAGATTTTTATGCATTAGCTAATGAGTCTCACTGTTTCTTCTAATGATTTTTTTAAAATCGGTATCATGTATACTACTTTTCTCTACACTGTCTCCTATAATCTTCCACTCTGCCACTCATTTTACATGACTTGGCTATTAGATAATAGTACATACTGGAAAGATTGTTTTCTTTTCCAATATACAGTAAGATTTGAAATAAAGTCAGAGGCTTTTGTTTTGAAAATTAATTTATTTTTTACATTCCAATCCCAGCTCCCCCTTCCTTTTTTCCTCCTGCTCCCCACACTTCCACCTCAACCCCACCTCTCAGAGGCTTCTTCTGGATATCTTAAAAAATGTAGGACTTTGAGAGCAATTGAGTTTTTTGGGAAAAATATAGGAAGTTTGCAGATAAAGGCAAAACAATGCTACCCCTTGTGGGGGAAGTCTAGAGAATTTTGCTATATCCTTGTAATTAGTGGACTAGAATTTAAGAGAAAGAGGGATATTTTGATAAACAGAATATTGCAGAAGCTGGAGAGATGTGTCAGCAGACAATATCTTGTACTGCTCTTGCAAAGTGGCTGAGTTTAATACACAGCCTACTGTTAGAGATGGGTCACACCAATCTCTAACAGTAACTCCAAAGGATCAATGCCCTCTTTTGGCCTCCCAGGGCACCTATACACACACATGAACATAACAATACAGTTGAAGAACACACACACAAAAATGAAATGAAATGAATTTCCTTTTAATAGAAGATTTTTACAAAGACTCTGCAGTGGGACAACACAGATAACACACAAGGGCTAAAAAACTGAAAGCCAGAAGCCAATGTTTCTCACTTGAAGATGATAAACTTGCATATTTGTGATCCAAAACACTTCACAGAAAAAGATTACATCCAAATGGCAAGATGCAAGATCAACACAAAACTTCTTCCCTACATACAATGAACACATTTGCTGAGAAAGAAATTAAGAAGAAAACTTCATTCACAATTGAATCAGAAATATGGTGGAATAAACTTAAATCTTGAAAGCTGTCAATAATGAAAACTTTAAAATAATGCAGACATTGAATATATTTCATTAGAAGGTAGGGACATCTTCCATATATATATATATATATATATATATATATATATATATGTATATATATATAGTAACCCATATTGTAAAATGACTTCTTTAAAAACTTAAGACTTAATGTTTACTCTAACAAAAATTTAATGATATTCTTCGTATAAAGGGAAAATGTTGAAACCCATATGATAAGGAAAGTACCCTGAATAGGCAAATCAATCCTGAGCAAAAGGAATAATGTTGGGCATGTCACCATACCTTATTCCAGAGAGGGTGTGAACAACAGCAACCCCAGGGAGATGCCAGCACAAACAGAATTTTACATCAATAGAATAGAATTGTTCAACTAAGAAATGAAATTATGCACATACTTTAAGAAACAATGAATACTTGACCTATCAGAATGAAATAGTGATCTAAATTGATGTATTTGAGAAAGAACTTTCAGCAATTCTCAAAATCAAATGTGTATAATGTCCACATTTGTAAAATATGTAGCTATGCTTAGTACAACTCATAGCATCAGCATCATGTGTACAGCATCCACCATCCATCCATAAAGCAAGAACAATATGGCCTATGCTGTACCAGTCACAGAGACCTAATAACCAAATAGGACCCCTGATCTCCATGTGTGATGTTTCAATAACCAGATCAAATCCAGAAATTCCTTGATGTATACCATGTCCAGAAATGTCCAGGCCATCATTATCAATGAGAAACTAAGCTGGGTAGTTGAGTTATGAAACATGAACTCCTCATTTCTTTGCCTCATTTCTGATGCCTCATTTCTTCAAATTTATTCTTCTTTACCTAATCATTTATGCTTATTTTAGAGCTCAGTGGTGACTCTGAAGCAGCACTGTATAGTTTATAACCCATTAATAACTTATCCTGTGTTGTAACCTGTTCTTATTCCATTGTACTAGCCATATTTTTTGGCTATATTCTAGAATATGGATTGCCAGTGGGAGCGTTCATTTATGAGTGTGGGCCTTTAAGTGATACAGACTAGAGAGGAAGAAGCGTAAACATATGACAATTGTTTGGTGTGGAGGGTGACAGATTGTATTTAGTATTTGAGATGAGGTACACAGGGCTGATGTTCTCTAGATCTTGTCAAACATCTCAACCCAACCATCCCCTACATTGTTTTTTTTTTTTTTTTTTTTTTTTTTTTTTGTTCAAGCATGCTCTATTCCAGTAATCTCAGAACAAACAAAGGAAATCTGCAAACCCAGACAGCATCACATATATGCTAACAATAAGAAAGGTCAAGTCAGTATCTTAGCTCAAAAACTATAAGTCTTATAAAAATGTTTGCCGGTTCAGGTTACAATATAAAAGAAACTGTCATATACTAGCTGTAAAATAAATGATAACCAGGCTACAACCCATGGCCCAAAGAGAGATGCAAGGTTTTCCCTGGGAAGGGAAAATTAAAGGCAAGAATGCAATATCACTAAACTCAAGATAAATGATTAATGGGTGTTTACTGGGGAACAATTACACAGTAAGGGGGCCTTTTCCATGCCCTTACGACCAGATCTGCTGACCCACCAGAGAGAGTGCACAAAGGAAAGCTACACCTCAAGCTCCTGTTTTTCTGCTTCTAGCTGCCAGAGGCCATGCCAAAAGAGGTATGGCCATTGTTACAAGTTTACTGATAAAAGACACCTACAAGAAATAGAAGAGATCTCCTGGGTAAACTGGTGATGAGAGAAGGTGAGAAATAGGCAAACATGAGGGATCAGGTTGAATAAATTGGAGTAAGAAGTATAGGGAGAGTCATGAAACAGGGCCATTTTGGGGTTAGGGAGAAGACTGCTGACAATGAAACTCCCAAGAATCCACAACAAGGACTCCAGCCAAGACAACAATCAATAGTAAGAAGGTACTATTACTATTATAGGTACCCAGCCTTCACCTATAATCAGATTGGTGACTATCCTAATTTCCATCAGAGAGCCTTCACCCAGTAACTGATCAAAGCAGATGTATTTATCCACAGCCATGCACTGGGCTGAGTCATGTTGAAAAGAGAGAGGGTGGATTATTGAGCTTGGGGTGGATGATCAAATTCATGATGGGGAATCCACAGAGATAGGTGATCTGAGCTCATGGGAACTCACTGATTCTGGACCAACAGCTAGGGAACCACCATGGGATAGACCTAGGACCTATGCATGTGTGTGATAGTTGTATAGCTTGCTCTGTTTGTGGAACTCTTAGCAGTGAGATCAAGACCTATCTTTGGCACTTGAACTGCCTTTGTGGAACCCAATTCCCAAGCTGGGTTGCTTAGTTCAATGTTGAAACAGAGAGAGGAGTTTGAGACTGCCTCAACTTGATGTGGCCTGCTTTGATGAGTCTTATGGGAGACCTGCTCATTTCTGAATAAGGATGGAGGAGGAGTTGATGTGGGGGTAAAAGGGAGTTGAGGAGGGATCAGGAGAAGAAGAGAGGGGGGAAAATTGTGATCTGTACATAAAATAAATGAAAAAAACTAATTGAAAAACTTAAAGAGGAATTTTAGTTTGTTGTCAAAGGATTATTATGATATTTTTGTGATGAGGCTGCTTTTTGCCCTTATCTTAAAAGTCTGTGTTATAATTTTTAAAAAATTGGCACAAGAGAAAATGATGCTATGTGACAGACCTCACGAGCAGGGTTGTTGTTGTTGTTTTAAATAGGGGGAAGAAAATGGGAAAGGGGGGAATGGGAATTGGCCAGGGGAGACAGGAGCAGCAGAAGAAAGAAGAGAGGCAGAGAGAGGGGGAGACATAGAGAGACAGGCAAAGAAGTAGAGAGAGAAAAAACAGAAAGAAAGATGAGAGGTAGGCAGGGAAATGCAATGAATGTACACAGGAAGTGCCCATAGTGGCTGCAACTGAGGACATATCCTGTCAAAACCCCCCAAAAAAGCCAGTACAGATGCCTGAATTCTAATATTCCTCCCTTTTTATTTACATTAAAAAGGTGATGAGTTAGAAAGGGGTAGTAGGTGAGGTAGGGATGAGGACACCATTTTATCAAGACTACTTCCTCCTAACCTAACAGGAATGGTTCATCTTTTCAGGACATGAGAAAGCTGTTAACTGGGAGTGGAACTAGTCCAAGAGAAAGAAGTATGTTGCAGTCAACAGAGCTGAAAGGAGTCAGAAATTGAAAATGCTTTGACATCAGACATGTAGTTGCAGTGTTTGCAGTTTGCGAAGCTAGTTTCAGTCTTGCTTTAGTTCAGTATTTATTCCCTATGTCCCCTTCCCTATGTTTTGGAATGGTAATATATATCCTGCGACATTGCATATTGGAAATGTAAGTATTTTGAAAATTCTTCAATGGGGGTTCCTCCACCAATGCAATAAGCCAAATTCAACCAGATTTAATAAACAGTGTACATGGGGGTTCTGTCCCACCTGGTCCCACAGCCATTTAGCCCCAAACAAATAAACAGAGACATTAATTATAAACTGTTTGGCCAATGGCTTAGGCTTCTTACTGGCTAGCTCTCTCTTAATTATTAACCCATATCCATCAATGTGTGTTTCCACATGGTCTTAGGCTTACCATGTGATGATGTTCAGTCCCCTTTCTTCCTTAGAAACAACATGGCGTCTCTCTCTCTCTCTCTCTCTCTCTCTCTCTCTCTCTCTCTCTCTCTCTCTCTCTCTCTGTCTTTATGTCTCTCCTCACACTCCTTGTTCCTCCTCCCAGAATTCTACTAGTCTGGTAGCTCTACTTACACTTCCTGCCTGGCTATATCCTGCCTGTCAATTGGACAAAACAACTTTATTCATCAACCAATAAGAAAAACATATGTTCACAGCATACAGAAGAACCTTCCCCGTCAAAAAACTATGGTGCACATTGCAGAAACTATTCACTAGGGTTCTGCTATGACTGATGATTTGTGAATCAAATATCACCTCTAGGTCCTCTTAATATGGCACTGAGTCTTCAGTGTGTGAGTATTTACTAGTCCAGAAAGGAGACAACATTTCTCTGGCTCTCTGTACATGTAAAATAACATTTTCTTTCTGGTTTATATTGAGTTTATAATTTTATCTGCTTTTTGTTCATTTTAGTTATCTTGTGCATGTATGTGAATATAAGATATGCTATGGGTTAGTCTGGGCTGATGGTTTTACACGCCTGGAAAGAGAAACAATTACAATTCTGCTACGATTGCTTCTAGCAGATTAGTCTGTGAGTATGTCTGTGGAGCACTTTTAATTGATAATTAATATAGTGGGCAGTACCATCTTTACACAGATACTATCTTTACACAGTACTATCTTTACACAGATAGGCCTAAGCTGTATAAAAAAGGTAGCTGACTATAAGCTGGGCATCAAGCCAGTAAGCATCATTTCTCCATGGTTTCTCCTTCAAGCTTCTGCTCTACTGTAGTTCTTCCCTTGAGGAGTTTCCTTTAGGTGTCCAAGCATATAATCAATCCCATGAATAGATGAGAATGACAGCTTGGTTCAGATTGACTTTGACAAACTGTATTTGTTCCTTGTTAACATATTTAAAACAAAGCACAATTTGGGGGAAAAGTCTCCAGACAACAATCATTCAAATTCTAGGTGTACAATGAAGCTTAAAGTGTGACTACTTAGAAACTCCTTTACAAAGTACAAGTGACAATGAGGGTAGGTCCCACAGCTAAAAGGCTCAAAATCTAGCTGACCACACTAGCATAGAGGTCAGTAGGCCATAAAGTACATGTGGCATCTCTCCTAAGGATGAGTTCTATGAACTGGGAGCTAGAGAGGGAGAGTCTATAACATTCTGAGGGATTTTGGTGAAGTGTAGCTCTATAGAAAAAGGTGTGTGGTGAGGTCTTCCTCCACAAATAGGATAGAAGTCACCAGGTCACTAACAATATCCACTTCCAGCCTTCTGGTTGGTAAAACAGGTGTTTTATATTCTCCACTGTGGAGAGACCCTGTGTCTTCAACATTCCTGGATACCTACTACTCTGTGGACATAAGACCCCAACATGTGCCCCCAACATGCCCTGACTACCCTCAAAGATGGATTGTAACTTATAAGACAAATAAACCTTTTCCTCCCTGAGTTGCTTTTGGTCAGTGTTTAAACACAGCATCAGAGAAGCAAACTAGAATAGTGTGGATTAGCTATGGAATATAATCTTATTACCACCCTCCAAATATGATTAAAACAGAATCAACACCTTGAAGAAAGCCACATAATTACAGGGACTACTACAAGTTTAAGGCTGTGTAATGAGTTCCACAAAAAGTCATAAAGGAGCTGGAGAGATGGATCAAAGAGTAAGGGTGAATTCCCAAGCATAAAATCCCTGAGTCTGGATCTGTAGTACTTACACAAGAAAGCTGAGAGCTATGGGAGAGACAGGGCAATCACTCAGGCTTGCTGATTGCCAGCCTTACTCCAGGTTCAGTGAGAAATTTTGTCCCAAAGAAATAAAGCATATGTATCATAGAATAAGATACTCAAACTCCTTCTCTGATCACACACATATAGAACATGTTAGTTAAAAAAAATAAATAAATAAACAAACAAACAAACAAAAAACTAAAACAGAAAACTTGGCCAATGAGATCATTTCTTGGGTAAAGGAACCTACACCCAAATGAGATGATCCTTGTGGCTCACATGGTAGAATGAAAGAACAATTCTCACAAGTTGTCCTCTGACCTCTACAAGTGAACCATGACAGACATAGGTTACTCCCCGCCATATAAATAAATAAAAATAAAATATAAAACAAGAAAGCCTGCAAATTAAAAGAAAAGGAAAAAATCAGTTATATATTGGTTTGCTAGCCAGTGGCAAAGAAATGACTTTCACTCCAGAAACTGTAGGATAAGACGATATGGACATGGGTATTCCACAGTTTGCTAAAACAGTGCCTCCTATAAAGTGACACATTTATTAAATAATAAACTCTTCAAATCTTCCCCACATGAACAGGCACTAACCCATCTGAGCAAGTTCCTCTGGCAGTCCTTGCCCCTTTCCCTCATTCCCTCTGCCTTGCTAAAAGCCATTAGATTATATTCCTAAAGCTATCAAAGCCTATTACCATATTTGGCCACTTCTTCCTCCTGAGGCTGACTACCAAGGTCCAGCTACCAAAGTGTTGAAGTTCAGCAATCAAAATCCTCCATATGTTCATCAAATTAACATGCCCAATCAAAATATACCACTGTATCCTATCCCTAACACAAACGACCTCCCACCCCCCACCCTGCTTTTTTGCTCTTCTTAGAAATTATACCTGCAAGGTCATTTGCTGCTGTTTTTCTGCCCGAGTCATAAATCAGCCAGTTTAACTTTTTTCCCCACTTAATAAAGATCTATCTATGAAAAATGAAGTATATTTGGGTGTGGCTTGTGCCTAATAGGAATCTGAGAGGGTACCCAAGCTGGGCAGGGGTTGGGGTGGGGGTTAGGAGAAGTTCTCCTTCACTGTACAATACTTCTCTCTGTTAAAATACATTTTAACTAGACATTTCCTTGTTACCTACAGCACTTTTAATACTCTAAATACAAAGACAAAACTCAGGGTCTTTAATGAAAAGCCAGTAAAAAACTAGCATAGGATTCATGATGAAGTATTTTGTATTCTAAGTATAAAAGTAACCAGGATAACTCACAAGGTTCATACTTAGCAATTACTTACCAACAAAATGCCTGGAAAGCTTAGGCAGTTAATAAAGCTTGCAGCTCTTGCAGAGGATTGGAGTTTGGATCCAAGCACCCAAACCTGAATTTTATTAGCACCTAAACCTGAATTTTAAGAAATCCAATACCCTCTTCTGGACTCCCAGGGCTTCTGCATGCATTCGGTGCACATGCATGCATACTTTCAGGCAGACACACATACACATACATAATCTTTAAAAAGAAAAAGAAAAAAATTAAACAGTGATAGCAATTGTGACTAGTTGCATTGGATTCCATAAAAGTGACTCATGGGTTTTTGTTGTTTGTTTGTTGTTTGAGACAGTATCTCTCATTATATGGTCCTAACTGTTTTGAAATGCACTATATAGACCAAGCACACAGAGATCTACTTTATCCAGAGTGCTGGGATTAAAGATGTGTGCTATCAGGCCCAGTTGTCAAGGTCTCTTTGTGTTATCAAGCTGGCCTCCAAATTCTGGGTGCAAGTGATTTCCCTCCCCTGCCCTACTCTTAGATAGTCAGCTGAAACTAATTATACTTATGTTTCAAAGAGCAACTTCAAGTTTTCGAAATTGGAGTTTTGGTCTTTTTGTTGTTGTTTTTGTTTGTTTGTTTTGGTGTTTTAGATAAAGTCATGCTATGTAACCAATCCTTGATGATCACTTCATAGTCAATGTCCAGACTGTCTTCCAATTTTCTCTAGGCCAGAATTAGCCAATTTTATTTTAATTATCTATACTGGATTGTCTGTGTGTAGTACTAATGCAGAAATATCCCACACCCCACCCCAGCCCAGTGAGAATTCACTCCATACACTCAGGAAAAATAAGGGACTCTTTAATGACAGTTGGAATTTAGCTCTGGCTAATAGAGCTGGGTGGGAATAGAAGATTTTGCTAAAGTATATACACTTTAGGCTTAGGAATTCTACAAATGTCATATTTTTAGGTTTTGCTCCCAGGTTAACACATAACAATTTAAACAGAAATGGAAGACTGTAAGTCTGGCCACTTGGGCATATGGGAGATTCATACAGCAAAGTTATTGTCAGAACTACTTATAAGTATGCGATTGTTTGTCTTTACAAAACTCTTGCCTAGCTATCAGTATTATGCTTTTTCTGATAAGAGCTCAGGGAACTTAACAACAGAACAGTACTTACTGGTGGCTCTGACCTTGTACTATACCCTTAAGCTTCCCTTTAGAAGCATGTTATTTGATATAGGGATGAGCAGGTATGAATCTTATAGTTGATTGTAAGTCAAGATTACTTCCTTCTGATATAGGTATGGAGCCAGACTGAAGGTCAGTCTCAGGGAACAAACAACAATATAACCTTTTTAACCTAAACTTAAATTGCATTAAATTTTTTTCACAGTTTCTAACAAGCTGTTTAGTACTACTTGTCTTCCAGTTGTATTGGAGACAGTGCTCCTTTGCCTGAATTCAACTTTGTGTAAATTAATATTTCCTATGTAAGCTTATAAGTAAATCCTTTATGGTATAAATTTTATTCACATTTCTCCTGCATTGGAATAAGCATGTGCCCTTAGAAGCCAGAAGATGGTCACAGGCAGTTGTGAGCTGCTGAGAACCCAACTCCATCCTCTTCTGTAACAATACACACTATTGATTGCTCAGCCTGTTAGGGTTCTGTAGTCATTCAGAGATTCACCAGTCTGAACCATGAATATATTTTAACAGAGAAAGGGCTTTTATGTAGATACTGTCACCCAGGCTTTCCCTAGGACACAGGATTCCCAAATGTAGCCCTGAGTTACATTATTCAGGGGTTCATAAAGGCAAAAACCATAAAGTTGTATTCTGTTTTGCAAGCTGATGTCTTGCAGGTGTTTTGGTCATCCCCAGCAAAACAGGCTTTTGTTTATAGAAGCAGAAAAAGGGGATAACTTTCAGACCATCTTGCATAAACAACAGCCTTGTTTAAGTTGTACAGACCAGGCAATTACAAAACAACCCTTAACATTTAGATGTCCAATTTTGCTTTGTGATTAAATTTTTAAACATAAAGCTAGCCATCAACATAACTAAAGCATCTCTCTGGCTTTTTAAAAAGAAAAGCATTTCACATTTGACAGCACCAACTATTAGAAAATAAAAAGAATCCTGCTTCTAATTTGAATATGGCAGTACAAATGTCCAGCAGAAAAGGGAAAAAAACAAAAAACAACAACAAAAACCTCTGGGAGTGTTTACACATCAACCCAAACTATCTCAGCCTCTGTGTCTGGTTTTTGTGAAGGTTAATATCATTCCCACTTATGAAAAAGCAACATTTGCATGTCATTCATTAGCCAACATAACTTTATGTAGAAGATTTAACCCTAATATTCAGGCCAGGCCTTAAAATATCAGTTAGGGAGAACTAGATGGAGCAGAGGGAATCCTACGACCTCTTCTGGCTTTTGTTAGCAACTGCACCCGCGCCGCCAGCCCCTGCATCCCCCCCCCCCCCGCCCCCATGCAAGGCCCTCCCCTCCGCACCACCGCCACCCTATCCTTCCCTCCCCCAAGGCTCTCGGGAGGAGACAGCCTGAAGCCCTGTCCAATGGAAAACACTGTTATAAGAGTTTCCAATCCGATTCCCTGACAGAGTAGGGGGCGGGCTTTGTTGCTAACTAAGGTTCTCTTACCACCACTACCCACCTCCCCAAACCTCACTCTCCAATCCATCTTGGTATCTGTCCTGCTCTTCCTCTCTGTCTAGGTACCTAGAATTCTCTGCCTGGTCCTATCACCAGTGACTCGCTGCTGCGGGGAGATCCGCACTGAGGACGCGGGGATCCAGGAACAGCAAATGGTGAGCGTGGCGTCCTGACCTGGGCTCTTGTGTCTGCCCTCAGCACCTTCCCGCCCCTCCGGGCCTTCCTATCCTGCCCCTCATTGGACTTCAGCTCGGGCTCGGGTGGCGGAGAGCGGCGTTTGAACGTGGTCTGGTCTGGCTGAGAGTCCCCGTGACCCCGTCTGCGCCAGTGCTTTCCCTCGCTGTCCTTTTCGCCCAGGGCTCAGCGTGCGCTTCTGGGTTTGATCTGTGTGCGAATCTTTGTGGTTTTCTAATCTGACTCTCTGAATCTAGGTGTGTGACCTCTAAAGTAGCTGAGATTATAGACCAGAAGCATCAGGGTTGGAACTGGGTCCTGATTTTGTAGAAGTACAGAGAGACAGGCACTTGGGAAGCACCCAGGCATTAGTTGCTCTTCTGCCTCCCCTGCTTCAGCTTGTGATGATGTGAATGGGTCTGGCTTGATATGCACAGAGACTGTGAATGGGTGTGCATCTTACTCACTGCACACAATGTGGTATTTAAGGAATCTGGATGGCCTCGGAAAGAGAATTGTAGACAGGGTCACAGGCATGGTGAGAGACACCGATCAAAAGGCCCACCAGCTGACTACAATTAGAACCCGAGACTGGTCCTGGGGCAGTGGAGGAGGTCGATTCCTGTTTCTCTACTTCCAGCATGCAGCTGGTATAGATGTTTGGGGACATGACTCAAAAGATGATTTGGGTGTTCTCCAATGCCCCTGATACAGGGGGTTTTTCAGGATTTCACCTGGAACAAGCTACTGCTGTGGAGTTCTGGGCAGTCAGTCTAGGGCTGGGGACAGAGGGAAAGAAAGACTGTAGAAATCAGGGAGCAGGTATGAGAACTGTGCCCTAAGCTTGGCCAGGGACATGGATCCTCTGGTTCTTTATCAGTGTGTCTTGTGTCTGCAGATCTCTCCCTGTGTCCCTTGTCTCATCATTCTCTATCTTCTTATTTTTTTTTTTCTTTTTCCTTGCAGGTAGGCCTCTTTTGACAAGCCTGGCCTGCCACAGAAGCGGAATGGTTTTACCATAGCTTGTCACCATAGCTTGGCCATCTAGGGACTGCAGAAGACTGGCTACACTAGGCTCAGGAAAACATCTAATGGCTGGAAGAGGCCATGCTGATGGTCCCCAGTATATGAAGGTGGACTAGGACAAAAGTATCTTTGAGAGGCCCAAGGATGGAAAGGGGTACAGGCCTTCTAGATGTAAAGGGAAAAGACAGTGTGAGGGAAGAATTGAGGGATTTAGCAAAGAGGTTATGGTCTCAGGTAAGTGATATAGCCTGAAGAAGTCTGAGGAGTAATTGGGGACAAATAATTGTGAGGGACAAGAGTTGAGGAGAGGGTGTCCGAGAGAAGAGATTTGGTGAGAGTCTGAAGGAGAGGACATTGTAGCAGTCAGGTTAATTAAGAGAAGTGGTTCTGGGGGAGAAGAGAATGAGGGAAAGATTATAAGAAATGAGATTTTAAAAAATTAATTTTATTTCTCGAAATTGTAATTACATCATTTTCCCATTTCCCTTTCAAACTCTTCCATTTAACTTCCACCTTGCCTTCTTTTCAATTTATGTTACTTTTTCTTTAATTGTTGGTGTGTGTTCCAAAATGCATGAATGCGGCCTGTTTAGTCTGTATAATGTTACTTGTATATATGTGTGTTCAGGGCTGACCATTTGGCATTGGATGACCAATTGGTCTGTTGGTGTTGTCTTTGTTCAGGTCATATTTAGGCAGCCATGTTGGTGAGACTTCCTGAATATTGCTTCTGACATTTCTAGGAGGCACACTTTCACAGCAAATTCTGTTTCTATAAATCTAATAATTATTCTGTGCCCTCTTTGGCAATGGTCCCTGAGCCTTGGGTGAAGGAGTTGTATTGTCGATCTATTAGGTGGGCTTTGACTCCACAACTGTCCATTTTTTTAGGGAAATCCTGCTTAATACTGGAAACCTAGATAGCTATCCTGGGCTAGTGAAGTCATAGATTTTGGAGGAGAACCTACAACTGCCATTTTACTAAGCCAACATAATCTCTATATTTTAAATATTTGAACATATATCCATAGGTAAGTGAAGTCTTCACCCCTCATGGAGGAACTTGAGACAGAGGGATGAGATTTTGAGGGTATCTGAGAGGGGATGTAAATTGTGAGGGAGAAGAAGGGTTGGCTATGGAAAGATGAGGAAAGGGCTGGGATGATGGTTTAAAGCAGAGTATTTGGCATGAAAATATAAGGACCCAAGTTCAAATCCCCAGAACCTACATCAAAGCTGGGTATGTAGTATGAGTGTTTATAATTTCACTGCCCCTAAAAAGAAATGGAAGGCACAGACAGAAGAATCCCAGCTAGCCTGGCCTATTTTGTAGAAAAGCAATGAAAGAGACTGTCTCAAGTTGGAAGGTAAAAACTAACACTTAAGATTCTCTTCTAATTTCCACATGGACGCCCATATTCACACACACACACACACACACACACACACACACACACCACTTAAAAAGTAATGACAAAGGGTATTGGAGAGATGGCTCAAGAGTACTTGCTGCTTTTGCAGAGGACCTGAAGTTGATTCCCAGTACTAATGTGGGGATGTTTACAACTCCCAGTAGCTCTGGCTCCATCTTCAGGGGATCCAACACTGCTAGTATCTATGGGAAGCTACAATCACCTGCACATACACACATACACATAATTAAAAGTAATAGTATAGTACTTTAAAAGAATACTGGCAGGGGGAAAATGAATGCTGGTGGAGACAGATAAATTCTTGGGGCTTGCAGTCCAGCAAGCCTGGTTTAATTGTAAACAAGCTCTGTGTTGAAAGTAGGAGAGCCTGTCTCAAAAACAAGGTGAACTTACATTGAGGAAGGCACATAAGATTAACCTATAGCCTACACACACACACACCAACTCCCTCACTCCCCAGGAAATTTAAGAGGACATAGTCCTTTCATAGTCTGGTGTGTCTCTCCAACTGTGTAAAAAATTCCAGAAAAATTAATAAGATCTCCTGTGAAGATTGCTTTTGTAGAGACAACAGTCCTGTATAACCGTATTTCAGATATGAATGTCAAAATGACAATGAACTGTGTTTGTAACCTATGACCTTTTATAAGTATGACCTTACATCTTTCCCATAAACCAGGAATTTTCTGGGAATCACCCAAACAGGACTATATATTATTAACAGTAAAAACACCTGAAGTTCTACAGCCCTTGATTTACCTTACAGCCATAATCCTATTCAGTTCCCAAGTTCTAGCTTGGAAAGTACCCTCTTATTTCATTTAACTTCCTAAGTGCATTCCTTTGCAATGCAAGATCACTAGTCTCAGTGTCACAAGTTCTCAAAATCCCATCTGTCTGTCTGTCTGTCTGTCTGTCTGTCTGTCCGCCTTAAGGGTGGCTCTTGAAGACCCTATGTCATTAGTGGATGTGTGCTCTTCTTTTCCTTTCTTTGTCCTAGCCTCCTGTCCAGTGTCAGGCCTGCCAACAAATCCTTAACATTCCACCACCCTATAAACACTCCCATGCACTCCCCTTTCCACATTGTGGTCAACATGTTTTCTTTATGATATATTTCAAAAGTGTCTTGTTATTTTCCTCTGAATTCTGAGAGCAGTGTATTTTGAAGAATTAAATTCTGTTTGTGAACATTTCACACAAGAAATCTGTGAAGATTCTTTCTTGACCCCATGTTAACAATCTTTGTGCCTCTCTTTGTCTCATCTAGGTACATGCTCCTCACCAGGATGCATTTGTTTTTAACTTCATTCTTGCTTACTTTACAGAGTGATATTTCTTCATCCCAGCTTATGTCTTTCAGGTCTCAGGTATTAGAACTGCCTAGCGTTATCAGGTGCCCAAAGTCGCCATGTCTCTGGCTCTTGGAGTGCCAGAAGAAGACATCAGATCCCCCGAACTAGAGTTACAGATAGTTGTGAGCTGCCATGCAGGTGCTGTGAATGGAACCCTGGTCCCCTGCAAGAGCAGATAGTGCTTTTAATTGTTGCACTTCAGCCTGTTTAATATTTTTTTTTTAAGAAACGACCTATTATTTTATAAAATAGTTATGTCTGTGTCTACTACATTTTACTAGGATGTTTACTAGGGAGGGTTTATTATTTAATCAAGGGTGCCTTTCTTGGTGACCACACCAATGAGAAATATGACACCCCCTCATTCAGTATTTATTAACTACTCAAAGCTCCACTGAGAATGGTGAGACCTTATTGCTTATCTTGCATCCATGAGGGACTGTTGATGTGCAAGTAGGTGATGCTGCTCTGAGTTCTTGGGTGGAATAGCCATGCCATTTGTGGAAGACAGTGTTTCCCTTTACTGCTTGTTATGATAAAGTGTGAGGGGGACCTTGCCTGGGGGACCTTAAGGTATTGCATGGCAGGCGAGGGTGACCGAGGTGGAGGGACAAACATGCCAGGCAGACAGAGCTTAAGTGAGAAGGTTTATTAGAAAGAGGAGGGAAGGGGGAAAAGAAAGAAAAAAGAGGTAAAGAAATACAGAGGACAGAAGAGAAGAGGGAGACAGGAAAGGTCCTGTCTGCTTCAGGGAAACAGCAGGAAAGAGAGGAGCAGAATAGAGCATAGGTGGGTGGAGGTCTTTCTTTTGCACCTGCATGCAGACTAGTAGTCATAGAACCCTGGGCTGACAAGAATACTGCCTGAGTGCCTTCTGCCAGGTAACAGGGGTTGGCCAGAATAAGGCTTGAATCCTTACTCTACTTCCCATGCTCTCTTCAGTGGGCCTTGAGCCTTGGAGGGGATGAGAACAGTCAATAATCACTTGTTCTCAGCATTCTTATCTGTTGCATATTGTGAACAAGTTTATCTCACCAACTCTGAGAGCAGTGCTGCATAATTTAAGATGTTTTACAACAGAGTAGTAGGGTTTTCCCTTAGCATACCCTTCTCCTTTCAAACACTTGTACTGTTTTTTGTTTTGTTTTTGAAATACAGTCTCTTTTTGCAGACCATGCTGACCTAGAACTCATAGAGAACTGCCTGCCTCTAACTTCCCTGAGTAGAGTGCTGGAATTAAAGACATGCATACTCATTCACACTCACACAGCTGTGTTGAGTAAGCAGGAAGTTCCTTTCTGAATAAAACCCTTTGGTATTCTTGGATCCAGGGGTATTTGCATGTGTCCAGATCCCTTTATTCCTAGAGCTTGTCTGGGACAGGGGTGTGTATTAACCTGTATTCCTTCAAGTCACCCGATCTGAAGACACTCAGTGCATGGACAGATTTAATGGGCCTGGAGATTTTAGTGACTTCAGACTGGTTGTCAGTTATAGTTTTAATTGATTAGAAAACTTGAATCTCTGCATTAACATGGGTAAGATATTTATGTTAATTTTTATTCCATGATACAACTCAAGCAATACCTTTTATAAGACACTGTCTTAGTTTCTTGCCTGTTGTGATAAAATACTCTGAAAAAAAGCAACTTAGAAGAGAAAGTGTTTATTTCAAATCACAGTTTATCATCCTAGTCCTTTGATGCAGGGAAGTTACAGTGGCAGGAACTTGAGATAGCTGGTCACATTGGAACCATAGTCATAGCTCAGGGAACACAATGTTTGCATGCTTAACTCCCTCTTTCCTTTTCTTAAAATTCAGAACCCAACCTTTGAAATAATACAGCCATAGTGAACATGTCTTTTCACCTTAGTCATACTACTTAAAAACAAAACAAAATGAGAATGCCAACTTACTCCACACAATTTGTCATTGAGGTCCCTTCCATGATTCCACACCCTGTCAAATCTTCAGTGGAAACTACATACAGAGCATAATAAACTCCTAATTTTATGTTCCCAAAGCCAAATCCTTGTGGTTTTAAGAAAATGTGTTATTACAGGGTTCTGTATCATTTGAGGACATCTCTTTGGACTTCACCTGGGATGAGTGGCAGGATCTTGATGCTTCTCAGAGGTCACTGTACAGGGATGTGATGCTAGAGAACTATAGCAGCCTCATGTTCTTGGGTAAGTCCTATAACTCTCTGCACAGTTCAAATTCTTGGTTGATAATTATAGGAATTATTGGTGACTCCTTTCTTTCTTTCCTCTCTCTCTCTCTCTCTCTCTCTCTCTCTCTCTCTCTCTCTCTCTCTCTCTGTGTGTGTGTGTGTGTGTGTGTGTGTGTGTGTGTGTGTGTGTGTGAGAGAGAGAGAGAGAGTGTGTGTGTGTGTGTGTGTGTGAGACTGTCTGACTCTCTCTTTTTCTTTTTTCTTTTTTTGACTTTTCAAGACAGGGTTTTTCTGTGTCATCCTGGCTATCCTGGAACTTACTTTGTCAGAGACTCAGAGGTCAACTGCCTCTGCCTCTCAAGTGCTGTGTCTTAGGATTTTATTGCTGTGAAGAGACACCATTACCATGGTCATTTAATTGGGGTTGGATTACACTTTCAGAGGTTTAGTCCATTATCATCACAGTGGGGAGTATGGTGACATAGGCAGACATCATGCTGGAGAAAGAGCTGAGAGTTCTACTTCTTGATCTGCAGGCAGCAGCAGGAGACTGTCATACACTGGGTGAACTTAGGCATTAAAGGCCTCAAAGCTCACCCCTACAATGTCACATTTCCTCCAATAAGGCCACATTTCCTAATGCTACTTTCTGTGAGGCTAGCATGTGAGTCTGGAGGCCATACCTATTCAAACAACCACATGCTGGGATCAAAAGCAGTACATTCCAGGTGTGTCAGGACCATCTTGTGACTAAAGTCATACAAAGGCTGTAAAGCGCCTTCAGAAAAACAATCACCATTTTCTGTTGTTAAAACTTCAGCACAGTGGCTATGCCCTAATGTACTGTTATTTCAGCCAGCAATTCCAGCTCCACAGTTACTGGCCTGCTTCTGTAGCAGTGGTCTGACTGCTCAGGCTGCAGCCTGGAGGGAATTCTGTTCCTGAAGACACTGACTTTGTTGCTGTCACTAAAGGTAGTTTTAACTAAATCAATTATTCTGTTTATAAATAAGACTCAAGATTCAATGCTTGTGGTGAAAACCTGCAAGCTTAGATAGGCTCAGTAGCAAGAAGCTAACCTCTCCTTGCTGGTGTCTCTGAAAGACTTGTGCTTCTGCTTGACCAAACCAGATAAACCTGCACCAACCCCAATTCTACCCAACTACTTCCTGTGTCTCTCTATATCTCCCAGATGCCCTCTGATACACTATGATTAACTAGTTGCTAACTCAGCCTCCTGACCCAAGATTAATTGTAGGCAGAGTTACCTGTTCCAACCCCCTGCTCCCAAATAACCACTCAGAGTCTTAATTATAAATGCTTAGCCAGTAGCTCAGGGTTATCACGAACTTAAAACTTAAATTAATTCATTTCCATTAATCTAGTGTTGCCCCAAGGCTCATGGTATTTACTTTGCTGGCATGTCTTGCTTCCTCTCTATCTGGCTAGTGACTTCCCTGACTCCACCCTTTTTCCCAGTGTCCATAGTTTAGTTGTCCCATCTATTCTTCTTGCCTGGCTACCAGCCAGTCAGCTTTTTTTAAACCAATCTGAGTGACAAATCTTTACAGTGTACAAAAGAATTATTCCACAGCAGTTTTTTTGTTTGTTTAATCAATGCAAATTTGAAGTTAACTTTTTTTTACCCAATACCCCAAAGATGTAGAAATAACTTTAGCTTCTGTGTTTCAATTTATTTATTCATTCATTCATTTATTTATTTTTCTTATCTTACAAATCTCCCAGTTATCCTCCCCTCCCTCCCTCTTTCCCTCCCTCCCTCTTTCCCACCCTCCCACATCCCCTGACAATCCTCCCATCCCATTCCCCACCCAATCAAAATCTGTCAAGTCATTTGGAGTAGGGACTAGGCCCTCCCTCCTTCCTCAAGGTTAAGAGGTATCCCTCCGTGGGGAATGTGCTCCCAAAGTCCTTTTGTGCACTAGGGATACATCCTGGTTCCACTGTCAGAGGTCTCTTAGAGTACCCATACATTCTGAGACCCATGTTCAGTGGATCTGAGTCGATCCAATGCTGGATTCCCAGGTATCTTCTGGGGGCCAATTAGCTCCTCCTTGTTCAGGTCAGCTGTCTCTGTGGGTTTCGGTAGCCTGGTCTTGTCCTCCATCTCTGCATCTGGATTCCAGTTTGGCTCAGTTTTTATCTGTGGGTGTCTGCTTCTGTTTCCATCAGCTACTAGATGAAGGCTCTATAATGGAGGACATAACTTCTGTTAGTTCTTTTGTTTCTTTGTTAAGTTTCTGTCTGGTGGTCCTGTCTAGTGGTGAGAGTGGGGTGTCGAAGTCTTCCACTATGAGTGTTAAGGTTTATTTGAGCTTTGAGTTTTAGTAGTGTTTCTTTTATAAATGTGGGTGCCTTGATATTTGGGGCACAGATGTTCAAAATTGAGACTTTGTGCTGATGGATTTCTCCTGTGATGAATATGAAATGACCTCTATCATCTCTTTTGATAGATTTTGATTTGAAGTCTAACTTGGTAGATAATAGGATAGCTACACTGGATTGTCTCTTAGGTCCATTTGATTGGAAGAAAGATCTTCTCCCAACTCTTTACCCTGAGGTAATGTCTATCTTTGAAGTTTAGATGTGTTTCTTGTATGCAGCAGAAGGATGGATTCTCTCTTTGTATCCATTCTGTTAGCCTGTGTTTTTTTATAGGTGAGTTAATGTTGAGGGAAAGTAAGGACCATTGATTGTTAATGCTTGTTTGTTTTAGATTTGTTAGTGGTGGTATTGTGAATATATTTCCCCTGCTTTATCCTTTGTGTTCTGGTGAAGTGGGATTATTATTGGCTATGTTTTGTGAGTATAGTTAACTTCCTTGGCTTCCAGAACTTTCTGTAGGGCTGGATTTGTAGATATTTATTGTGAAAATCTGGCTTTGTCATTGACTATCTTGTTTTCTCTGTCTATAGTGATTGAGAGTTTTGCTGAGTATAATAGTCTGGGCCGGCATCCGTGGACTCTTAGTACTTGTAGAACATCTATCCAGAACTTCTGGCCTTGAGAGTTTCTATGGAGAAGTCAGATGTATTTTTGATAGGTCTGCCTTTATATGTTACTTGTCCTTTTTTTTTCACTGCTCTTAATATTCTTTCTTTATTCTGTATGTTAGGTGTTTTGATTATTAGGTATTGAGGGGTCTTTTTTCTTTGGTCCACTCTATTTGGTGTTTGGTATGCTTCTTGTACTTTCTTGGGCATGTCCTTCTTGATAGTTTTCTAAATTGATAGTTTTCTTCAATGATTGTGTTGAATATATTTTCTGCACCTTTGAGCTGGGCTTCTTTGCCCTCTTCTATGCCTATTCTTAGGTTTGGCCTTTTCACAGTGTCCCATATTTCCTGAATGTCTTGTGTTAAGGATTTGTTGAATTTAAGATTTTCTTTGGTCAATGAATTTATTTCCTCCAGTTTATCTTCAGGACCTGAGGTTCTCTCTTTCATCTCGTGTATTCTGCTAGTTATGCTTGTGTCTGCAGTTCCCAATCATTTGCCCAGCTTTTCTATTTACAACATTCCCTCAGTTTGCGTTTTCTTTATTGACTCTATTTCAGTTTTCAAATCTTGAACTGTTTCTTTCACCTTTTTGATTTTTTTCTTGGCTTTCCTTATTTTCTTTAAGGGATTTGTTCATTTCTTTCAATTTTTTGTTTGTTTTTTCTTTCTTTTTTTAAAGGATTTTCTCATATCGTCTTTGAGGGCCTCTATTATTTTTATGAAGTTATTTTTTTAAGTCATTCTCTTCTGCTTCATCTGCTTTGGTGTGTTCAGGTCTAGTTGGTGTAGAGTCCCTAGATTCTGGTGGTGTCATGCTTGTCTTTCTATTGTTAGATGTTTTCTTGTACTGCTGTCTTCCCATCGCTTCTTCCAGTGGGTGCAGGAGGAGTCTCTCTATGCTACTCTCACAGTGGGCTTAGATGGGTTAGGAGTTCAATGTCTGTAGCTCTGGGTGGTCCAAGCTCTCTAGGAGGTCTCTCCTCAGGCAGGGGCCTGGTGATGGAGGTCAAGGGTCAGGCAGGTGGAGACTCAGGGTGGTCCCACTCTGGCAGTGGCCCAGTATTCATGCAGAGGGCTGGCTATGGGGGTCTTTGGCAGAGCCTCAGTGATGGGGTTCAAAGATCAGGCAGGTAGGGACTTGGGGTATTCCCACGTGGATAAACAGGTCTCTGGCAGAGGCCCGGTGTTCTAGCAGACGCAGGGTGATGGGGGTCCATTTAAGGTTAATTTTATTTAATCAACAAATTGGGGTTCATAGTGTGATCAGATATCTGCTAACAGTTTTCTACAGTGATTTCTCCAGGTCTAAAACCCTCCAACAAAACAACTACTTCATTTTAATGATTACCCTAGATAGAGTGAAAATAAACTATTTTACTTTAATGTTAAGCCTAGATACAATGACTGTACTATACTTTCACTACAGTAAAGATACATCTATTCACAACAATCAAGTGAGTAGATAATCCCAAAGAAGGATTCCATCAATTCCAGCATAGAGAATAAATGAAATTAATGGGATTCTCAGAGAACCAGGGCATTCAGTCAGTTGTGGCACCAAAAAGTCTCAACCATACTCAGTTTATACTTACTTGTGGCACATAGTTGGCTAAAAGCCAGTCCTAAATAGAATGTTAGTTGGATTTATAATAACCCTATGTGGGAATTTCAAGAGAGTCATATTATCATCAACCAGAGATCTGCTGTGTCCTCTGTTGCCGTGACCATGGGCCAGTGTCTGCTACAAGTCCCCATGGTTGATTGGCTTTAAGCTCAGAGGAAATAGCAACATGATAGATTCAGTAACACTCTCCAGTGGTGTCCATGTCACTATAAGAATTTTCATTCATTTCTGCAAGTTATGTTAGTTATGGACCACATGTTCTCCACTCTGCTCTACTGATGAATACTTATCTTGGCTTTTGTGAATGACATTGTTACACATGGGGAGCTGCATATTTCCCTACATAGTACTTATTTCCCTCAACTATTCACCCAACAGTACAATAGTAGTATCTTGCTGTAGTTCTGTTTTGTTTTCTGAGGCTGCATTGTACTGTGTTTCATATTAGCTATACTTAGGTTGTATTAGAATCATCATTTTATGGGATCTTTCCATCTCTGTTACTGTGCATCTTAAGTGACCATGCTAAGATAAGAGAAGCAACACCTCCTTGTGCTTGCAAGTCATGTTTTCATGATAACTAGGAGTGGTGAGCATTTATTTATATTTTTGTGGACTATCTGTGTTTGAATAATATCTCTTCAGGACATTTGCCCACTTTTAAGCAGATTGGCTGTGATCCTTCACTTTAGGTGTTAAAGGTCATTATTCTGTAACTGAATGTCTTGCTAAGTGAATAATTTTCTCAATAGTTTTTCATTCTGTAGGTTAATTTTTTTTTATTAGTTGCTTACTTTTCAATAGAGGTGATTTTGAGATTTATGTAATTCTTCTGACATTTGCTTCTGTTTGTTCTTTTTCACACATATTAAAACACTGCTGTGGCTGTTTGAATGTAACTGCCTCCCGATAAGCTCAGAGGGAGTGAGTTGATATGGCCTTGTTGGAGGAAGTGTGTCACTGTGGTGGCAGGCTTTGATATCTCATATATGCTTAAGCCATGCTCAGGATCTCAGTTTATGTAAGAACATTTGTTGTTCTCATTAAGGATTCAAGTTGGTTCCTAGCACCCACATCGTGTCTTACAACTATCTCTAACTTCAGTTCCAGGGTATCTGATGCCCTCTTCTGATCCCTTTATGCACTAGGCATGCATGTAAAATCTTGGCAGTACAGACCGTGGAGGTCTTTCAAGAAGGCCCAATCCAGAAAATGAATCATTCTTCATCTTGAATATTCTTCCATTGCTCCCTCAGGGCAATTGTGTGGCTGTGTAGCAAGTTTGGGAGCATAGCCTGTGATAGCTCCAGGCTTCTGCATAATACCCTGCCAGCATTACTCAGCAATGCTCCCCAGTCCACTGCAATAGTGGGCTGAGGATGAGCCCTATTCAGCAACAACATGTTCTTTGTCTACTGGGGCCACACTCCCATATGATTCCCATACCATCACTGCTGCATCTCTTGTTTTACCATTCTTCATCATGTATCTCTGCTCCACCATCCTTTCTTTCCAATTTCATGAGACCAATTTAAAAAAGCATCTTCCCATAAGATCTGCCTTTTTGTAGTTGCCAGGAGATACTGTGGGCTCTTTTGAGTCCTCTGCTACAAATCTCCCCTCAGAACTTCCATGGCTCTCTCAAGCTCCTTGGATCTGATCCTTTAGTCCCACAGGTGCTGGCAGCTACTACCATCTTGAATAAAACCTATTTTTTAATGTGTATGGGTTTTGTCTATATGCCAGAAGTGGGAGTGTTGGATCCTCCAAAACTAAAGTTAATGATGGTTGTGTGCCATCATGCAGGTACTGGGAATTGAACCCACATCCTCTGGAAGAGCAGTAAGTCCTTTTAACCATTGAAACATCTCTCCAGCCCCAGTATTGAACCTTTTCTTTTTTCTTTGTTTTCTGATTTTGGTTTGTTTATTGGTTTTTTAGACAGGGTTGTACTTGACTGGTCTGGAACTTGATATATAGACTGGGGTGGTCTCAAACTCATAGAAAGGTGGCTTCCTCTGGCTCTGAGTGCTAGAATTATATACATGCACTACCATGCTTGGTGATGAGTGGCCATTTTTAAGGGGATTGTTCTGAATTTCTCAGCAAATTTGTTCTTGTTGCACTTAGGTGTGAAGTTTGATATTTGACTTCTGGTTTTGTCTCATGTTATGTCATCCATTCTCCTGTTTAGAATCTAGTGTTTTCTCATTATAGCATCATTTGTAGGTAGCCTTGACTTTCTTGACTTTTTATTCCCCTTTCTCCTTTGGATAAGGTTGTTTCTTTGTCTTTCTTAGTAAACTAAAACTTAGTAAACTAAAAGAGGGTGAAAGAGCATATCCTGTTGTGTTCCTAGAGAAAATCATCCCAGGCTTGCTCCATTCCCCTAGATGTGGGCTGTGGATTTGATACATATATGTGTGTGTGTGTGTGTGTGTGTGTGTGTGTGTGTGTGTGTGTGTGTATGTATGTATATATGTAATGTTTGTAATGTATATAATGTATGCATGTATGTATATATGTATGTATGTATGTCATGGTTTATTGAGGTTCTTTTCCTCAAAAGGTAAAAATACCTTTTATGTATCCATTTTATTCATATTACTGTTTTTGTTATGATAATTTTGTTTTGTTTTTGTTTTTTGAGACAACAGGGTCTCACTGTGCAAATCTGGTTTCCCTGGAACTCATAGAAATCAGTTTGCCCTGACTCCTGACTTCTGGGACTAATGACAGATGCCACTATATCTAGAAATACTGCTGTATATTATTTAGTACATAGATATGAGGGTTTCAAATTTCTGTGGTGAGTGCTGCATTCCTAGTATGAATCACACATGGCCATGGTTTCTAATTGCTTTATATCCTGTGTTGATTTTTTTGTGCCTCTGTTCATTGGAGTTACTGAACCAGAGGTTTGGTTGCAGTCTCAGTGTCTAGCTTTGAAGTCATTGTAATGCTGGTGAATATGGTGACAGCTAAAATGCATGGCTGTATCTCTAGTGTGTATTATTGTATTTGCAACTTTGGCTTTCTTAAAGTGTTTAGAATTCTCTTCAACTTGCTACTTTTTGCTGTATGATTATAATGTGCACAGTCATTTGTTGATGTATGCCTGATTATTTGTTGATGTCCTTGTCTTTCCTATACAATACACATGGAAGGAATATTTGCTTTTCAGTGATGATGGATGTGTTTTAAATTAACCTTATATTCTTTCAATTTTTAAAAGTCTGCACAGGTTATCTAATTTATTGATTTTTGAGAAAGTATTTCACTATATGGCCCTGGCTGGCCTAGGACTCATTACAGACTAGACTGCTTTTTTTCCCCCAAGATCCTTAACTTAATATGATCTGCCTGCCTCTGCCTTGCAAATGTTGGAATTAAATATTTGCTTAACCATACCCAGTAGTTTAATTTACTTAAAGCATTTTTTATAATGCATTTTTATTTGTGTTGCATATACCTGCAGAAAATAGAAGAGAATATTGGATTTGCTGGAACTAGAGTTACAGGTGGTTTATGTGCCACCCAATATGGGTGCTGGAAACTGAACTCAGTCTGTACAAGTCTTCGTAACCACTAAGCCATCTCTTCAGTCCTTTGGCTGATTGATTTTATGATTATTCTCTCCGGTATAATTCATTGTAAGTATTTTCTTAGGGTTACTATTGCTGTGAAGAGACACCATGGCCATGGCAACTCTTACAAAGGAAAACATTTAATTGAGGGTCCTTGCTTACAGTTTCAGAGTTCCAGTCCATTATCATGACAGGGAGCATGGCAGCATATGGGGCTGGAGGAGTTGAGACTCCTACATCTTACAAGCAAGAGGAAGTTGACTGACAGTCACACCTAGGGATGCTTGGACAAAAGAGACCTCAAAGCCTGTCTCCACAGTAATACACTTCTTTCAACAAGGCCATACCTCCTAATAGTACCACTTCTCTTGGGGGCCATTTTCTTCCAAACCATCACAAATACTTTGTGTGTGTGTGTGTGTGTGTGTGTGTGTGTGTGTGTGTGTGTGTGTGTGGTTTTCTCTTTTATTCACCTTTGTTTTCTTTTTCTGAAAACCATTATGCTGATTGAAGGTGATATTCCAGTCAATGAAAAATGCTAGTATAAACTCCCTAATGCCCTAATGAAAGTTTCTGATTCACTGGTCAAAGCACAGGTCCTGAATTTGTTCTGTTGTCTTTTATTGGTGGACTGAACCTAACACTTCTGCAAAAATTTTTATCCTTTCCCACTTATAGGATACTGCATGGCCAAACCTGAGTTGATCTTCAAATTGGAGCATGGATTTGGGCCATGGAGTGTAGTGGAAGCCTCTATCCAGAGCCTTCCTGGTGGGTGAATGCATACTGAGCAAGGGAGGTCAGCAAGAGGACGGTTCATCATGTTGGTTATGTTGAATGTTTTTTTTATCAATCTCTGACCTAACTCTATGTTTGCAATTTCTGGAAAGAATTAGCCATATCAACCTATCAGCAGGTTTTGGTTGCTTCTAGTGCATGTTTCCCTTACATGCAAACATGCAAGTTTTTAATGAATGCTGCCCTATTGCTGGCACTTAACTTTAACGAGGCTAGCAATCAGCCAACATACAGCACTATCTGATAAGGTGAGAAGAGAGGACTTACTTACATTAAACTCTAGCAACACACCAATAACCACCATCCTTCATTGGCTCCAACCTCTGTGTTTTTACTTTATTCCCTTTTTTATTCAGTTATTTTGTGTTTATATTTTTATTCTTCCTTATAGGCCTATTTACCCTTGTATTTTTTAAATTTTGTCACCAGATTCATTATCTCACATGTTTTTCTGTTGCCCTCTCATGTGTTCCTTTCTTTTTCTATTCTTGTCTTTATTTTTCTTTTATTTAACCCTTTTGTCTTAGTTTGGCTTTCATTGCTGTGAAAAGTACCGTTACTATGGCAACCATTTAATTGGGGATGGATTACAGTTTTAGAGGTTTAGTCTTTTGTTGTCATGGCAGGATGCATGATGACATACATGCTGGACATGGTGCAGGACAAGGAGTTGAGGGTTCTATGCCTTAATCTACAGGCATAGAAGGAGACTGTGTGCCACAGAGGACATAGTTTGAGCATATGAGACCTTAAAGCTCACAGCCACAGTGACATACTTTCTCCAACAAGGCCACACCTTCTAACAGTGCCACCCCTATGGGTCAAGCATTCAAACACATGAGTCTTTGGGAGCCATTCCTATTTAAACCACCACATCTATTTTTCAGTTTCCTTGCTCCGCTCTTGTATCCTTTTAATTATCTAATCATTGTATTGTTACTATTGTTGTTATTATTATAACTTTGTTTTTTTGAGACAGGTTTTCTCTGTGCCTTGGTTGTCCTGGAACTCATTATGTAGACCAGGCTGGCCTTAAGCCAGGGGACAACTTGTGGGGGTTGGTTCCCCTACCATTTGGGTTCTGAGGATAGAATTCAGGTCATTATACAGGCAGCAAACTCCTCTATCCCTTGTGCCATCTTGCAGGCTCTAATTTGTTTCTATATTTATTCTATGTTTATGTTTTTTTTTTTTTTTTTTTTTGTGGCAGTGCTATTACTGCAATTTGCTTTCTCTTCACTTAGTAGTGATAGAGATTGAGGCTGCAGATGAAGGCTGCTGACTGAAAATACCCTGAATGTAAAATGAAAAGGCTACCCATTCTTACACCTACACAAGTGGCACTCTGGAAACTCAGTCATTATGGCAAAAGAGCAAGCAAAAGTGACAACTCTGCACAACATGATCACTCTGATAACCTAATTCAGTTACTGAATTGTCATATATGTGACTGGGATAAGTTAGAGGACTTAGTGAGGAAGCTATTGCTCATATTTTGCTAAATGGACCTGATATGCCTGTCAGATTGTCAATTAAATATTCATGCATATAGATTAGCACTAGTGTCAGTTTTGTTTAGGATAGCTGGCTTTTGTAGTGAATGTTGGCTACAGTAGGACTCATGACTAGTTAAAGTCCTAAAATATGAATGTGTTGGGCATGTGTTGAGCCAGGAAGATCTCTTGTGAGTTCTGAGGCCATGCTGGTCTACATAATGAGTTCCATTACATGCAGAACTATATAGACAGATTGTGTCTCAAAAAGAAAAAAGAAAAGGAAAGGAAATAAAGGGGGAAAATGAAATGAGAACATTTCATTTAATATAAGGGACAATGCAGGGTGTTCAGTCTTTTTGAAACATATTAATTTTATAGTGAGCAGAAAATCTAGTAAAAGAAATCAAGGAGAATACAAGTTAGGAAAAATTAGGTAATAACTCAGTTTTCAGGTGGCATGACCCTATACTTCAGTGACTATAAAGACTCTTAAACATGGTCTAAAAGTAGCATGTTATACAATCAACATAGCAAATCCATATCTTCTCCCTCCTTTCCCTTCTCCCTCCTTCCATCCCTCCCTCCCTCTCTCTTTCACTCCTTTTTTCTGCTAAGAATAAGATCTAGGGCCATACATGTACCAGCCGAGTTTTGTAACCCTGAGATAAAGTTTCAAGCTATGCAGTAACTTTTTTTGAAATAGCATTTCATACAGTCCAGGATGACTTCAACTTCACTATGTAGTTGAGGATCACCTTGAATTTCTGAAAGGGGTGTCACCTTGCCTAGTTTTATGTAATGCTAGGGATTGAAACTAGGATTTTGCATGTGCTCTGCAAACACTCTGACAGCTGTACTTCATCCTTACCTTCCAATATTTTGTCTACATATGAAAAATAAGTATGTTGAGAAGGAAATGAAGAAAAATATATAATTTAAAATTGCCTTTAAAAGAAATCTAAGATACCTAGCAATACTATTTAGAGTACTAAATAGTATGTGCAGTTAAAACTGTAATATAGTGATGAAATTGAGGAGTTAGCAAGATGGCTCAGTGGATAAAGGGGCTTGAGTTCAATCCGTGAGACCAGTATGGTTAAAGGAGAGAACAAACACGTATGTTCTGACATTCTCACATATTGTGTGGCATGTGTGCACTCTCGCATATAGACAAATACGTGAATGTAATTTTTAAAAGGGAGATTGAGGAAGACATTAGAGTAATTAAAGATGTCACATGTTCCTATATTAATGCAATTAGTATACTCAAAATGTCTTTAAATATCTTTTCAATTTATTATTATTCTTGTGTGTATGGGCATGCTTGACAGGGGCATATGCATTATAGCATGTTTGTGGAGGTCAAAGGACAACTATTCTTTTCTTCCACCTTTATGTAGGTTTTAAGGATTGAACTCACATTGCCAGGCTTTTCCAGCATCTTTTCCAGCTGAGCTATCTAGCTGGCTGCTAAAATATCCTTTCAATGAAAGCTGTCTATACATTCAAATGCACTCCCAGGAAATGATAACAAATCCTTTAGAAAACAGGAGAATATCAACATATTCTAACCCTAACCCTAATCCTAACCTTTCATTTAGAAGAGATATTCTCAACCAGCCAGTGAAATTCTGTAGGAAAGGTATGGTGTTGTATTTATTACTATACCTGCTTTCAAATAATGCTATAAAAGTTGTGTTAGTAAAAAAGAGCAAGCTGTTGGCAGAAGCCTAGACCCTGTAGTGAACTTACACAATGATTCAAAAATATTATCACGAAACTGTAGCCACCTTTTTTCTCAAATTACCAAAAATATTTGTTTCAACGAAAGTACTTTAAAAGATAATTCTATAAAAATTAAATCTCCACGCATAAAAGACTGAACCTAGACAGCTGTTTCTTCCTTTGTACCTAAGGAACCTTAACAGAAGGCCTTTAATCTTGAAGCAGTTGGAGGAATTCATATGAACACAATTGAAGAATATATGTATAGAATAGAATGTAAACAGCTGTAGAATATGAATCTAGCTGGACATGGTGATGCCTAAAACCCCCTAAGTGAGAGGAGTTCAAAGTTATCCATATAGTAAGTTCTAGAGTAGAATATGGTAGATGAGACCAAATCTCAAATAAAAACAGCTGTAATAACAAAACATGCTAGCTTCCTAAATGTAAAATTTCTATCTAGCAATAACCAGAATGGAGTATCCCATGGAAACAAATACCTTTGCCAGGAATTTATTCATTATGGGATTAATATTGAGCATTCATAAAGAACCCATATACACAGATGGTAATAATATAGAATTTTCCAGCCATTGGAAAGTGGAGTACTTTTCAAATTTGAAAAATAAAAACGCTGTATGATGCAGGTATCATATCTCTGGCTCTATGCATGATGTAAAGATACTTTGGCTGTCCCTCAAGTCCCATGTTCACAGTAACCAAAATATGTTATCATCATCCGTTGTGCTCATCATTGGATTCATCATAAAAGATGAGGCACATTTCAGATGCATTAGTCAACTGAAAAGAATCAAAAATCAGATTGAGCTGGCATGGTGGCACACACCTTTAATTCCATAGAGTATTCAGTTTATTTGCAAGGTAAATTTTTTTTATTCTTCATAAAGAACAAAAAATGTGTACCACTATCAAAAGTCAATATTATTTTATATTTTATATTAGGATAAGGAGACAGACACAAGAAAAAGATTCCAGAGTTATTCATGGATGAGGATATTTTTAATGTCATTTTAGATGTTCATAAAGTGACTGCACCAATTGAGAACCACCAGAAATACCACAAGGGACTTTTGTGGCAAGTTGAAATCACCAACAGACAGACATCAAATGAAGAAATTGTTGAAGTAAGTAAAATATTTAACATGTGCTTTTAACATATTTCAAATGTAAACATAAAGATTAGAAGTTAGGAATGTTTTTACAAGAACTTAACCCAGGTCAGTGAGATGGCTTGGTTTGTAAAGGGACTTGCCACCAAACCTAACCATCTGAGTTTAATCCCATGTCCCATGTGGTGGATGGTAAAGAAAAACCCCAAAACTTCTCCTTTGACATCCATATATTTGTATATGGCATGTTATATGTTCACACACAAATATAGTTTGGAAAATGAAAGAAATTAACTCAGGCCTAGGGAGATTATTTAGTCAGTAAAATGCTTGATGTAGAAAATGAGAACTTGACTTTGGGCCCTTAGCCGCCATAAATGAAGACAACTGTGGTGATATGTATCTCTAACTAATGTTATGAGGATAGAGAGATTAGAGTCACTGGGGTTTCCTGGCTTATGATTCCATGCAAAGTAGGAAGCTTTGGGTCCAGTGAGAGACCTTTTCCAAACAAAACTAAAAATACAGTGAATAGTGATTTATGAAGACACTGAAGAGTAACCTCTAGTACATAGACACACATAAACGTGTGTACACACATTTGCTACCTCCTATATACTTACAAAGGAACTCACTGCCGAGTGTCTTTCTCTTTTGGGTGATTGTTGCCAGCTGGAAAAGAACACAATTTTAATGATACTGGAAAAATTACTCTGACATTCTGATCAACTTAATTTCTATCAAAACTGTCAGTGGTGTTGTCAATATATTTGACCGGTGATATTGTTCAAGGAAATATTATTTACATATGAATTTTCATATTAAAGAAATCTCTGGTAAACTCAGTAAATATGAGTTTATATATGACATTTTTATATATGACATTTATCACTGTAACACGAGAAAGATTCCAAACTAATATTAGAAAGCACATTGTAGGAAAAGGCCCTGTGGCTGTATGAAATATAACTAATTCCTCTGTCTTAAGGCAGAACTGAATGTGGCACAGAAATTCCACCAAGGGACAACATCTTATGAAGGGAAAGGATGTGTGAAGATGTTTTGCCAGCAGTCACAGAACACAGGGGATCAGAAGACACATGCATGCAAGAAACATTTCAGTTATAACTCAATTCTCAACAACTGTCAGAGACTTAAAGAGGAGACACCCTGTACCCACATACAGTGCAAGAATACATTCTCTTGGAAGTCACAGCTCACTACACATCAGAGAAGTTGTATAGGTGAGAAGCTATATGAAAGTTCAGGATGTGGGAATGTTTCCCACATCAAGTCTCAGCATGAGATCACTCATACAGAGGAGAAGCCCTACAAATGTCTGGAATGTGGGAAATATTTCTACTACAAATCACAAATCACTGAGCATCAGAGAAGTCATACAGGTGAGAAGCCTTATGGGTGTACAGAATGTGGAAGATCTTTCAGCTATAAGTCACATCTCACTGTACATCAGAGAAGTCATACAGGTGAGAAGCCACATGAATGTACAGAATGTAGGAAAGTTTTTTACTATAAGTCACAACTCACTCGACATCAGAGAAGTCATACAGGGGAGAAGCCTTATGAATGTATTAAATGTGGAAAATCTTTCTACTGTAACACACATCTTTATCTACACCAGAGGATTCATGTAAGTGAGAAACCTTATGAGTGTACAGAATGTGGGAAAGCTTTCTCTTTCAGTGCATGCCTCAATCGACATCAAAGGACTCATACAGATGAAAAGCCATATGAATGCACACAATGCCCCAAAGCCTTCTACTTTAAGAAACAACTTACTCATCATCTGAAAACACATACTGCTGAGAGGCGCTTTGCATGTAAGCAATGTGGAAAAGCATTCTACTGGAGGTCTAACCTTACTTTGCATCAGAAAACTCATACTGGTGAGAAACCTTACGAATGTAATCAATGTGGAAAAGCATTTTACTGCAAATCCCACCTCACTGTACATCAGAGAACTCATATAAGTGACAAGTTCTATCAATGTACAGAATGTAGGAAAGCATTCTACTCTCAGACACAGCTTACTGTACATCAGAAAACTCACACTGATGAGAAGCCGTATGAATGTAAGCAATGTGGGAAAGCATTCTACAGCAAATCTGGGCTTACTGCACATCAGAAAACTCATACAGGCGAGAAGCCCTATGAATGTAAAGAGTGTGGAAAAGCATTCTATAACAACTATTTGCTCATTGAGCATCATCGAATTCATACAGGTGAGAAGCCATATCAATGTACAGAATGCAAGAAAGCATTCTATTGCAAGAAGTATCTTTCTCTACATCAGAAAACTCATGCAAGTGAGAAGTCATTTCACTGTGCAGAATGTGGGAAAGCTTTTTCCTGGATGTCACACCTCACTCAACATCAGAGAATTCATACAGGTGAGAAACCCTATACATGTGAACAATGTAGGAAAGCATACTACTTCAAGAAACAACTCACTCGACATGAAAGAACTCATACACGTGAGAAATCACTACATGTAAATAATGCAGGACATTTCACAGCAGATACAACTTCTCTATGTATGAAAGAACTCAAAGGAGAAATGCAGTAACTATCCAATGCAGAAATTTTTCTTCCTTGTGTCACACCTCACTCAATGTTAGATGAGAAAACCTGAGAATGAAAAAAAATCTATGAAATCTTACTAAAGTATATAATCAGAAAGATTGCAAGTAGGAATGTCATTAGTGTAAAACCTATGGGAAATAGTGAAAGTCAGCTGTTACTTTACCAGTGAACACATACCACAATGAGACATTCTACCACAGTGCTCTATGTAAGAGAAGCCATACATGCGAATGTCTCCTATAAAGTTAAAAAAAATATAGAAAAGCTGTATCATTCTTCAGTTTATATTTGAGTATATTATAGGTTATTAATACCTAATGTAAAGCACAGAGGAACGCTTTCTAACATTAAAACTCCCTGAATTCACACCTGAAAACTTATGCAGGTGGGGATCCAATAAAATTAATAAAAATAGACACTTTTTGAAATAGAAATCAGGCCTCTACATTAGAAACTTCATATATTATATGCCAGGTACAACAAAAAGTGTAGTGCTTTCTATTGTAGCTCCTCATCCTGCAGGTTTATTGAGATACCTTAGCAACATATATTAACATTCCATATGGTTCAAAGCAGTAAAGCCTTGAAGCACCCTATGTGATTAAAACACTAAGAATGTGAAGAATGCCAGAATTTTTTAATTGAACTTGAAATTCGTTTGCCATTACAAACACAACAGAGTTGATTTAAACAGAGGAATCCAATTTGAAAACATGCCAGTAGTCCAACTAAGTTTATTACAAAGATTGACCAACAAATCATAGATGTAAGGATTCTAGAAAAGGCATTCAGTCATGCTCCCAAAATACCAGCCATCAGATAACTTAGGAGAGTGAGAGCACATTTGAAGTTTAAAAGTTAACTTGTCTTAATTGTGGCTCAGTGGCAGTATGAATATGGTTTTGTACTGTGTTTCTACAATTAGAAGTTTTCATAGGCTCTCTTGATTTAGAATGTTTACATTCATGGGGCATTTGTAAATCAGTTAAAATGTCTACAAGTTTTAATGTCTCATCAGACATGAACATTTTGAACGTGTCACGTTTTTATAATTGTTTTAGTTTGGAAACAAAATCTTGATGTATAGCTTGAGTGTCCTCTGGCTTCTGCATCTGCATAGTTATATACCTGTACATGGAAACAACATGTACACACAGTAGAAAAATACCAAATTTTTTATACATTAGGAATTGTATAAAATTGTATTAAAATATCAGTATATGTCATTGTCATGTTAATTTTCAAGTGGAATTTTACTTAAGTATGGTATCAAAAATTAAAATGTTCAACTATAACCCAATAAAGAAACAAAATAATAATGTCCCTTGTCAATATCCATTAGGCAACCTTTTTTTTATTTCTTCAGGTTTTTGTTCGTTACTGTAATGCTTTAGATCAAAACCACAGAATCAGGCATTGTAGGCAAGTGCTGTATCCTGAGCAATATGTTCCTGGGCTAAGTTTTAATGAATTTCTTGTTATTACTGGGACTTTGTGTTGAAACTAACCTATTAAAGGCCATACATACATAAGTATCTGTGCTTTATGGGTATTAGGCATCATTTTCTTGAGTGGCTTTGGTATAACCACATAGAATATGTGAAGTTTCTCTAAAAATAAAGTAACTTAAGGTCAGAATATACCTTAGTAATTGGCCATATGCTTCTGCAAATACACTTTGTAACTGTATTCTGCAGCACACACAAAGAATATAGACAGATTTAAAGTTGGAAACATAGTACAAAGAGAAGGTACCTGATTTATTCTTCAAAGGCGTGTCTCTATGACCTTGACCAACTATGCTAAAGTTTAAAATACTTCCCCAAGTAGTGCCACAGTTTGAAGATTCAAATACTCAGAACATAAACATTAGGCAGACATCCCAAATTGTTAAATTATTTTGAAGAAGATAAACCAAACATATAAAGCCTTTAGGAATAAACAAAATACATTTTAATCAGGATATAATATGCACAGTAGATAACATCATAAAAATGAGAGGCACAATATCAGTGAAATAACTTTTAAGTAAAAAGGGAGAAATAAAAATGAGTTAGAGGGTTTTGTGGTTAGCAGAGTATCTTTAAAGAGCTAAGTAGAGGACACAATGCAATTCAAGTTATATATGATTTTTCACAAAAAAATAAAATTTATTACATATATTTATTGTATATATATACATATATATGTATACATATATGTGTGTGTGTACATATATATATATATGTATATATATATATATATATATATATATTTATATATGAATCCATACTCCACTGTGTGTGTGTGTAGGTTTGAGGACAATTTCCTTTGAACCTCCAAATTAGGAATAAGCATTTTTACAGATATAATTAAGCTAACGACCAGGATGTGAATGACGTCCTACTGGATTTTAGAGATGAACCCTAAATCAAATCATACTGTTCTCATTAAGAGACACAGGAGATGTGGTGTGAAGAATGTCTGTGTTCTTGGCTACTCTGTTGGCCAAGCAAAGAGGTTCACAAGTTGAAGGCCAGTCTGGATTATAGGGTGAGGATAAGCCAACATGAATGATTGAGATGCTGTCTCACAAGAGAAAGTACAAGAAATGGGGTGAGAAAAGTAGAACACGGTAATATAAACAATTAGGAAGTGTATCAATAAGATCAAAATAAGATCATCTTCCAGAATAAAGTGAGGTCCATGCCAGCATGAAAGCCTATCTTAAAAGAATTCTAAACCCAATCAAGTAAGGTTTTTGGTTTGGTTTTGGTTTGGTTTTGGTTTTGGTTTTATATGATTATCCATCCCCATGAATATTTGGTAACATTATTGTAACAGTTGTCCCGGGGAAAAGGTCAAAATAATGGCAGTGGATATATAACTGAAGACAATGACTTTCTTCTCCCAGGATATTTTTTTTTTTCTCAGTAGGTCACATCACTGGGACAGAGTATCAAGGCCATCATTGAATTCTAGAATAAATGTTCTTTTGCTGCAGCTATTGCCTATGAAACACAAACATGAGAGTCAGTGCCCATGTGGAGTTAATTGATAGACGGGAGAGAAAGGGGGGGGTAGCTGGTAGCCAACCAAAAGCAGGAAGGGGGTGGAGAGAAAGCAAGGCAAGAGAGAAGAGAGAGCAAGAGCAAGAGGGAGGGGAGAAAGAAAGGGGGGGGAAGAGAGGAAGTTGTGCTTGGTGCTCTTGCTTTAAAAGGGAAACTTGTGCATGCGTAACTGAGTTTCCTGCACAGCCAGGAAATGCGTGTGAGCAGCCAGGTAAGTCATGATGTAGAGATGACATGCCATGACAGGGTCAGCAGACTGCTGGGTTCCAACAATAAATAAGAATCACCCTTCACATTAACTCAGTGGCTTGGGTCTATCTTAAAGCTTGCTCACAGTATAAAATGACCACTAGAAATTTTTAACATTAAGTCCTGATCACATGTCCAATCTACAAGATATGTTACCATGGAGTTAATTACCTGGCAAACTCAAAAAACTCAAGTCTCCTGCTCCAGGGAGCCTGTTAGAGATCTCTGCTTTCTCTAACAAGACCTAAGAATGTTTTCTTCCATTTTAAATTCTGTAACACTTTCCCATGTTCCTTTTCCCTATCTTGTTGATGTACTATATAATGGATCGTATTTCAGAAATCCACATGGACCTCTTCTCCAGGAGATCTAAGACTATTTCTGGACTAGGATTCATATTTATTGAGTTAATTACTACTCCATAGCTACAGTCAGTAAAAACATTGTTGGGTTCCTATACAGAACTTGGGGTTTGTTTTCATCCTGATCATTGTTATCACAGTCATTACCTGCCTTCCTAAAATTAAACTACAGTGCCATATTATTTTATTATTTTTATTTGGAAACAATCATTTTATATATTGAATCCTCTGTTCCCTTTTCCTCCCATTCTCCCATGTCCCCTACCAACCCCACCATGGGCTTTGCAAGGATAGTGAGGCCTTCCATGGGGCATCATCAATGTCTGTCACATCATTTGGGTGAGGGCCTAGACCCTCCTCATTGTATCTGGGCTGAAATAGTATTCCTCCATAGAGAATGGACTCCTATAGTCCATTTGTGCAGTAGGGATCAATACTGATTCCACTTTAGAGGTTTCTTAGACTTCCAAGGCCTCCTGACTGGCACCCACATTCAGAGGGCTTGGTTTGGTCCAATGCTTGTTCCCCAGCTTTACAACTAGGGTCCATGTGTTCTCACTAGGTCAGGTCATTTGTTTGTTTGTGTTTTCAAATAAACAAGGCCAATTTATTTTATGATGACACATGGTGGTAAGTGTGGAAACAGCAGGCAGGTCATACCATCCCCTCTGGCTGGGTTTCTCTGGCTCTGGTCTCTGTGCAAGACACAGGAACTCTCAGAAGTCAGGTGTGAAGAAGCACAGTACAAGAGAAAAGCCGCGGATCCCAGCTTCCACAAACGGCTTCAGTGACCCCACATACAACAACTTTATTTCAGTAAAGTGTCGTTTTCATGCTGGCCCTTCCTGATAACCAGGAAGCAGCTGTGGGGAAAAGCCGTTAAAACAGCACTCAATGCTTGTCACTCTCAGTCTTCTCCCATAGACGGTTTTCGGGAGAAGGCACATCACGACCTGTCCCTGTCTCTTTGTTTTCTCCAATGAGTAGATCCAACGTACCTCCACCTTCACCATTCTACTCTTTTTCCATAATTTTTTTTTCCGTTCAGCCTGAGTTCACCTTTGTAGAATGCATCTTCTACTTTGTCTCTCCCAATATCAAAGCCCGTCTTCAGGATAACATCATACTGGAAGGACTGTACTGCCATCTCCAAGTCTATGTAGTCCTTGGCCACATGGGGGTCACCCTCAAGCTCTTCTTCCTGCTGGCCCCTCTCAGGTTGATGGGTCTCCTTGTTGGAGTCCTCTGCATCTTTTTTGCAGTCTTTATAGTGGACTTTTGTTGGAGCTGATACTGCTTTTGAGTCATATGGAAAAATACATTTTGGAGATACTAAAAGCCCTTGGAGTCCCAGAGGGAAAATGTTACAGAAAAGTGTTTTATGATTTGATGCTTTAACTTGGTACTAGAAAAATATAAGTATCGATTCCAGGAAGCACAGAAATTATGTGGAGATATCCCTTGAAGCACACGTCAGAGTCCTATCCAGGAGCCTGGCTTTCTTAGAGCACCAGCAAGCAGTCTGCCTCCAGATACAGCCATGCTGCACACACCCCTTATTAGCTACTCACTCACTCACTCACTCACTCACTCACTCACTCACTCACTCACTCTCTCACTCACTCACTCACTCACTCACTCACTCACTGTGTTCTTCACTTCCCAGCAGGCAAACATCCCAAACAATGAAAGTCTGAGCAGTAGGCTGGTCGCTTCCCAGACCGTGCTGACCACAGGTGCCGTCATCTGTTTCTGTAGGTTTCTCCCCCACCATCTTGACTCCTTTGCTCATCACTCCTCCCTCTCTACCACTCAATTCCAGAAGTATGGCTAAGTGCTTAGCTGTAGGTGCATGCTTCTGCTTCCGCTTCCATCAGCTACTGGATGAAGGTTTTAGGATGGCAATTAACATAGCCATCAATCTCATTATAGGGGAAGGGCATCAAAGGTGGCCTCTCCACTACTGCCTACAGTGCCATATTTAATCAGTATGACTTTTAATTTCCTGCTACTCCTGTCCCTCACTATACAACCAATATCCTCACCACTTTCCCAAAAGGCCCATAATATCCTCAAATGCTCTTCAGTCCTGTTGAAAAACTGCTGGATTTTCCCACTTTAATGCTTGGTTGGACTGGTGGTCCTTATAGGAATTTTTCAAATAAACAAGATTGGGTGCTGGAGAGATGGGTCCCTGGTTTAACAGAAGTGGCTGTTCATCCATAGGTCACACAAAATGGCTGACAACTCTCTATAACTCCAGTATCAGATGATCTGATAATCTCTTCTGATCTCTGTGGATATAAGCTATGCATGTAGTACATATATATAGCAAAATATTACAAATAAAGCAAATTTTTAGTCTTACTAATTCCAAATGATTAAAAAGATATATTTCCTTACATCTCTTCCTTTGTGAGTTGAGTGTTTAGTCTTGTCATATACTCAGCTTCTAAGCTAGATCTCCATTTGTATTAAGGCTCTCAGCTACATGGAATAGCTTATTCTCATAAGCATCTGTCATCAGTCTATGACATGGGACACAAAAAGAATGTATCTTTAAAAAAATACTCCTTAATTGCCACACAACAGAGTACTATCAGAGTCCCTGACAAAACTATTATGTAAAAATTCAAGACTTGCTTATGTTGGACCTATCTTTGAAGGGGTTTTACCTCCTTAAAAAAAATCAAAGTTGTCTCCCTCAGACTGGAGAGATGACTCAGTGGTTAAGAGCACTTGGCACTCTTAACATGATTCAGTTCCCAGCACCCAAATGGCAGTTCACTATTGTCTGTAAGTAGAGTGCTAGTGAACTTACACCCTCATATGAACATATTTGAAATGCAAAACACCAATGTACATAATATAAAAAGGAATCATTTAAAAAATTGTCTCCCACTCGTAAACACAAGGGTTTTCGAAATAGAGCTCAAGCAATTCCACCTATTTGGAATGCAACAGCCTTTGGACACCAAATCTAACTTCAATCCTTCCTTGGAATGGTTTTGACATCCTGCTATTTCTTTTGTGCCCAAACATGCTCCTTTTCTGGAATGATTTAAAAAAATTAAAAAGAATTTGTTTTACATGTTTTATATTGCCTGAATGTATATGTACTACATACTTGCCTAGTTTGAAGGCCAGAAGGAGGCAATAAACTATTTGAAACAGTCACAATTTTGACCCATCATGTAGGTGCTAATTGAACTTAGTGTTCATTAACTGCTGAGATAATTCTTCAGCCCCATTAACCATTCATCTTTTCACTTGTACAATGCCACATGTCTTAGTTAACTTTCTGTTGCTATGATTAAATACCATGGCCAAGTTACTTGTAAAAAAAAATGTTTAACTTGGGTTTGATAGTTGCAGAAGGTTATACAGTCTGACTATTATGCATGACAACAGGTAGGAAGGCATGGTGTTGAAATGGTTGATAACTTATGTTCTTATGCAAAAGTAGGAAGCAGAGAAACAGATGAAGGGGGTTTTGAAACCTCAGAGCCCATGCCCAGTGACACATCTCCAACAAGCCTATATCTCCTAATCCTTCCCAAACAGTTCCACCAAATATATGGGCCTACAGGGGCCATTCTTGTTTAAATAACTACACCACATGTCTTCTAAGGACCCTTTCTCTTCTGTGAAATAATGTCTTTTTCTGTATATTGAGTATTTAGACTAACATTTGCACAGCATAGTACTTAATAAACAGTGGAGAAATATCCCAAATAAAAAGAAGCATCTTCAAGGAGTATACATTTCTATCCAAAGTTTATTAATGATTCAGCAAACACCATAGGACAGTAGAAGAAACTACCAGAAGTATAAAACATGGGGCTAGGTCACCCCTAAGATCTTAGTACTGTAGAAGCAGGTAGTCCATGAGTTTAGCATTATCAAAGAAACAGAAGACCCATTTTTAAAAAGCCAAATGGGGCAAGTCAATCTCATTTGTAGCTGGAAAATGCATTGTGTTTTTCATTTGCCAGTGTCTCTGCATAATATTTAAGTTTTTGAAGATTTAAATGTTAAAAAATAAAAGAGTTCTGGAAACTATAGGCATATGATTTAAGGAAATACTAGGCAAGATCTTTTACATAAGAGATGGCTCTGGCTTGATCCTTTGTCTCTCTGATCTTTCAGCATTTACCCCCTATGTCTGACACTAGGTTTTTAGTATTAAAACCAGTTAGAATTAGTGATATACTCTGCCTTATTTCCTTGATGCTAGAGTGGCAGATATGAAACCACAAGATCAGCTGAAAGAGATGTTTTCTAAGATTCTTTTTATTTTTAATCTCTCTCTCACTCTCTGTGTGTGTGTGTGTGTGTGTGTGTGTGTGTGTGACACATAACATATGCCTTGGAAGACCAGAGAATTCAGATTCCCCTTCAGCTGCTTGTACAGATGATTATGAACTGACATAAGTACTAGGATTTGGTCTCTGGTCTTCTTCAATAGCAACAAGTTCTCTTAACCTCTAGCCCCTCAAAGAAAATTTTTAAAAAAGCATTTATTGATTTATATGTTTGAATACTTTCCCTATATGTATGTATGTGTGCTACATGTGTTCCTGGTGCTAGTGCTTGCAAAGGTCAGAAGACATTGGAACTCCTGGAAATTGAGTAACAAATGGCTGTGGGCTGTCATTGTGGGTGCTGGGAACAAAGCCACGTGTCCCCCTAAAGAGCAGCTGTTGTTAGATATTGAGTAATCCTCTACGGTTTTTTGGGTTTTTTTTTTTCACATTACCAACTCAGACTATACTACCAAATTAGACATGATCACTCCCAATAAGCCTTTTATTAGGCCTAATGTTGCAACACCAAGTAATACAGCACAGGGAATGTCTACCAGCCTATTCGCCAAGTGAGTTGAATGGGTGGCTTATGTAAGTAGAATAGGGATGTTTGTAGCAATTATAGAAACCTTTTATGAACTTGAAGTTTATTATTATTGCATTAATCTTAACATTGTTTATTTAGTAGCACCAGTTAGAAAAGTCTGATAGTACATCAGAAAAGATCCAGCCTAACCCATATAGAAATGGTTCTAAGATTACCTAGACTCTAGATTCTAGAATTTATTGAGACTCCTGATAGCAAAAGTGAAAAGCAACGAAGATGATTGGAGATGACCAGGTTCCATGCTCAGAATGCATGCTCAGAATGAATATGGTCCTGGACTTTATCTCAAGCACCAAAGAAATTAGTTATGATGGTGTATGTCTGTAATTCTACCAATCAGGACATGGAGGTAGTAATAGACCTCTAAGAACATTATCCCATATGTTTCTTGAGGCATCCACGAAGTATATATAACCACTAGTTTGGTATAAAGCTAGTCTGGTCTGAAGTTTAATAATCCTTTGCTCAAGGAGTCTAGGACAACAAGAGGTAATCTAACAGTTGCCTGGGTCATTTTGCCCCAATATCTCTATTTATAGAGAGTTAGCATCCGTATGAGTGTTCAGAATTAAATGTTCAAAAAACTTAGTACTAACAGTACTGGTGGCCTTAACGGTGCTTTAACAATGTTTGACACAAGCCCTGTTGTTAGTGAAGGCTCAGATAGATTCCTTTCATGTATCTGAGTTACTCTGTCAATAATATTTTTTAAAGTTGAAACAAAAGCAACAACAAAAACCTTATACTAATGCTCAGGCTAACATTGAGTAATATGGAGAAAGGAGGATCATGAGTTCTGTTAGATCATGGACCTGTAGATTTATATCAGCCCTGCAAGCTAAAGAAATGAAGCTATGCTTCCCCCATAAGTGATGCTCTGGCCCTTATCCTACAGATGTGGTAAGGATGTGTATACAAATGTACTTTTGTCTCTGCTGTTCTAATGGTCACCCAAACTTTCTCTGAGATATCATCAGGTTGAAAGATTTTCTCTGCCATGCATATTCTCTCTGAGTGGTAAGAGTGCCCCCCCAACATTCATGCAAAAGACATATACACAAATATAAAATAAGTCTCAGAAAAGGAAAAAGAAACCAAATCATCCAATCAAACAAGCAAATAACCAAATGAGAAGATCTGGGTACGGTTCTCAACTGTAATCCTAGCATTTAGGAGTTTGAGGATGAGGCCAGGCTGGGCAGTTGCATACTGGCTTACATAGTGAGTTCTGTGCCAGCTACTGGAGCTATGTTGCAAGAATGACCTGCTTTAGTAAGTCATTCTATGGTGACAGGGTCCTGATGATGAGTTTCCTGGGGATGAGAAAGATAAATACAATAGAAGATAGAGAGGGTGAATGCTGGGGTTTGGAGGTCTTACATAAGCTTTGTATTATTATTTCAAGCAAAGAAATTAAGAAGTACAGCAGCTTGTACACTATTTTCAGGGGGAGGAATGGGACAGAGTCAGCAGAATCTGTCACACAATGAGACAAATTCAGCAGGAGGCTAATCAAGCAGTGCTGCACAAAGGGAACATGGGGTAATTCAAGAACATTAGACTGAACATACAGTTGACTTGAGACTGATAACTCTAGTCTCTTTCTGAGAAAAAGAGTAGTTCCCAGGTTTTAAAATCCTCTTCTGATTACCAGGCCTCAGCCCCAGACTCACCAAATCTTCTTCTGAGCAAGGACACAGAATTAGGTTCTTTTTTATCTTTCACCAGTATCTCTGAGGAAACACTGGATCAGTCTGGATCTCAACAAAGAAATACTTAAGATACTTTGAAATAATTGCTAATCACAAAGTTTTAAGGACACATGAGAGAAATTGAAATATTTTTTAAAAAGTTAAGTATAAATCTTATGAAAATTCATGGCAAAAAGCATGAGAGAGAGAGAGAGAGAGAGAGAGAGAGAGAGAGAGAGAGATACAGAGAGAGACAGAGAGAAATCAATCATTTAACCTTCTACATTAGGAACTGGAGAAAGAAGCTAAATTAAGCACAGGGAAGTAACAATTACTAACTCTTGTTTTCATTTTGTTTGTTTGATTTTTCAATTGGAGTCTCTCAATGTAGCCCTTGCTATTGTGGAATTTCCTAGGTATACCATGCTAACCTTGAAATCAGAGATCTACCTGCCTCTGCCTCATGAGTGCTGGAATTAAAGATGTATGTCTGTAGGGCGCCTCCCTGCCACCATCTTGTTGTTTACTAGTTTGCTGCCGCCATTTCACATGCCTTGCTCAGCACTGTTTCACGTGCCCTCCCGAGTGGCGAGACCCAGCCTTGGCCTATCATGTTTCAACCCGTTTGCTCAGGAGAGGCCTGGACCAATCAGACATGGATACATCATGGCTTTTGTTCGGCACTGTATATAAGTAGTGCTTGCCTGGGGTCTGGGTCCTTCTGCTTCAACTCTTCAAAGAAGTGTGCTCCAATAAAGCGTGTGCTGAGAAGAATCCTGTTGTGGTCGTCTTTTCTGCTGGCAGACAGGGCGTGCCACATATGTCATCATACTTTATTTAGCTTTTACCATCAAGTCTTTTGTTGGCTTGCATCTCTGTCAAAAGAAGGTAACCATTGTAATTCTTATTCTCCCTGCCCTGTGACACCTGTCTGCTTTCATGTCCTTGGCTCAACTTTCTGTCCTAAACCCCAGCAAATACTAAAAAGTCAAGATTTTTGAAAAATCTTTTCTAAGGCATGATTATATATTATGGCCTAAAGTAGAGGAGTATAAAACTCTAACTTAAGTTATTTGATATCCAGTTTTCTTAGGAAATTTTCAAAATTAAAAACATATGACTCCAACTTATTGGGAGACTTTATTAATTAGGTGTATGAGTGTATTGCCTGCATGCATGTCTATATAACACCTATGTGTGTATTGCCTTCGGAGGCTGGATGGGGATGTCAGATGCCCTGGTATTGGAGTTACAAATGATTGTGAGCTTCCAATATGGGTACTTGGAATAGGACACAGAAACACATTTGTTAACACTACTGTGAAATAGAAAAAAAAAAATCTAAATCATTTCTGTTTCATTTCATTTTACACAATTATTTATTTACAGAGTCTTCCTCTCTCTCTCTCTCTCTCTCTCTCTCTCTCTCTCTCTCTCTCTCTCTCTCTCTCTCTTAACTAGCCTTGGTCTTGTAAAGATTGCCTCTGTCTCCCAAGTGCTGGGATTAAGGTCATGTGCCACCACTTCCTGTTTTGGAATATTAGTTTAAGATGTGTTATATTTTTGTGACTGGGTTACCTCATTCAGCATGGTTTCTTCAAGTTCCATCCATTTGCCTGCGAATTTCAAAACTCCATTGTGGTTTTTTTTCCCCTGCAGAGTATTCCATTGTGTAAATGTGCCACATCTTCCTTATCCATTCTTCAGTTAAGGGGCATCTGGGTTTCTTCCAGGTTCTTGCTATTAGAAATAATGCTGCTATGAACATAGTCGAACAGATGTCTTTGTTACATGGATGTGGATCATTTGGGTATATGCCTAAGAGTGGTATTGCCAGGTCCTGTGGTCGACTGATTCCCATTTTCCTGAGGAATCACCATATTGATCTCCAAAATGGCTGTACAAGTTTGCACTTCTACCAGCAGTATGGGACTGTTTCCCTTTCTCCACATTCTCTCCAGCATAAGTTGTCATTGGTGTTCCTAAATTTTAGCCATTCTGACAGGAGTAAGATGGTATCTCAGAGTTGTTTTGATTTCCATTTCCCTGATAGCTAAGGATGTTGAGCACGTTCTTGAGTGTCATGGTATGTACTCAGTCATATATGGATTTTAGAAATAGAACAAAGTATCACCAGCCTATAATTCACATCACCAGAGAAACTAGGATAAAAGAAACTAGAAACTAAGAGGTCCCTCACAGAAGGGGAAAGGAACATGATCTCCTGAGCATATTTGGAGTGGGGCAGAGGCAGTGAGTAGAGAGGGGGCTAGGAGGAGAGGGAGCCATTATAGGTTTCTAGAGAAATGTCCAGAGACCTGCAAGACTGACCCCAACTAACAATTTGAGCAACAGTAGAAAGGCTACCATAAATGTCCTTCCCATCCATCATCATAGAGCCCTCATCTAGCAGCTGATGAAAACAGAAGCGACATCCACAGATAAACACTGAGCTGAACTTGAATCCAGATGCAAAAAGGGAGGACAAGACCAGGCTACAGAAACCCACAGAGACAAGGACTTGAACAAGGAGGAGCTAATTGGCCCCCAGACTGATAGCTGAGAATCCAGGATTGGACCAGCACAGACCCTCTGAATATGGGTCTCAGTTTGAAGGCCTGGGCAGTCTATGGGACCTCTGACAGTGGAACCAGGATGTATCCCTAGTGCACAAAAGGACTTTGGGAGCACATTCCCCATGGAGGGATACTCCCTTAACCTAGAGGCAGGAGGGAGGGCCTACTTCCTTCTCCAAATGACTTGACAGATTTAGATGACCCCTCCAGAATGTGGAGTGGGGGGATAGGAGGGGTATGGGAGGGTGGAAGAGAGAGAGGGAACAGGGGAGGGACGAAGAGGGAACTAGGATTGATATGTAATATAAGAAAAATAAATAAAAATTTTTTAAAAGATGTGTTATATTTGTTTATGCTATGTAATATTTGTTTAATGATGCAAAGATGTGTTGCATTCTTTTATTTTGCATTTGTTTAACTCAGTAAAGCTGTGTTACGTATTCTACCTAAAAAACATGATTGGCCTAATGAAGAGCTGAACAGCCAATAGCCAAGCAGGAAAAAGGATAGACGGGGCTGGTGGGCAGAAAAAATAAATAGGAGGGGGAATCTAGGGGAGCAAGGAAGGAATGAGGAGAAAGAAAAGGAGAAGGAGAGGAGAATACCAGGGACCATGCTAGCCACACAGCAAGTCCGGGGTGGGGAGGTGGGGAACAAGACAGGAAAACAATGATAAATAGAATAAAGAAAGGCTAAAAAGCCCCAAGGCAAAACAGAATAATTTAAGTTAGAAACAAGCCAAGCTAAGGTCAGACATTCTTAAGTGAAAAAGAGTCTCCATGTATTTATTTGGGAGCAGGATGATGGGCCCCCAAAGAGTAAAACATGAAAACCAACTATAATTCCCAGGCTTCTGTTTTATATATTCTTTTTATTTGGTTATACATATTAATTATTCAGGTGGAAGGACCTTTATGTATTCTTTAAGAATAGACTACCATTCAGATGGTTTAGTGGCTCAGTCCTGTAATCTATTAGGCTGAGGCACGAGGATTGTTGAATTATGGGCCAATTTAGCCTGAGAGATAGAATAGGAGCTAGACAAATCTGAGTTTCAGTCAAGACAGGGGTCATTCAGAACTAATGAAGATGGCAAACTTACAGTGTTTTGCTCAACCTCCTGAACCAAGACAAAGGCCTGGAGTGTTACCAGCTTCTCTTTTTTCTAAGATAATCCAACCCCAAATTAGCACTATAGCATCAGAAACATGTCTGTCTGAACCTGGCCTATCTGCTTCCCTTTGTTTAAGTTAACCAATCTGAAACTATGGGAGGGGAAATGATGAGGGGTAGTTGTTGTTGTTTTGCAGCTGCTATGGCCTAAGAAACACAAACACGAGATTGAGCACCCACATGGAGTTTATTGAGAGAGGGGAGAGGAAAGAGGGGTAGCTGGTGGCCAACCGAAAGCGGGGAGAGAGAGAGAGAAAGGGGGGCCCCAGAAAGAGCGAGAGAGGAAGCAAGAGAGAGAGATGAGAGAGAGAGGGACAAGAGAGAGCAAGAGAGAGAGGTGCGCTTGGCGTGCTTGCTTTAAAAGGGGAGCTTGTGCATGCTAACCCAGTCTCTGAGGCCAGGTAGCTTGGGCAGCGGGGCTTGCGCAGGCGTAACCCAGTCTCCGCCCAGCCAGGTAAGGCCTCACGTAGTGATTACGCGTCCCGCCCATTAGAGGCGGGCCCACAGACTGCCGAGCCTCAACAGTAGTCACAAGAGAAGACTGATCAAATAGTCTTTATTAGCCAGCAGGAAACTATACTGGGTGTTTGGGATCCCAGTGTCACCCTGAGCCTTTCTTGAGGTAAGTTTTTAAACACAAAAACCATGTTCTGAGTTGACATACTTCAGTTAACAAGGACAGTTAGCCAAAAGCAGAACAGTATAAGCAAAAAAGCAATGTTAATACATTTTGAGATTTTCCCAGAACTGTAGTGGGATACTCACTGTGTCTGCTTCTGTGGCACTGACCACACCCATTGAGGGGTGGAGCCAGGGGCAGAAGTGACTGGTGGAGCTTGGTCTCAGAAGGAGGCAGAGAACGGGCTTTTTCTGGCAGGACACAGAGAGAGGAGCATCCAGTTTTAACTGCTATGTTCATCTGTCTGTGTTGTGAGTTGTTTCTCCCTTAATAAACATCTATTCGACCCATTTGTTTATCCTGACCCTTATTAAACCGCAATACAGAACTATATGGAGTTTCATGGATTAGGCTTTCTTTTAGTTTGGCAGGTGGTACTGTTTATGTGCTCAGTTTTACAGCTAGAATAGAACTTACATCATTAATTCAGTTGTGCTAAAGTCTAGGAGAATACTAAGTTCTGGTGTCTTGTTGAATTACTTAGTGAATCATTTAAATCATGAACTTGTCCTGTTTTAGTTTAAGATGCAGTGCTATGCTGTTAATCAAAAGAATGAGAATTAAATGTACAGTCAGTGATGATCAAGAAAACACAGACAGGTACCAATTATTTCCCCAACTATGGCAAGATTTTTTTCTAGTTACTCCTAATCAATTAGTACAAGAGAATTGCTAAGGTGGGGTTCAGGTCTCAAGATGTGTGGAGTTGGCAGGGGGAGAAGACTGACAACCTGAGAATGAATCAGAATGGCTGACTGTGCATTCACTGAAAAAAAAAAAAGATACACCTCTTATACTCAATAGTTAAGCCATCAGCAATACTGAAAGCAGACTCAATGATTCAGGGATGAAAACAGCCATTAACTTCATTATAGTATCTTTCCTGAGACAAAAGTAATAAGTTCAGCCAATATCTAAATGTCTGTTGTTCTCATAGGTTCAGTAACCCCAGGAGGTGCCAACTTACATCAATGGAAGGGCCACAAGTTCCTCCTGCCAGAGATAAGGAGGATGACTGCTTTATCAATCAGGAAACTTTCCTCAAGCTCCTATGAGAATAGGAGCTTATCCAAATGCCTGAACTTAGAAAAAGGACTTCTGGGGACCAGACACTCCACTACAATTTAAGAGCAATTTTCATTCCTCAAGGGGCATGATGCAGTGTTTGTGCCGTGTCATAGTCTAACTATATGGGCCTGTTTCTCTCATACACCCCCAAAAGGGAAGGCCCTGATGCCTTACTCTTTTTCCCTTATATGGTACCATTCTGATTCCTATATACTTAGTAACTGAACTCATGCACATAGTGGCCTCAGGCTCTGGATCTGGATTATATGCATTTCATCCTTGGGATCAGGTGTGTCCAGTTAGTATATCTCTAATTTTCCTGTTAGATGTTACTTGATGTAATCAGGGGACACAATGGGATTCCAGTGTGCAGAGCCATGAAACCATATAGTGTGAGCTTTGAAGGATGCATTATTTAAAGGGATTAGCACCATATACATTTTCATCCTTCAAAGCTCACACAAAATTTCCCAGAAGAAAAGGAATAAGGGAACTCCCACAGCATATAGTAATAATCATTAAAAATTAAGCTAAAAGGGTGCTGGAGAATTGTTTGTTCCAAATTAGTGTGGAAATGAGGTTTTTTGTTTTTGTTTTTTTGAAGCCAAACACAGGAAACCAAAAATTTTAATACCTCTAGGTCCTGATCAACCTATCTACTTAGTTTGGAAAGCATTAGTACAGGCCCACCAAGTATTCTCAGAGATTCAATAAGATTGCTGTTATACACTTAACTCATGAGGCATAATAGCAGGCATCAGAGTAAGGGGAAGGGCCTAGGTTAAAGTTTGGGGTGTTAGGCAAGTTTTTGTGCCTTCTAAGTTCTTTAAAATTATTTTGAACTACTCCCAGTTATTATGAGTTTCATCAGTCAATGAGCTGACAGTTTGACTAGTTTCTATTTCTATATAGTACAGGGGTCATGTGTCTAAGCATAACCAGCAATCCTGGCCAATTTCTGGTTGGGAATGATTAACTTTATTTCCAGAGTCCCTTTCTGTAGCACAGAGTTTGATTTCCTGTGTTTTTATTGTTATTTCCCAAAGGCTAGAATCTTTTCTAAGGAAATTTTTTTACAAACTCATTTTTTGTAGTGGAAACTGCCTTGTTTCTGACAACTAGGAAGCCCAGCCACAGACCATGGATAGCATTGTAAACTCTGAATTCCCATCCCAAAAGATAAATTGCCTTATGTTTTTTCTCTATACAATGATATATTTAAAATAGGTATCAGCAAATAAAAGATCAAGATGGATATGAGTTGCTGATTGGTAGTCACACTAATATCTACCCTGTATCTATCTACCTCAGGTCCAGGCCTGAAGGCCATGGGGATTGGACAGTAATGCTGTATTCATACCAAGCACAAGTCTCATGAGGATGTAGAGAGCAGGGAGTAAAAGGGCATGGGGCCCAATGAAACCTTAATTTTAATGTTTCCTTAGTATGGATGCTATTCATTTGACAGCAGCACCTGTGGCTTCTGCTTTTTTGACCCGGGTGTGGTGATTCCATGGTGTAATGCCAGCTACTTTTACTGCCATAGGAGGGAAGAGAATAACCTTGTAGGGGCCTTTCTACATTAGTTTCAGTGCCCCACTGGTTACCCACTTGACCTGGATTCTATACTCAAACAAAGAAGTGGTGATGGACTTGAAGGTCAGTTGGGTCTCTGGTTTAGTTTAGTAAACAGCATGGAGAACTGGAGTAACTCAAGAAAGGAATAGTTAGAGAGTTCTGCCAACTGTTGGTCTGTGAGCCTGGGAAGCATTGGGGGAGGCCCTCCAAACATAATCTCATCGGGGGAATTACTCCCTATATGGGGTATAGGAGGCTAAAGCAAAGAATAGAGAGGCCTGTTCATCCTAGGTAGAATCTCATGAGAAATTTGTTGAAGTTTAATGTTTTGTTTATTCTTTTTACCTGGCCAGAATTCTGGGATCTATGTTCATAATGAAGTTTTCAATCTATGTACATAGCTTTAAGCTATTAGTTGAGAGGTTTTGGCTATGTAAATCAGACCATTGACAGACCTGTTACCAGTAGGAGACCAAATCAGGGGACCAATTTCTGGAGGAGCTTTTTAGCTACTATGTGAGCAGTTTCAGTCCAGGCAAGGAACACTTTTACCTACCTGGGAAAATGTATCTTTAAAAACTAGTAAATACTTTAATCCTCCCCAGCAGTCTAGATGTTGGTGACATCAGTTTTTCCATGGTTTTGGGGGGTGTTGACCTCTAATTTGGACCCCTTCCTGGGTAAGTGTTTTCATTTTTATTGGCTTGAGCACAAATTTGGCATCTCTCTGAAACATCCCACACTAGACTGTTGGCATACCTTGGTCTGAGCAACTCAGAAAGTTTTGTGGACCCCACATGAGTTAACAGCAAAGGTTTGAAGAAAAAGTTTTCTATCACTTAGCAACAAGCCAAAGAAAAAGCCTTACTTGCTTTTATAATCAAACTCCATTACCTGCAGGAAGTAACCCAAAAGGTACTCAAAAGTAATAAAATTTGGAAAATGGATGGGTTTCATTTTAAAGAATTTGGAAAATTAGAATATCATAGATACAATACCATGGAAATTCATATCATACAATATCATACAAATTCAGGATTTTAATTGACAACTGCTTTAATTTCTGAAAAGGCTAATTCTGTAATCACACATTTGCTAGTAGTTATAGCCATTATGGGTATACATCATGTACAAATTAAGACAGACAATGTTCTAGTAAAATGAAATAGTTTTTGTATATTTCAATATAAAGCATATTATAGGTATACCACATAATCCTATAGGACAAGCAGTTATAGAAAAACCTAATTGCACTTTAAAAAATATGCTTAATAAAAAGAAAGTGGAAATAAAGTTTCCCTGGATATTAATTACAAACATTGCTTTATTAGCTTTTAATTTTTTAAAGGCTAAAATGACTTTAGACAAACATTCAATAATAGGAAAAAACTGCTGAATTAAATCAGTCTGTATATTTTAAAGATGTACTGACCTCAGAATGGGAACCAGGTGTTATGCTGGGGGAAGTGGTTTTGCTCTTGTTTCCACAGGAGAAGAAAAGCTATGGATATCATCAATATTGATAAAGGTTAGGTTGGAACAGGAATGACCTTCAAACAGCTTGGTCATTCAATCCAAAAAATTAACTAAAATCAATAAAATAAATAAAGTTTTTTTTATTACTAAGAGATATTTTTTTCTGTTGCCAAAAACCAATTTTCTGTTAAAAAAAATAAAAAAATGAACTCACCAAAGTTAGGTTTGTGTTTGTCTTTCCAGGAGAATAAAATCATCCAACTAAGGAATTTAACAAGTGAGACAGCTGAAGAAGGATGAATCACCCAGCACATTTCCAACAGGATAAAATTTCATAAATCTTCCCAAATATTTTTTCTGCTACTCTTTACAAACATAAAAGGCAAATTATCTTTTCATGATATTCAATCCAATTAAATATCAAAGCTGTCTTTGGAGTTGAAGTGTGGCTTTCTCACTTTCTAAACCCAAGCATGCTTGTTAAAGGAAAATCCAAAATCTCTGTCTCATGTCAAAAGCCACCTCATTTAAGTCAGAAGAAAACCAAAGCTAACAAACTATTCTATCGTCACTAATCTTATAATCCTTTGATTGTTTTTTGACTCTTTAAAACTTTTTTTTAAAGACATCTCCTACTGGATAGAAATCCCTAAGACATGGCAGAAAACACATGTTTAGGGACAAACTAAAGATTATAATGCATTTTAGGTGCTGTTTTTTTCAGTAAGTATAACATTAGAGAACATTCAGAAAAAATATAGAGACACAGAGTCAGGGCCTTCAGGAACAGAATTCCCTCCAGGCTGCAGTCTGAGCAGTCAGACCACTTCTAGAGAAGCAGTCCGGTAACTCTGGAGTTGCAATTGCTGGCTGAAATAGCAATAAATTAAGGATGTGACAAAGATAAAAACATCACTTGATAGTGGCATTAATTGCTGTAATTCCTTCTGGGATGTGATACTGCTTTTGATTCACTATTTTCTTTGGTAGAGGTAACTCTGAAGGCTTGTAGTCAGCCTTTACAACCATACTAGCCCTCACTCCACGAGTCAGAGAATCAATGGGAGAATTCTGCCAATTTCAAAGTATATTTATCTCAATTATATATTCGAGAACAAGGAAAATAATCACATGATCAGTTCAGAGACCTACTGGACCGACTGTGAGTTGGACATCAGCAAAACCCCCATTAATCACCTACTCTTCATAAGCCCTATTTTAACTGGAGGGCAAGTTTCTTGGAATCTCCCAGAATCAGTGTCAATTCAGAACCAGTATTCAATAGACCTAAGAAATTCTGATTGTTACTCCACCTTTTCCCCCCATTATACTGAAACCCTTGTAAAACGTCATAGTTACATCTGGGGAAGAATTAGAAAAAGGCTAACAGTAAAACTTTTAGGTATCTTATAAAGGTTTTTCCTCAGGGGAACCTGGCCACCCTTTCTGAAAGGGGTTCTGAGTATGCAACCTGATTAAGTCTACAAATTGATTCACTGTCTGAAATTGCCTTTTGCTGCTATGCAGTATAGCCTTTCATTTGTTTGAGAATTTTACCACTTATACGGGGCAGTAAAAATGCAGTAGGCTTCTTATCTATTTCATGCCTGGAAATCATGATTAATTAGCTAGTACTAAAGGCCCACATAAATCATGCCACTATAAAATCACTATGTCTGTGTTGGCCATTGCAGGTTAGACCATTATAGGCATTGTTTTGTCTGTGCTGCCCATTATTATAGCTATGATTATCTTGTCTCTGGCAATTCAATGACCCATGCTACCTTGGGGCCTAAACAAACCTATTGCATTAAATTCATCCACTTGAGAAACAGCATCTCCAACCCTAAGGTCTGGCACAAGGAAAAGGCTGACAACAAAACTTTTGAACTTTGCTGGTGCCCCTATTTACCATTTTGTGTGGCACCATTTGTGTCATGAAGGGGATGTTTTCTGGAAAGATTATAGAGAATCAAGCTTTACACAGCATACCCACTCTAGCATTGCAGTTTCTCTGAGCCTTAAAATACTTTCATCAACACTAAGACAGAGGTATTAGGCATCTCTAACTCTTTCTCAGTGGGCCATCATACTTCTTTTCAGCAAACCATTCAAAGAAACTTTTTTTTTTTTTTTAACTGTGAGAGCTTTCATATTAAACCTAGAATCTCCACTCAGAGGACTAGTTTTATGTTTCTTCCACCATTATCCCACACATATCTCCCAAATTTATGCTTGAATAAATTAGCAAGATGAGTAATTGTTTTAATAGTGTAATACATTTCCTCATGGATTACACTTTCTACCTCCTCTCTGGGAGCCTGCTTTACCCTGAGTCTGGTTTTAGATATAGACAATTGGTGGGCCTCAAGAGACATCGATATTTTCTTGTCTGGCATTTCCTTTAGAAAGAGCCACTGCTGGTTTAGCAGACACTGAACAATTAACTTCCTAGGTGAAAAGGGCAATATTTCAAGAGGTGGAGCTGAGGATTTTACTTCCTTACATGAGATAAACCCTTGATAATCTGAGAGTTCACAGTTCTCAGCTTCAGTAGGGTCATTTTACACATCCCCATTCCAAGTAAAGATAATTGGAAGTTAAAGTAAATTTAACTTCTGACACCTTTTGAGGCTGAGACTTGAATTTTTGCTATAATTTGGTCAACTTTATTGATGAGAGCTTTGGTTTCATTTGTCTGTAACTTCAACTCTGTGGCTGCTAAAGAGAAGATTCTTTTCCAGGTCACACTTAGAAACTTTTAGACTGTTTATTCACATCTGGAGCAGGTCAATTTGAAGAGGTTAAACTCTCCCACTCTCACAACTGAATTTAGGTTCCAGTTCGGAGAAAGTTAAACCAGGTGTCTCTCCTACAAAGGCCCATTTAGCCAAAATACCCTTGCACTCAAGGATGAGGAAGAGAACAAACACAGGCCTAAGTCAGGTCAGCATCACTATGTCTCAAGGATAAATCCACCAGCCTCTTCTGAGTCACATCCAGACTTGCCCAAGCTTGTACAAATATGTCCCAAAATGTTAAACCTCAGCCAATGAAAAGCATACTAATGTAACTGCTGCTTTTTCAACCAATTATACATGAGATGACTTAACTGTCCTAGAAACTCCCCTTAGCTGTGCTTTACAAAGAAAACAAAAAGTCTGAATGCCTAAATGTTCCTCTTGGGGACATCACCACTTTGCACAGGTGAATGACCCTGCATATGCTGAAATATTAATAAATTCTCTTTGCTTTTACATACTATTTGAGTCTAGGGTCTCCTTCAGTTATTTCTTGGACCCTTACAAAATTTTATTACTAAGTACATTGTTGTCCTTCACTGGTTTCTAAAATTGGTTGATTTTATCATGGAGCTCATTCCTGTCCTTTATCAGTTTTATTCAGAGGTGTTAAGAGCAGCCAAACAACAAAACATTTTCCTCCAAACTCTCAAAAGTTTTATATGCAGGATCACTAAATCAGTTTTCATTCCCTATCGATGAATCAAGATAATCAAAAGCACTTATCTCTTTAAGTTTGAAATATAGTATACACTATGGGCTTCCAGAACATTCTGAGCTCCCAGGAGAGGAAATGACTGGAGAGGCTTCAGTAGATAAAGGTTTTGGTGAATTTTAAGGTGCTGTCCAATTGAAAAGCCTATTCCAAATACTTAAAAATTCTCTGGTACCAAAAATCTGTATTAGTTAGGGTTCTCTAGAGTCACAGAACTGATGGAATGAATCTCTCTCACTCTCTTTCTGGAATTTATTGGAAGGATTAAAAGACTTCAATCCAACTAATCCAACAATTGCTAGCAATGAACAGAAAGTCCAAGAATCTAGTAGTTTCTCAGTTTCACAAAGGTGGGTGTCTCAGATGGTCTATTGTATATACCGGAATCCCAAAGAAGTAGCTTCCAATGCCAGTGAAAGAAAGGATGTGCTGATAAGGCCAGGGCAAGCAGGAGAAGAACAAACTTCCATTGTCCTCATATAGGCTTCCAGAAGAAGATGTGACCCAAATTAAAGTTGTTGCCTCAAGATCTAAATAAAAAGCCTGTGTCTTCCAGCCTCAAGATCCAGATCAGAGCTGTGTTGTCTTCCTACCTCAGTATCTGGATCACAAGTGTGTCCTTCATTTCTAGATTGTAGTTCATTCCAGATATAGTCAAGTTGACAACAACAGCCATCGCAGAACCTTAGCCTGTAACAGCCACATTCTCTCTCTAGTCTTGTTTCTTTTTCTTTTCCTCTATTTTTTTTTACACAGAATGTTTATTAGAATTTTTTTTATAAACCTTACTTTTTTATAGAAATTCCACACGAAAAGACAAGGGCAGTGTTTTTTGTTTTGTTTTTCCTTGTTTTACAGATGACAGAAGGCAGGTTTTTATACCAAAAACCTGGTTTTTCTTTGTAGAAACTACTTTTCCTATCCAGGGTTTGTAATGGCTCAATGAAGTTGAAAAAAAAAAAGCCACCTAAGCTAAACGTGGCACAAGCTATAATTGCAGTAATTGGTAGGTGGAGGCAGGAGTTCATTCACCCAGGATTCAGGTGTATCCCCTTGGCAGCAGGAATGGGGGATGGGGGGTGGGGTGGGCATTGCTCAAGGGTGAGATCTGGGGCTTCAGATGGTTCCACCTTCCCTCTGGTCCAAGAGACCTCCTCTAATCAGATAGTGAATCCTGTGGGAGTTGTGATTCCCACTCCTCTGGCAAAGGTCATTAAAACACCCAACACTAGCAACTAACTGCACTCTCATTCTCAGCACAGAGCATTTATAAAGGCAAGACTGACTGAATTTCTGGCGTCTATGCAGGGGTGGGGGTTGGAGAGGAACCTGGTGGAGATTGGCTGGGTGGGATGCCTGTCCATCTGCCTCTTCCTCGCCCACATCCCAGGAGCACAGCCAATGGTCACTCCTGTTATGTCCTCTGAATCTCATTCTGCAAGCTCTAGCCCTTTCTCCTCCTAGTTTCCGTCGATTCTTTCCTTTTCTGTGCCACTGCATTCTTCCTACATTCTCCTGATCCTAATATGCACCCCTGCCTCTCCTTGACTCTGCTTTGCACATGCTGTAAAGATTCAGGCATTATGCTGCTCTGTCCCTGTCACCTGGCAGAATGCACTCAGGCAGTACTCTGGTCATCCCTGAGTTCCATGAGTACTAAGTCTGCAGGCAAGTGCAAAGAACCTCTTTAAAAGTCAAACCCCTGCCCACTTACGCTCTCTTTTTCCTTCTCTCTCTCTCTCTCTCTCTCTCTCTCTCTCTCTCTCTCTCTCTCTCTCTCTCTCTCTCTCTCTCTCTCTCTCTCTCTCTCTCTCCCTCCCTACTGTATCTTTTCCTGCCACCTCCGGTCCCTTGTCAACCTGCTTCAGGGCTTTAGAGCCCCCCAAAGACACCCTGCTGATGAGGACATACAAGTCCTCCTCTGGCCCCAAGCAAGTGATGGGGAGGTGGGGGAGTTTTCCTCTTATTCTGAACGGAGGTTTTAAGTAGGCTATCAGGTTGACCTCCTTTTCTGTCCTAAGCATGAGAGGATCCTCCAAGCCAAGTGAACATAAGAATTGTGGCTCCAACCCTGTGGTGGCCTGCCTAATTAGCAAAAATATTGCATGATAAAGCCATGGCCCGCCAATCTTTTAATTCAGTCAGTGTAACAATGTGTTGAGGGTTCTGTAGTATCCAAGAAAACAACCAGTTTTTCCTTAACAGGTTTCCTTTAATGAGGGCAGAGAATGATGGCAGAAAAGCACCGCTTACTGGCATTAATAGCACCATAAGCTCATATACCCAGAATTAGGAAGATAAGACTTACTGATAGTAAACTATACAGTGATTAACAGGTCAAAATCAGTAAGATGTTGGTCAAAGTAGAATGTGGAAAGCAGTGAAAATGGGTTGAAAACTTAAAGAAGTTTTAAGCTGTGAAAAGGAAAAGCTTTTTATTATTTTGTTTTCTGAGACATGGTCTTGATATGTATGTATTCTAGGCTGTTGTGGAGCTTCCTCGGAGTCTCCTGCCCCAGTCTCTAGACTGCTAGGATTTTATAAGCATAGGTCACCATGCTTGGCAGGTGAGGGGTATTATCATTAACAAAGTTAATTCTTCCCTTACTCACTTTACTGTGATACGTAAAAAGTTGTAACAGAGGGACATTATACTGCTTGTCATTTTCCCTAAATATTTCATTATTTTTACTTATATGTCTCTGTGCAAGTATGTGTATACAAAGATTCAAGCTTATTGATTTTATCAACACTCACACTAGAACTACACATGCTCCACCGTGGCTGTCCTTGCCTCAAATTCCTTAGTAGCTGGAATTTAAGGCATGCTTTGGTAAAACCTTCTTGCAGACCTTCTTGCAGGTACCATTTAGAATGGCTCAAAGTGGTCTTATTTTCTAGTATAAGCTAAATTGTTAATTTATAGTTTTATTTTCTAATATAGATTAAATTTAGTCATATCAAATACATGATTGCAAGATTCCCATGCCCCCCTCAATGATCTCCTTTTGTGAATAGTATGTGATTTAGTACAGTGGTTACTAATGAAAATTTTGGAACTGTTTCATGAACAATAAACAGTCAATTGGATCAAAGAAATATTTAGTAATAGAGGTACACATGATTTATTAGGAAAACGCAAAATCACTCTGCTGGGTAGAAGTGGGAATGGGAGTTCAAAAGTTCCTGAGCACCTGAGTTTTTATTTGATGCCCTCCTTTTTTTTTTGTGTGTGTGTGTGTGTGATTTGTATGGCCATGTGGTATGTGAATACAGATGTGTGTCATTGTTGCATGTATGTGTGTGGGAGCACCCTGTATGTGTATACATGTGTATGTGTGTGTGCACCCTGTATGTGTGTAAGCTAAAGGTTGACTTCAGGTATTTTCCTCAGTTACTCTCCACATTGTACATTGTACACCAAGGCAGGATCTCATGTGAACCCAGAGTTCACAGATTCAGCAATTTTGTCAGTATTCTCATGGAATCTCTGCCTATACCTCTGCAGTGCTGGAATTATAATATATACATTTGTATTATGATACCCTTCTGGCATCACAGGTCTCAAGGATGCTTCTCAAAGGGAGGACTTTTCCCACTGAGCCATCTCTCTAGCTCCTGATCTTTTATAAATTGTCTATTACCACCCACCTCCTCTCCTGTACCCACAGCTTTTCTTGGACATTCTCTGCTTGATACATGTAGTTGTGTTAGGGAAAGTCTCTGCCAATTGGCTTTGTTTTCTTTTCCTTTTTATTGGTTGTTGGTTTGTTTTGTTTCTTCAGACAGGGTTTCTCTGTATTGCTTTGGAGCCTGTCCTGGAACTCGCTCTGTAGATCATTCTGGCCTTGAACTCACAAGGATCCACTTGCCTCTGACTCTTGAGTGCTGGGATTAAAGGTGTTCACCACCAATGCCTGGATATTTGTTTGCTTTTAAGACAAAATCTGCTGTAATTCTGATGGCCTTCAAACTCATTGTCTTGGTCACTGTTCTATTGACATTTCCAATAGCAACTTTTATAAAAGAAAGCTTTTAATTGGGGCTTGCTTACAGCTTTCAGAGATTGTTATGGTGGGGGAACATGGCAGCACAGAGGAAGTAGCTGAGAGTTCTACATTAAGATCCACAGACAGCAGGGAGAGAGAGACTCTGGAACTGGTTTGGGCTTTTAATACCTCAAAGCCCACCCCCAGTGTCACACCTCCTCCATCAAGGTCACACCCCCTAATCCTCGTCAAGTAGTCCCATTCCCTGGATGACTAGCCATTCAAATATATGGGCCTATGTGGGTCATTTTTAGTCAAACCACCACAGTCACTTATGTAGCTGAGGTTGATCGTGAACTCTTGATTCTCTTACATTCACCTCCTATGTACTGACTTGACAGACATACCCAACAACACCGTGAAGCAGCCTACTGAGCTTCAACTGAAGTCCCAGCTCTTGGTTTTTATATGCCATCTTTTTAAATTTTATTTTTATTATTTTATGAGTGCTTTGCCTGCAAGTATGTCTACTTGTGCGAATGTCTGGTGCCCAAGAAGGTGCTGAGCCTCCATGTGGGTGCTGGGAATTAAACCTGGACCATTTGTATCAACAGGTATTATATATCAATCTTGAAGTCTCTCTCTGTATATCACTTTTCTCCTGCCACATTGGTAATGTACCATACTTGACAAGGGTAGAGTTCATAGCACATTTTTCTTAGATTATTTGGGGTCATTTCACAACTACACGCTTAATATAGTTCTAAGAAGTGACCCTACCTTAAGCTATTAGTCTTTTATGTTTTTGATGTTGCTGTTTTGTTTTGTTGTTGTTTGGTTTTTAACACATGTTCTTCTAATCCCGGCTGGCCTGGAACTCACTATGTAGATCAGTGTGGCCTTGAAGTCAGAGATACTTACCTGCCTCTGCCTCCTGAGTGCTGAGACCAAAGGCATACCCCACTTTATCCAAGTAGTCTGTTGCTTTTAAGGAGTTGGAAACTGGCCATTGTGACTCAGGCCTGCAATGGGAAGTCAGGAGGATGATTGTATAATCTTGATATATAGAATATATATGCCACCCATTTTCCTTTCCCAGCTTATGTTGGTTGCTGTAGCTACTATGATGCTGTGTATCCAGCCTCCTGTAAAGTGAAAGCCAGTGTGCAGAAAGCAACACTACAGCATCTCTTTCCTTTTTTTCTACATTTATATCAATTACACATTTCTAGCTTAACTAGCCACACAAGTGTAGTTTTGAGTACTAACTCCCCTTCTGTCTTAGAAATCTTATGCCCTTACTTCCCTCTGAGACATAAAGTGATCTCTTTGTCAGATCTTATCTGTTTTCCTGGCCCTAAGAAATGAATGCCTGGTATCCTTGCTTTTGCTACAGAACTGCTAATTGTGTCTATGTGGATATATAAGTTGGAAACCTTGTGGGATCTGGGAAAATATTTGAAGAATAAAGAGACGATGAGAAGAATACATGTATGAACTGATTGATTTGCCTTCAGATATTTTTATCCAGTCCTACCTGCTTTCTAAAAAGCATCCTGCCTGAACTCTGAGAGTACACTGAGGCTGGGACTTAGAGGTCCTCATTAGCGTCACTTTTTTCTCCAACTTTGGTACACAACTTTGGCCTGAAGAGTTTCTTCAGGCAACTCTTTTTAAAAAAACGTTTGTACATGTCCACATATGACCTTGAAATCTCTACAAGCATTGATTAATAGGGTGTAGTTATACTTTCAGTGAGTCAGCAAATTTGCAAATATGGATTTAAGATGTTGAGGATCCAGTTTAGTTTTAAATTTTCCATTAGAGGCTAAGTGTGATATACAGTCTTGTAATTTTAGCTCCTAGTAGGCAGAGGCAGGATGTCAGCCTGGATTGTATAGGGAAATGTTTTCTCAAAAATTAAAACAACCTTACCTTGGGATGAAGAGTTTCTTGCATAATTTCATAGCTTCTGGTCAAATTACGGAATTTGCTTGGAAAATAATGCCAGTAACTTCATTTCAGCATACTGACTTATTTTTAGTTTTAGTTTTTGAGATAGTTGAGGCATAGTTGAAGATAAAAGTTTGACCCACTTGCCTCTAACTCTCAAGGCTTGAGTTATAGGATATGCCATGTAGCCTATTTTTTGTGGTGCTGGGGATAACACACAGGGCCTCACATATGCCAGGTGAGCATTCTGCCAACTGTGCCAATTCTCTAACCAGCTTGTCTCCTGTTCTTAATTTGATATATAAAGACAAATTAATCTGTTTTTTTACTTGTATAATCATTTTAATCATACCATCAAATGTTTTATACCATATCTTGTTATTGTTAAATCATCTTCAGTTGGTGTTTCTATGCTGAGGTAGTAGAATAATGAGTTCTGATATTAGGTTATGGAATTAGTTGTTATATATGAGGTAGATGTTTAGTGCTATGATCTCTAGAACTTATTTATAATGAAAGTTGGATGTAAGCCAAGAAATGTGAGTTATTAGATATTTTTAGGAAGTGCTTCTTTAATAATTCTAAGGACAGAACATGTTAATTGTGTTTTAGCAAATCTTTTAAGTGCTTTAATTAATATATAGCTAAGAATTATTTATCATAATTCTGCTCATTGAATCAAAATTAGTACCTAAGTAGTTCTTGAATGGTCTTCTTATAAGAGATTTGTTGCACATTTGTCCCTGTTTTTGAACTTTTAATTCTTTTGTTTCTCTGCTCAACACAGCACAGGCAGGAGCCCAGTTCAAAGTATTTAAAGAATTTAAAAGCTCTTAAGAGGTTTTTAAAATGTGTATGTGTGAGTCCCTACATGTTCATATATATAACATGCGTATGCAGTGCCTGTGGCCACGTGATGATGGAAACCTAACCTGGGTCCTCTTTAAGGGCAGAAAGTGCTCTTTTAACTGCTGAGCTATCTCTTCATTCACAAGAAACCAAATTCTTATCTCTCAGTAATTGGTACAGTACTGCTAGCTGTATGTTTGCTTGATTTCATTTTATTTCTTGGGTGAAAGCAAATCCAGCTTTTGGGCATCAGCTCTCTGGAAATGAAATTACAGGCAACTGTGAGCTGACTGATGTGTGTGGTTGGGAAGGTAACTACGGTATTCTGGAAAGGCAGCACACACTCTTATCAGCCTGTCTTCTAGCCCTTAACCCATCTATTTCTGTAATTAGTTTGCCTTCAGTTTTGAGGAGACTCAACTCGGAGTCTCAACCATGCTACAGAGGCATTGCCTTGTAAAGTCTTTTGTCTGTGTGTTTCTACTCTGAAACAGGGTCTCACTAAATTGCCTAGATTGACTTTGAATCACTTTTTCTTTTCCTGCCTCACCCTCCCAAGTACTGGAATTACAGGACTCAGCTAGGCATTCATTTCTAAATTTAGTAGTTTCTGCCCCCCCCCTTTTAAGTCAATAATAGGTAAGCTTAAATTTTTCTCTTTTTTGGTGAGGGTGGTCAGGGGTTAAAGCTGAAGATCAGAGAGGCAAAGCAGCCAGCCATTGGTGAATTCTCACCTCCACCAATGCTCAGAACAAAGGGTGATTATGTCCTCTGATGGCATCTCCAAACTGCACTCAGCTCCTGCCTTATGCTTGCTAGTGCTGGAAATAAAGATGTAAACTGTTTCTCTTTTAGACTGATTCACTTTCATGTAACTCAGGGTGGCTTTGAACTTAGAAATCTATCTGCCTCTGTCTCCTGCGTCCTGGGATTAAAGGTGTGCCTGGCCTCTGTGGCTGTGACTAGCTTTGCATTCTGATCTCCAGGCAAGTTTTATTAGATCATATACAATAACCTCAACTTGATATAGTTTTTTTTTTTTAGACAGTCTCACTGAACTTGATGTTTATTGAAGTTTTGCTGGCCAGGAAGCTTTAGCAATCTCCCTGTCTCCCTAACTTCCCTGCACTTAGATTACAGACACATAGCATGGTCTTAGCATTTGGAAATTGTACTCAGATTCACATGCTTGCACTGTTCTGTCCAGAGTATGATCTACATTTGGTTACAAATGAGTTTAATAACTCTGTAGCAACCAAATGTAAAGATTAGGTAAAACATCAAATCAGGTGTTTATGAAATCTTTCTTATACAGCTTGTTAGAGTTCTGACCAGTGCAGAGTAGTGTTTTCCACACAGGTAAACCTCTGACACTGTCTTCACTTCTCTAGTGCTGAGATTACAGGTATGTCCTACCACACCCTTTTTAGTTGGCATTAGGGTTAGAACACAAGGCTTTGTGCACACAAGGCATACTGATTAATTTCTGTCAAGTTGACACCAAACTATAGTCACCCAGAAGAGGAAACTCCAATTGAGGAATTAATTACCTAGATCAGACTGGCCTGTGGGCATTCTATTCTGTGGGGCATTTCTTTTTTGTTGCTGTTGGTAGCGAACTGACTTAAGGGATCCAGTCCACTGTGCACAGTACCATTCCTAGGCAGCAGGTGGTCCTGGACTGTTTAAGTCCTTTCCCTACCAAGTTGCTTTTAGCACAGTAATTAACACAGCAAACTAGAACACCAGGCAAGTACTCTACCGAGAGCTACACCTCCATCCCTGAGGCAGCTCTTAAACCTAATTTTGTAAGGATAGCAGGGGTTATGGAAATAGCTCAGCCACAAAGTGCTCTTGTGAAGAAACGAGTTTGGTTCATGGAACTACTATACATACATACATACATACATACATACATACATACATACATGTAAGCCAGGTTCCAGGTCAATAAGAGATCCTGCTTCAGAAAGTAAGGGACTAGAGATATGGTTCAGTGGTTAGGAGGACTTGCTCTTGCAGTAGACCCAGGTTCAGTTTACAACACCTACATAGTGTGCATGCAGGGAAAACATTCATCCACATAAAACCTGAAAAATATTTTTTAAAAAGTAAACAGCACCCAAGCAACACGCTTTTTTGACTTCCATATTCACATACACACACACGTGAATCTCCACATAAAAAAATAAATTCCTCTTTAAAACCTAGTATTCCCTTAAAATGAATCACCAAGTTCTCAGAGTTCAAGTTTAACAGATACTAAAAAAGAACAGGTTGATTTCTGTGACAGGTATATCAGAGAGTCTACCCACAACACAGCTCAGGCTATTCCCAATAGTGGAAAAAAGGCTAACCACCCCAGCACTGTAGGAAAGGCATGTTTTGGATCATACATTTTTTTGTGTGTGTGTGTTTAAGCATGAACAGAGTATAAGAGATTTTCTTCTGGTGCAGGCTGGCAGAAAAATGTCTCCAAGTGCTCACTTCTGCTTAGAGAAATATTCTTTGCTCTTTTGGACACTAGGCTTGATGGTATCACTGTCAGGTTTCCAGCCAGCTGGACACACTTCTCCTTGTTTGTCGGTGAACTAGAAGGCATGGACTAGTCTCAGTATCTCATACACAGATTGACAAACAGGAAGATCATTTATAGTGATCTGTCGAAGGATATTTTTACCATCAATAATAGATACCTTCATCAGCCTTTAAGACTCCACAATCTTGAGCAATGGTACGATTTGAATCTGATACCAAGAGAATGTTCATAGGTCCCAATCCTTCTTGTTTCTTGGATGTATTATTCCATGCCAGATGACAGAAGTGAGAATCCACAGAAGCTCCAACTACTTGGCAGTTAAGTTTCTTAAATTCTTCTATCCTATTACTAAAAGCAGTGATCTCAGTGGGGCACACAAAAGTAAAATCAAGAGGGCAAAAGAAGAATACGACATATTTTCCTCTGTATTCACTAAGGCTGATATCTTTGAATTGTCCATGTAGCATAACAACTGTGGCTTTGAAGTTGGGGACAGAATGACCATTTTTTGTGTTCTCTGAAGACATCATCTTGCTAACAGGAGGGCCGAGTCTCAGGTCTCCAACAGAGAAACAACCAAGGCCAGAGAGGAAGAGGACTAACTTTTTTTTTTTTTTTTTTTTTTGGTCAATGTTTGGGAAAGCAAAGTGGAGTAAAGCACTTGCTGCAAAGCCCTATCTATGAATGGAGTTCAATTTCCAGGAAGAGGACAGCCAAGTCTAGCCAATTGTCCTCTGACTCATGCTGTGGCACACTTGAGCTTCTTCTACGTTCAACTAACTACATATAAAAATTTCCTCTGAGACAAGGCAATCCCTGCGTTGGCCATTGTGTGTAGTGGAGAGTGCACATGAACGACCCTGTGCAGGGCCAGTTCTGGAGGACAAGAGTAAGTGCTGAAAAGCAAACCTATCCAGAGTCCCTGCTTGTCTGCACTTTTGGGGTTGTGGCTGCCTGTGTCTTGCCTCCACTTCCCGCAACGTTTCCTCCCCCCCCCCCCCAATGAACCGGCTCCCTCCTGTCACTCCGGTCTCATTAGCCAATCAGAGCAGCCACTTAAGCTGTCCAATAAGGGGAGCTGTTCTGTGGAGAGACCCGGGTTCTTGGCCGCCTTGTAGCGGTTCTTTTTAGCTTAGTGAGATGCTGCGTGGGCTGCGCTGTGAGCTGCTGCCAGGAGCTGAGAGGAGAGAGCACGAGTGAACTCAAAAAGCGGTCATGGTGAGCAAGGGGAAGGGCGGCCGGCTGAGCCGTGTGACGGGTTCCCCTCTTGGCTGGGACGGCAGCTGTGTCCGGAGACCCCTGGCTCTGATTAGCTTTGCTCCTCATGCAGCATCTGCCTCAAATGCTGATCACCCGGGAGGAAGGCTTCACCTCTCGGCTTCCTTGTCCGAGACGTCACTGCTGAGTGCTCTCAGGAAGTGTCTGTATTGGGGGTCTAGCTTCTCTGAGTTTAAGAGGTTCTGCACTTCATATTTCATATTTAGGTTTAGGATGCACTTGAAGTTAATTTGTGTAGGTTACAAAAGTCTGTCATTAATATTTTTACATATAGATGTTAAGGTGGCTCACTGTTTGTTAATAAAGGAATTTCTTTGAATTTCGTTTTCTCCTTTGTCAAAAACAGTTGACTGTATTTTTGCTCATTTATCTCTGAATTTTCCCTTCATGTGTTTGTTGTGAAATAGAACGTTTGCTTTGGTGTTTGAGATAGGGTCTCTATGGAGATCTGGCTCTCCTGGAGCTTTCTTTGTAGACCAGGCTGGCCTCACAATGACAGAGATCTTGCCTCTGTCTCCCGAATGCTGTGATTACAGTTGTTTACCGATCATGCCCGCCAGAAGTAAACTGTTTTTATTGTAATTTTAAAATCAGATGATGATAGTAAGTGACTGTAGTGTTCCAGTGTGTTGACCTTTTTCTTTCTTTTGAGATAGACACCCATAACACAAGTGTAGCCTCAAACTCACGGTGTAACTGAGGGTAACTTTGAACTTCTGATCTTTCTGGTTTTATCTTGCGCTTTGAAAGGAACCCAAGGCTTCCGGATGCTAGGAAAACTCTCTACCAGGTGTGCTACATACCAGTCCTATGTGTTGACGATTTTGAATGGTTTCTCGTTCTCACATAACCTTGTTTTTTTAAGATTTATTTATTTTATATGTTTGAATGTTTTGCCTGCATGCCTGTCTGCATTTTACATCTGTCTAGTGCCCTCAGTGGCCAGAGATTGTAGCATCAACACCCCCCTCCCCCTCCCCGAGCTGGAGTTTGATGTTTGTGAGCCACCATGAGTGCTAGGAACCCAATAGTGATTCCTTGGCAGAACAAGATCTTTTAATTGCTTAGCCAGTTCTTTAACCCAGTGGTTCTCAATTTGTGGGTCGTGACCACTTTACGGGGTTGAATGAACCTTTCACAGGGGTCTTGTATCAGATATTCTGCTTATCAGAATATACTTTACCATCCATAACAGTAGCAAAACTACAGTTGTGAAATAGTGACAAAATAATTTTATGATTAGCAGTCACCACAACATGAGGAACTGTATTAAAGGGTAGTGGCATTAGGACTATTGAGAACCACTGCTTTTGCTCCTATATATAACCCATAGAATCAATTTTGTTATTAATGTAAGTAGTTAGGACTTTTTTGAGATTGGGTTGAATCTATAAATTTCTTAAATCAGTTATTTATCTATATATGTTTATAGATGGGTGGTCATACTACTGAGCATGCATAATACCAGAAGACAACTTAAGAGAATCAATTCTTTCTTTATACTATATTAGTCCCAGATGTCATGGTCCCAGATGTCAAACTCAGGTGTTCAGATTTGCTGAGCCATCTCTTGAGCTCTGTGTTGAATTTATAGGTCAAACTGAGAAGTGAGATAATTTTAAGGATTTCTGTCCATAATTGGAATGTTTCTATTCATTAAATGTTTTAATTAAGAATTTAAAGTTTGTGTTTACAGGTTTTTATCACAGGCATATGTATTTCTAACACCTTTTGTCCTTGGTGCTGTATAAGTGATACTTTTAAATTAATACCCAAATGTTCACTACTGATATTCAGGGAAATGATAGATCATTAATCTAGCATTAATCTAGTAATTTGACAGATTTGCTCTTTCCTTTCTTTCTTTTCTCTTCTTTCTTTCTTTTTTATTTAAGACAGGATCTCACCCTGTAGTTCTAGCTGTCCAAAAACTTTCTGATCTGTCTGCCTCTGCCTTCTGAGTGCTAGGAAACTGGCTGTTGTAATTTTTTGTTCCTTGTATTTTTGTTGGGCTAGGGATTTTCTGTGCTTGATGACAATTTTATATATTTCTGATCAATATCACAGTATGCCACCTCATCCCTGTTTTGCATTAAGGTTTTGTTTTTTTAAGATTTTATGTTTATGAGTGTGCCTGAATGCCTGTGTGCCACATACACATCAGATCCTCTGGAACTAGAGTTAGTTCTTGGCTTTCATGTGGATGCTGGGAACAGAATCCAGATAATTTGCAAGAGCATCAAAGGCTCTTAACTTCAAATCCATAGTGTTGTGGGATATCCACCAGAGAAGCCTGCTTGGATATGGGTTTAAGCAAATAGAAAGTCTTTATTATTTAATCAGTGACTACATTGGGTATTCTGTATCCCAATTCACTACTGAGCCTTTCTCAGAGTAATCTTTTAGACAAACCAAGAAACAAACAAAAAACAAAAACAAAACAAAAGCAATGTTTTGGGTTGACCTACTTCACCTAACAAGAACAGTTAGCCAGAAACAGAATTGCAGAAGGCAAAAAGCAAGGTTAGTACATTTAGAGACTTTCCCAGAACTATGGACGTTGATGGATTAGATCTTTGTTTTCATTTTGGCAGATGGTGCTGTCTACGTGCTGAGCTTTATGGCTTAAATGGTACTTCCATCATGGAGGAGTCATTTGTGCTAAGGTCTCAGGGCCTTCTAAGGTCTGAGGGTCTATTATATTCCTCACTGGTCTTAGTGAATGAGTCAAATCTTGGACTCATGCTGCTCTGAAGAGGTGTAGTTGGTCCCAACTACTAAGCTGACACATAATTGGCCATGCAGCTTAAGATGTAGGTCCCTGATGTTAATTTAGTTAAAATGAGAATTAAAGGCCCAACCAGTGCTGATAGAGTATTTAGCCAGGGAACCAAGAGAACAAAGACTGATATCAATTATATTTATGGTATCAATTTAATTTATGTCTTTGTCTTTCTCTTGTTTGAGATTTTTCCTTTTATTATTTATTGATCAATAAAATATTGATCAAAGCCCTATAATAGTTCCATTTATCTCATGAAAAGTAAGTCTAAACCTTTTCAGTTTTGTAGGACCACATCTGCAAGAAAATCTAAATGTTGTTTTCACTGTTAATACCTCTAGCTTCTTATCAACTTGTCTACTTATTTTGGAACACACCAGAAGAGACACATTTAGTCATACCATTAGTGTATACCCACCAAGAAGTCTCATGGCCTTGGTAATATTGCTGTTATCAAGACAAATTAACCCATAAGACAGAATAGCAAGCATCAGAATAAGGGGAAGTGCTTAGGTTAAAGGTTTTTAATATTAGATAAGTTTCAGCCCCTTATAAGTCTTCTAAGATTAATTTGGTCTACTCCCAGGTACAGTGAGTTTTGTCAGTCTGGTTAGTTCCTATCCCTATGTAGTATGGGACCTGGGTATCTATACATAACCAGTGATTCTGGCTAATTTCTGGCTGGGAATGTTTATAACCCCACCCCTAGAGTCCCTTCTTGTGGGATAGTTTTGATTCCCTAGGTTTGTCCTGTTTTCTAAAGGCCAGAATGTTCAGATTTTTAATTTTATGGCCATTGGATTATATTTTCCTTTCTTGTATTTCTTGGGAGGAGGCTTTTTATATATTCATCCATGTATTTTTTAGGAAGCCTCTGTTTTACAACCCCATTTTTTTTTTTTTTTTTTTTTTTTTTTTGCAATGGAAACTCCCTTGTCTTTAGCAACTAGGGGGACCAGCCATAGGACATGCATATAATTGTAAACTGTATTCCTATCTTAAAAGATAAATTCTCACATCATTCCTTTCTCCAGTATAACCAAACAACACTTAAAGTTGGCATCAGTTAACAAAGATCAAGATGGATATGTGTTACTGGTCTGTAGTCACACTAACTGATATATTCCCTGTATCTGTCATCCTAAGTTTCCAGGTCCAGGCATTGAACCATGACCCTGTATTCATATCAAACATAAGATTCAGGAGGAGGTGGAGAGGCAGGGAGTGGAAGAGCCTGGTACCTGTTTTGCTAATTTTTAAAGGTTTTTTTTTTTTTTTTTTTTTTTGTGTGTGTGTGTGTGTGTGTGTGTGTGTGTGTGTGTGTGTGTGTGTGTGTGTGTGTGTGAGAAAGAGAGAGGGGGGAGGGAGAGAGAGGAAGAGAGAGAGACATGAGTGCGGGGGCCCTTAGAGTTCAGAAGAGGTCATCAGATTCCCTGGAACTGGGGTTACTGACAATTGTGAGCTCCCATGAGGATGTTGGAAATCAAACCTGCGTCTTCTGCAAAAGCAGTAAGTGCTATTAACCACTGTGCCCTACTCCAGCCCCAGTGGCTATTCTTTAGTTGATAATTTTGTGCCCTTCTCCTCGTTTAGCTAGTTAATTTTTCCTGCTATTTTTGTTATTGCTTTGAGACAGGGTCTCCTTATGTAGCTTTGACTGACCTGGAATAGGCTTATTAATTTTATTGATGTTTTAAAGAACTACATTTTGCAGTTGTTGGTTTTCTGTGTTGATTTCCTGTTTATGATTCTGATGCAGGTTTTTTGAGAGTGCCACTTAACTCAGGGGGCTAGGATGCCAGATAACTGATTGTAAACAAAACCATCCAGCGCCAGGAACTTCTGAGTTTTTGTTTTATACCATGAAGAATAAGGGAACTTGGACAGGGAGTGAAGAAAAGTAAATGCAGATTTATTCAGAAAGACATGAGAAAGATCTCCCAGGACTGGGAGGAATATATGTATATATGTGTATGTTTTGCTGTGTTCAGTGGTCTTTTATGGGTCTTGCATAGAAAATGGATGCAAACCTAAGTAATCTTAATTGGAATTGATCACTTTTGAATGCATTAGGAAATTAACCAGTTAAGAATACATAAATTATATTTATCCTCCCTTGTTTAAAATGTCACTTGTGCTAGGTGACTAGCTCATTGATCCAACATTAGTCCCTCCTATTATGTTTAAGGCAGTGGCTTTCAACCTGTGGGTCACAACCCTTTGACATACCTCAATATCCAAAATATTTATACTATCACTAACAGATATATTTTTAGGCCTATGTGGTATTTTTCTTCTTTTTCTAAGATTGTGTGACCTTGCTTAATAGTTTACATTTTAAACCAATCAGTTTACCTGAAAATTTTGTGATTTTATTTTTTTTTTTTTTAGGGTGAACAGTATTTCACTTTATATATCTTTTTTGTTTGTTATTTGTTTATGTACACTGGTGTTTTACCTGCATGTATGTCTATGTAAAGATGCCACATCTCCTGGAATTTTAGTTACAGACAGTCGTAAACTGCCATTTGGGTGCTAGGAATTGCATCCTGGTCCTTTGGAAGGCAGTCAGAGTGGCCAGTGCTCTTAACCACTGAGCCATTCTCTCCAGCCTCCATTTTATACATCTTAACAGGTTTTCATTATTCATTTCATTATCCATTCATCTATTGATGGACAACTAGGTTAGTTACAGTTCTTTGATATAGTGAGTTGATGAGAAATAAATATGGAGGTACAAATATCTCTGTGGTAGGGTATGGAACTCTATGCCCAGGAGTGACATAGCTATTCACATGGTAACTCTATTTTTATTTTTTTATTTTTTGAAGAATCTTCAAACTGATTTCCATAATGGGTTTCATGCTGTAGGTATCTGTAGTAGATAGTTTTGGGAGAGTATTTGGGACCCTATATGATCCTTGGCATTTGTTGGACATAGGACTCTGTGTTAAGAGTGCCCTAAGGCCTGGAATTTGGATATGAGGCTTGAACTAGTAGGAGAATCAGACACCTTGATAAGATGAAAAAAAAAAAAAAAAGTGTCCTGTAGGTTTAAAGTGGGAAATGGGAAATGAAGTGTATTGGCTAGGGTTGCTATTGCTGCTATTAATGCTGCGGATGACTGTCAACTAAAATCTAAAATGTTAAGTCAGAAAAGTTAGTCAGGGAATAATGCAGTTCATGAATTGGCAGTGTAATCATAATCTTTGCCACACCTAGGGTTTTCCTAGGCTTTTAATAGGCAGGGTGTACAGGGGAGTTCTACAACCTCAGGGTCCTGTTCATCCTCAAAAATACTTCAGGACCAGAATTAGTGAAATTTGTTCATTTTCAAATTTGAGGGTTTTGTATTTCGTTTTTTGTTTGTTTTTGTTGTTGTTGTTGTTTTTAAATTTCAGATGGCCCATCCCAGTCTGAAGGACAGGGTCAGTTCTGCTTCCAGTTACCTTCCAATTTGGGTTTGGGACATGGCCCCTTAGGACATTTACTACCAGTCATGTTTATGTATTCATGGCTGGAATATCCTAGCTGGTCACAAGTATAAAAGGATTGATTCATTTACCCTAAAAAAAGTTCCTTTCTACATGAATAGGGTGGCCTTTAGATGGAACTTTTACTTTTTTTTTTTTTTAATATAAAGGAGTAAATTTTTAAATAATTTTTTATTTTGTATGCATTGTACTTCTGCCTGCATATATGCCTATATCAGGGTGTCAGATCCACTGGAACTGGAGTTACAGACAGCTGCGAGCTGCCATGTGGATGCTGGGAGAGATGGCTTAGCTTTTAAGAGCACAGACTTCTCTTCTACAGGACCTCAGTTTCGTTTCCAGCATTCACATGGCAGCTCACAGCTGTCTGTAACTCCTATTTTAGGGGATCTGCCACCTTCACACCAATGCACATAAAATAAAGTTAAATAAATTTTAAAACAAAACAACAACAACTCCCCATCGAGTTGTGCCTAAAAAGTTCTAAGAAAAAACAACCTCTTGACTGTATTCTATCTTGTACATTATACAGTAGGACTTTGTTATCACAGGTAGTAGATAATCCATTCTAGAATGAGAAATTGAGTTGGCCCAGTAGCACACTCCAACCCTGGATGTAGTAATGAGAGGAATGTTCCTACTTTAGCATTTCCTGCCTGAATATGTCAGTCTTAGCAGCAGAACTTCTTTGTCATTGAATAAACATTTGGAGAGTGCAGAATTATATGAACATCTTATCAGTTATCCACAATGTTGTCAGTTTTACCCATTTCCTTATGCATGCATATGGGATATTTTAGGACTCAGTGACCTTTGAGGATGTGGCTGTGAACTTCTCCCAAGAAGAGTGGACTTTGCTGGATCCTTTTCAGAAGAAGCTGTACATTAATGTGATGCTGGAAACCTGTAGTAACCTTGCTTCTGTGGGTAAGACTGTTGATATTACTTTACTTTCTCAATTAGAATAGTGTTCCTTCTTTCTGTAATTTGGAATGTGGACAGAGAAGAATTATGTGAATTTATCAAGCATGGGTACAGTTTCTTTGTAGTTTCTAATAATTTGTAAATTTTTTTTCTGGGTCTGCATTTTAGGAATCAAATCTGAATACCAGACCATTGAAGACCAGTATAAACATTCTGGGAGAAATCTAAGGTAAGTTACATGTATTATTGGGAGAAAATATCTTTTGAGAGAATCTTAATATGTTTATAAAAATTTATGAACAAGTAAGCAAGGAAAACATAAATTTAAATTATTCATCATTAAAAAAAACTTCACTCAAAAAAATGTAATTCCATGTAAAAAAGTTGTTCAGATTAAAAAAAAAAAGTTCACTTGGAAACAATACTGAGAAAAGTGCATTATGATATTTTGTGTTCTAATAATAGCTTTAAGAGCCATATTACAGAATCACTTATTAAGTTAAGAACAGTTAGATACTGCAGAAGGCAAACACTTTTGCTGATGCAGGCAATAGTGGAAATCCAAAACCTACTAATGACTAAAATAGTCATCAGTGAAGCAACCACTAGTAATGTGCCTGTCAGTGTTTATAGAAGTCAAATACTAGATTTGGTCTGTGAGACTAAAGAATGTAACCAATTTAGTGAAACCCCCAAGATATCAAATGTTGTTAGAAGTCCAAAAATTGTAATTTCAGTGAAACTTTATGAATGTAATTTGTATTGGAAAGTTTTCATGCATCATTCATAATTTAATAGGAATGTCATATCTCACCCAAGATACCAATATGATCTTGAGGAATATGGAAAGAAGCAATATAACTACAGTTCTCTCACAAATATTCACGTATACATGGGAACCCACACTGTGAGTGGAACTTATGAATATGAAGTATATTCAAAAACCTTTGATTTTCCAAGTTCATGTGGAATGTTTCAGCAAATTCACAGTGGAGAACAACCTCAAAAGTATAATCAATATGAAACAGTCCTTATTTGTCCCAGTTCATTTGGCATTTATAGAGGAACTCACACCAAAGAAAACCTTTCTCAATGTAAACCGTGTGCTGCCACTTTGAATTCTTTCAATTCCCTGCAGTTTCACAGTGGAACTCCTAATGGAGAAAATCATTCTGATTGTATGCAATATGGTAACGCTTTCAGATGTCAAAATTCCCTTCAAAGACATGAAATTCATACTAGGGAAAAACATATGAATGTAAGCAATGTGGTAAGCCCTTTAGAGGTCTCAGTAATCTTCGAGTACATGAAAGAACTCATATTGGAGAAAAACCTTACGAATGCAAACAGTGTGGGAAAGCTCTGAGAAGCCACAGTTCCATTCAAAGACATAAAATAGCTCATGCTGGAAAGAAACCCTATGAATGTAAACAGTGTGGTAAGTCTTTCATTTATCCCTATTTACTTCAAATCCACGAAAGATCTCATACTGGAGAGAAACCCTACAAATGTAACATATGCAGTAAAACCTTTCTATGCCCCTCTTTACTTCAAAGACATGTAAGAACTCATACAGGGGAAAAACCCTACAAGTGTAAACAATGTGGTCAAGCTTTCAGAGGTCATAGTTCCCTTCGATTGCATGCAAGATCTCACAGTGGGGAGAAACCATATACATGTAGCATATGTAGTAAAGCTTTTCTATGCCCCTCTTTCCTTCAAAGACATGAAAGAACTCACACTGGGGAAAAGCCCTATGAATGCAAGCAGTGCAGCAAAACCTTCAGAGGCCAGAGTTCTCTTCAATTACATGAATGATCTCATACTGGAGAGAAACCCTATAAATGTAAGCTCTGTAGTAAAGCCTTTCTGTGTTCCTCTTTCCTTCAAAGACATGAAAGGACTCACTGTGAAGAAAAACCTTATGCATGTAAACAGTGTGGTAAGGACTTTAAAAATCAAGGTTCCTTTCAAAGACATAAAGTTTCTCATGTTGGAGGAAAACCCTATGAATGTAAGTATTGTAGTAAGTCCTTTATTTACCTATGTTTACTTCAAGTTCATGTAAGAACACACACTGGTGAGAAACCCTATGAATGTAAACAATGTGACAAAGCATTTCGAAGTCTCAGTTACCTTCGCATACATGAAGGAAGTCACACTGAAGATAAGCCCTATGAATGTAAGCAATGTGGAAAAACTTTCAGTTGCTCTAGTGCTCTGCAGTTACACAAAAGAACACACACTGGAGAAAAGCCCTATGTGTGTAAACAGTGTGGGAAAGCCTTCAGAGGCCTCAGTCGTCTTCGAGTACATGAAATAATTCATACTGGTGAAAAACCCCATGAATGTAAACTTTGTGGTAAGGCTTTCAAATACCATAGTCTACTTAGAGTACATGAAAGGACCCACACTGGTGAAAAACCTTATGTTTGTAAACAATGTAGTAAAGCCTTCAAAAGTATCAGTAATCTCCGAATACATGAAAAAGCCCATAGTGGTTTCTATGGATGTAAACAATGCAGCAAAACCCTCAGTTCTTCCAGTTCCCTTCAAGTACATGAAAGAACACATGCTGGAGAAAAATCTTATGAATGTAAACTGTGTGGCAAAACCTTTAAACGTTTCAGTAATCTTCAGGTACATGAAAAATCTCATGCTGAAGGAAAAGCCTATGAATGTAAGCAATGTGGCAAGGCCTTCATTTATCAGTATTTACTTGAAAAGCATGAGAAGTCTCATACTGCAGAAAAGCCCTATAAATGTATGATATGCAACAAAGCCTTTTTTTGTCCATATTTCCTTCAAAGACATGAAAGAATACATAGTGGAGAAAAACCCTATGAATGTGTACAATGTGGTAAAACATTCAAAGGCCTCAGTTCCCTTCAATTACATAACAGAGCTCATGCCAGAGAAAAGCATTATGATTGTACACAGTGTGGTAAAACCTTCAGATGTCGCAGTCTCCTTCAGGCACATGAAAGAACCCATACCGGTGAAAAGCCCTATGAATGTGAAGAATGTGGCAAAACCTTCAAAAGTGCTGGTTATCTTCGAATACATGAAAAAACTCATAGTGGTTTCTATGAGTGTAAACAGTGTGGTAAAATTCTCAGTTGTTCAAGTTCTCTTCAATTGCATGAAAGAACTCACACTGGGGAAAAACCCTACGAATATAAGCAGTGTGGTAAGGCCTTCAGAAGCCAGAGTTCCCTTCGAAGACATGAAAGGATTCATGGTGGAGAGAAACCCTATGAATGTAAACACTGTGGTAAGTCCTTCATTTATCCATGCTACCTTCAAATGCATGAGAGGTCTCATACTGGTGATAAACTCTATAAATGTAATATATGTAGTAAAGCCTTTCTTTATCCCTGTTTCCTTCTAATACATGAAAGAACTCACACTGGTGAAAAGCCTTATGAATGTAAGCAGTGTGATAAAGCTTTCCGAACTCACAGTTCCCTTCAAATGCATGAAAAAATTCATACAGGAGAAAAACCCTATGAATGTAAACAGTGTGGTAAAACTTTGATAAGTCATAATTCTCTTCAAAGACATAAAATAGCTCATACTGGAGGAAAACGCTATGAATGTAAACAATGTAGTAAGTCCTTTACTTATCTATATTTACTTCAAATTCATGAAAGATCTCACACTGGAGAGAAACCCTATGAATGCAAAGATTGTGGTAAAGCCTTTACATGTTGCCGTTCCCTTCGAAGACATGGAAAAATACATACCTGAGGAAAATAACCCTATGAATGCAAACAAACAAGCAAAAATGTTTAGAATTTCTAGTTCTCTTCAAATATGTGGGAGTACTAGGAAAAGAGCTAATGAATATAAAACAAATGGGGAAGGTTTTAGGATTTTTTGCTACTTTGCTTGCTATAGAAAGCTTGGACTCACTGGAGAAAATTCCATATTCTAAGACATGTGTTAAGATCTTCAGTTCCATTTGAAGTCATGAAAATATCTAGTGTTAAAATCCATGAATGAATGCAATATGATTCATTTTGCATTTCATTTCTTAAACATCTACTCAAATATATAAGCTAATGCACTATGAAGGTAGTCTCATAGAAGCAGGCATTGGAATGAAACTGCTGCAGTTTGCAAAGGGAAGCTTATATTTTACCACACTAAGAGTCATGTGATAAATCTGATTAGGAGAAGATTCTACAAATTTACATCTGTTGAAATACTCATGAATGAAAAGCTATGTAATTTGTGAAAGTATGCCATTTACAGTGATTTAAGTTTGAAGAAGATCCCAGCAGTACCTGATAATGCAGGTCTTCTGGTTTTAAGGAGATAGTTCAGGGCATTTCCAGATAACATAGTGAGACCAATCTCAGTAAAAATTGGAAGAAGAGATAGATAAGTAGCTCATTTGTTTAGCACTAGTCTCCCAGTTTAATTCCCAGTCCCACATTTAAGTAAAATGAGAAGGTCCCTAGGTGATGAATTACTTTTTCTTTTGTAGGAAAATATTGAGATGAAGGCTTTCTACGTGTACACACAAACTTTTAACAGCAGAAATAATTGCTGATATAAATTGTTAGACAATTTCCTAATCATAGTGTATCCTTATAGTATAGCCTACCATACACTTAAGCTACATGGTATAACTTCAGGACTCTACTTGTCTATAGAATGTTGCTTCATTGCATATTTTAATCATAGTGCCTACGAACATATATCAAATAAATATTTTACAAATATTTACTTACTGTGTGTAGTTTTTAGGACTAAATTTTCTTCTACCAGAGACTGTTAGGTGAATATAAGTCAGAGGACACATTAATCAATACTGTAGACTTTGTTTATAGTATACTGATGTTTTCCTAAAGAACAAATTTGCTTGTAACTTTTTACAATGTGTATTAATTGTAATAATTTTGATTTTTAAATACTACTTAAAACATAACCATTTTATGATTGTTTAAAATGATTTCTTTGTGTGCTTATTCTATAATTTTTGCATTATAATATTTTTAAATTGCTTGTGAAAAATGTTATCATTTACAACACTAAGGCAGGAGATTGGTGTTTGTAGCTATTCCTGATTACATACTGAAGACACTGTGTAGAGACAGAGGTAAAAAAAAAATCTTTGGGTAAAAGTACCCACTAGCCTGGAATAACCAGGTCATGACAGCTTGTTACTTTGCACCTTTGCATCTGTCATGGAAAGTTTTCATGAACAGTAAGATGTATAGAACTGATAACAGTCCTTTCTTCAGCAGTCCTTTTCTGAAATAAATAAGTCCTTGATTGGTGTTTTTCATTGTTGATTTATTGTATGCTGGTAAAACACCATGCATATTTCCATGTTAATGGAAATCTTTTGGTATTGAGTTTAAGCTTTCAAATCTATGAATGATCTATTGAGGTCTGTAATTGCTGTTGTTGATCCCTTTACTGAATTCATTTGGGTTTTTATTTTCCTTCTGCACTTGCTTTTAGATTGTGTAGACTTTTGAAGTAGAACTACCTGCATTATCAGATTGCCTAGCCCAGGGCGACCGAAAAAGTGTGTTTTGATTTAGATATGAAATTATCTCCACAAAGCCTTGTAGTTGGGCACAGATTTTTAGTCTGTGGTTCATGATTCATTACTGGTTGCAATAACAGATCTAAAAAACAACTAGTAACACTTAAAGGTTTTGAACACAATGATTAAAAAGTCAGACTTACATGTTTATTGATTCTCATATCACTGGCCTCACTTGCCCATGTTGCTTCATGTGATTTAACTGTACCTTCACTTTGTTCTGATCATGCAACATGTGTATTGCATGTGATGTCATACCAGCAATGCCAATTAACAGCTCCCTAAAGCACCTCAACTCACACAAGACTTGCTGAATGTTGCAAAGTGAAGTACTTTTACTTCACTTTTACTTCCAGAGTTTTCTGCCCTTATGTAAATACTGATTTAATTGTGGAAAACAAGAGTTTTCTATTTTCCCAGTGTCATTTATCAACATGTTAGTACCAAATTAAATTATCTGTGTATTGTGTATTATGGTGTAGCTTTAAAAATTGCTTAAGTTACTGACTTGTGTTTTATGGTAAGAAAAAAAAGAATCATTCAATGATTATTGGTTTGTAATAAAGAAAAATATTTTAACAACTTATGAAATGGTCCTAACTATATTTCTGACTTTTTCTACTGATTTATGTGATGTTTTCCATATTTGACAACTAAAGTATAAATTAACTCTGAAAAACATTCTCTATATGCAAATATTCAGCCAAGATTTAAACTTTTATGTAAAAATAATTTGCCCATTTCATGAAATATACAAATTTGCTTTCATGTTAATAAATGGTAAAATGATATATTCACCAAATTGGTTTTAAGTAGATTCTTTGATTTATTAACAGTGTATATATATATATATATATATGTATTTACATATATATATATATATATCATTTAAACACCTACTTCATATGCCTATATATACTCAGGATGTCATAACAATACTTAAACAAAATGAGTCACAAATAAAAAACTGAATTAGTCTGGTGATCTCCAGCTTATGGCACTGTTTTGCAGGCTTGACAAACCTTTGGCAGGGATGGCCTAGCTAGAGTTAAGTAGGTCCATGAAAATCAGGCTTTCAGAATTACAACCATGACCCTGTTCTTAGCTATGTGTCTATGTTCTTGTACTGTGTACTGTTGAGGTGAGGAGTTACAGACAAATAGTCTGGCTGCCATGGAGACAATGTCACATTGTTTTCATACCATGATAGGTTATATCACCTTTAAAAACTTCAAGAAATATTTCCATAAATCTATTACTATGGTATTTTTGACAGGAAAGAAAAAGGGAGGGAGAGACGGAGGAAGAGAGAGACAGAGAGACAGAGACAGACACAGGGAAACAGAAAGAAAGAGGGAGAGACAGAGAGAGGCAGAGAGAGAAAGAAGATAGATATGAGTCAATATAGCAGGAACTAACAGGTATATTCATTGTAGAGACCTCCCACGTAAACGTTTCTTTCTGCATTGTTTATTTCTAGAGATTTTCATTTAGCTTAGGTTTTCTCTAGGTTTGTAGACCAGAGCACTGGAAAGGTTTCCTTTAGATTTTAGTTGTGTTAGGGTTAAGAATTATGGAGTTACAGGGTTGGGTTAAGGTTAACTCAATAGGTAATCTCCATTGTAATCTTTATGGGATTTAGGATAGCTAAGGAAAAAAAATCCCTCCCAGCCTGTGTGTAAGGGATTCTTTAGACTAGGTTAACTGACTAGAAGTTAACCCAAAAAGAAAATTACCTTTTGAAAATGATGATATAGAAATCAGTGACTGACACCTGAAGTGACCTTAGGAGGTATTGTTCTAACTCTCCAATATTCTTCTTACTCTGTTACTCAATTTTATTTAATTTTTAAAAATTAATTTTAAAGTAATTAGTTAATTTTACTTATTTTGTAGGACAGTGTCTCACTATGTAGACCAGGCTTTCCTCACATTCTCAGTGGTCTTCCTACCTCTATGTCCTGAGTGCTGGACTGACAGAATGCTTTAAGACAATTCAGCTCAGCTAGGCATTGGTGGTACATGTCTTTAATCCCAGCACTCAGGAGGCAGAGGCAGTTGGATCTCTGTGAGTTTTAGACCAGCCTGGTCTACAGCACTAGTTCCAGAACAGATTCCAGAGCAATACAGAGAAACCCTGTCTCGGAAAAAAAAAAAAAAAAAAGACAATCCAACTTATGTGGTGCCATCTAACTTATTTAGGAAGGTATAAGAATGGTCAGGCAGAAAAAGCAATTGTGTTAAAGAAAGAGAAATGCAGCTTTATGCCGCTTTCTCTATCATACAGTTCTTTTCAGGGACCTTCACCTAGTGAACCTGGGATTCCTGACTGTGTTGTCAAAAAGAACTCTATCAATGCAGAGCAGAACTGGGGTTGTGTGTGTGTGTGTGTGTGTGTGTGTGTGTGTGTGTGTGTGTGTGTGCATGCACACGCTCACATGTGCCATGTGTATGTGTGCCATGACATTCAATGTGAAGGTTAGATAAGGACAAGTTTACCTTCTACTGAGTTTGAAGCAGAGTTTCTTGTTTGCCATTCTATGGCCAAAATTATGTAAGAATTCTTCTGTCTCTAGCTCCTATTTTGTCACAGGTACACTGGGATTATAAACATGCACAGTTGTATTTGGCTTTACCTGTCTAGAGATGTGAACTCAGCTCCTCAGTTGCAGGGCAAGTACTTTACCTACGATAAACAATGTTTTTCAATTAAAATATTTTCACCATAAATTTAAGCATAGGTATTAGCAAGAAAGACACTTCAGGAAAAATTTGTGCACTTGTCAAGGGGAGTCACATTTGAGCATCATAACAGCTGTGACTTCTGAAGTTACATCTCCAATAGTTCAGAAAGAACTCTTTTTCTGTCCATTTTAGTAAATGAGACCATGGATTGTTTCCTGAGGTTACTTGGATGGGATTGCAGTGTCTAGTGTTAAGAGACAGCATGGTGTAGCCCTGCATTCTACCATCCCCACTTAGATCTCCACGACACCCCCATTGTCTACATAACAGCCTGTCGGTAGGAATAATATTTCTGGAGACTTTTATGTCTCCCTATTTGGCCAACAGACTATTGAATCAAATTAGAATTTTTCCAGGAATCTCATTCTAGAAGAAAAGGCTGAGGACAACCAGAGAAGGAACTTGTCTATGGGAGACACATTTGTAAGACTGATTTTCTACCATACTATCAAGACAGGAGCTGAGAGGAGGAAGGAGGGTGGATTACACCTCACACCTTGGCTGGACTGCTCAGTTAAGCTGACTGTTTGCCTGCTGTGTTATCCTGCCAGCAGTAACCAAAGATGGACTAGGGAGCAATCATCCTGTTTCCTAGTGTAACCCACATTGAATAAATCTTTTCCTATTCTCTCTCTCCCTCCTTTCTTCCCTTGCTCCCTCCCTCTGCCCTTCCCCACTTTCTCTTCCTCACAGGGTGTCTCTGTGCTATAGCTCTATAGGCCAGGTTGGCTTCAAAATCGCTGACATTCACCTGCTTCTGCCTCCCAAGTGCTGGGATTTAGGTAACGCGTGTATCACCATGCCTGGCTGCTTTTCACTATTAATTTAACTCTTGTTTTGTAGGACACGAGTGGCAGAGACTGTTTCATTAGGGTAGTCAGAACGCAGGCTCCGGTCCTAACTCCAGTAACAGAAGGCAGCATCCATCAAATGCAGGCCTCATGCCTTAAAATCCAGTCTGCCCACTATGAACAACATTGTTTTCTTTTATTATTTTGAGTCTGTTATAACCACATCAAAGGATTAGGGTTCAGTTCAGTCCTTATTTTACAGATGGGGAAACCCAGGCTCACAGAGGCAGTGATTTTCTCTATACATGTATAGCTGCGCTTCTTGTCCCTCCATTCTAGTGATTAATTAAAGTTGAAAAATGAAGCCACCTTTATTTTCACCCCACCTAAGCCAGGAAGGGTGGCAGGCCTGCAATCACTTGGAAGGTTGAAGCTGTTTTCTGAGGATTTAAGGTCAACCAACCACAGTGCACAAGAGTAGGGAGTGGCGTGCGCTGGCGGAGGAATCAGATTGAAACTGGCCAAGTTCCCCCTCCTGAGCCTCCTAGCAGCTGCCAGGAGCCTTTAAGTCCCCAAGAGACCTGAAACCCGCCCTGGACTCGGATGGCCAGCCAGTGGTAAAGCTCAGGCTCCGGAAGGTCCTCCCACGCCCGACCTTACCTTGCTTTTTCGGGCTCTGCCCCGCGCCGGTCTCTCTGCCCTTTTGCAGTGGTGTTCCCAGGCCGGCGGTGTAGAGCTGCAGAGTGGAGGAGGCTGCGAGCACGGTGAGGAGCAGGAAGGCCAGGGTTCTGGTCCTGCGAGGAGCAAACAGGCCGTTTAGCGCCAGTTCCAGCGGGTGGGGGTTGGGGAGTGAGGGGCTCGGTTTGTGGCTGCGGTTTTTGTGATCGGAGGACTGAAGGAGGCGACAGGATCTTTGGCTTGGGGACACCGCGATTCGAATACTACCCTGAAGCTCCATCTTCTGACCGTCCTGTCCCTGGGGATCCCTTCTGAAAGGCAAGAGTTAAAAAGAGCTCCCAATGCCCCCTTTCTTAGAAGAAAGTCGCTGTCCCCATCCGTTCCCAGTACAAGCAGTCTCGTCTCTGTTCCTGGCCTCAACCTGAGGAAATCTGACTCAGTAAAGAATCTGGCTCAGTAAAGAATAGGATTGTGTTTTCAGACCTCTGTGGTAGAGCGTGGAGAAAACGATGGCCATGCTCTCTGCCCTTTGTGCAGTTACCTCCCGAGTCCGGCCCTGCACAAAAGATAAAGAGGGTGGTAGCCTTAGCTCTACAAATTTGTATTTCCCAGTGAGAATTGCTTTGGCTTTAGTATTAATAGGTTTGGTTTGAACTTACAAAAGTTAGTGTCCTATTTGATATCGGGAACAAGTGGCTTCTCCGCAGGATAACAGGCTTTCTACGTTTGTGTAGAGTATGTGTGCTTTGCAGTGGGGAATTCTTTGCGAAGTATCTTTCCTACTCAAACTTAATTTCTTTGTAGCTGGCTTGCAAAGGGAAGAGGGCAGGGAGAACTTCCCCAGGCTTTCACAACTACTGGAAAAAGTCACTTTTCGTGTAATTTTTTTATTTTGTTTTTGTTTTAAATCAATTTCTGTGCCTTTGAATTTTAAGAGTGTTGTCAAGGCCTTGGAGAGTAGATATTTGGTACTCTGCGGTGTTACTTCATGGGTTTTCTAAATGTGGAGCAAAGCTCTATCTCTAGAGAGTGAAATAGTTCACCAGTGGATGCTGAGAAGGTGGTTTACCTTGATGGCGGAAACTTTTCAGGAATGATCTGGAATGCTTTGTCCCATTTTAATTTTTTTTTGTAAGTATTTTTATTCTTTGAGGAGTTTATACATTATATTTTGATTATATCCATCTCCCTCACCAATCTCTTCCTGGATCCACATTCCACCTATTATCAGTCTGCTTAGTGCTGTCAATATAATCATACTTGTTTAGAGAGAGGGTGGAATTTACAGAGCTTCACTAGCCTTTGCTGGGGTTAAATGCATGCAAAACCACTCTGGGCTCCGCTGGTGTTTGTTCTTAACTTTATTTGAAGATTTTCAGTTAAGCTATAAATAGCATTTGAGTTTTCAGATAGTTGAATAGAAACTGTGATGTGTGTAATTTTTTGGGGGGGGATAGTGAGGGGGAGATAGGCTTTTACTCTCAAGCTGTCCTGGAACCTGCTGTGTTAGGCTAACCTTGAACTCAGAAAGATCCATTTGCCTCTTCCTGAGTGCTGGGATTAAGGGTATGTGTTACTATCTATATTCAGCCATGTGATATGTTCTTAAATACTGCCTACTTATCAGGAATATATAAAGTGTTACTTCCAATCATTCTGGGATTCCAATGTATATTAAAGACATCCAGCCTTGTGGACTGGATAACTATCTACCAGATTCTTGGCCTTTTCTTTGCAAGACAGCTATTGTTGAACTAGCCAGATTGGTTACATCCTATAAGCCACTCTAATAAATTCCCTCTATATCTCTTTAGAGAATCCTTTGTCTGGATAAAATCTTGACTTATCCTTCATTGGGAGTTGAATTCTCAGTTGACATACTTGTTCTTTCAGATTCGTAAGAATGATGTTCCACTGTCTTCTGGTTTGTATTTTTAGATTAATTTAAGTGTGAAGTGATTACTTATATTCTATGATTAAATAAAATTCAGAAGTCAGATATTGGGGTAAAAGCCTAATCAGAGAGGTGATGGGAGATGTTATTCTGTATATATGTTTCTCATACTGGTTAATAAAGCACTGTGGCCAATAGAAAACTAGATAGGTGGGGCTAGGAGACTAGGAGGAGGAAAGAGGAAGTAGAAGGCGGGGTCGACATGTAGCCCAGGGAAGAAGCAGGAAGCCTGCTGTGCGGCTCCGATAAGACGACCACGTGGAAATACTTAGATAAGTAGAAATGGGTTAATGATTAAGGCAGAGCTAGCCCATTAACAATAATGGTAACTGGCCAACAGGATTGTATCAAATACAGAGTCTCTGAGTGTTATTTGGGGCACACGTGGTTGTGGGACCATGGCAGCAGAACCAGCGGCAGCCGGCGGGGAAACCTGCCATAACATAATGGTACCAGAAGCGGGATTGAGAACTTTCTCTTAAAACTTAACAAAAGCTTAAAAAACAGCTTTTAGAAACAAGGGAACAGAGACTAGCAAGACTTCTTGGTAGCAGCATTTTCTCGGTTGGATTTGTTTTGTTGTAGACAGAGATTTTCGCGGCTCCTTTAAGGGAAGTTTCCAAAATTAGCATAAGCGGCAAAAAGCCGCCTGGCTTTTAAAGAGCTCTGCTAACAATTCATTGGTGTGTAGGAGAGCTGCAATAAAGGTTTACACTGTGTTTTAAAAAATACGCTGGCTTGGGAGAGAAAAAGAAACGGGATACAATGGTTTAAAAAAAAAAAGGAATTAAATGGATGGATGTAATGGCACACGCCATTAATCCCAGCACTCGGCAGACAGAGGCAAGCAGATCTCTGTGATTTCAAAGTAAACCTGGTATGGAGTGAATTCCAGGACAGATAAAAGTTACACAGGGAAACCCTATCTCAAAATATGTAAAAAAAAAAAGAAGTAGAATAAATAAAGTAATAAAAAAGCCACGTAAAGATAGCAAACTATACACGCTTCTGTTGTCTTTAAATTATTTGATTGCTGAGAAAATAACTACTGATAAAAGAAATGCTGCTGGATTAATTCAATTTATATATTTTAAAAATGCTTTGACTCAAAAATTCGAGCCTAAGGACAAGTTACTGGGGAAAAGGATGAGAGGTGACAGAGAATTGACCAGTGACCTTCCCTCTCTCTTCTAACCTCATCCCTATTACTTCCTGTCTTTCTCTTCAAAACCTCTCTGGCTAATTCTGATCCCTCCCCGAGTAACTAGCTCTGCCCTCTGATTCAAGTAAAATTTTATTACCAGTCTCAGAAGTATCAGAGTACAATCAAAATATCAGTATTTTGCCTTCAAGCATGTATATACGTTGTGACTGAGGATGCAAGAAGAGGGCACTGTATCACCTAGACCTGAAGTTACAAATGGTTGTCTCCTTCCATGTGAGTGCTGACAACTCAACTGTTGTCCTTTGCAAGAGCAGCTCTCAAGCCCAAAATTTTTATAAGTATGTTTATAATTGCATCTTGTCTCTGCAGTAGGTGCTTTCATTTTTTTCCTCCTTTGTTTAAAGTTTTCTTTTCCTCTGCTTTAAGGTGAACTGATGATGGAGGGATCACTGGGTTTATACTTTTAATTTAATTTGAAAATTTTGCAGCATTGTTCAGATCTTTTTCTATCCCTACCCCTTTTCAAGGAGCCCAGCTACTACTTGCTGTTGACCTTCTTGTGCAGCTCTCTCTTGTGTTCTGTTCATTTTCTTTGGGTCTTTGATAGTTTCTGTTACTAGACCTTTTAGTTTGTTCTTACTTATTAATCTGGTATTATTTTATTTTTAAAAATCTAAGACAGTTGCATCTCTATGGATGTTTTGTTTGTTTGTTTTGTTTTTAGTTTTGAAGCATTCTCTGTTAAAATGTGCATACCTAAGTTTACTATTTCAACATTTTAAGGAAGTAAGTTAAGTACATTTATAATGTCGTGCTACCATTTGAGGGTGTCTCTGCAGGTGACACACTAGGCAGGGAAGCAAACCTCAAAGAGGTGAGAATTAAAACTCATATTGACTTTGTCAAACTGGTTCAAACTTGGGAGAAGTCTGATGCCAGGGGCTTATATAATAGAATAATGATAGAATATCAAACATACTAGAATTTGGGGAAAAAATTACAGGCAACAATCATTTCCAGGTTTCCAGGCAACAATAAAGTTTAACATGGGGCTACTTAGAAACTCCTTTACAAAATACCTGTGACCGTGAAGATAGATAGGTTCTGTAGCTAAAAGGCTCTGAGATAGCATAGAGGTCAGCAGGCCATAAAGTACATGTGACATCTCCCCTATTATCCAGGAGTCAAAGAAAAAAGGCCTAGGGAGGGAGAGTGTGGGATAGACATTTTTGGTGAGGACACCAGGTCATGAACAACCTACACTATTAGTTTTCTGGGTGGAAAAAAGAACTTTGTGCACCCAACTGTCATTACTGCTATCTATACCCTTAACAATTCCTTTTTATGTTTTTGCTTCTTTGAGATAGGGTCTTACTCTGTAGCTCAGGCTAGCCTGGAACTTTTGATCCTTATGGTTCAGCCTCTGAAATTCAAGAACAGAGTATAGATGTGTGCTACTCTACCCAACGTTTCTCATTTCAAATGGAAGTTTTCCAAGCTCCTGGGCTAGTGAAGTTTAGGGTAGGGGGAAGGGTATGGAAGCCAAGAAGATCCTGTTACAGGTGGGAGAACCTGGTGGCCAGGTTCACTTTGACATGTTAAGTGGGCACAGCAGCCATTTACCTGACAGGTAAGCACCTTTAGGCTTGATTAACTGACAGGTTCAGTGCCCTGGCCATTTGTCCAAGTGCCAGGGTGTTTGCTTCTTGGCACTCACATCCGGCAGCTCACAACAGCCTGCAACTGGAGCTCCAGGGGAAATGATACTCTACACACACAAAATATAAAAAAATCTTTTTGAAAAACTCAACTTTTGGTATTAGTGGAGTTTTTTTTTTTTTTTTTTTTTTTTTGGCTGTTTCAGTTTTTGAGGGGGTTGTTTTTTGTTTTTGTTTTCGTTTTTGGATTACCCATTTCATGGATTGTTGGTTTAATCTCTATTTTTTGTAAACTCCATTTTTTCCAATATATATATATATATATATATATATATATATATATATATATATATATATATATATATACTCTTGGAAGCTGTCATTTATTGACAGTTACATGTAAGCCAGCCTAGCCTTGAACTGTTGATCCTCCTAGTGCTATGTCTTACTAGGATGAAGGCTTGGTTCATATTACTATTTTTCTGGCTGAAAATGTGGAGTCTGAAAGAGAAGGTATGAGCAATGTTTGGGGTGCCTTACAGAAATTGCTGGTCTGTGGAGGACTTTCCAGGCCTTTTCTAGTTTAACCTTGGGTGCACTGGATACCCTTCCTGTTGTGAGGGTTCCCTTGGGCTTTGTGTAACCTGTTATGCTAGCACTAGCAACTCTGTGACAAGGAGTGCCCGCTGACTGCAAAACGTCAGCCCTGGGAGGCAGAAACAAGTTCCACTTTAATGCAAACTTTGTCCAGCTGCCCAGGCTCTGTCCTTTAAGCTGTTTCCTCCCTAAGGGAGCTGCTCTTGTCACTCAGGCCTCGCTAGCCAATCCAGGGTATTTCAGCAGGCTTTCCAATCATGCGCTCCGGCGGGCGGTGAGGGGCGGGTTCTTCCCGGCCTCTGCTGTGGGCACTCGGTGGCAGAGGGAGGTGCGAGAGGCTGCGCTGTGAGCGCCGGTACCGGGAACTGTGGGGAGAGAGTGGGCAAGCCCGGAAGCCACGCCATGGTGAGCGGGATGCCACTGTCCCTAGGCGGGAGGCGCAGGGGCCGAGCCGTGGGAGCCTGCGTGGCAGGGCCTCCTCGGGGTTGAGGCGGGGCTACGTCGTGAGAGGCAACCTAGGCCCAGGACCGCGGCCTCTGGGCAGCTCAGCCCCTCGGCAGGGAGGTTCCGCCCTATGCCTGGGACGCTCTGAAAAGGTGGTGTCACATTTGTTGCTAAAGGTGGTCTGGTTCAGTTGTTCTGGTGCTTGCATTTCCTATTTAGGTTTAGGATCTGCTTTTGGATTAGTTTTGTGAAAGCTGTAAAGTCTGTCCAATTTTTTGTTGCTGGAGTGTTTGCTTTACTGCTTTGTTAAACCAGTTACTGTTTCTGTGGGTTTGCTTCTGGCTTTTTTATTCTGCTTATTTATTATTTGTGAAATACTGTGCTAATTTGATTATTGTAGTTTTATTGGAAATCTTAAAGTTAGATAGTGTACTGTTTATGCTTCAGTATTGTGTTAACTTTTTCTTTCTCTTTTGAGACAGGATCTCATGTAGTCTAGGCTGGCCTCAAACTTTATTATCTTAGCTGAGGATGACCTTGAGCTTCTGATCGTGCTACCTAAATCCACCTCTGCAGTGCTGGGATTAAGGGTGTGTGCATATATGCCTTTTGTTGTTTTGTGTGCTACCAGCTCTGCCATAGCTTCTGTTCTTTGTGTTGACTATTCTCAGTATCTCTAGCCATATAATGTTTAGATCAACTTTGTCATTTTCAGCATAAATTCTGAGAATTTGTATTGGGGTGTGATAAATCTGTAGATTGCAATGGTAACTCATAATTTTGAGGCTTCCTTTTCAAGGTTATGGAGATCCTTTCACTCATTAAGTGCTTTGATTATTTTTTTCAATAGAAACGTATAATTTTTGTCTATAGGATTAGTTACATTACTATACCAAGTCTCACTTTATCTTTGCTGTATAAGCTATGTGGTGGTTTTAATGTTTAACAGTCTCTAGTGCCTTTTCAGGCAGTGGTTTTCCTTTTGTTTTGGTTTTCCTTTGCAATTACTAGTATGATGACATGACTTTTGCTACTTGTCAGTTTGATGAACTACATTTTTAAATTTTTTTTCTTTTTTTTGTGTTGATGGGAATTAAAACATCTGTTTGCATAATGCTAGGCATTTGTTTTACTATGGAGCTTTGTTTCCCCTCTGAGTTTAAAGATTTGAATTGACTTGATTCCAGCATGGTTTTGGTATAGACTTTTACTCTGCAGACCAGGTTGGCTTCAAACTCTTGGCAGTTCATTTGCTTCAGCCAGCCAAATGCTGGTGTTACAGGCATACACAACCACACTGGCTCTGGCTCTTTTAATAATTTCAAAAGTACACTTGAAAATTCAGGTTGCTAATGTTGAAAGTTTTCGTATTGATTGTTCTTTAGGTTTATTTGGTTTGGTTTTGCTTTGTTTTTTCTTTTGTGTTTTAGTGTTATGGTAATGTTGAACTTAAAGTTTAAACTACAATGTGTTTGCCTTTTCAGAGGAAGTTTTACAGAATTAATTTCCTGTCTTAATTATATGGAAAAAATGATGATTGAAATAATTTGAGTCTTAATCTGTCCTTGTTTTGAGAGTTAGTGATTTCATTTATTTGACACATATAGGCCTTCTCTCTTTGTTTGCCTTTTGATGGATTGTTTATTTCAGAGAATTTGTGCATTTCTTCTACGTTACTGAATATGTAGTCTGGAGTTGTTCATAGGATGCCTTTATGGTTCTTTTAATCTTCATGCTAATGATGGCCCTATTTAATTCTCTCATCCAGGTACTGACCAGGCCTGATCCTGCTTAGGTTCCAAGATCAGGTGAGATCAGGTTTGTTCAGGGTGGTATGGCCATAGATGGCCCTTTATAATTGTACTCATTAATTTTTAAAAATGTGGCTGTAAGCTTATCAATTCTATCAGTATTTTTGAAGAGCTAGGTTTTGGAATTATTGGTTATCTCTTGATTTTCTATTCACAATTTTTTTTAGTTTCTAATTGCTGTTTTAGTTTTGCTTTGTTTTGTTTTGTTTGATTTATTTCTTTTCCTCTAACTTCCTATTATGGAAGACTAAATGATTTATTTTTCATTTGTCTTCATTTATAGTGTATGTATTTATTGATTTATTTCTCCCAAATATGGCTTGTGCTTTGGGGTACATATTTTCCTAAGATGTACTTTAATACCATGTGTTACTTAAAACTTTGACTAATTAATCCAGGTTTTCCAGTGTGCTGTCTTTAGTTTAGGAATTCTCAGTGCCTACTCTTAAATGTGCAAAATGTAGAGGACATTTGTTCTCTTTCTTTACAGGGTAAAAGTGTCAGGGTGACTACCCCAGGACTTGTATTAGCTTTCCTTTTTATGGTTTTATTAGTTGTTCTATCTGCATGTATGTCTGTGTGAGGGTGTTGGATTCCTTGGACCTGGAGTTATAGACAGTTGTGGGCTATCTTGTGCTTGGAATTGAACCTAGGTTCTCTGGAAGAACAGCGTAGCCACCTCTCTCTGGTCTAGGGATTTGTAATAAGTTTATAGCAATACCTCAAACTATATCTTGTTTCTGGGTTGGAAGGAACTTTATTGGCTCAGTCAGAAGGACACAGGTTGATCACTTAGTGTCTTGAACTCCCTTTCATTACCATAAATGTCTAGTACAAGCTATATTATCATTATGGTAGGAGAAACTATCCTCAGAGACAGCTACTCTTATTGACAGTATGTAAATGGGATCTAAAACACAGTTCACAGAATCCTAGCCAGACTTGAGGCCATTCTGGTCTATAGCCCAAGTACTAAGGCAGCCAAGTCTACAAAGAGAAACCTTGTCCAGTTAGCTAAATAAAGGCATGTGTCATTCTCAAGTAAGAGAGGATTATAAATAAATGAAACAGGGGAGGTTTAGAGAAAAACTGTCAATTGGTCTTCCAGCTGGTTTTATATTTAATTTTGGCTATTCACCTTGAAGTGTTTTAAAATATGAGATCTAACTAATGGTAATTTCTCATGATTTCTTCAGTTGGGAACATAGATACTCCATTTTGTGTGGGGGTAGAGGGTCACTGGATGGTGTTTGCAATAGAATCTCTATAGATCAAGGCTCTCTTCAACTCAGATTTACCTGCCTCTGCTTGCCAAATGCTGGGATTGAAGGTGTGTGCCACTGTGCCTACATTTCTTTTTTCCTTAACATGTTAACCTAGGAGTCCTAGATAATATAACTGTTGCTAAATGGGCAGTCTGTTTTCATTGTAATTTAACTCATCTAAGGGAAAAGATGACCGAACTTAAGAGTTTTGGAAACTATCAGGATTGGTACTAAATCCTTAGTTTCCTTTCTAATGCTGTAGTAAAATATGCTGGTAAAAACAACTTTATGGAATAAAAGGTTTATTCTGCTAACAATTCCAGGTTCATTGAGGAGAAAGCAAGGCAGGATCTTGAAGCAGTCACATCCATACTAATGAGCAGCAGGAAAGTGAATATATGCATGCTTACTTGTACTCAGTCCTTCTTCCTCCATTTATGTAGTCCAAAATCTTCTGCCTAGGAGATGATGCCACTTAACTGTGTATGGATCTTCCTGCCTCAGTTAATATAATCAAGGCAGCTCTCCACATTCTTTCCCAAAGGCCAATCTGATCAAGATATTCCCCTCATTGAGAATCTGATTGTGTCAGATTGGCTCTTAAAACGTACCATCCCAGTGACTAAACATTTGCTTTCCCAAACCAAAGCCTGATGTAATAATAACACCAAATGAAAATGTTAGTCACAAATAAGAGTTATAGTACTTTAGACATCAAAGGTCAATCCTTCCTAAAATCAGAATTAACCATGCTACATATGGTTAAAACATATGAATAAAACTGGCCAGAAAGAAAATTAAAATCACATGATAATGAATTATTTCAAATACTCCAAAACAGCAAAACATTTTGTAGAGTACAAACAGTTTTAACAATTGGGAATCAGACTCAGACAACCTAAAAAGTATGACTTTGAATCAGAATAATCTGTTTTGGAGATGTGAGATAGCTCAGTTGATAAAATCACATGCTGCATAAGCCTGAAGATCTGAGTACTAATCCCTGGGTACCACATAAAAACCAGATGTGGTCGAGACAGAAGAATCCACTCAAAGCTGGCCTGGAATATTGCAGTAACAAAAATCGCAGATCTTGCCTCAAGTTGGAAAGCAAGGCAACACTGAAGATTGTCTTGATACCCACATGCATGCTATGATGGACAATAGCATCTAGAACTTAATGGCCTATTGCTGAAAGGTTTCCATAATACCGGAAAGTTAAGCAAAGGCCTTCCTACTCATAACTCCAATCAGACCCCATAAGCAAGAATTTGGAAAGCTGGCGCTAATTCTCCTGGGCCTTGCTATCCATAACCAAAACAATAGTTCATAAACAGGAATTAGGTAAGCCAGATCTAAGTCTCCCAAAATAGTTCTCCAAGACTTAGTGGCATCAGGTATATGCTTTCAGCCTTTTATCTGTATCTATAACAAAAGTCATATGGTTAAAAGTGGCATCACAGCATGACTTTTACAAAGAGAGGTAAAGATTATGACAGTAGTAACTGGAAAGATGAAAAAAAACAGTAGGTGTAGGAGATAATGGATAAAGGAGTAAGATGGGCATCATAATTGAAGGCAGGTGATATCCGTAGTTGTAGCGTAGTTTAAAGCTCCCTGAAGGAACAGACTTAGGATAAATTCCTGGAAATGACAAGGGAGTAAGAAAGTAGGGCTTCTGTACTTATAGAACCCAGAAAGGAAAGACATGGGGGGCTACAGATATGTGAGGGTATGTTTTACTTTGGGCTTCATTGGAAGAGAAGATAGAAATCTCCAAGGGGCTCATAGGAGTAGGGTTTTTGAACTTCGGTGGGTGGGAAAGCTTTAATTGTAGAGAGATAGCACATAGCCATAGGGTCTTAATTCTTTTGAGTTATAAATCCCATAGTTAGGATATCTGTCAGGTCTGGGAAAGAACTTTGTGCCTACTGACTATAAAATCATTCACATGGGAATTTGTAACTTTGAAGGGGAAATCTTAATGTCCATATGAGACTATTCTCTGATGAGTTATAGTAGTGTTTTAATGTGAGATAAAATGAATGTTAGAGGTTAATACATCATCTATGCACACATCAAGGAAGAAAGGGGTTTTGTTATGGCAAAGAGGTAGGGGCTGCCCATATGACCTGAGGCAAGACACTCCAGGTGAGTAGTTGAATATCCGGGTCCTGCCATTCAAAGGCAAATAAGCACTGAGCCTGAGTGGATTAGAATATAGGAGGAAAATATCCTTAAGGTCTAAACTATAAAGCCAGGTGATATTGGAGTGTATTTTTCCTTACAGTGTAAGAGTGGTTGGGATCACAGTTTAATTTATGGCTCTTAGTCTTGGGATTTTCTTTAGGATCCTTCTGACTCTTACTGCCATTATAAGAGTGGTAGGGGCATAACCCCATAATGGTTATAAATGTATCAATAAGAAGCTCTAAAGCCTTTTAGGTTTTAGTTTTCAATTTCAGTTTTAGATTTCAGTTGGGCTTTTGAGGAAAGTTGTTAGAGTCTTTAATGACTGTTTTGACAGAAGTGGCTGTTAGTGAGCATCTGGGACTAGTTATGCTTCACACTTGAAGGGGCACTTAAGAGATGTAGGGATGTATAGTAGAGATAAGGGAGGATGTTTGGAGCTTTAGATATTCCTGGATGTTTATATGGAGGAGATTGGTGTTATGAGTATTTAAAGATCCCTGGACCCTTCAGATGTCATAAATGAGACTGGAGGTTGGATGCGGTGTCCCTTCCTAGGAAGAGAATCAGGCATCTGGGTAGAACCAAAAGGAATGAGAGAAAAAGTGTTTAGAGGTTTTAAAGTGTGCTGGTTTGAGTTTGCCATTAATGCTAGGGAGGAAGATTGAGGGCAGGAATGTTAAATCAGAAAGGTAACAAGGAGGAGAGTATAGCTTAGTCACAGCCCTTGCCATATCTTGGATCATCTGAAGTTCATACATAGAGTCCCAAGGAAAACTTGGGAGCCTGTGTAAACCCAGGGTCATCTTCAAAGAGGAAGTTCCTTATTGTCCAGGACCAAAGTTAAGGAATGTCAGTTTTCATGTGTAACCCTAGTGTGGCTTTCTCATGCAGGCGGTACAGTTATGATTCTAATGGTCCTCCAGTTTGTAATTTAGATAGTCCCATAGGAGGTTTATTATAGCTGGGTTATTTTGTGCTCTCACAGCTGAAAAACTGTGATTAACTACAAGGATAATCAGAGTGGTTCACTTGTCCCAAAACTAAGTTAGTTCCCTTAGACTTAGTAGGGTTTCTTTAGATGGAATGCTTGTACTTCGGAAACGGAAAGTTACCACAGGAAGCCTTTTAGTCTCCTGATTTGGCTTTATTGGCTTTTGAGTCTTCTTAAACATTAAATAAAGTCTTAAAGGCTGTATCTGTCTAGAAAATAGAAGAGTTTACTGCCATTGTTCTGATTTTTTTAATCTAATATCTGAAGAAGTTTTATAAAATTTACAGGTAGGTTGCCTTTTCCCTCTTGGTTCTTATGAATTCAGGTTAGTGTATTGGTGCATAATTTTAGCCAGCCTGTATTAAAATGAAGAAGAGCAGGGTTCTTGAATGGTTCCTCATTGTTAATGGAGTTGATAGCAACTTTTTTCTTTCTAGCATATAGAGATTCTGTATTTCTGAGGGTCCTTTCCCCCATTGTTTCCCACGTAGGAGTTCTGATATAATCATTTGAGTTTCCTGCCAAGTACTATAAAGAAACATGTCTTCTCTGTTATCAGGGTTAAGACTTGCTCTCGTCAACTCATCTCTCTGCTAAAGTTTATGTATGGAACCTCTTTGTATGCATATGACAAGTGGTTAGAATGATATAAATAGGCACTGGAGAGATGGCTCATTAGTTAGGAGCATTGGCTGCTCTTCCAGAAGACTTTTGCTTCATTGCCAGCACTCACATGGAGGCTCATAACCATCTGTAACTCCAGTCCAAGAGGATGTAGTGTCCAGTTATGGTCCCCATGGCTACCAGGTATGCATATGGTGCACAGATATAAGTATAGGCAAACACTCATATTTACAGGAATAATATTAGAAGTGTTATTAATGTATTGGCCAGATTAGGTTAAGACACTACAACTAGCCCTTTGAATTCCTTAATGAAGATAGAGGGAAATTTTGGGCAAAATGATCATAGTTATTAGATTTGGGGCAGATCAGATGGGGAAAGGGACATGTGTCTAGATCGTGCTGAGGTCCCTGCTAGCAATCTCACAAATAATATATAAATTGGGTTTTTGAGACAGGATCTCATGATTTAGTTTTGGCATGGAACATGCTATATTGACTCACATTTAGAGATGAGCCTGGCTCTTCTTCTTTAGTACTGAAATAAATACAAAGAATATTTTCTGAGGGTAAGAGTATGGCTTTTACTTGCTTCGTGAGTTCTCTATGTGAAACTCCTGGGTGAATATGTGAAAGGGGAGTATATCTGGGTTAGTGGGAGGAGTCATAGGAGACTTAACATGTGGAGATAGGTAGTTTTCAGAATAAGAGAAATAAAGTCCCTTAGAATTGTGGACTACAGTTAACTATCTTCCCCCAGCCCACCCCCATCACCTTAAAATAACAACAAAGAATTCCTTTGGCCTGTGTTCATCAATTGTAAATGGGAAGCATATCTTTCTTCAAGGGCCCAAAAGTACTTCCTTAGCTTGTCCTGTGATGGGAGACAGTAGTCTTTAACTTAAAAACTTTTGGACCTTGTTTGAGAGTCTCCTAAAATCAGATACCTTTAGCTGACCACCACAAGCACCAGAGGTATTAAGGAGAGTTCCTTTGTAAGCCATCAAAATGCTGACAAAACAGCATAAGAAAGATCAATAACAGTCAATCAAAAGGATTATTCAAGACATGTACAAAGAGTTTATTGAAATACTTAAGGAAGCAGTAAGCACACAGAGGGAGTTGCCTAACTGAGAGGGTAAAGGAGTTCTTAATGGAAAGTGAATAAGTGTTCTATGATGTGGTTCATATATGTGCAGATAATGTGAATACTTTCTCTTGTGGAGTAGTAAATTTTGCAGTTTGTTTTTTCCCTTAATCTGGCCATTTTTTATAAAGTGTTGCTAAGTGTGGAGATTTGCTTTTATTTTTGGCCCTGTGTGTCTAGAATGTAGTTTGAAAGTCTTTGGTGTATGCAAAGCAAGCTATCATGTTACTGTTTGGAAGACTGACAATTACTAAATACTTGGAGTAGGAGAAAGTTGGAAATTAATTATTGGTGATTACTAATGAGTGGGTTTTAAAATTTTTTGTGATTTTGGTGGCACTTCTCTTCCCCCTCCCTCTCATCATTCACTACCTCCTTCCCTCCTGAGATGGGAACTTTGATAAAGAGTACAGACTGGCTTTGAACTCCTTGATGCAGGTGATTCTATATATTTGTCTCCCAAGTAGCTGGGACTGTAAGCACGTGTCAACATATCTGACTACATTGCATTCTTGGTAAAGACACATGCCATCTAATTGTTTCATGTTGATTTTTTGTTAGGGTCATCAATCATTCTTGCTAGGGTAATTTCTTGCTAGGATAAATTACTTTTGAGGCTTCTAAATGCTTTCTCTTGATGTAATCACGCAGAATGGGCTCAATTTTCCCACTTACCAAAAGACAATATGCATGAACTGTTGTCTACAAGAAAAACTCTGTAGCCTCATTGCCCCAATCATTGGGGGCAGGGGCTATTTCTCTTGGTACCCATGTATATATAGAACATTCAGAAAGCTATTGTTCAGAAAAATCGCTGTGTTTATGTAAGTCATTTAGAATAAGAGAAGTGTTGTTACTATTTATGTTAGTGGGATGTCTCCCACAATCTTAGGTTCCCCAATACCAGAAAAGTTCACACTTTGTATGTAGAAATATATAAATAAAAGCTACATCTTGATTATTAATGTTAGCTCTCTTCTGTACATCATTGGCAGAACTCTGATATTAGGTACTAGAAAAAAATAGGGTGATCTAGCAGCACATTCAACTCACAGGCATAGTAATAAGGAGTGTTCCTGCTCTGCTGTTTCTTTTTTCTTTAATCTCCCCACCCCCTCCCCCATGGAGTCATAGTATCATAGTATAGTCCTGGCTGATCTAGAACTCTCTGTTGTTGTCTCCTTTCTTAATGTCTCTGGGCTAGCACTAGAATTTCAGTTTGATTGACTAAATTCCTGAATACCACAAAATTATATGGACACCTTATCAGTTGAGTGCAAATCTCTATATCTGTTAGACTCATCTGTTCTTTTCTGTATATATTTGGGGTGTTTTAGGATTTTTTGGCCTTTGAGGATGTGGCAGTGAAGTTCAACCAGGAAGAATGGATTTTGCTAGATCATTCTCAGAAGAAGCTATACAGAGATGTGATGTTGGAAACCTGCAGTAACCTTACGTCCTTAGGTAAGAATGACACCATTAATTTTTGTCAAGGAACAAGTGTTCCTTGGTTCTATGATTTGGATTTGGAAAGGGAAGAAATCATTGAATAAACAGGTGTGGGTCCCATGTACATCAAACCCAGAAATTTCTTATTATGTAATTTCTAATAACATGTGTCTTTTCTGGGTCTACATTTTAGGCATCAAATGGGAAGATGAGAATATTGAAGAGCAGTACAGACCTTCTTGGAGATATCTAAGGTAATTTGCATATACAAGTGGAAGAAAGTTTTCCTTGAAAATCTCTTAATGTGTTATGAAAATTTATAAACAAAGCAAAAGGAGCTGGAGGGAGGGATCAGTGTTTAAGAGAAATGGAGGACACAGATTCTAGTCTCCACACTTACCTGAAACTCATCTATTACTCCACTTCCAGGGCATCAGTATGGTAAACAGACATACATAATAGACAAAACACCCATGCACATAAAATAAGTAATCATAAAATTTTAAATTAAAAAGAAAAATAAAAGCCAAAACTTTAAAACTGAGTTATTAGAAAAATTTCCCCCAAAGTACATATTTCAGTATATGTATATTTGAAAAAGAGTTTACTTGGAAACAATACTTAGACAATGCATCTACACATATATAAAGACTTATTTATGTATTTCATGTATATGGCTGTTTTATCTGCACATGTCTTCATACCAAAAGAAGCCTTTGGATCTCATGGGACTACAGCTATATAGACAGTTGTAAGTCACCATCTGGGTGCTGGGAATTGAACTCAGGACATCTAGAAAAACAGCGAGTTCTCTTAATTGTTGAGCTATTTCTTCAGTCTGTGGAGACTGTTTTGATAGTAGCTCTTTAGGAGCATATTGTAGAATCGGTCCATTTTGTTTGAAACTATTCAGGTGGCAAAAGCACACACTAATTATTATAAATAGTTTAAGTCTAGCACATGTTAGTAAGAGTCTTTAGTGAAGTAACCATTGCTAACATGTTTATACTTTACCTTTTTTTTTTTTTTTTTTTTTTTTTAACAGAAATTACATGGTAAATGCAATCAGTGAGCATAAAGAAGGTGGTCAGTTTCAAGAAACCTATACCTGGATCCGAAATTTCCATAGTAGTGCAAACATTTCTACTGGAATAAAACCATTTGAATGTGGTGTATGTGGAAAAGGTTTCACTTGTCGTTCATCCTTTAATGAGCACATCATGTCTCACATGGGGAATAAACCATCTGAACAGAAATATGGTAAGAAACAATATAAATGTAACGAATGGAGGGAAACCTTGAACTCACAATGATATATAGGTTCCTTAGGAAAGTGAATGTTTTAAAAATATCTTTGTTTTCCAGATTCATTTGAAATACAGCAACAAAGTCACAGTAGTGAAAAATCCTGTAAGAAGTGTGGAATGGCCTTCATTTGCCCCTGTTCACTTTCTGTAGATGGAAGAACCAACACTGAAGACAAATGTTATGAATGTATACAATGTGGTAAAGCTGTGAGTTCTTCTAGTTCCCTTCAAAGTCATAAAAGAGTTCATACTGGAGAAAGAATCTATGAATGTGAAAAATGTGGAAAATCTAGACATCAAAGTTCATTTCAGTTACACAAATTAACTCATATTGGAGGGAAACCCTATGAATGTAAACAATGTGGGAAATCCTTCATATGTCATAATTATCTTCAATTACATGAAATATTTCATACTGAAGGAAACCCTTATGAATGTAAACAATGCGGAAAAACCCTCTGTTCTCCCAGTTCTCTTCGATTTCATGAAAGGATTCATAATGCAGGAAAAACATATGTATGTCAACAGTGTGGTAAAGCTTTCAAATGTCAAAGTTACCTCCAAATGCATGAAAGAATTCACAATGGTGAGAAATGTTATGACGGCAAACAGTGTAATAAAGCTTTCAGAAGTCACTGTTCCCTCCAAAGACATAAAATAGCTCATCCTAGGAAAAAACCTTATGCATGTAAACAGTGTGGTAAGTCCTTCACTTATCCTTATTTACTTCAGACACATGAAAGATTTCACAGTGGAGAAAAACCGTATAAATGTAAGTTATGCAGTAAAGCCTTTCTTTGTTCCCCTTTTCTTCAAAGACACAAAAGAACTCACACTTGGGGAAATCCTTATAAGTGTAAACAGTGTGGTAAGGCCTTCAGAAGTCACAGTTTCCTTCGATTGCATGCAAGAGCTCATACTGTAGAGAAACCTTATAAATGTAAGGTATGTCATAAATCATTTCTATGTCTTCCTTTCCTTCAAAGACATGAAAGAACTCACACTGAGGAAAAGCTCTTTGAATGTAAGCAATGTAGTAAAATCTTCAGAGATTGGAGTACCTTCCAAGTACATGAAAGATCTCATATTGTAGAAAAGCCCTATAAATGTAAGATATGTAGTAAAGCTTTTTTTTATCCCTCTTCCCTGGAAAGACATGAAAAGATTCATACTGGAGAAAAACACTATGTGCGTAAGTATGGATGTAAACAATGTGTTCAGTCCTTCATTTTTCCTTGTTTACTTGAGAGGCATTTAAGAACTCACACTACTGAAAGACCCTATGAATGTAAGCAGTGTGATAAAGCATTTAGAAGTCTCATTTATTTTCGCATACATAAAAGAACTCACAGTGAAGAAAGACTCTATTCATGTAAACAGAGTGATAAAAGTCTCAGTTGTCCCAGTGCCCTTCAGTTACATGAACTAACTCGTAGTAGAGAAAAACCCTATACATGTCTACAATTTAAAAACACCGTCAGAAAATTCAGTTATTTTCCAGTACCAGAAAAGTCTCATACTGAAGAAAAAGCTTATGAATGTAAGCGGTGTGATAAAATTCTTGACTGTGCAAGTTCCCTTCAACTACATGAAAGAATCCACACTGAAGAAAAATTGCATGAATGTAAACAATGTGGTAAAACCTTCACAGTTCTCAGTAGTCTTCAGGTGCATGAAATATCACACAGTCATGAGAAACCTTATGAATACAAGCAGCGTGGAAAAGTTTTCAGTCCTAGTAATATACCTGAAATAAAGAAAGCTGAAGGAAATCCCTGTGAGTGTAAGCAGTGTGGCAAGTCCTTTGTTTCTCGATATTTACTTCAAATGCATGAAAGGTCTCATTCGGCAGAGAAACGCTATGAATGTAAGGTATGTGGTAAAACCTTCATTTATCCCTCTTTTCTTCAAAGGCATGAAAGAACGCATACTGGAGAAAAACCTTATGATTGTAAACAGTGTGGTAAGGCCTTCAGAGTTCAGAGCTCCCTTCGATTACATGAACGAACTCATTCTGAGGAAAAACCTTATGAATGTCAACATTGTGGTAAAGCCTTCTGGCGTTTCCCTTCTCTCCAAGTACATGAAAGAATCCATACTGGAGAAAAGCCCTTTGAGTGTAAACAATGCGGAAAAACTTTCAGGTGTCACAGCTCCCTTCAAAGACATGAAAGAACTCATAGTCAGGAAAAACCATATGAATGTAAAGAGTGTGGTAAGGCCTTTAGATGTCACCGGTCCCTTCAAAGACATGGAAAAACTCATGCTGGAGAGAAGGCCCCATGAATTTGAACATGTGTGCAAACACTTTTAGATGTTGTAATTTCCTTGTAATGTTTGAAAATACTCCTAGAAAGAAAATGTGGTAGTATAAAACAAGTGGTGAAAGCTTTGAGGTTTTGTTGTTGTTAATGGTTTTTGTTTCTTATTTTTTTATAATCAATAGGAGAAAGACGTATCAGTCATATGTGCTAAGATGCTTAGTTCCCAGCCTGGCATGGCGGTGAATGCCTTTAATCCTATTGCTGGGGAGGCAGAGGCAGGTAGAGCTCGTAAGTTCCAGGCTGGCCAGGGCTGCACAAAGAAACCCTGTCTCAAAAGATAAAGCAAAAAAGATTTTCAGTTCCATTTGAAAACTTAAATATCTTTGGTAGAACACCTTAGGAATGAATGTAATGTGAGGTTATCCAATTTTTATACCTACTCTTGAATACATGCTAATGCAAACAAGCATTGGTTTGGAACTGGCTTTGAAAGTAAAGTTTGTAAACTTTTAACAGTCAAAATTATGAAGACTTGGAAGTTAATCTTAAGCATATATAAATGTTATATAGGTCATTAATATATTGTGTTTACCAGGAATTTGTGTTTAATAATGGTCCTAGAAGGGCTTGGTGTGAGCCTATAATACTAGCTACTTGGGTGGCTGATGGAAGAGAATTACAAGTTCAGGACTTGCCCAAGCAATTTAAACCCTATCTTGCAATCAAAAGAGGAAGAGTACTGGATATATTGTTCATTAGGTGGAATACTTGCTTGGCACATGTGAAACTGTAAGTTCAATCCCCAGTACTCTCACCAAAAGAATAAGAAATGTCCCAAAGAATGAGTTGCCATTTCTTTTAAAGAGGCATACATCGACATGAAAATTCTTAAGTATAATCTTCCAACAATAGAGGTGGTTTGTGATATGTACATTATTACACAATTTTATAACTGAAGGTTATTGTGTTGTTACTTTTCCCAATGCTATGATAAAATATTCCAACAAAACAAGCTAGGAGGAGTTTCTTTTGGTTCAGAGGTTGAGTTGTGTCACAGTGTGACAAGGCAAAGAAGTCACAGCAGGAGAAGCTTGTGAGAGCATGCCACACTGTATCCACAATCAAACAAAGAGTGATGAGTATTCATGACTTACTAGCTTTTTCCCTTTTATACAGTCTTGAACCCAAACCCAGGGAATAATGCCTCCTCCTTCAGGGTGAGTCTTCTTGTCTCATCTTAAATCCTTACAGGCAAGACCAGAAGCTTATCTCCCAAATGATTATAGGTCTTCTAAAGATGATGCTATCAAGTTTCACAAATATAGTATAATCTACTCCAAACGAGCAGTGTATTATTTTACTGCTTGTTTTAGATAGGGGTAACTAAATATTTAGGAAACTGAAAATATTTGATGTAAATATATGAAAGGATAATGATACAAATGCTACACATAAGAAGGCCCCATATTGTGAATGGAGTCTAAAGGAATAGATGTTGCTCTGGGTTGTAGTGTGTTATAGTTTTGTGAATGTGAATGTTAAGGACAGTACTATATACTAATATTACTACTACTAACTATAAATACTGTAGACATAGATTTTATTATCTATAAAATATTGCCTTAGTGAGTTAGCTCATAACTTTTTCACTTTGCAAAGTTAAATTTTTTTAATACTTTTCTAGTCACTTATCAGTTTGCAAGTAAGAAATTAGTATACTTTTGGATTACATTGTGCTTTAAAACATGATTTTTAAAAAACCTTGCTAATTTACTGAAATGTATTTTATAAATATTGCCTAGTGGATTTTGGTTTGGGATTATCAATAGTTTCTGCAATGATCCTAAATGTACTTTGCCATTTTGTACTAATTTATGTGAAGGGCACTCAGCGTTGATGATTCAATCCTGGAAAATATTGGTTTTCTATATTTTGCATTTTCAGATAATCAGCTAAGATTTGTTACCTATTTGGGGGCTTGGGGTTATGGGGGTAAAAGGTCTCACTGTATAACCCTGATTGGTTAGAACTCAGTATGTAGACCAGGCTGGCCTTGAATTCAGAGATTCACATGCTTCTGCCTCCTGATTGTTGGGATTAAAAATGAATGCCACAGTCAGGTAAGATTTAATACTTGATTAAAAATAAGAATCTCAATTAGTATAGCAATTTGCTCTCATTTGTAATAAATACTGTGGTTGTATTTACTAAACAATGGCTTATAGTAGATTTCTTTAAAAAAAATATGTTTCAAGTTATAATTACTTTTTGTCTGTGTGTGTAAAGAGAAGCAAGATGGCCAGAAGTTGATTGATACACAGTGGAGAGCTGCCAAATAAAAGTTTGCTTCTGTCATGTTGACACCTGGGTATTGTTTTGTCCTGTTTGTAGATCAGAGCATAAAGAGGGTTAGAGTTAAGAGTCAAGATTAGGGTTAAGTTTAGAGGAGTAGAAATTAGGTTTCAGGTATAGAGTTTTAATTATGGATTAAGATAAATCATTGTGGTACATCTAGAGATTGGATATTAAAGTTAGGGGTTTAGATTTTGGTTTTTGCATTATAGATTAATGTTTGGTTGTGGTTAAGATTAATGTAAAGTGTGGTTAAACATGAGGTACAGTGTTCTGTATCATTAGGGTTTGAGTTGGGATCAGAGTTAGGTTATTAGTTGAGTTTAGGGTAGTGATAATGGTAGTTGTTTGGAATAGGATTGTGGATAGGATTAGGGTTTAGGATTTGGGATATTAGGTTAATGAGGTTTGCAATAGAGTTCGCATTAGTGTAAGAAATTGAGGTTAGGTTTAGAATATAATTAAACATTAGTTTGAATCAGCAACACATTTTGTCTTCCAAAGAGACTTTTTGTGATAGTTTGAATAGAAATGACCCCAATAGGTCCATAGAGAATGACACTATTAGGAGGTGGCCTTGTTGGAGTAGATGTGGCTTTGTTGGAGATGTGTGTCACTAGGGGGCAGACTTTGAGCTCTCAAATGCTCAAGCCAGTTCTAGTGTGCCATTTTACTTCCTGCTGTCTGCTGACATGAACATAGACCTCTGAGCTCCTTCAGCACCATATCTACCTGCATGCTTCCATGCTTCCTGCCATGACAGTAATGGTGTAAACCTCTGAAACTGTAAGTCAACTTCAATTAAATATTTTCCCTTGTAAGACTTGCCTTGGTTATGCTGACTCTTCACAGCAAGAAAACCCTAAGACACCTTTCTTATGCTTAGAAACTTAAATGAAAAGAAGTGTGTTAGGTTGGAAAATTCAGAAGGCTAACAATGTTGCTTGTTTGGTGCTCAAGATGTTTCCAGTTAGTCATGTTGTATTGAAATTTAGTATCTTAGAAGTACACTTTCCTTAGGACTCTGTAGGTTAATAGCCACTGTGGGAAGAGTCCTGTGTTAGGTCTGGGCTAAGGGAGTGTTTCAAAGGCCTAAGATTGTTTGCTTTGCTCAATGAGAGAAGTTAAGAGTGAGGTCAATCTCACTTAGCAACACATTCTTTCTTCTAATACTCATTCCATAGTGACAAAAACAAAAAAAAGCAAGTGAACAAAAAAAAAAAACCAACAACAACAAAAAAAACCAAAACAAAAAACAACAGCAACCCACTAAGCTATGCCCTTAACAGTGATCCTATGTCCCACTTGTCTACATAGTGATACATTGTTCCATCCCATACCTTCTCTGTCCCACCACAATGCTTCTCTATTCCATTCCAGAGTTCCTCTGTGCCCATCATAATGCTTATATATTTTCACAATTTTCTGTCATAATATTCTTTTGACCATTAATATATAACAGTTAATTCAGCATTTCTTCATTCTGCCTTCTCAATTCTCCGCTTTTCTAACACAGTGCTTTATAGTCCAATCATGCAATCATAGTGCTTCTCTATTCTAAGTGTCTATACCACTGTGTCAAAGAGCTCAATTGTTTGATCAGTGTTCCACTTTTCCCACCACAGAACTGTACAGCATTGTACAGTACTCCACCGTTTCGACACACTGCCCCTCTGCTTCATCCCAAGGTTCCATTGTCCTGTCTCAAGTGTCCACTGTCTCATCACAAGCCTCATCTATCCCATCATAATGCTGTAGTGCTTCCAAATAGTAGTACTTTATTGCCCTATATCAATGCTATATTGTGATAATACAATGCTCATTCATTTTTGCTTTTTACACAATACTATGATATCACTATGTACCACTATGATATCACAACAGTGCTCTATTTCATCACAGTCTCCATTGTTCTATAAAAGTATGTTATTGTTCAACCATTGGTGTTCTTTTATCTGTTGTTATGCTTCATATTCGTATCAGTATCTCACTTTGTTTCTGCTAGTGAAATGTGTCTTAATATGTAGTCCTTGGATAGTCTTGAACTTTATATGTAGACCAGGCTGACCTCAAACTCCCACACCTTCATTCTAGATTGAAGGTGTGTGCCACCCTGTCTGACTGATATGTTCATATCAGTCTTCTCCTGTCCCATTGTAATGCTTCACTGTCCATGAACATGCTTCATTGTCCATCACAATGTTCTACTGGCCAATCATCCAATCAGTATTTTTTTTTCTTTTGCCATATATTTGCAAGATTTGTTACAAAGCTTTTCTCTCCTATCCCAATTCTCTCTGCCATATTACAGTGTTACACTGTCATTACAGTCTCCATTGTTATTGTTCTGTCAATGTTTTGCTGTTCAATCTCCGTGCTTCTCTTTTCTATTGCAGTGCTCAATAAATGTTGAGCTACCCACCTCATTTTCAGTTCTCATCAATCGTTTATTCTATAATATTTCTCAGCTTTCCAATCACAATATTTCTTGATCCTATTTTGGTTCATTTTTCTGTCACAATGCACCTCTGTACTTATCACAGTTGTTCATTGTCTTATCACAATGTTAAATTGTACTCTACTACTGTACTCAACCACAATACTCATGTTCTTTGCCCCATCATATTTCTTTTTGTCCCATCACAACACTCTTTTGTCCCCTCAATACCTCTACTGCCCCTATCACACTGTACCACTGTTCCATTGTATTCCATTGCAATGCTTACCTGTCTTGTCACAATGTCCCCCTATCCCATCATAATGTTATGTTCTATCAAATCGCTCCAGATTCCTGTCCTAATCCTGTTCTAATCACAGTACTCCATTGTCTGATGACAACTCTCTGTACCTATTACAATTTTTCACTGTATCCATTATAGTGTTCCACTGTGGTAACAGTCACAATGCTCATTCCTATCATAATATAACACTAGGACTCCTGGGTAACATGGCAGCCTAGAAGCCTGACCACTAAAGCTCAAGGAAATAGACATTAATCTCCTTTTCTTACAAGAGGCAGGGTCTAGGAACAAAGTTATTAAGCCTGGGGAGATCTCTGCAAGAAAGAGGCAGAATCAAGCTATGGAGATCAATAGAAACTGCATGGGAAGTACTGCTCTGGATACATGTGGCCTCCAGGATCTGAAGACATCAAAATTAAATTCTAAGGGAACTATCAGGAAAATATTTACAAACCCTTCTCCCCAACATGCCAGAACTACATGGTACATAGGCTAGAGAGCCCAATGTTTCCATTTACCCCCTCTGCCATACAGCACCAGAAAGTATCTGGGAACTGCTTTTCAACTCTGCAGCTGTGTCAGCAATTTTATTCCATAAACTTTAAGAATTTTTTTCATTTATTCTTGAATATGTGCCTCATCATACTTTTGTTTACACATTGCTTTGTTAGATTCTAAGATTGCTTTGTATACCTTTTCACTCAAAGATACCCTACTCCATTTTCACACTTTCACCCACATCTTATCTCTTCATATTTGCATGTAATTGCCTCCTTTATACTTAACCCCTCTTCTTTTGTACTTAATTCAAAGGAAAAAAATCTTATATTTAAGTTTTCAGCCTGCATGTTTGCCTTTACCACATGCACGGTGCCAGCAAAGGCATCATTCTCTAAAGGTTCAATGCCAAACAGTTGTTGGTGGTTATGTGGATGCTAGGAACTAAGCCTAGGTTCTCTGCAAGAGCAACAAACACTTTAACCATGGAGTTACCTCTCTAACTTCTCTTTTCCTTTATAACCATCCATAGTTATGCTGCTGGCCTTCATGGGCATCTGCATTCAAGTGCTACACACAAATTCACACAGGAATACACACATTAAAAAACTATAAACTGATCCTTAAACTATATCCACTTATTTGTAACATTACCCCAAAATTTCCTTCCCAGCTACTTTTCCCACCCACTTACCAACTCTGTTTCCTACCCCTACCTAATCTTAGTTACTGAGATCTGATGTGGGATGGCCTAGCCCACAGGTTATGACCGTCCATAGGCAGGTGAGGATGGGCTAAGAATGAGCTAATATGTGAACTAGAGAGCAAGACAGCAATTACTATCACTTCTTCATGGTTTCTGTTTAATTTCCCACCATGGCTTCCTTCAATGACAGGTTGTGACCTATGAGTTCAAGGTGAAATAAACTCTTTTCTTCCCAAGTTGCTTTTGGTCAGAGTGGTTTTATCACAGCAAGAGGGTGAAATTAGAACATATTAAAGACAAATAAGTTGGCAAACCCTTAGATAAATCTGAGGAAAGGGCAAAAACAACCCAAGTTGATAAAATTAGAGATGAACAGAGAACCAGTAGATAAACACCAATGAAACTGAGAAAACCCTAAGTTTACACTTCAAGATGAATTCTATGAAACTGAAAAATCTTGTAGGAGAAACTGTGGCCAGCCTACCCAAGCTATAGGTACCCAGACCAGCCTGAACAAGCCTGCCTCCATGCCCAGAGACTGCTGATGAAGAGACACTTGATCCAGACACCCCAGTGAGGAAAGGACATCACAGCAGTCAGCCACCTGAGCCAGTAGGACCTTGGGAGGGGGTATAAAGGCAGGCCCAACTTCCTTAATAAATGAGTCTGCAGAATGCTCTGCTACACACTGACTCCCAGTGCCTGAGTCATTGGTGCTGTGTCTTCTCACTCCCTCCTCCAAGGTGTTCAAGTAGGGTCAACCACAATATATAATGAAATGGCTGGATTTCTAGCATATGACCTAAAAAAATTAAACCAAGATGAGACGAATGCAGGCATGGTTCAGTATAAGTCTATTATTTATTATTACATAAGTGGATTCAAAGGCAGAAATCACACAGTCATCTTAATAGATTCAGAAAAGGCTTTATGAGAAGATAAAATGTCTCCTTACAATAAAAGTCCTCAAGAAATTCAGAATAGGAATATAACTCAAAATAATGAAGTTTGTATGTGATAATCCTATAGCCAACATTAGGAAACAACTAAAGCATTTCCACAAAAATTGAACAATACATGGGTGTTACAGTTTTTCCAATCAATACAGTCCTTGATTCTTAGCTAGAGCTATAGAACAAGAGAAGCATAGGATACAACTGAAAAGGCTAAGCATAATTCCAGGTGATGTATATAAACCCTAAAACATACACTGGGAAACTTGCTGCAACTGACATGTTCAGCAAATTGGCAGAATATAAAGTTAATATATAAAAATTAATATTCTTCCTATTGTATTCTAGTAGCAAATATACTGAGAAAGAAATCAAGGAAACAATCCCATGTACTATAATCTTTAAAGAAAAAAAAGAGGCCCTGGAATTAAACCTAGGGTTGTAAAATCTCTGCAACTTTAAACCAAAGTGATCAATGAATGTACAAGAAGAAAAAGAGCTGTACTTATAAATCAGAAGAATTACTACTGTAAAAATTGCTATGCTACCAAAACAATATAGATTCAAGGTAAATTTCATAAAATGTCCAATGCCATTCTTTATAGCAGTTTAAAATAACCCTAAAATTGATAATGGAAGCACAAAAGGGTCTGAATAACTAAAGCAATACTGAACTATAAGAATAATACAGGAGAATCTGTAGATACAGCTTAGCAATTAAGAGCACTGCTGCTCTTCTAGAGGTCCCTGCAACCACATGGTATCTTATAACCAAATGTAACTCCAGTACCAGGGAATGTGACACCCATTCTTGGCCTCCAGGGGTAAATGTACTAGATTGTAAAGCACTCATAAATCTTTTAAAAAAGAATACTATTTGAGATATCCTCATATCTGACTTTCTGACTTTATATTACGACATCACACACACATGCGCACACACACACGCACACACACACACACACAAGAGACACACAGATCCGTAGAATAATTCAAGGCCCATATAAATGGCTCATAAAACTTCAATCATCTGATTTTTTTTTTCTTACAAGAATGCTTAAAATACAAATCGGAGAAAATATAGAATCTTGAGTAGATGGTTGTGGGGAAACAAGTTAGGTTGGGATAAGGGATGTAGTTAGGAGTTTTGGTTAGGGATTTGTGCTAGGGTCTAGGGCTAAGGTTAATCTTATAGTTAGTATTAATTGTAGTTGTATCTAATGTCATTCCTTTGGAAAATACTGATTTTCCCCTCCCCAGCAGGTATCAATTACAAATATCTTTTTGGTTAACTGTAAGACCTTGTGCCCATTTCTTATTCTCTGAGCAAGATGGACAGATTTAATTTTAAGGTCGGTGTTAAGGTTAAAAGTAAGTGTAGCGTGGAATTAGGTAATATTTTGTACCATAGTTAAGGCTAGGGTTAGGTTTACCATTAGGGATAATGTTGTGTAAAGCTTAAGGCTTAAGTGTTAAAAATAGCCTTAGGTTTATCTTTAGGGTTTAGGTTTGTGTTGAGAATTAGATTATAATACTGTCCAACTAAAGTTTATAGTTATTGTGTAGGATATGGGATAAGATCAGGAAGGGTTCAGGCTGGGAACTTTTCTGTTTAAGGTAACTTTTAGGGTTTGATAGAAACTTATGTCAAAATTGGGGATGGTGGTGCCCACCCTCAGTTCTAGAACTTAGGAAGATGAAAGAGGCAGATACCTGGGAGTTTAAGAATAACTTGGTATAAAACATAAGTTATAGGCCAGCCAAGGACATACAGATATACAAAGATCTTGCCCCAAGATTAAAAGATAGAAAATAAAAAGCATAACCACATATACAAACAAACCCCACAATATTAATGGTTAGTTAGTATAATGCAACAGTTAAACCAATAGATGGTTTGATTTTCAGTATAGCTATGTTAACTTGTCAATAGAATTAGTGCTTAGTTTTGGAATAGGACCCTAGTTTGATTAGCTAGGGTTAGGTTTATGGTTAGGATTTTTTAAAATTAGTTTTCTTTTGTTCTTAGGATTAATAATAAGGTTAGTTTTCATGTTTGGGTTAGGGTTTGGATTAGCACTAAGATTAGGATTTTGTTTTGTTTGTTTGAACATAGAACAATTAACACCTTTATTACAGCAACTATGAATGATGACTTATTTGCCTTTCCAGGCTTTGATGTTCCTCAGGTAGAGCTCTAGCACATAGCCCTGTGCTCTGCCACACTGACTAAAGGTGAAAAGGTGTTGGAATTGTTCCTCCTGAAGAGTGCTGATTTTAGCATTTTTCCACCTTTCATCACATTTCTTTTGAATTTTCTGTGATCATTTTTTTTTTTTGTTTAAAATCTCTTCCTCCTTAGGAATCAGTTTGGCTTTTTATGGCCCATGGACAGTGCATAACAGGACTTGTACCACTGTCAGTACAGTGTACTGTCAGTAAGCAGAATGAAGTTCATCAGAATCTTGTAGCAAACCATCTCATTGGATGGATTGTAAACAACATCATGATCCTTGTTTTCGGAGTGCAACACTTAGAGTCCCAGGAAAAGTTCCCCACATCCAATCTCAGGGTACAGTAGTATTTATTGCCTCCTCAAACTGGGACTGCGTGTATACAACAAGGTCCAATCTTACTTTTGGCAACAGACCATCCCAACTCATACTTCTGCTTCTAGTAGGGTTTTCTTTTACTAACCCCCCAACACACACCAGTTGTGGCAGCTGTCCTGAGAGATGTGCATTTTTTTCAGTGCTGGCTGGAAAGAGCTGAGTTTAGATTTCTTCTTAATTCTGTCTTAGAGCTAGAATTAGAAACAAGACTAGGTTTAGTGTTACTATTGAGGGTAAGATAGGTTTTAAATTGGAATTAGTGGTGTGAATAGGATTAGGATTATTGTTGACAAGAGGAGAAGAGCTTAATTGATGATTACAGTTATGATTTGGGGTAAATTCTTGTTAGTGTTAGAATTAGTGTTAAGACTAAATTTAGTGATATGGTTAGGTTAGAATTTGTGTAACTAGTAGTGATGGCTATTCTTGGATGTTAACTTGACTATATCTGGAAACAACTACAATCCAGAAATGGAGGGCATAGATATAAGAGATATTTTGCTTGGTTGAAAGTGGGTCATTCCACTTCTAGTACAGACATATAAGGTAAGAAGACACACAGACACACAGCTGATCCAGATGCTGCAGGGGAAAAAAAAGTCTTTGATCAAAATCTGACATAGGAAGACAAAGGCTGTTGAGGTGGATTGTGGAGCAGAAAGGCACACCTTTTATCTGAGCCACCATTTATGCTGGAAGCCTATATAAAGACATGGAAAAAAGAATGTTTTGCTCTTTTTCTGCTTGCCATTACCTTTCTAACACATCCATTCTTTCATTCACATTGAAGCCTAATTCTTTGTGATTCCAGCACATACAGAAGACCAGCTGAGATGCTCAGCCTTGTGGAACTGACCAGCCAACAAATTCTTGGACCATCTATTCACACCTAGTCATTGTTGGATTAGTTGAATGTAGCACAAAGACCCTGACACAGATATTGGGATTCAGACTGATGATCAGAAAAGCAAAGCAGCCAAGTCACTAGAGAGTTCTTACCTCTACCAAGGCTGACTAAAGTGGGTGATCCTGTGCTCATTGTGACTGCAGACTGCAATGCTCTCCACCAAACTCCAGACTGCATTCACTCCCATCTTTTCCTGCCTTATATTCCTCTCTAGTGATAGGGTTAAAGGCATGGAACCCTAAGCACTGAGATCACTTTTGCATGAGCTCTGTTTTTCTTTTAGACTGATTAACCCTCATGTAGTCCAGAGTGGCCTTAAACTCACAGAGATCCATCTGCCTCTGTCTTACAAGTGCTGGGATTAAAAGTATGGCCCCCACTGCCTGTCCTCTAGGGCTAGTTAGTGTCTTAGTGTGTGTGTGTGTGTGTGCGTGCGTGCGTGCGTGCGTGCGTGCGTGTGTGTGGCTAACTAATTGCTTATCTCTTAATTAGGTATGTGGCTAATGGCTTAGCTCTACAGTCTGGTCTTCAGGCAAGCATTATTTGTTAAATTACAAACAAAATATCATTATAGTTGGACTGCCTCTAAGTCATTCATATATACATATATGTAATTATTTCTATGGAGAAATGGATTTATTCTGTAAGTTCCATGACTCTAGAGAACCCCGACTAATACACTAGATTTATTGATAGGTTGGATATAGCTTCATGGTAAGGGCCATGGTTAGAATCAGTTTGTTGGTTAGGGTTAGAGTTAGGGTTAAGTTTAGCCTAAGATTACACTAGGATTTGGGTTAGGACTAGGTTAATGTTAGTGTAGAGTTTGACATAGGTTTAGGGTTAGGGTTAAGATTAGTATTAGAATTAGGACATTGATTAGGCTTAGGGGCAGGCTAAAGTTAAGGTTAAAGTTGGGGTTAATGGCTTTCCCTCACACTTGGTCCTGCTGGGCCCACTGCTCAGAGTGAGCATTAGGCAAGAATGTGGGTTGAACACTTCCACCTACTTGGAACTTCCTGGTCTGCTCTAAGCACACTGGACCAGCCTATACACTCAGGACCACCTGGAGGCTGCAATAACCTGATCTTTGGGCCACATGACTTGCCTTCTGCTTGGATCATCCAGAATTACAGACATTGAACTCCTGACCCACCTACACCCACTGGGAGAGCAGGGTAGAAAGAGAGAGACTCCACCTACACCCACTTGAAAGAAGCGATGGAAGATGGCAATACAAGAAAACACCCAACAATAGAAAGACCAGTGTGACACCACCAGAATCTAGGGACTTATACCAACTAGACCTGAACACACCAAAGCAGATGAAGCAAAAGAGAATGACTTAAAAAATAACTTCATAAAAATGATAGAGGTCCTCAAAAATGATATGAGAAAATCCCTTTTAAAAAATGGGAGAAAAAACAAAAGATTGGAAGTAATAGAGGAAAAGATCAAACAAAAAATGAAAGAAATGAATAAATCTCTTAAAGAAAGTAAGGGAAGCCAAGAAAAAAACAAACAAATAAACAAACAAAAAAAAAACAAAAAACAATAAAACAGATTAAGGAAACTATTGAAACAATTAAAGACCTGAAAACTAAAATAGAGACAATAAAGAAAACACAAACTTATGGGAGTGCTGGAAATAGAAAAACTGGGTAAACTATCAGGTACTACAGATAAAAGCTAACCAGCAGAATACAAGAGATTGAACAGAAAATCTCAGTCATTGAAGATAAACTAAAGGAAATAGATTCATCAACCAAAGAAAACCTTAAATCCAACAAATTCTTAACACAAAGCATTCAGGAAATGAGGACACTGTGAAAAGACCAAACCTGAGAATAATAGGCATAGAAGAAGGTGAAGAAGCCCATCTCAAAGGTGCAGAAAATATATTTAAGAAAGTCATTGAGAAAACTTTCTCAATCTTAAGAAGGACATGCCTATGAAAGTACAAGAAGCATACTGAACACCAAATAGACTGGATAAAAAAAGTTCCCTCACCACATAATAATCAAAGCACCTAACATACAGAATAAAGAAAGAATGTTCAGGGCAGGGAAGGAAAAAGTCCAGGTAACAGATAAAGGCAGACCTATCAAAGTTAAACCTGACTTCTCCATGGAAACTCTAAAGGCCAGAAGGTCCAGAAGGTCCTGGATAGATGTTCTACAAATACTAAGAGTTCATGGGTGCCAGCCAAGTCTACTATACCCAGCAAAACTCTCAAACACTATAGATGGACAAAACAAGATATCCAATGATAAAGCCAGATTTTCACAATACATATCCACAAATCCAGCCCTACAGAAAGTTCTGGGAGGAAAACTCCAACCCAAGGAAGTTAACTACACTCACAAAGACATAAACAATAGATATTCCCATTTCATCAACCTAAAATAAAAAGTGGGGCAAATATATTCATAATACCACCAACAAATTTAAAACAAACAGGAATTAACAATCAATGGTACTTACTTTCCCTCAACATTAATGGTCATAACTCACCTATAAAAAGACACAGGGTAACAGAATGGATACAAAGACAGAATCCATCCTTCTGCTGCATGCAAGAAACACATCTAAGCTTCAACGACACACATTACCTTAGCATAAATTGTTGGGAAAAAACCTTGAAATCAAATGGACCCAAGAAGCAAGCAGGTGTAGCTATCCTAATATCTAACAAGTTAGACTTCAAACCAAAATCAATCAAAAGAGATGAAGAAGGTCAGTTCATATTTATCATAGGAGAAGTTCATCAGTACAAAGTCTCAATTCTCAACATTTATGCTTCCAATAAAAAGGCACCAACATTCATAAAAGAAATGCTACTAATACTCAAAACTCACATAAATCCTTACACACTCATAGTGGGAGTCTTCAACACCCCACTCTCACCACTAGACAGGACCACCAAACAGGAACTTAACAAAGAAACAAAAGAACTAACAGAAGTTATGTCTCAATTGTGTTTAACAGACATCTATAGAACATCTGTAGAACAAAAGACTATGCCTTCTTCTCAGCTCCACATGGAAACTTCTCTAAAATTGAACACACACTCAACCATGTAGCAAACATCAACAGATACAAAAAATAAATAAATAACAGCTTTTATCTTATACAACCACCATGCTTTAAAGTTAGAATTCAAGAACAAAACAAATTGCAGAAATCCCCTACACTCATGGAAACTGAATAATGTGCAATTGCATCATTCTTGAGTCAAGGACAAATTAAAGAAATTAAAGACTCTCTACAGTTCAACGAGAATAAAGACACAACATACCCAAACTTATTGGATATTTTGAAAGTAGTACAATGAGGAAAATTCATAGGACTAATTACCCACATGAAGTAACTTGAGAATAGTCACGTTACAGAATTAACAGCACAACAAAAGCTCTAGAACAAAAAGAAGCAACCTCACCCTGGAGAAGAAGACTCCAAGAAATAATCAAATTGAGAGCTGAAATCAATAAAGTAGAAACTAGGAAAACAATACAAAGAATCAATGCAACAAAGAGTTGATTCTTCCAGAAAATAAAAAAAGATAGATAAGCCTTTATCCAAACTAACCAAAAAGCAGAGAGAGAGAACATGCAAAGTAGCAAAATCAGAAATGAAAATGGGTACATAACAATAGAAACTGAGGAAATCCAAAAAATTTTCAGGTCATACTCCATACTCCACACAATTCAAAAAATTAAAAAAATAGATAATTTTCTGGATAGACATCAGTTATCAAAATTAATCAAGAACTGATAAGCAATTTAAATAGACATATAACCCCTAATGAAGTAGAAGTTGTCATCAAAAGTCTTCCAGCCAAAAGAAAACAACAAATAAACACAAAACCCAGATGGCTTGAGTACTTGAGCACAGAATTCTACCAGAAATTCAAGAAAAGCTAATACCAACACGCCTCAAAGTGTTACACACAAGCAGAAGGTTTGTTGCCAAACTCTTTATGAAACTACAATTACCATGGTACCCAAACTCCCAAGCCACACAAATACACAAAGGAAAAAGAAAACTACAGACCAATATATCCCATGAATATTTATGTAAGAATACTCAATAAAATACTGGCAAATCAAATCAAAGAACACATCAGAGACATCATACATCATGATCAAGTAGGCTTCCTTCCAGGGATGCGATGATGGTTCAACATATGAAAATCTATCAATGTAATTCACTATGTAAACAAACTGAAAGAGGAAAACCACTTAATCATCTCACTAGGTGCTGAAAAAGCCTTTGACAAAATCAAATGCCCCTTTATGATAAAAGTCTTAGAGATATCAGGGGTAACAGAAACATACCTAAAAATAATAAAAGCAATATTCAGTAAACCAACAGCCAACATCAAACTAAATGGAGAGAAGCTTAAGGCGATTCTTCTGAAGTCAGGAACAAGAAAAGGTGTCCACTCTCTCCAAAACTCTTCAATATTGTACTTGAAGTTCTAGCTAGAGCAGTAAGACAACAAAAGAAAATCAAGTGGATTCAAATTGGAAATGAAGAGGTCTAATTTCACTATTTGCAGATGATATGATAGTTTACATATGTGGCTTGAAAAACTCTACCAGAGAACGTCTATACCTGATAAATAACTTCAGGAATACAGCAACTTAAGTATACAAGATTAACTAAAATAAATAAATAAATAAATAAATAAATAAATAAATAAATAAATAAAATCAGTAGCCCTACTATATATTGATGATAACGGAGAGAAACATCAACCTTTATAATAGCCATAAACAACATAAAACATTTTGGGGTAATTCATTAACCAAACAAGTCAAAGTTTTGTATAGGAAGAACCTAGGCTTTTACATGAAAGAATCTAAAGAACATACCAGAAAAAGGAAAGATCTCCCATACTCTCGAATAGGTAGGATCAACATAATAAAAATAGCAATCTTGGCAAAAACAATCTACATATTCAATGCAATTCCCATTGCAATCCCAAGACAATTCATTATAGACCTTGAAAGGACAATACTCAACTTTATAATGGAAATACAAAAGATCTAGGATAGCCAAAACAACTCTCAACAATAAACGAACTTCCAGAGGCATCACCATCCCTGACTTCCAGTTCTACTATAGAGCTACAGTCCTGAAAATACATAGGTAGACCAATGGAATTGAATTGATAACCCTGATATTAACCAGGATACCTATGAACCCCTGACCTTTGACAAAGTAGCTAAAATTATATAATGCAAAAAAGAAAGCATCTTTACCAAATGATGCCTGCATAACTGGAATCTGGCATATAGAAGACTGCAGGTTCATTCATATCTATCAACATGCACTAATCTTAAGTCCAAATGGATCAATGACCTCAACATAAATCCAGCCACCCTGAACCTCTTAGAAGAGAAATTGGGAGGTAATATTGAATGATTAGGTACCAGTAACACAAACAGTGAGCTTAACAATTAATTAATAGGACCTCATGAAACTGTGAGGCTTCTGTAAGGGAAAGGTCACAGTCAGCCAGACAAAACAGCAGCCCATAGAGTAGAAAAAGGTCTTCACCAATCCCACATCTGACAGAGGGCTGATTTTCAAAATATACAAAGAACTCAAAAAACTAGTTACCAAAAACACCAAATAATCCAATTAAAAATTGGGGTACAGAACTAATAAGAGAAGTCTCAAGAAAGGAATCTGAAATGGCTGAAAGACACTTAAGAATTGCTTAAACATCCTTACCCATTAGGGTAATGCAAATCAAAATAATTCTGAGAAACCGTCTTACTCCTGTCAGAATGTCTATAATCAAAAACACCAATGACAGTTTAATGCTGGAGACGATGTGGAAAAAAGGGTAACACACCTCCACTGCTGGTGGGAGTGCAACTTTGTACAGCCACTTTGGAAATCAGTATGTAAGTTCCTGAAAAAATGGGAATCAGTCTACCACAATTTCCAGCAATTCCACTTTTAGGCATATACCCATAAGGTGAACGTTCATGCAACAAAAACATCTGTTCAACTGTGTTCATAGCAGCATTGTTTTTAATAGCCAGAACCTTGAAGCAACCTAGATGCCCCTCAACTGAAGGATGGATAAAGAAACTGTGGTACCAGGAAAACTCCAACCCAAGGAAGTTTACTATGCTCACAAAGACTTAGGCAACAGATAATCCCACTTCACCAGAAACCAAGGGTAATGAAGTACAAATAAATTCACAATACCACTGCCAAAAGCAAATCTAAAACAAACAAACATGAATAATCAATGGTCCTTACTCTTCCTCAACATTAATGGTCTAAACTCACCTATAAAAAGACACAGGCTAACAGAATGGATAAGAAGACAGAATTCATCCTTCTGCTGAATACAAGAAACACACCTAAGCTACAAAGATAGACATTACCTCAGGGTAGAGGGCTGGGAAAATATCTTCCAATCAAATGGCCTCAAGAAGGAAGCAGGTGTGGCTATCCTAATATCTAACAAGTTAGACTTCAAACCAAAATTAATCAAAAGAGATGAAAATGGTCATTTCATATTCATCACCGGAGAAATCCATCAACAAAAAAATCTTGATTCTGAACATCTATGCCCCCAATACAAAGGCACCCACATTCGTAAAAGAACTGCTACTAAAACTCAAAGCTCACATAAAACCTCACACACTTATAGTGGGAGACTTCAACACACCACTCTCACCACTAGACAGGAACACCAATCAGAAACTCAACAAAGAAACAAAAGAACCAACAGAAGTTATGTCTCAACTGGGTTTAACAGACCTCTGTAGAACATTCCATCCAAACACAAAAGAATATTCCTTCTTCTCTGCTCCACATGGAACCTTCTCTAAAATTGACCACATAATAGGTGGTTAACAAACCTCAACAGACACAGAAGATTTGGAATAGTCCCCTGTATCTTATCAGACCACCATGCTTTAAAATTGGAATTCAACAACAACACAAATCGTAGAAATCCTACAAACTCATGGAAACTGCACAATGTGCAATTGAACCACACCTGGTGCAAAGAAGAAATAAGAAACAAATTAAGGACTTCCCAAAATTCAATGAGAATGAGGACACGGCATATCTGAACTTATGGGACACCTTGAAAGCAGGGTTATGAGGGAAGTTCATTGCGTTGAGTGCCCATGTGAAGAAAACAGAGGATAGTCACATTAGAGAATTAACAGCACAACAGAAAGCCTTAGAGCAAAAAGAAGCAAAGTCACCCCAGAGGAGTAGAAGTGAGGAAATAATCAATTTGAGGGCTGAAATCAATAAAATAGAAACCAGGAATACAATACAAAAAAATCAAAGCAACAAAGAGTTGGATTTTTGAGACAATCAACAAGATAGACAAACCTTTATCCAAATTAACAAAAAAAGCAGAGAGAGATCATGCAAATTAACAAAATCAGAAATGAAAAGGAGGACATAACAATGGACACAGGAAATCCAGACAACTTTCAGGTCATACTTTGAAAACCTGTACTCTACAAAATTTTAAAATTTAAAGAAAATGGACAAATTTTTGGATAACTATCACTTAACAAAATTAAACCAAGAACAGACAAACAACTTAAATAGACCTATAACCCCTAATGAAATCGAAAAAGTCATTGAGAGCCTTCGAACCAAAAAAAAAAAAAAAAAAAAAAAAAAAAAAAAAAGCCTAGGTCCAGATGGCTTCAGTGCAGAATTCTAACAGAAATTCAAGGAAAAGCTAATTCCAATAATACTCAAATTGTTCCACACAATAGAGACAGAAGGCACATTACCAAATTCTTTCTTCAAGGCCACAATCACCTTGGTACAACTAAGCCTCACAATGATACAACTAAGAAAGAAAACTACAGACCAATGTCCCTGATGAACATCGATGCATAAATACTCAATAAAATACTGGCAAACCGAATCCAAGAATACATCAGAGAAATCATCCACAATGACCAAGTAGGCTTCATCCATGGGTTGCAAGGATGGTTTAACATAGGAAAATCTTTCAACATGATCCAACATATAAGCAAATTGAAAAAGAAAAACTATATGATCATCTCCCTAAATGCCGAAAAAGCCTTTGACAAAATTCAACACCCTTTCATGATAAAGGTCTTGGAGAGATCAGGAATAACAGGAAAGTACCTAAACACGATAAAAGCAACATACAGTAAACCAACAGCAAACATCAAACTGAATGGAGAGAAGCTTAAGGCAATTCCTCTAAAATCAGGAACAAGACAAGGCTGTCCTCTCTCTCTAATCTCTTCAATATTGTACTTGAAGTTCTAGCTAAAGCTATAAGACAACAGAAGGAAATCAAGGGGATTCAAATTGTAAAGGAAGAAGTCAAACTGTCTGTATTTGCAAATGATATGATAGTTTACATAAGTGACCGAATAAACTCTACCAGGGAACTCCTACAGCTGATAAACACTTTCGGCAAACTAGCAGGATACAAGATAAACTCAAGAAAATCAGTAGCCCTACTTTATTCAGATGTGAAAGAGGCTGAGAAAGAAATCAGAGAAAGATCACCCTTTACAATAGCCACAAACTGTCACACCAGCTCCAGTGGAGACAGTGTAGCAATGGCTGAGAGAAATCTCAATTGCTATCTGTCCAGAGGTTCACACCACACGTGGTTACACCTCCTGGGGAAAAGTGGTCCAGGTCCTTGCAGGTGCTTGCTTAGCTGGCTGTTTGGAATGGGTGCTAGATGTATTTTGTGCTATGATAACAATATTGCCTTTTATTCATGGATATTTTAGCCTGTAGCTCCACTGTTAATTCAGAGAAGCCTAAAGAGCACTTAGATATAGTTTCAGGAACTGAAAGAGATACAGATCAGAGTCAATAGATGGATATTGCCCTCTGTGCCTTCAGATACAGATCCTAAGTTGTGACTTCAGATGTCACAAGGCCTGATAAATCAATTAGGGCTAAAGCTGTAAGAATTTGCCTGCAATGTGACCCTGCCTGTAATTAGCCCGCCCACAACAAAGCTGCTGTGGGATTCACTAGAATACTCTAATTTGGGATCTTAGGGCCCTTAAATCAATACTATTAGAAATTTACTATCCAGAGACAAAGATTATTCTCTAAACTCAACAAATCAAATCTCTGATATGCTGACCACAAACAGGCCAAAATACACAGAGGTTCCTGGCTACACACTTGCTTAGATGTATTTATGACCTCATGTTTCAAAGTAATTGTTGATGCCTTTATAGTATGTCTGTAAATGTTTAAACTGTGACTAAAGATCTGTTTCTTAAACTTTCTGCATAAAATCCCGATGCTGAGAAGTAAAAAATGTAGCAGTTCACAAACCTCCTCAAGTGTGTTTGTGTCTGTCAGTCACACCGAAGCCACTCCTGACCTGGTCATCCGAGTAACACAGACCTGTTACCCACTGAGCATTCTGTGGCAACAGGCAGCATAAAATATCTTGGGGTAATGCTTACCAAACATATGAAAACCTATACAATAAGAACTTTGTGTCTTTAAAGACAGAAATTAAAGAAGATACCAGAAAATGGAAAGATCTCCCATGCTCTTGGATTGGAAGGATAAATATTGTAAAAATGGCAATCTTGCCAAAAGCAATCCCCATTAAAATCCCAGCACAATCCTTCACTGACCTTGAAAGGATAATAATCAACATTGTATGGAAAAACAAAACAAAAGACCCAGGATAGCAAAAAAAAAAAAAAAAAAACCAAAAAAAACCATGTACAATAATGTACAATAAAAGAACTTCAGGAAGCATCAGCATCCCTGACTTTAAGCTCTACTACAGAGCTATAGTTCTGAAAACAGCCTGGTATTGGCACAAAAATAGACAGGTAGACCAATAGACTCTAATGGAAAGCCCTGATATTAATCCACACACCCATGAACACCTGATTTTTTACAAAACATTATACAATGGGGGGAGGAAAGCATCTTCAACAAATGATGCTGGCACAATTGGATGATGGTGTGTAGAAGACTGCAGATAGACCCATGTCTATCGCCAGGCACAAAACTCAAGTCCAAATGGATCAAAGACCTCAACTTAAATCTAGCTACACTGAACCTCGTAGAAGAGAAAGTAGGAGGTACCCTTGAACAAATTGGTATAGGAGACTGCTTCCTGAACATAACTCCAGTAGCACAGACACTGAGATCAACAATTAATAAGTGGGACTTCCTCAGACTCAGAAGCTTCTGTAAGGCAAAGGACACAGTTGACAACACCAAACAGCAGCCCACAGACTGGGAAAAAATTTTACCAATCCTACATCTGACAAAGGGCTGATCTCCAATATACACAAAGAACTTAAGAAACTAGTCAACAAGACACAATATAACTATTAAAAATGGGGTACAGAATTGAAGAAAGAATTCTCAATAGAGGAAATCAAAGAGGCTTAAGAAAATGTCCAACATCCTTAGCTATCAGGGAAATGCAAATGAATACAACTCTGAGATACCATCTTAGTCCTGCCACAATGAATGGCTAAAATTAGAAACACCAATGACAACTTATGCTGGAGAGAACGTGGAGAAAAAGGAACACTCCACTGCTGGTGGGAGTGCAAACTCGTACAGCCATTTTGGAGATCAGTATGGTGATTCCTCAGGAAAATGGGAATTAGCTTACCACAGGACCCAGCAATTCCACTCTTAGGTATATACCCAAATGACCCACATCCATGCAACAAAGACATGTGCTCAGTTATGTCCATAGCAGCATTATTTGTAATAGCAAGAACCTGGAAGCAACCTAGATGCCCCTCAACTAAAGAATGGATAAAGAAGATGTGGCACATCTGCACAATGGAATACTACTCTGCAGAAATAAATAACGGAATCTTGAAACTTGCAGGCAAATGGATGGAACTTGAAGAAACCATTCTGAATGAGGTACCCCAGTCACAAAAAGAGGACCCGGGTATTTACTTGCTCATATATGGATTTTAGACATAGAGCAAAGGGTCACCAGCCTATAATACACACGACCAGACAAACTGGGATACAAGGTGTAATCTAAGAGATTCATAGATAGTACCTCACAAAGGAGGGAAGGGACAAGTACCACAGAGCACTTGGGAAATGGGGGAAAGTGAATGGAGAGAGAACTAGGAGAAAGAGAAGGGAAGGTGAGGAAAACACACGTGACTAAATAGATTGAGTCAGGGTGAGGGGGGGACATAAAAGAGGGAGCCATTATTGGTTTGAAGAGAAAACTGAACCTAAAAAAATGTCTAGAGGACTACAAGACCGACTCCAACTAATAATTCGAGCAACCATGGAAAGGCTACCATAAATGCCCTTCCCTGATAGTGATATCATCAACTAAATTATCCACCATCATGGAGTCCTCATCTAGTACCTGTAGGAAACAGAAGCAAACACCCATAACTAAATACTGAGTCGAACTAGAATCCAGATGCAGAGAAAGAGGAGACCAGGTTGCAGAAACTCACAAAGACAGCTGACCTGAACAAGGAGGAGCTTGGGTCCCCCCAGACTGATAGCAACCCAGCATGGAACTGACTTAGACCCCCTTAATTGGGTCTCAGCTAGAAGGACTGAGCAGTCTGGGGGACCTCAGACAGTAGAAACAGGATCTATTCCTGGTGCAGAAAAGGACCTTGCTTACACATCCTCCATGGAGGAATACCTCCTTAACCTAGGGACAAGAGATAAGTCCTAGTCCCTATTTCAAATGACTTGACAGATTTGTGTAGTGAGATATTCACCTTGTCTGCACCTGTGGCTTAGGCCATGCCCATTGGGGCGGAGACAGGGCCGGATCAGAGCTGGGAGAAAAGGCTGGGAAAGGGTCAGGCCACCCCTTTTTGGTGGTGGACGCTGGAAGGCTTAGGATCTGCTGGAACCAGCTGCATACATCTGCCTATGTCACTTCATAGACCTGCAGAACACGACATTTAAATGTTTTAATATTAGTACTCCATTGATATGAGACACTGTTGCTCCTGACAGCACCATGCACTTTCCCAAAAGTATGTTGGACACTGTTGTTGCTCCTTCTGGAGTTCACCCTCACTTCAGCCATGGCCTCTTGGGCAAGGAACTGCCCCTACCTTGACAACTGATCTGGACATGCGGTCCTATGTGCTTGCAGGAGACAAACAGAAGACTGCTGAACCTTGCCAAGTCAGGGTAAGACAGCCTTTCTTTCTCCCTGCTTTTGCTGTGATCTGTCAGGTACTCTTGGCCTTAGCCAAAACTGGCTGTACCAACATTGCTCTGAGACCTTGGGTGACTGTCCAGGTAGGTAGCTTGCTGTTTCTGTCTTCGAGGCATCTTTTGGAAGTTGCCCATCCGCACTTCCTGTCTACCCTAGTATTGCTATTTTCCTTCTCAGGTCTTGATGAGGTTGTAGATTAAACTATCACAACTATTATTCTCTCTTCCTAGTTAGATAGATTAGGTACTAGGCTTAAGCTTTCTAGCTTAGGATAACTCTATTGTAAACTCGTTATGTCTTCACCCTAGGACTAGATATGTAGGTGGTTTTGTTCTCAATTTTCTTTTTCTTAGAGCACACTTGTTATTCACTGTTTTGTATATAGTTTTGTATCAAAACCAAATCTTTTCTTTAGACTAAAAGGGGAGTTGTAGCGAGATATTCACCTTGTCTGCACCTGTGGCTTAGGCCATGCCCATTGGGGCTGAGACAGGGCCGAATGGGAGCTGGGAGAAAAGGCTGGGAAAGAGTCGGGCTGCCCTTTTTTGGTGGTGGACGCTGGAAGGTTTAGGATCCGCTGGAACCCGCTGCGTACATCTGCCTATGTTGTGAGTTATTTCTCCCTTAATAAACTTCTGTTCAGCCTAATTGTTTATCCTGATCCTTATTAAATCGCAATAGATTTGTATGACCCAACCTGGATAGCATAACCCTACAAGTGGAATGGGGGTGGGGGGATGGGAGGGGAGGGTGGCCAGGGTTCATGGCACAGGGGAAAGAGGGTAAGAGGGAGGGAGGTTTGAAGGAAGGGAGAGGAAACTGTGATCCACATGTAAAATATTTAAATTATATTATTAATAAAAAAGGAAAAAATGCTGTTGGATTAATTATACACACACACATATATATGTATATATACATATATATATATATATATTTAAAATGCTTTGACTTCAAAATTTAAGCCTAAGGACAAGTTACTGGGGAAAAGGATTTCTAATTTTGTTTCCACAGAAAATGAAAAGCTGTGGATTCCTTCCAGACTAATGAGGTTTGATCAAGCAAGACCTGCTGAAGCAACGTCAATGGGACAATGCAGACCATTGTCTACAATGCAGACCACTACAGCCAGGGTTTCTGCATCTTCTTAGGATTCCCCCATGACAGTGCCCCCTACCAGCAGGAAGCAGTTTGGAAAGAATGACGCCCAAATTCCCAAATATTGTTTATAAATGTTTGTTTTCATTTTAAAAAAAAAGGCATGTATAATTATGTCCAGCATAAAATAAATAAATGTTTAAAAAATAAAAAAAGAAAGAAATTAAGGACTTCCTAAAATTTAACAAGAATGAGCACACAATATACCCGAACTTATGAGACACTTTGAAAGCAGTGTTGTGAGAGAATTTCATTGCACTGAGTGCCCATATGAAGGAAACAGAGGATAGTCACATTAGAGCATTAACAGTGCAACTGAAAGCCTTAGAACAAAAAGAAGCAAACTCACCCTGGAGGAGTAGATGCCAGGAAATAATCAATTTGAGGGCTGAAATCAATAAAATAGAAACTAGGAATCAATACAAAAAATTAAGGCAACAAAGAATTGGATTTTTGAGACAATCAACAAGATAGACAAACCTTTATCCAAACTAACAAAAAAGCAGAGAGAGCACCTGCAAATTAACAAAATCAGAAACAAAAAGGGGAACATAACAACGAACACAGAGGAAATCCAGACAAGTTTGAGGTCATACTTTGAAAACCTGCACTCCACAAAATTTGAAAATTCAAAGGAAATGGGCAAATTTCTGGATAACTATCACTTACCAAAATTAAACCAAGAACAGACAAACAACTTAAATAGACTTGTAACCCCAATAAAATAGAAACAGTCTTCGAAAGCCTTCCAACCAAATAAAGCCCAGGTCCATATGGCTTCAGTGCAGAATTTTACCAGAAATTCAAGGAAAAGCTAATTCCAATAATACTCAAATTGTTCCACACAATAGAAACAGAAGGCACATTACCAAACTCTTTCTTCAAGGCCACAATCACCTTGGTACCCAAGCCTCACAATGACACAACTAAGAAAACTACAGACCAATATCTCTGATGAACATCGATGCATAAATACTCAATAAAATACTGGCAAACCGAATCCAAGAATACATCAGAGAAATCATCCACCATGACCAAGTATGCTTCATCCCTAGGTTGCAGGGATGGTTTAACAAAAATCTCTCAACATGATCCACCATATAAGCAAACTGAAAAAGAAAAACCATATGATCATCTCCCTACATGCTGAAAAAGCCTTCGACAAAATTCAACACCCTTTCATGATAAAGGTCTTGGAGAGATCAGGGATAACAGGATTAAACCTAAATATAATAAGAGCAATGTACAGTAAACCAACAGCCAACATCAAACTGAACGGAGAGAAGCTTAAGGCGATTCTTCTAAAATCAGGAACAAGACAAGTCTGTCCTCTCTCTCCATATCTCTTCACTAGTTCTAGGAGATCAAGGGGATCCATATTGGAAAGGAAGAATTCAAACTGTCTCTATTTTCAGATGAAATGATAGTTTACATAAGTGATCTAATAAACTCTTCCAGGCAACTCCTAGAGCTGATAAACACCTTCAGCAAACTAGCAGGATACAAAATAAACTCAAAAGAAATCCCCTTTATTCAGATGACAAAGAGGCTCAGAAAGAAATCAGATAAACATCACCCTTTACTATAGCCACAAATAACATAAAGTATCTTGGGGTAATGCTTACCAAACATGTGAAAGACCTATACAATAAGAATTTTTGGATTTAAAGAAAAAAATTAAAGAAGATACCAGAAAATGGAAAGATATCCCATGCTCATGGATAGGAAGGATAAATATAGTGAAAATGGCAATCTTGTCAAATGCAATCCCCATTAAAATCCCAGCACAATCCTTCACTGACCTTGAAAGAATAATAATCAATTTTATATAGAAACACAAAAGACCCAGGAGAGCCACAACAACCCCTGTACAATAGAATAACTTCAGGAAGCATCACCATCCCTGACTTTAAGCTCTACTACAGAGCTATAATTCTGAAAACAGCCTGGTATTGGCACAAAAATAGACAGATAGACCAATAGACTCTAATGGAAAGCCCTGATATTAATCCACACACCTATGAACACCTGATTTTCGACAAAGCAGTATACAATGGGGGGGGAGGAAAGCATCTTCAACAAATGGTGCTGGCACAATTGGATTGTGGTGTGTAGAAGACTGCAGATAGACCTATGTTTATCGCTATGCACAAAACTCAAGTCCAAATGGATCAAAGACCTCAACTTAAATCCAGCCACACTGAACATCTTAAAAGAGAAAGTAGGAGGTACCCTTGAACAAATTGGTATAGGAGACCACTTCCTGAACATAACTTCAGTAGCACAGACACTGAGATCCAACAATTAAAATATGGGACCTCCTCAGACTTAGAAGCTTCTGTAAGGATGCAGTAGACAAGACCAAACAGCAGTTCACAGACTGGGAAAAGATTTTTACCAATCCTACATCTGACAAAGGGCTGATCTCCAATATACACAAAGAACTCAAGAAACTAGTCAACAAAACACAATATAACTCTATTAAAAATGGGGTACAGAATTGAAGAAAGAATTCTCAATAGAGGAAATCAAAAAAGCTGAAAGACACTTAAGAAAGTGCTCAACATCCTTAGCTATCATGGAAATGCAAATCAAAAGAACTTTGAGATGCCATCTTACTCCTGCAAGAATGGCTGAAATTAGAATCATCAATGACAACTTATGTTGGAGAGGATGTGGAGAAAGGGGAACACTCCTTCACTGCTGGTGGGAGTGCAAACTCGTACAGTCATTTTGGAGTTCAGTATGGTGATTCCTCAGGAAAATGGGAATTAGTTTACCACAGGACCTGGCAATGCCCCTCTTAGGCATATACCCAAATGATCCACATTCTTGCAACAAAGACATGTGCTCACTTATGTTCATAGCAGCATTATTTGTAATAGCAAGAACCTGGAAGCAACCTAGATGCCCCTCAACTGAAGAATGGATAAAGAAGATGTGGCACATCTACACAATGTAATATTACTCTGCAGAAAAACAATAACGGAATTTTGAAATTTGCAGGCAAGTGGATGAAACTTGAAGAAACCATTCTGAATGAGGTAACCCAGTCACAAAAAGAAGAACATGGTATGTACTTGCTCATTTTAGAGCTAGAACAAAGGAGCACCAGCTTATAATTCACACTACTAAAGGAACTAGGATTCAAGGTATATTCTCAGAGGCTCATATATGGTCCCTCACAAAAGAGGAAAGAGACAAGTTCCCCAGAGCACATGGGAAGTGGGGGGACAGTAAATGGAGAGAGAAATGGGAAGATTGAGTCATGGTAAAAATAGAAAACAGAAAAGGGGAGAGAGAGAGAGAGAGAGAGAGAGAGAGAGAGAGGGAGAGAGGGAGAGAGGAAGAGAGGGAGAGAGGGAGAGAGAGAGAGAGAGAACATAAAAGAGGGAGCCATTATTGATTTGGAGAGAAAACTGAACCAAAAAAAAAAAAAGGTCTTGAGACATACAAGTCTGACTCCAATTAACAATTTGAGCAACCGTGGAAATGCTACCATAAATGCCTTTCCCTGATAGTGAGATTATCAACTAAATTATCCACCATCATGGAGCCCTCATCTAGTACCTGTAGGAAACAGAAGCAAACACTTATAACCAAACACTGAGTCCAACTAGAATCCAGATGCAGAGAGAGGGGACAAGGCCAGGTTGCAGAAACACACAAAGACAGCTGACCTGAACAAGGAGGAGCTAATGGGCCCCCCAGATTGATAGTTGGGAATCCAGCATGGGACTGACTCTGACCCTCTGAATATGGGTCTCAGCTAGAAGGACTGAGCAGTCTTGGGGACCTCAGACAGTAGAACCAGCATGTATTCCTGATGCACAAAAGGACTTTGGGGACACATCCCCCATGGAGGGATACTCCCTTAGCCTAGAGACACTAGAGAAGTCCTAGTCCCTAGATTCAAATATCTTGATAGATTTACATGACCCCACCTGGATAGCATACCCCTGTATGTGGAATGGTGGTGGGGGGATAGGAGGGGAGGATTGTCAGGGTGCATGTGAGGGGGGAATGAGGGTTAGTGCATTGGAGGGAGGGAGTGGGAACTGGGATCAACATGTAAAATTTTTAAATTATATTATTAATAAAATAAAAAGAAAAATGAAAAGACCCTGCTCATTATAAATACCAACCTTTGAACAGAAGTAGGTAACTTTTAGACAAGAAGGAAATATTCCTGATGTGGGCAGGAGGATGTCTTTTTTTGTGTTGATATGACATGTTCTTTTAAATGTTAATTTACTACAGTTTCTAACATTAGTCATAAAAATTATTCAAAAGTTAAAAAAAAAAAGAAAGAAAGAAGGAAAACTAGAGTTTCAGTCTTACTTCTTTTCATCCTATTCTCAGTTTAAAATATGCCATGCCTCCTTTCAGGGGTTCCCGGTGAGTGGCTTTGGTGTGGCCCTGGCAAGGATGGGTGTGGGGTAAGGAATTATGAAGCATTTCCCTCTGACATGAGTCAGCATCCTCTAATGTCCACAGGCTGGCATCTACTGGGATGGCTCTCAGTCTTGGGTCTACTTTCCTAAGTCCTCATCCCCAAACTGTGGTTCTCTGAGGTCATCTGCATGCTCACTCCATCCTGGGCTTTCAGAGGGAAGCTCTGGAGCTCATCTATCCTGACAGCACCCAGCTAGCCTTACCAAGACACAGCTACATAGACACCTGCCTCACTGACAGTGGAAACTGTGGTCTCTACACTCCCAGGATGCCCCTTCTCACACACAGTTTTGCCTTAGAAGAAATAATTTAATTCTTCTTTACAGGCTCTTGCCAATCAGGCTTCCTAAAGCTGACCTGTTGAATTCTGGACCCTTACCCTGGGAATGTCCTTTGTTTTGTTCACTAAATCACCTTTTCCTGTGAAGATATGAGAAACAAACATCCTTCTAACTCACTGCTTACTCTTTCTTAGTTTTTGCTTCTCAACAAGCCATTCCTTTAAATAGCATCCTCCTGTAATAGCAACACAAGGGTGTCCTCGCTGTACAGGCCAAGAAATGGTTAAGCAATGTCATCCCATTGTTCCTAACTAAACCAGCTGCATCAGAGAGCTGAAGGAAGAAGGGGGAGAGTGTGGAGCCAGGCCTACAGACATGCTCTGGCTCCTGGTATGCTCTCTTGCCTAGAAGACCTAGGCAAGTCTGCACTCAGCCATGTTTGCTTATTGTTCATGGCCTCCTCCTCTAGGAAGCCTCCTAGTATTCAAGAGTGCAGCCTCACTTCCTTCCTTAGCCTCAGATCCCTAGATCATTCTAGTGTCCAAGAGGAACTTCCAGCAGTAGGTTTGTCATTTTTAAACCAGTGTCTGGGACTGCCATCAAATATATTCACATATTAATGTTTTTGAGTGAGACACAAGTCCTTAGAAAGCAAGAACAGTTGTCATTGTTTTTGTCCTAGTCTCTAACTAGATTGGGTGTGAGATTCCTAAGGAATAATAAGCAAAAGCATGTTTATGCTCTGTGTCTACTATAAGAAATGGTGCTTTTGGCTGGATATGGCAGTGCATGCCTTTAATCTCAGCATTTGGGAGGCAGAGCTCTGTGAGTCTGAGACCAGCCTGGTCCACATAGAGAGTTCTGGGACAGTGGGACTATGTAGGGAGACCCTGCCTTAAAAATTAAAATACAGGAAAGGAAGGAAGGAAGGAAGGAAGGAAGGAAGGAAGGGCGGAGGGATAAAGAGAAGAAAGGAAGGAAGAAAAAAAAAGGATGGAAAAGGGAGGAAAGGAGGGAGGGAGGAAGAAAAGAAGGAAGGAATGAAATGCAGGAAGGAAGGAAGAAAGAAAGGCAGACAAACAGAAGGGCATTTAATTTTCTCACCTTGCTGAGACCATGTGCATTTTTGTAAAATTCGATAACCAACAGCAATAACTGAACCTGCAGAGTGTCCTACATCTGCAAGATAAGGTCTCTGTGCTGGACTAGCCCTGTTTCCTAGGCTTTATTAGCTTGCTCCTTCCTGCTCCAGGCCTGACATACCTGCTGTTCTTTCAGTCTCAAATGCTTTTCTCCAACTGTCCAGTGATGGGAGATGTTATTCTGTATATATGTTTCTCATACTGGTTAATAAAGCACTGTGGCCAATAGAAAACTAGATAGGCAGGGCTAGGTGCCCAGGAGGAGGAAGAGGAAGTAGTAGGAAGGGTCGAGATGTAGCCCAGGGAAGTAGCAGGACGCCAGCCACGGCTCCCCGATAAGACGACCACGTGGAAATACTTAGATAAGTAGAAATGGGTTAATGATTAAGACAGAGCTAGCCCATAAACAGTAATGGTAACTGGCCGACGGGATTGTATCAAATACAGAGTCTCTAAGTGTTATTTGGGGCACACGTGGCTGGGGGACCATGGCGGCAGGACCGGGAGGCTGGCGGGGAGGAACCTGCTGTAACATAATGGTGTCAGAAGGTGGGATTGAGAACTTTCGCTTAAAACTTAACAAAAGCTTAAAAAATAGTTTTTAGAAACAAGGGAACAGAGACTTCTTGGTAGCAGCATTTTCTTGATTGGATTTGTTTTGCTGTAGACAGAGATTTGCACGGCTCCTTTAAGGGAAGTTTCCAAAATTAGCATAAGCGGCAAAAAGCCGCCTGGCTTTTAAAGAGCTCTGCTAACAATTCATTGGTGTGTAGGAGAGCTGCAATAAAGGTTTACACTGTGTTTTTAAAAATACGCTGGCTTGGGAGAGAAAAAGAAACAGGATACAATGGTTTAAAAAAAGAAAAAAGGAAGTAGAATTAATCCTAGTACTCGGCAGACAGAGGCAAGCAGATCTCTGTGATTTCAAAGTAAACCTGGTATGGAGTGAATTCCAGGACAGATAAAAGTTACACAGAGAAACCCTGTCTCAAAATATGCAAAAATAGAAGTAGAATAAATAGAGTAATAAGAAAGCCACGTAAAGATGGAAAACACAGAGAGATTTTGGATACTATACACACTTCTGTTGTCTTTAAATTATTTAATTGCTGAGAAAATAACTACTGATAAAAGAAATGCTGCTAGATTAATTCAATTTATATATTTTAAAAATGCTTTGACTCCAAATTTTAAGACTAAGGACAAGTTACTGGGGAAAAGGATTTCTATTTTTGTTTCCACAGAAAATGAAAAGCTATGGATTTCTTCCAGACTTATGTGGTTGATCAAGCCAGACCCCCTGAAACAATGCCCTAGGTGATCCAACATTCAAAGCAGTTGAGACAAAGCCTTGCAGACTACAGCCAAGATTTCTGCGTCTTCTTTGGACCTCCATGACAGCGCCCTCTATCAGCAGGAAGTAGTTTGGAAAGAACGACGCCCAAATTCCCAAATATTGTTTATAAATGTTTGTTTTCATTTAAATGGACTTGGTTATAAATGGCTATAACCACAAACAATCTTTTTAAAGGTAAAAAGGGAATTATGGTATAGATATGAATACTTTGCTTTGGAATGGATTTTCTTTTATTGATACAATTTAAGGTCAATTTTGTAATATGTATATTTCTCCTCTTGTTTAGGTATTGTGTTTATATAGCTCATTTAGAAATGTAATGTATAATTTAGTACAGATTAGAGAGTTACCTATGATAGTTAAAACTTAGAGTTAAGTTAGTTTGGATTTCAAGATATGCAGAGATGTATTTGAGATGAATAGGCATTCTTCAAACCTTTCAAAGACCTACAGAATATGGCATTTAAAATGGTTTAGGGATTTTCTTGACAGTGAGGCACAACTGCTCCTGGTAACACCACCTACAGAAGAAAGGAAGATGGACATCGAAGAAACACATTATGAAGTTTGCTTCTAATATGGCAAGACTAGCCATTTGAGCAAGGTACTTCTCTTGTCTAAACTGTTTGACTTTATGTTGTAGAAACTGGACATGCAGGACCCACAAAAAGGTGACTGCTGATGCAAGATGGACATTGCTACAGGATTCCTGCTTCATGGAAGAGGCTGCCAGACAGCCAGACAGTCTACAGGACACAGAGAAAAATGACTGACACACTGTCAATACAGGTGGACAGTTTAAAGTTTCCTGCTTTGTTGAGGAATCTGGAGACACACTATGGCCTATGGGCTGAAGATGGAACATTACAGAAGAACTTCGGGTGACTGACCAGGCAATGCATTGTCTCTGTCATTTCTAGAGTTTATATATTATCCTTCTATGGTCTTTGATGGAGTTGAAGACAGGTAGTTATGACTATAGTTTTCCTTAGTTAGGATTAAAGATAAGTTACATATAGGACTTTGGACTCACAAAGATAGGATAGATGATATTTTCTTTAAGTTTTACAAAATGTTAATGGACTAAATATTGTTTACTGTGATTCTTATTTGATAACTGTTGTATGGTACATTTTGCTATGTTAAGGTTAAACCCCTTCTTTTACTTTAGACAGAAAAGAGGAGATGATGGGAGATGTTATTCTGTATATATGTTTCTCATACTGGTTAATAAAGCACTGTGGCCAATAGAAAACTAGATAGGCAGGGCTAGGTGCCCAGGAGGAGGAAGAGGAAGTAGTAGGTGGAGTCGAGATGTAGCCCAGGGAAGGAGCAGGACGCCACCCGTGGCTCCCCGATAAGACGACCACGTGGAAATACTTAGATAAGTAGAAATGGGTTAATGATTAAGGCAGAGCTAGCCCATTAACTATAATGGTAACTGGACAACAGGATTGTATCAAATACAGAGTCTCTGAGTGTTATTTGGGGCTGGCGCGGCTGTGGGCCCACGTGGCCGCAGGACAGGGAGGCCGGCAGGGAGACCTGCCGTAACAGTCCAGTTTGCAAAATTTTAACCTCCCTTTCCCTATTGATTCCTATCTAAATACACACAGTGCACTCACTAGGGCCTATCAGAAGCCCTTTAGGCACACAGTGCACAAACACAGGCTGTGGGTTCTGCTCTCAGGACCTTGTCTCCTCTCTCATGAGCTCCAGGGGAGATGGCAGGTTGCTTTTTATCCCGAAGCATCACTGTGGTTGAATTTTGTTCATGCTGGACTTTACTCCCTGGAGGAGGGGCAGTGATGCTGTAGCTGCTGCCCAGTGGAGGAGCCTTTTGGGGTTGTCATTGGCCAGGAAGGACCATGTTAGGAAATGGCAGGTGAAGGTCTGGCACCAGCTCAGTGTTGAATTGGTCAACATATTCTGTTGACTTTTATTTCCTTATCTGCTTTTGCAGAAGTGAACTGATTAGGATTTTGAAGATCACAGCATTACCTAGCTTTTTTTAGCTAACATATTACCATAGCTCGTGTTTCCTTAGTTTCTGAAATACTCTCCCTCAAATTTCCCATTTGACAAAGTTTGCTATTCTAGTTCTCTGGTAACTAATGAGTTGATTAATAATGGACATAAGTTTTCTTTATTCCAGCATTCAACTCCAATCTATTTCTTTGGTAATTATTGTGCCATGACACTTCAAGGGTTTCATAGAGTCTCCCAGGCCCCAGCAGTGCATTTGAGCAAGACTACCCCAGAAAAAGAACAGTGCCACAGTTATTATCTTCTGAGAAGCTAGGCCATGATCTTGTTCATCAAAGAAATTTCTTTTTCTCTGCTGAGACTTGGCAAATAATTCATAGAAAGCAGAGGCACTCATGGCAATGAAGCAAGTTTGGCCTCTTTGCTAGGGAGAAAAAATCATGAGTGTTAAATGCCTGACTTCCACATTCATATGTTCTCCTATATCTATATTAGTTACTATATTAGTAAAAAGGATGACTGCTCACCAAGGAAAAATTTAGTTTTCTCCAATGGAGTCCTACTGGGATTACAATTAAGAGCAGGTCAACACAAAAATGAACACAATGCTTTGTTTGTCTCATGTAATTTGTCTGAGCATTATTTTATTATATTTTTACATTACAGGACTTTTGCTTCTATAGTATGGCATCTGGCTTTGTCATTCTGGAATTTCTGTGTGTTCAAATGTGTGTGTTTCGGTGTCTGTATGTGTTTCTTATGTTTTTTTTCTTTGACTTTTTTTCCCATTTGTTTTGTCCTATTCTAGTTTGTTGTTGTTATACATCTATTTATATTCTAATGAGAGAAAGAAAGGGGGTGAATTTTGGGTGGTCTTGGATGTGAAGAGGATCTGAAAGGAGTTGGGAGAAGGAAAACCATAGTCAAAATATATAAGAAATTATTTTTCAATAAAAAATTAAAATAAAATGAAATCACGAGTGAGCTTTTGAGAGATTGAAGACTCTACTTCCAGAGTATTCTTTCTGATTCCCAGATGTCTGTCTGACCATCTTTGGAAATTGCTTGATTCACATAACTCGCAAGGTGTTTAACTGATGGCAATTTTGTCTGAGGGGCCAAGGCTTGAGGATATTTGATGGCTATAGCTTAGGGAATACGACTGGCCAGCCATGCTGTTACATATCTCATGTCTGGGATAACCATGACATAGGGTTACATGCTCCAAAATGTCACCAGAAACCTTCCTGTAAGTGGTGGTGGGGTGGTAGTCACTTTTTGGCTAGCTGTAACAATCACTCCAAGGAGAAGTCAGTCTACCATTGTTGTTGTTTTGCAGTTGCTAGGGCCTAAGAAACACAAACACGAGATTGAGCGCCCACGTGGAGTTTATTGAGAGAGGGGAGAGGAAAGGGGGTAGCTGGTGGCCAACCAAAAGCGGGGAGAGAGAGAGAGAAAGGGAAAGGGGGGCCCCAGAGAGAGCAAGAGAGGGAAGCAAGAGAGAGAGGGACAAGAGAAACAAGAGAGAGAGGTGTGCTTGGCGCACTTGCTTTAAAAGGGGAGCTTGCGCAGGCATAACCCAGTCTCTGCAGCCAGGTAGCTTGGGTAGGGGGGCTGCGTAACCCAGTCTCCGCCCAGCCAGGTAAGGCCTGACGTAGTGATTACACGTCCCGCCCATCAGAGGCGGGGCCCACAGACTGCCGAGCCTCAACAACCATGGTGGTGAGGGTACTTTTTTTTTTTTTTTTTATTTCTGTGGAAGTAGACAAAAAACTGAAAGAAGAGGGAAGCTGACATTAAGCTGGCTTTTTCATTTCCCCCTTTTAGTCCATCTGGAGCCCCAGTCTATGGGATGGTGCCTCTCACATTCAGGGTGGATCTTTCCTCTCCATCTTCTCTTAATGCAGCCTCACTTTATATTTGAAGCCACACAGCAGGAAAGATGAGTTCAGCCCAAAATTCCTTTAGTTAGTTTCCCCTCACCTTTTTCTTTTTGGCAAAATTACACTTATTGATTGTTTGTTTGTTTGAAATCAGCATACACAGTAAGAGGCTTCATTGTGGTGTCATCATCCATACTTCCTTTGGGTTAATTCTTCTGGGTTGGTTCCTCTCCAAAGATTTCAGATTACAGGTTCAAGTGGGACAGATTGTTCTGTTGACTACGTGATTTATTCTGAGAGTCATTAGTACCTTGGAAAGCACAAAGGGGTCTCTCAGCAGAGCTCAGGTTCATGTGCCAGAATGGTGGCCTGTCTTATAGGATTCAGAGAGACACCATGCCATAATGCCCATAGTACATTTTTGCTTTGGCCTTTAGTTGATATTTGTTCATCATATGAGACGTACTACTTGCAACTGTTGACAACTGGAGGTTCTTGGTAAGCTCCTTTGCAAAGGTGAGCATTACAGAGTCATGACAGCCACAAGTAGAGTGTCTGGTATTTCTTCTTTATCAGCTGTGAGGAGAGAGAGCAGGAGAGGCTGCTGCTGGTGCATAGCCCAGAGTCCAAAGGTAACAGCCCTAACTCCTGTCCATCTACCTCCCATGTCACCAAGTAGCATTCTTGAATGGGTTTGTTTTCTCTGCCAATTAAAGAACAGAAAGGCAGAAAAATATCACTGACAAGCAACAACCGATGAGTTTTATTAAAGGTGAAGCACAGATAGACAGAAAGACAGAAAGGCTGCCTGTGGAGGAGAGAATAGGCAAGTCTATCTTTCTGGCGGAGAGCTTGGGTGGGTTATAAGTGGTTTTGGAGGGTGGGAGTGGATCCCTTCTTAATTTAGGATTCACAGGTTTAGACAAAGAAAGATGAGCGGATAGACACACAACTTTAGGAAAACGTGTCTATCCAACTTTGAACATATATGACTTGGACAGTCAGAAGGTTAGGGTGCACTGCTGGTGGGAGAAAAAGCCTGCAAGTTCTTTGACTCTGATCAGGAGGAAGAAGAAGCAGCATGTCATCTTCATTTATCTCTCTGTGGCCCCTTTCCCTATCTCTCTAACTCTTAGCCTCCTGGTAGTATTCACCTCCTGATTTTTTCATCACATTATACTCCTTGTGTTTGTCAATGGAAACCAAGTAGGTGACACTATATATAGCACTGGGGATGGAACAAGGAAGCAAGGGCCAAGGACAGTGTGTGGAGGTGGAAGGCCCTGCAGTCATACTTGACAAAAACACATCATATCAATGTTTGTGTACATTCAGTAAATGGTCCGTGGGCACTGGCTGCTTTGAGAACCCTGGAGCCCTAAACTAAGCTCTCAGATCCCACCCCCTTGCCACATCCATCTCCACAGGTCAGCACACTGCAAATTCCTCTTTGGCTCCTTCAGATGCAGCCTTCAAGCTCTGAAAGCAGTGACATGTATGGTGAGAGAGGAGGTGAACAGGGGTGAGCTTGGTATTCATAAACAAATAAGAGGCAGCCAACCATGAGAGGTCATGCATGACTTCCATCTGCCAAACCACCAGCATCAGCAATCAGTTCTGGGAACTGAGTGGGTGAAAAATAAAAATGAGCTGTTGGCTCTAGGGAGGCTCTGATGGCTTCTTAAAAAGATTCAAGTTATTTGTGCCTTTCTGTATCCTAATTGCATTCTGTCAGGTTGCTGTCTGCAGGTATTGTAAGAACCCACATGAGTAGATCAAGGTGAACAGACCATTCCATTAGTCTACAGGCCTTACAGAAGGGGCTGAATGAACAGGGGGAGCTCAATTCCACTCCCTGTTCTTGCCCAGAATGTGTGTTTTTCCACGTGGTGCCTTGTGGGTATTCATCTTTGGCTTTACAGAAGGGGCTGAATGAATAGGGGGAGCTGTGCTCAATTCCACCCCCTGTTCTTGCCAAGAATGTGTTCTTTCTCACCTGGTGCCTTGTGTGTATTCATCTTTGTAGCAGGTACAGTGTAAAGAAGTTACTATGTAGCAGGTACAGAGTTACTTCTCTACTTCAGTGATTAAACATGATGACCAAAAGGAACTTAAATATTTTATTTTGTCTTATGTTTCTAGGGGTATAAGAATCCATTGTGCTGAGGAGGCATGGCAGCAAGTGGCAGGCATGGTAACAGGAGCAGTTAGCTGAGAGCACACATCTAGCACAAAGCAGAGAGGACAAAATGTAAATGACAACTATCTTTAAGCTCTCAAAACCCACTCTCAGTGACATGCTTCCTCCATCAGGGCCATATCTCCAAACTCTTCCCAGGCAGCACCACCAATGGGGATCACATGTTCAAACACTCAAGTCTGTGGAAACCACATTGAAACCACCACATATAGTCTGTATTGCTGTCCTCCCTTAACCCAACCTCTAAATCTTTCTTTTCTTCTATATTACTTCCTTTAAGAGGCCTGCCTATACTTTCCACCTGGAAGTCCATAACCCATTCCCAGGATCAATTCTCATTGCTTGCCTGTCAGTCTATATCTTGTTTTTTCTGTATTGTGAAGCTATGAACTGAATGTATCCCTTCAAAATTCTTATGTTAAACTAGGTGTGGTGGTGAATGTCCGTGATTCCAGCATTCAAGAGGTTATGGCATGAGGATGGCAAGTTCAAGACAACCTTGGACTATCTAGTAAGGCCTTATCTTAAAGTATCAAGGGCTAAAGATAAAGGTCAATGGGAGGGACTGCCAATGATGCCTGAGTGCTATGTCCAATTCAGCTCCCAGTGACAGACATGAGTGGAACAGTGAGGGAATGTTGAAAAGACAAGTACACAGACAGACAAAAAGCTGGGTCAGGTGTTCTGAACTCAAGCAGAGAAAAACCACAGAAAACTAGAAATTCAGTGTGTTTATTATATACAGTTGAACAGAGGCTTGGTTATTACCTGCAGATAAACAAGAAGGTGGGCTTATGGTATCCTGCTGGCTCAAGGAGTCAGGGTTAGCTAATGACACTTAAGCAGATACTGTAGCAGAGCAGTCTGCAGGCCATATGTGTCCAGAAAGAAACTATGGTGGACATTTGCTGCACACATTCTCAACATCCAAACATGGACTAGAAAGGAAGGCTTTGTCATTTCCCCATTGGTCTGTAGCATGTGTCTATCAACAACACATATTCACTTCACTCACAACTTCACACTCAGGACTGTCTCAACTCCTTGCATCCAGGGCTCTAGGCTCCATGCCAGAACTCCAAAGGAAGGTATTTGGGAAGTTAATGCAGCACAAGGAGTGAGCCTTGTGAATATAATTAGAGCCTGTAAGAACAGTTAGAAAGCCAGCTCTCCTCCATTGTTTGAGGAGGGAACACAGCTGTCTACAAGCCAGGAAATGGCCCCAGCAGACATTATTAGCTTGCTAGTGCTTTGATTTGAAAAGTCCCAGACTCCAGAGCTGTGAAAATTCAGTGTCTGTTGTGTATAATTGCCTGATGTGTGGCAGCCTAAGCTGGATGAGGACGTGTGGCTATTTTGAGACCACATGAGATTATTCCTGATTTGGGGTCTTTAAAGGCAAACACTCATCCCAAGGCACATTTATAAGTAAAATAAAATAAAACAAAAACCAAGAGGAGAGCACCTGAGCTGACAGGTATAGCCCACTGTGAACCCTTCTGTGGTCAGGTTGCCATGTCTTAGGGCCTTGTTTTTCTCTCTTCCTTTTTCCACCACAGAGTAGCAGTGCTGACTTTCCTTTAAACTGAACTCCTTAGGCATGGAGTTCAGTTCCATGCCTAAGCACTGGCCCCAATATTGCTCAACTCTGTTTGAAAGCCAGTCAGAAAGTGATCCTCAGGGTGCCCCCTCACTCCTGCTCCATCATCACAAGCAGCTCCTTGGAATGTTACATCCAAAGGTTGATGGTCACATCCAGGTCATTGGACACCTCCCTCTCTGTCTCATTCCCATATACCTGCTTTTCTGTCTCTGCTAATCTGGAGCAGGGCTGGTGGCCTCTGCATCTTTCACTTCCACTCCTGCCTGTTTGCCTGTTCCTGACTTACCCCCATCCTCACCATGTTGTACTCAGTGGATGAGATAGTTTCTTGCTGAGGTCTATGAAAGGACTTCAAATTCTAACTCTAAGGAAGAAACTGTGCCTGTGGTACCCATCATTTTTACAATGTATACTATGGCTCCCTGCCAGCTCATTTTATCTTGATTAGAAGGGATGGAAGAGGAAAGATCAAAGGATTCTAAAAGATATCTGAAAAAGGAGGGATGCTGTCAGAAAAATAAAGAGAACTTTCAAACTTTTTCCTTGAGTATCAAGTATCAGACATCTGAAATTCAGCTTTGCAAATTTTAAGAACTGGAGAATTTGTATAAGAAAGTGGGTTTCAGCTGTGGAGTTTAATAAGAAGGTAGGTTTATAATTAAACACATCCCTAACTGGTCCAAAATTGAAGGGCATCTCTATAAAGATGCACAGTACCTCAGTGTTGCACTGAATTTTATGTCTGTGACATTTGTCATTCATAGATATTTGTTGCTGCTGTGTTTATATGCTATCTTGAGTAGAAATGGTTTATAAATACACCACCTGTATCCTGCCTTCCCCTCACCATTTGTCCTGCTCCAAGTGAGCCTTGGGCCAGAGTGCAGGTCCGTCCATTAACCCCTCCACCTCCTTGGAACTTCCTGGGTCTGCTATGAGCTCACTGGGCATGCCTATCCTCAAGGGAACACCTCTGCACTTTGCCAGAGGTGAGACTGGAACCAGTTCAGGCCAAATCCCCCTCACATCCTTCCCTGGGAACTCCCTGGGTTAGCGCCACATCTTGCTCCCCCATATAACCTGGTCCTGGATAGTACAGTCCAAGTACTCTGCTCCATACACCTACCCAGATCCTGCATTCCCCTCACCCTTGGTCCTGCTGGGCTCACAACTCTTGGTGATCATTGGGCCAGAATTCGGGTACAACAACCCCTCCACCTCCAAGGAACTTCCTGGGTCTGCTCTGAGCACACTGGACCCCACTATCCATAAGGGACCACCTTGAGGCTGCACTCGGTTGATCTTTGAACCCCATAGCCTGTCCTCTGCTGGAGGAGAGACCTCCAAGAGATCATGGATCATCCAGAAATGCAGACAACAAACTCCTGACCCACCTACACACACTGGAAGAGCAGGGTAGAGAGAGACAGAGACAGAGTCTCCAACTGCACCCACTAGAAGAAGCAATTGAAAGGTGGCAACACAAGAAAACACCCAACAATAGAAGGACCAGTATGATCACAACAGAATCTAGGGACTCTCCACCAACTAGACCTTAACACACCAAAGCAGATGAGAAGAAGAAAATGACTTAAAAAATAATTTCATAAAAATGATAGATAACATGAGAAAATCCCTTTAAGAAATTGAAGAAAAAACAAACAAAAATTGGAAGAAACAGAAGAAAAGACCAAGCAAAAATGCAAGAAATGTACAAATCTCTTAAAGAAAGTAGGGAAAGACAAGAAAAACAATAATCAAACAGATGAAGGAAACAGTTCAAACAGTTCAAGACCTGAAAACTGAAATAAAGACAATAAAGAAAACCCAAACTGAAGGAATGCTGGAAGTAGAAAACCCGGGTAAATGATCAGGAACTACAGATGTAAGAATAACCAACAGAATACAAGAGATTGAAAAGAGAATCTCTGGCGCTGGAGATAAACTAGAGGAAATAGATTCATCAGCCAAAGAAAATCTTAAATCCAACAAATGCTTAAGACATAGCATCCAGGAAATGTGGGATACTGTGAAAAGACAAAACCTAAGAGTAATAATCATAGAAGGAGGCAAAGAAGCCCAGCTCAAAGGGGCAGAAAGCATATTCAACAAATCAATGAAGAAATCTTTCCCAATCTGAAGAAGGACATGCCTATGAAAGTACAAGAAGCATACTGAACACCAAATAGACTGGACCAAAAAAAAAAAAAAAAAAAAAACAAAGTCTCCTCAAAATAATCAAAACATCTAACATATCTAACATACAGAACAAAGAAAGAATATTAAGGGAAGTGAAGGGAAAAGGCCAGGTAACATATAATGGCAGACCAATGAAAATTACACCTGTCTTCTCCATGAAAACTCTCAAAACCAGAACGTCCTGGATAGATGTTCTACAAATACTAACAGTCGACGGGTCCCAACCCAGGCTACAATACCCAGCAAAACTCAAAATCAATAAGACAGAGAAAACAAGATATTCAATGACAAAGCCAGATTTTCACAATACATATCCATAATTCCAGCCCTACAGAAAGTTCTGGAAGGAAAACTCTAACCCAAGGAAGTTAACTACACTCACAAAGACAAAGACATAGATAATCTCACTTCGACAGAATTCAAAAGAAAAAGTGGGGCAAATATACTCACATTACCACCACCAACAACAAATCTAAAACAAACAAGAATAATCAATGGTCCTTACTTTCCCTCAACATTAATGGTCTTACCTCGCCTATAAATAAGACACAGGGTAACAAAATAAAAATGACGACAGAATCCTTCTGCTACATACAAGAAACACATATAAGCTTCAAAGACAGACATTACCTCAGGGTTAAGGGTTGGGAAAATATCTTCCAATCAAATGGACCCCAAAAGCAAGCAGGTGTAGCTATCCTAACATCTAACAAGTTAGATGTCAAACCAAAATTAATCAAAAGAGACGAAGAAGGTCAGTTTATATTCATCACAGGAGAAAGCCATCAACAAAAAGTCTCAATTTTGAGCATCTGTGCCCCAAATACAAAGGCACCCACATTCATAAAAGAAACACTACTAAAACTTAAAGTTCACATAAAACCTCACACACTCATAGTGGGAGACGTAAACAACCCACTCTCACCACTAGATAGGACCACCAGACAAGAACTTAACAAAGAAACAAAAGAACTAACAGAAGTTATGTCCCAATTGGGCTTAACAGACATCTATAGAACATTCCATCCAAACATAAAAGATTATACCTTCTTCTCAGCTCCACATGGAATCTTCTCTAAAATTGACTGCACACTAGGCAACATAACAGATGCAAAAAAAAAAAAAAATTGGAATAGCCATATGTATCTGATCAGCCCACTATATTTTAAAGTTGGAATTCAACAACAACACAAGTTGCAGAAACCCTACAAACTCATGAAAACTGAACAATGCACAATTGCACCATTCCTGGGTCAAGGAAGAAATAAAGAAATTAAAGGTTTCCTAGAATTCAACAACAATGAAGACACAATATACCCAAATTCATGGGATACATTGCAAGCAGTGCACTAAGTGCCCATATAAAGAAAATGGAGAATAGTCATATTAGAGAATTAAAAGCAGAAGTGAACACCTGAGAACAAAAAGAAGCAAACTCACCCCAGAGAAAGAGACTCCAGGAAATAATCAATTTTAGTGATGAAATCAATAAAGTAGAAACTAGGAAAACAATACAAAGAATCAATGTTTTAAGGACTTGGTTTTTTGAGAAAATCAAAAGATAGACAAACCTTTATACACAGAACATGCAAATCAACAAACTCAGAAATGAAAAGGGAAACATTATAACTGACACTGAGGAAATCCAGAGAATTTTCAGGTCATACATTGAAAACCTGTACTCCGCCAAGTTCAAAAATTCTAAGGAAATAATCAAATTTCTGGAGAGCTATCACTTACTAAAATTAAATCAAAAACAAATGAGCAACTTAAATATACCTATAACCCCTAATGAAATAGAATCCAATGAAAAAAAAAAGCCCAGGGCCAGTTGGCTTCAGTGGAGACTTGTGCCAGAAATTCAAAAAAGAGCTAATACTAATACTCCTCAAATTGTTCCACACAACAGAAGCAGAAGGTTCCTTACCAAACTCTTTTTATGAGGCTACAATTACCTTGGTACCCAAGCCACACAAAGATATGACTAAGAAAGAAAACTACTGACCAATATCCCTCATGAATATTGATGCAAAAATATTCAATAAAATACTGGCAAATCAAATGCAAGAACCCCTCAAAGAAATCATCCACCATTACCAGGGATGGTTCAATATATGAAAATCGATTAATGTGATTCACCATATAAACAGACTGAAAAAGAAAAACCACATGACCATCTCACTAGATGCTGAAAAAGCCTTTGACAATATCCAACACACTTTTATGACAAAGGTCTTGGAGAGATCAGGGATAGCAGGAATATGCCTAAACATACTAAAGGCAGTATTCAGTAAACCAACAGCCAACATCAAACTGAATGGAGAGAAGCTTAAGGCAATTCCTCTGAAATGAGGAACAAAACAAGGCTGTACACTCTCTCCATATCTCTTCGTTATTTTACTTGAAGTTCTAGCTAAAACAATAAGACAATAAAAGGAGATCAAAGAGATACAAATTGTTAAAAAAGAAGTCAAATTGTCATTATTTGCAGATGATATGATAGTTTATATAAGTGATCAGATATAATCTACCAGGGAACTCTTACAGCTGATAAACACATTCAGCAAATTAGCAGGATATAAGATTAACTAAAAAAAAAATCACTAGCCCTACTATATACAGAAGATAAAGGGGCTTCAAAAAAATCATAGAAACATCCCCCTTTATAATATACACAAACAACATAAAGTATCTTTGGGTAACACTTACCAAACAAGTGACGGACCTATATAGCAATAATTTTATGTCTTTAAATAAAGAAACTAAAGAAGATACCAGAAAATGGAAAGATCTCCCATGCTCTTGGATAGGTAGCATCAGCAGTAAAAAAATGGCAAAAAAAAAAACCCCAGTAAAAATTGCCAAAAGCAATATATAGATACAGTGCAATCCCCATCAAAACCCCACCACAATTCTTCACTGACCTTGAAAGCACAATACTCAACTTTATATGGAAAACAAAAGAGCCAGGATAGCCAAAAACAACACTGTATAATGAAAGAACTTCAGTGGGCATCACCATCCCTGACTTCAAGCTCTACTATAGAGCTACAGTCCTGAAAACAGCTTGTTATTGGCACAAAAATAGACAGGTAGACCAATGGAATTGAATCAAAAATACTGATATTAACCTACTCACCTACAAACATCTGATTTTTGACAAATCAGCTAAAAGTATATAATGGAAGGAGGAAAACATCTTCAACAAATGGTGCTGGCACAACTGGGTGATGGTATGTAGAAGACTGCAGATAGACCCATATCTATCACCATGCACAAAACTCAAGTCCAAATGGATCAAAGGCCTCACCATAATTCCAGCCCCACTGAACCTCTTACCAGAGGGAAGTAGCTGTGGTTTGATCGAGCAAGACCTTCTGAAGCAACGTCAATGGGACAATGCAGCCTTACAGACCACTACAGCCAGGATTTCTGCATCTTCTTAGGATTCCCCCATGACAGCGCCCCCTTCCAGAAGGAAGCAGTTTGGAAAGAACTACACCCAAATTCCCAAATATTGTTTATAAATGTTTGTTTTCATTTAAAAAAGGGGGGGAGCATGTATAATTATGTCCAGCATAAAATAAATAAATGTTTAATAAATAAATAAATAAAAAGAAAACCAGAAGGAGTTGGGATGGGGGACTGGAGAGGCAGAACAGGGGAGGAGAGGAGGGAGAGAGAACTGGGATTTACTTGTAAAACAAGCTTGTTTTAAATTTAAATTAAAACAAAAAGGAAAACAAAAAAAAAAAAAAGAGGGAAGTAGGAGGGACCCTTGAACAAATTAGTACAGGAGACCACTTTCTGAACGTAAAACCAGTAGCACAGACACTAAGATCGACAAGTAATAACTGGACCTCCTCAAACTAATAAGCTTATGTAAGGGAAAGGACACAGTTGACAAGACCAAACAGCAGCCCACGGACTGGGAAAAGATCTTCACCCACCCTACATCTGACAGAGGGCTGAGCTCCAAAATATACAAAGAACTCAAGAAATTAGCCGCCAAAACACCAAATAACCCTATTAAAAATGGGTACAGAACTGAAGAAGGAATTCTCAATAGAGGAATCCAAAATGGCTGAAAGACACTTAAGAAAGTGCTCAACACCTTTAGCCATCAGGGAAATTCAAGGCAAAACAACTGAGATATCATCTTACTCCTGTCAGAATGGCTAAAATTAGCACCACTGACAGCTTATGCTGGAGAGGATGTGGAGAATGGGAACATTCCTCCACTTCTGGTGAGAGTGCAAACTCGTACAGCCATTTTGGAGATCAGTATGGCAGTTCCTCAGGAAAATGGGAATCAGTCTACCATATGACCTGGCAATTCCATTCTTAGGCATATACCCAAATGATCCACATCCATGCAACAAAGACTGTTCAACTATGTTCATAGCAACATTATTTGTAATAGCAAGAACATAGATGCCCCTCAACTGAAGAATGGATAAAGAAGATGTGGCACATTTATACAATGGAATACCACTTAGTAGAAAGAAACAATGAAATCTTGAAATTCACAGGCAAATGGATGGAACTTGAAGATACCATCCTGAATGAGGTAAACAAAGTCACAAAAATAGGAACACGGTATGTACTCACTCAAGTATGGATTTTATTAATAGAGCAAAAAATTACCAGCCTATAATTCACACCACCAGAGAAACTAGGATACAAGGAGGAAACTATATAAGAGATTCATATAAAGTCCCTCACAGAAAGGAACATGATCTCCTGAGTATATTGGGACGGAGTTAGCAGAATGGGAAAGGGAGGAAAGAAGAACATGTGGGACCAGGAAGATTGAGTCAGGTGACAAATAGATCAAAAATAGAGCAAAAAGTAAGAGATACCATAATATAGGGAGCCATATAGGTTTGAAGAGAAAACTGACTCCAGAAAAATGACCAGAGACCAACAAAGATGAACCCAATTAACAATCTGAGCAATAATGAAAAGGCTACCTTAAATGCCCTTCTTTGATAATGAGATTGATAACTAACTTATATGCCGTCATATAGCCCTCTCATTTAGTAGCTGATCGAAACAGAAGCAGACACACACAGCCAAACTCCTGGAATCCAGTTGCACACAAGGAGGAGTGATAAGAATCAAGACCAGCCTACAGAAACCCACAGAGATAGCTGATGTGAACAAGGTGTAGCTCATGGACCCCTTGTTCAGGTCAGCATTGGACCGACTCAGACCCCCTGAACATGGGTCTCAGTTAGAAGACCTGAGCAGTCTAAAGGACCTCTGACAATGAAAACAGTATCCCTAGTGCAAGAAAGGACTTAGGGAGCACATTTCCCATGGAGGGATACTCCCTTAGACTAGAGGCAGGAGGGAGGGCCTAGTCCCTACTCCAAATGACTTCACAGATTTTTATGATCCCTCCTGGAAGGCATCACTCTCCCTTTAGAGTGGGGTGGGAATGGGATGGGAGGGGTTCAAAGCATGGGATGGAGGGAGGGATAGGGAACTGGGATCAATACGTAAAATAAGAAAAACAATAATAAATATATGAGCCTATCAGAGACATTTCTCATTCAAACCAACACAACCTGTCATGAAAAAAAAAAAAAGAAAGAAAGAAAGAAAGAAAGAAATTACAAGACACATTGAAAAACAAAGAACTAATTTGAATGAAACTGAATAAGAATAAGAGCCACAGCCAGATAGGTGTTCAAAACTAGTCAGACCAGAAAATTAAAGGAAACACAACACACACACACACACACACACACACACACACACATGCGTGCACGCACAGAGAGAGAGAGAGAGAGAGAGAGAGAGAGAGAGAGAGAGAGAGAGAGAGAGAGAGAGAGAGAGAACTGTTATTAATATGACAGTCATTGCCTACTGAGTGTTAAACCTAAGGCTCCATATGCAGGCTGAGTAAGCACTCCTCTACCACTGAGTCATATTCCTGTCTCTTTTATACACACACACACACACACACACACACACACACACACACACACATAACCCTAACCCTAACCCTAACCCTAATGTGTGTGTGTGTGTGTGTGTGTGTGTGTGTGTGATTTTGTAAGTTGCCCAAGCTGGCCTTGAACTTGCTCCTCTTTTGGGCCCTGGGTAGCTGGAGTAACTAACAGGCCTATGTTCCCCAAACCCAGCTGCTAACTATTTTAATGGAAAAAGGAGACAGTACAAAAAAGCACATGGATACTTTAAGCAAAGAGGGAGGAATTTTATGAAAAAATACAAATATGTTTGAGGTCAAATACATGATGTAGATCTTAGACAAACACCAATAAAGGGCCTCAGGGCTTGGAGTGTGGAGCCTGTATTTTACACCTGGAGCACATGACCCTATTTCCCTGGTTACCAGGAAGTTAGAAATGTGGAGAGAGACCAGCCTATCATCATACCTCACTCACCTGACCTCTGTGGTTGGCTTAGAAATGAGCCCATGACAAAGTTACAATCCAACAGATGCTGCCATGTTTTTGCTGGGAAATTCTTGGTATTTTTCTACTGTGGTTTGAACAGCAAAGGTTGATGCTTTTGCATTGCTGTGTCGTGTTAGAGATGGGGAATATCTTCTTGTAACAGAACTCTAGTGAAGTTTGCTTAAAGAGAGAGATGTAGGAAGGGAGAAGGAAGAGATATTGCCTGATAGAAAAGGCACCATTTTGATCTAGCTGAGCCAAAAGGTAGATCACCCCTAGACTTCCAGTCATATATACCAATGAAGTCCACCTTGAGTTAGTGTTTTTTCTTATTTATATCTGAAACACAAAAATCACCTGAATCCTGTGTCCCTGAAAATTTTGATCAATGCTTTATTTAGTTAAAGGGTCAAGGCTTGACACCTGTCAAGGACTTCAGGATGATTTTAGTGTGGGCTTCTCATTGTCCAGTTTTCATCTGGTGAGTAATTTAGGGCAGTGAGATCCATCTCTGCCTCTGGCAATAACATCAAGACTCTCCAATTCTCAGCCTCTACTGTAGATCAGTGAAAGCTGGAGACTAAGCAGAAGGCATACAACTTTCTTGCCACCAGCAGCATTTGGTTCACCAGTAATATTTTGCTCATTGTTTTATATTTGACTTTATCATTTTTACACACCGTCTTGCCACGAGAACTCATGCTGGACTTTTATCTAAGCAAGGGTATTTTTTTTAACATGTTAAGAAACATCTAGTTTTGTTATAATAGAGAGGTACTCCAAGGAATCCACTCTGCAGAAATATCTGTTCTTTGAGTCTTTCTAAAGCAAAGTTGTTCATTAATCTGCACTATTTTTGCTGTATACTAACAAGGTACCTGTTTTCTTCTTCACATAGGTATGAGGAAAAATCTTTCTAAGGTACATTCAGAATTTAACCTTATACCAAGGCTTACAGTATTCCACTTTAAATGGTCTGAAGCAGTCTGCTTGGCTCACCTCCAATGAAAACCTCAGTATGACATTTCAGAAGGTGAAATTGAAAGAGTTAGCTGTCCTTTGCTTTGGTAGACACTCTCTAGGCTGTTCTGGCTGCCCACTAAATTGTCTGGAAGTCTTAGGATATTGATGCTTGGTCTCCGTCTCTAGCCATCTAGACTTTTTTGGTCTGGCTGAAGGCTTCAAGTGATACTTATGTACAGCCAGAGTTAAGAGGTATAGTTGTAAAAACAGCTTTATGGAGGACTTCCCAGAAGGATACAAAGGAAGTACACACTTGAGATCTTCTAGTGTAAAGAGAAAAAAATGGGTGTCAAGAATGGGGTGTGGTGGACATGAAAGATGGCCCAGATGTTAAGAGCAGAACTTAAGGACATGGATTTTATTTTCAGCACCCACATGGTGGCTCACAACCATTTGTAATTCCACTTCCAGGAGATCCAACTCCCGTATTGACATCTGTGAGCACTAAGCATGTGCATTGTGAACACACAGGCAAAACATCCATATACATAAAATTATAACCCCTGGGCATGTTACTTAGGACATGGAAAGCTGTCTGAAAGGCCAGAGTTCTGCACTGTGGAGTTATAGTAGAGATACAGCAGCAGTGCTGGTTGATAGTCTTGAAGAACATTCAATCAGCCATTGGCATTGCAGAGCTTCAACAGGAGAGTTACATAATTAAATATGATTTTATAAAGATTACTCTGGCCATTTTTCACAAAGAAGAAAGATTAGGCTTGGCTCTGAACTACCCTGTGCTCTATGTAGATTTACTGCAATAAGCCCCTAGAAAGACACAAGTATGCTACTCTTTGCTTCAGTGACTGTACATTTCAGTTTTTAGAGCAAATATGTGTCTTTTATGCAAGTTGTAAAGTTGTGAGGAACAGTGAAACAGTAATATATCATATCCCATTTATACATTCTGACCTATGCTCCTTGCTGGTTGCTTTTTGTATTTATCTTTCCTTTCCTTTCTTTTTTACTTTTTTTTAATGCACTGTTATTTATAATAAATAGTAGCAAACATTGAAATAAATGGTCTGCGTCTCCAGCTCCTGAAGGAATGACTTTTAGTGGAAAGTCTTTGGAAAGCCTTTCTGAGCTGGTGACATTAAGCTGATGCTGAAGGGTGCTGAGGTCTGGTTACCCACCTCAGACATCAGCCAAGACTCTTGGCTTGTTCTCTTCCAAATCTTTGCTACTGAACATTTATTTCTTTGTTCTTTGGTTTAGAGTGGAGCAGAGAGAGCTGAGAGCCAAGCTGAATAACAAAGCCTCTACCCATTTGTTTTCCTACTTCAAGGCTAGCAGGAAGCAGCAACATCAAATTGCCTTCAGGTTGATAGAGGTAACGCCAGAGAGCTGAGGTAATGCTTTTAGGAGCACATTTGGCCCACTGGACCATTTACAATGAAAGATAAGCCTCAAAGCATTGGAAACAAAGATGGTGTCTTCCCCAGTTTCTTTAGATTTAATTGAAGAGGCTTTTGTGCAAAGTGGCCATCAATAAAAACAGAACTGGCTGCATCCTCTGCATTACGTGTGTCTGCATCCCATGTGAATGCCACTTTGGGACTGTTGGCTCCAGGTCCTCAGTCAACAGAGAGACCTTGTTTTGTGTCCACAGAAATGCACTTTAAGTTGTCTGACCTTAAACTAATTTTAGTTCTTACATCAGAGGCACACAATGTCACAATAAGGATGAATTCATGCTGTTGTTACTCCAGAGTCTTTACCATCATTCATGTTTTGGCATTTGTCCACAATCAAGGGGCACCAAAGAGGTTGAGGCTTTTAAAACTCTAAACACCTTGATTTATGGGAATTTTGTGATAATTGAATGGTAAAGCACAAAGCTTCCAGTACTGGAAGTGATATGTTTGACTCTTGAAACCTTGGCCTTGTCTTCTTACTTGCAAAGAGTGAGAATGAAGAACTGTTTCTGTTAGTCAGACTCCATTACTGTAACAAAGTACCCAAATGAATCCATTTCTAAGTGTGAAGGTTTATCTAATAGGATATCAAAGAGGAGCCCCAGTGAGGGACCAGTATTGATAACATAGCAAAAACCAGAACCTCAAACCAAATCAACAACTCATTACAATGAACACTTGCAAATAGCAATATATGGGCTAGAGGACTGTGTGACTCGTGTCACACTACAGTTTTTACAGAGATTTTCTTTTTTCTTTTAAATTTTATCTTATTTTATTCTAGTTTGGGGAGGCAGATGCTTGATGCGAAATACACAAAGAATCAATAAAAAGTTAAATATAAAAAAATAAAAATAAGAACCCAATTAAAAATAAGCTATGGAACTAAGCAAGACAGTCTCAAAAGAAGAAAGACCAATGATACCTAACAATTGACACCACTTTCAGAGGTGTCATTCCATCATCAGTCTATCCACATCCACTACAGATACTGCTTTTAACTCTACTCTTCCCAAACCTCAGTTTCTGCATACTGGGGATGTGGGCAGCTAGATTAGTGATATATAAACTGTGTTAACTCAAGTTAATGATTCTGCAAGGATCCTCATGACTGAAAGGAGTGAGAAGGGAGACAAGCAAGTAATTTAGTTCCAGTATTTAACCATCTTATTTTGCAGAGTTTTCAGAATTATCCTTTAGGATTAGAATTGTGTCACTCACAGGAGTCCCTGCAGGCCTTCCAGTTCAGATTACCAGAAATCCAAGCTCCAACTCTCTTAAAATGGTGCATTGAAGGAGGTTTTCCTACTAGAAATAATTTGGAATACCAACTTTAAGGGATTTAAAATATTTTTTTACATTAATATTTTCTCACCTCAAAGCAAGTTTTGAAGTGGGTATGTTTTGAAGAGAAGAGTAGGAAGTCCATCACTGACTATTGCTTTTGACATTTGGCTCACAGATGTCCAAGAATGGTTCCTAACTGATCTTCCTCATCAAGGGTCATCAAGAAAAATTATCTCAGCCAGTTTTATTTACAAAGATTCTCACAGCATTGTACAGTTCTTATATAATCTGAGATAGGGTCTCACTGTGTTGCACAGGGATCACCTGGAACTCTTGATTCTCCAGCCTCAGTCCCCTCCATGCCCTGATATCTAGGTCTTAGAGACTAGCCAAGCATTCTTCCCACTACACTAAGCTGCCTAGAGACACCACTTACTTGGATCCCATCAAAATAGTGTGTGTGTGTGTGTGTGTGTGTGTGTGTGTGTGTGTGTACAGAGGGAGTGAGAAGGCAATAACTTGAACAACTCAGGTAGAAATTTTGAACAGGAGCACAGAGCTCAACATGATTTCTGACTACACCAAGAGGACAGGTTAGAAGAAATGCTACGGGTAAGAAAAGAATATGTGGCCAGAGAAGTGAGAAGAAGAGCACTGGATACCCAGAGACCACGAGTTGAACACATGTGAAAGGTCACATCATGGCCATCAGTTACATGCTGCTGGTACAGAAAATACTCACTAGGCAGACTGCTTAAGATTCCCATTTGTTCCTGGATGACCTGAGTGTAATTTTCTTAGAAAAGTACTGACTTTTAGTTTTGTATTTTGTTGTTGTTTGTTTTTATTGGCTTGAAAGAAGCATTGAGAATGAGGAAAGGGCCATGGCTCTGCAGGGTATAGCAAATTTCAAATTTTAAAACTGCCATATGACTGCAGGATGCAGAGAAAGGGTGCACATATCTTACTGGATTCCTGATATCTGTCCCGTGTGGAAATGCTGTTTGGGCCAGGGTTTTTTCTCTGTTTTTGCACAATGTCTAGAATAGACTGCCAGAAGTAGAGAGCTGTGGGCTGCAGTTCTTAAGAATCAAAGGGGATGAACTGTGAATAGTAGCAAACCAGGCCAACATACTGAGTACATATCAACTGCCTAAGTTAGGATTTCTTTTACTATGAAGAGACACCATGATCACAGCAACTCTTTAAAGGAAAACATTTAATTGGGGCTTGCTTACAGTTTTAGAAGTTTAGTCCATTAACACTGCAGAGGGAAGCATGGTGGCATACAGGTAGACATGGTGCTGGGGAGGGAGGTGAGAGTTCTACATCTTGATCTACAAACAGCAGAAGGGGACTATGTGTCACACTAAACATAACTTGAACATATGAGACCTCAAAGACCACCCCAAGAATGACACTTCCCCAACAATTCCATACATATTCCAGCGAGGTTACACCTCCTAATAGTGCCACTGCATGTAGGTCAAACATTCAAAAATATGTGTCTATGGGGGCCGTACCTATTCAAGCCACTACAAAGACTGTTGAGGAAAGTATTACATCAACAGTATGATGATGCTTGATATTGACTGTTATATCTGCTGTGTCCAGGCTTTGTCTCAAGCTAGAACCTCTCCAGGTCAGCTGTTCCATTGTTTATACTGTATATTTTGCTCTACCAACACTCCTCAGTTTTCATTTGTATACGACCTATCATTAGCTTGTGAATGTTAATTTTTATTTTCTGCATATGAGGGTTTACCTGTACACGTCTGTATACTATGCACATGCATTGCCCAAAGAAGCCAGAAGAGTGTAGCAGATCCCTTTGAAAGTGGAATTACAGATGTTTCTGAGCCACCATGTGGGTTCTGGATCTCAAACACAGGTACTCTAGAAAAACAACTAGGGGACTTAACTGTTGAGCCATCTCTCCAACCATTTACAATTGATTATGGTATCTTTGTGAGAACCCAAGGAAATGAGTGGCTTGCCTTTTGATACTTTCAAACAAAGGGCAGACAGAGAAAGAAAGACAGAGAGAGAGGGGGGGGAGAGAGGGGGGAGAGAGAGAGAGAGAGAGAGAGAGAGAGAGAGAGAGAGAGAGAGAGAGAGGTCCATGTTAATGAACTTGAGGTTAGTCTGAGCCTTTCATCTTGGTGTCCTAGCTGAGATGCCTAGGCCCTATTTTTCTGGGTAATCTCTAGAGAAAAGACTTCCTGGTGGAATTTTTTCCTTGTTCTGGCAGAATTTCAGAACCATGGCACTGCCAGTGACAGAAATGCCAGCCATTCAGACTGGATAGTTAACATTGATTGGCCCCACCATCTGAGCCATTGACAGCTGGGATTGGTATCAGATGGTTATTGTTGTTTTGTTTTATTTGGAAGAAGAGTCTAGCTACATAATGTACACTGACCTAGAATTTACTTTAAAGCACAGCTTGGCCTCAGATTTCCAATCCTCCTACCCCAATAGCAGTTAGAATTATAGGCACAAGCTACTAGGCAGTTTCTTTAGGTGGTCCTAAGGGGGCTCCTTAGGACTCAGCTCTTTTGCTGTACTTTTGGAAAGTTCTATTGAGACCAAGAAAGACTAATAAACACTGTTTCACGGTGGGACTGTAAGTGAGCCTGTGGCTTCACACATGCTCTACCAGTGAGCTATATGTTTATTTTTATTTGAAAAACCAAGTTTTAGCCTGGGCTTGAACTTACTCTTAACTCCAGGCAGGGCTTAAATTTGTGATCCTCTCACTTTAGAAACTAGTAACTGGCCTGATTCCAGTTACCTTATCAGTTCAAACTTAGTAGGATGGTTTCCATATAAACCCAGAGTCACTCTGATAGCATCAAACTAGTCAAGTTTCCACTGACCTTACCATTGCAGTCAGTGACTGTGATTGGCACACAGGTGTATCACATGATCCCACCAAAGGCCCAGGGGTGAAAAGAGTGGGCCATCTAGGCCTAGGGAGGTGGGGAAGTAGATAGTTGCTGGAAGATTATCCTCACATCACTACACACATGTTCAATGTACAACACAAAGGGACTTTTCCAAAGTTCCTTACTAATTACAGTTTTGTTGCAGTTCTCCAGATGCTCCCAGTGATGCCATTAATAGGCTGATGATAGGCATAACTTTCTTATGAGGTCATTTGTGCACATCACCAAATGGTCCTCTGTTATACTTCTATATCTTGGGTATGGTGCCTTCTTATTAATACAAATATGCTTAATCTCCTTTAATATAGGTACAGTGTTCTGAAGGATGGATGTCAGAGGGACATCTACTTTATTCAGTCAGCTCTGGGCTTGGTTTGAAATAATTCAGATAAATGAGAAAGATGAGTGGTGAGAAACCAGTATTAGTCCTGAGGAGGGAAAAAGAGGGGCAGGCCCTCTTCTTGATGAAAATGTTAGGATTGTCCCATTGAAGGAAGATAGGGCTCCTCTGACAAATAAAATTCTTCTATGTTTTGGTTAAACCTCATTGCCAGTGGTGCATAAATAAGTAGCCAAGGCTGCATCTATTGCTTGGCTTAAAAAATAATGAATATGTGAATATGTTGTTGTCAGGAGCTCAAGTCCCTTACTGATGCCACTTCCTGTAAGATGTTTCAGAGGATGACAATGTTAGGGTATTACTTTTCTAACAGCCAATCACTACAAGAAAAAAAATCAAATTGCCATCAAAGATCTTCACAGCTCAAAATAGCATTGAAGGGCATCATTCAGCCTGCTTAGTGTCAAATGCCACAACTTTCTGGGAAGGAAGAAAAAAATCAATTAGTAATATAGTGCTGGCCTTGACTATGATTTTCACAGAGAACTAGACTTGGGATTGGTCAATGATGAGGGCAAGACTTGTAAACAGTGATCAAAAGCTCTTGCCATCTTTGCCTTTTGTCATGGTGAAGCAAAGCAGAAGCAATATGCAAAAGACCAAGATTAGTAAATTAGAAACAAATAAGAACCTTCCATGCAGATAAAGCAACAGCCAAGCTAGTGTGGAATTTGCTGTCCTCCTGTCTCAGACTCTCAGGTGCTGAGATAATGGAAGTACACCCCATGGCTGGCTTCTACAGACCCTGGTTGCCACAAGTGATAGGGTACAGTAATCCTAGTGGATGGAGGCTAAAGACACCCCTAAGCTTTAGCACATTGGATAGCCAATCCCCACACATTCACAGCCAAAAACTTCTCTAGTCCAAGGAACCAATCATGCCAAGATAGAAGGACCTTCACTGCATTTCTCTACTAATATAGCTTTCAGGGAGTTACTAACAGGAAGAAAAGAGCCAACACCACAAGTGAAATATCTTTTATTGAAAATTTGTTTATTTTACCTTTTGTCTGTATGTATTTCTGTATACTGTATATATGCCTGAGGCCTGTAGCGATCAGATACAGGTATCAGATCCTCTGGAATTGAAGTTACAGATGGTTGTAAACCATTAATGGGAATTGAATCCAGTGCTCTTAACTGCTGGGATGTTTCTTCAGCACACTGAGGGAAATCTCTTTATGGAAGCCTTTCATGTCTAGAATTTTCATCTATAATACATGTTTTATGTTGGTAGGCTGTCACTGAACACTTTCTCTTCCTTCCTCTGTTGAGACAACCATATAATTTCCTGATTTGTTAATGTGGTGATTATATTAATAGATTTTCTGATTTGTACACTTTTTATTCCTGAAGTAAAGATATTCTTAAATTAGATGTAGATGAGAGAATTTATATCTTATTTTGAATTCTACATTAAAATGAACTAACACAGTGTCACACTGGTGGTCTCCAGCATATTAAATGTTTTAGTTTGGAGGGTATTTATTATATTTTTTACAGTTTTCATTTTGGTTACATTTTTATTATAGTTTTAAATAGTGAAAATATTACTTTAAGTATGAAATTCTAATTAGAATTTATTCTTTCCCAAATTGGTTGCAAGATAACAAATTTGCCTTTATCTTCTGTTGTTGAATATCAAGTCAGGATAGGAAACTGCCAGTGTGGGTCAAGGGCTTAAAAAGATACCTAAGGGACATCTCCTTCTTCAGGACTGAAGAACAGCTATTTGTCCTGTCTTCCTGATAGAACCAAATAGGTAAGTTATCAGGCACTGACCAGCATACAGTGCAGAGCTGTAAGAACCAGGAGGCCCACACAGCTTGACTGTCCTCCAGTGTGCACAGCTTTTTGAATAGAGACTCTTTTCAGTTGAGTGCATGGAGGTAACATGGTGCTATTGGCTTGCTACCGATGTGATGAGCCAAGTTGTACATTGTTAAACTTAGAGGTAGGGAACTGTCCAAGAGTTCAATGTGACTCCTCAGGATATTCTGGATCCTTGGCTACAGAGACATATGATCCTGCCATAAGAGCCACTCAAACTTTCCAGGTACCCCTGCTGGTCCCTTGTGGGTTTCTTCATAGAGAAGGCTATGCTTGTCCTGTCTATCCTTTGCTGAAACCTAATATGGACTTCTTACATCTACCAAACATGACTGTTTAGATTGCAGTTTGAATATTGGGATGATGATCTTCTCTGATGATTACATAATCTTTTTATTTTTAAATTTTATGAGTATTTTGCCTGCTTATATGTATGCCCACCACATACATGCCTGGTGTCCAAAGAAGAGGTCAGAGGATCCTCTTGAGATGTTAGCTGGTGGGTGCTTGTAGGAGAAACTACAGCCAGCATACTCAAGCCAAAGTTGCCCAGGCCAGTCTGGATGAGCATGCATGGCAGGAACTTCCTCCCTGAGCCAAGCCTGCCTCTATGCCCAGAGACTGCTTACTGAGGAAGAGACTCTTTCCACTAGAGGTACCAATGAGGAAAAGACAACGCAGCAGAGTCAGTTGCCTGTGTCAATGGAACCTTGGGAGGGGGATAAAGGCAACCTAACTCCTTAATAAACGAGTCTGCAGCATGCTCTGCTACTCACTGACTCCCAATGCCTGAGTTGTTGGTGCTGCTGAGTCTTCTCACCCTTTTCCCTAAGGGATGTCTGAGCAAGGTCACCTGCAACAGGTTCTGGGAACAAAAGCCAGGTTCTTTACAAGAGTAACTTGTCTTTTTTTTTTTTTAATAGTCTTTTTTTTTTTGGATATTCTGCACATCAAGCCCTTGTACACGTTATACAATCACTCTGTCCCAGAATCACATTTAGCCTTTGTTTGGGGGTATTTGTTTGTTTGTTTTTGGTGGGGTTTTTGTTTTGTTTTGTTTTGTTTTGTGGGGTTTTGTTGTTGTTTTTGTTGTTGTTGGTTTTATTTCTGTGTGATCTGGTAATCAAAAATTTGCCAGTCTATCGCTCAGGGGCTAGGCTAAGCTACCACATCCAGCTAGTTCCATGGTGGTATTTGTTTGTTTTGTTTTTGTTTAATATCCTTCTTGACCAAATGTGTCTCAGTTAGTAACTGCCTTAAAGACATCTCATTCAGTCTTATTTATTATGAACACATGGATACCTTGCATGTGATCTCCAGCATGGAGCAGGTAGAGAAAAAAAGAGATAGGGGTCCTCTGTTATGATGCAGTACAGGAAACTGCATCTTGACCCACAGACTCTGTTTATCTATCTTTGTTTCATTTATCAATACCAGGTGATACATCATTTATTTACATATTTGTTTCAATTTTTTAAAATTTCATACATATGGGTGATCTATCTGCATGTATGTCTGTTTGCCACATGCATGCCTGTTGCCTATGGAAACTAGAAGGGGGGACTAGTGCCCCTTGAACTAATGTCACAGCCTCACAGCCAAGTGAATGCTGAGAATTTGAACCTCTCTGCAAGGACAGCTAATGCTTTTAACCACTGAGCCATATCCCAGCTACTGAATACTTGTTTGTTAGCTGTCTATTTACCCAACTGTAACTGAGTTCCCTAAATGTGTGAACCTTGTTCTAGACCCTGGTGTTAAAGCACAGATTAACAATTGTGTGATTCATGGAGAATTGCATTTATAATACTAAATTACAATCTTTAGAAAGTGTGAACTTTATAATTATAGAATAATCTTCTTTACATTAATTTATTTTTATTTTACATATTGATCTCAGTTCCCTCTCCCTCCTTCCCTCCCTCCCTCTTTCCCTCTCTCCCATCCTCTCATCCCCCCTCCTCTCCCATCCCCCCTACTCCACTTGTAGGGTGATGCCCTCCAATAGGGGTCATCTAAATCTGTCAAGTCATCTGGAGTAGGGACTAGGACTTCATTCCTGTTTCTAGGTTAAGGGAGTATCCCTCCATGGCGGATGTACCCCCAAAGTCCTTTTGTGCACCAGGAATACATCCTGGTTCCACTGTCTGAGGTCCCTTAGACTGCTCAGGCCTTCTTGCTGAGACCCATGTTCAATGAGTCTGAGTCAGTCCCATGCTGGATTCCCAGCTATCACTCTGGGGGCCCATTAGCTCCTCCTTGTTCAGGTCAGGTGTCTCCATGTGTTTCTGCAGCCTGGTCTTGTCCTCCCTCTCTGCATCTGGATTCCAGTTCTGCTCAGTGTTTAGTTGTGGGTGTTTGCTTCTGTTTGGAGGGCTCCATGATGGTGGATAAGTTAGTCATTGATCTCCTTATCAGGGAAGGGCATTTATGATAGCCTTTCCACTGTTGTTCAAATTGTTAGGTGGGGTCAGTCATGTAGGTCTCTGGACATTTCTCTAGGTTCAGTTTTCTCTTCAAACCTATATTGGCTCCCTCCCATGACTCAATCTTCCTAGTCCTTCCTCTCCTCCCCTTCTTTTTCTCCTCATTCCCTCTCCACTCACTGACCCACACACACTCCCCATATGCTCTGGAGATCGAGTCCCTTTCCCCTTCTGTGTGGGACCTTATATGTATCTCTTAGAATCTTATCTCAGTTTCTTTATTTCTTCAGCTCCACTGGCCTTCAATTTCACTCTTTTAAACAAAATACATTTAAAAAATGTTAAATGATTCCACATGAGTGTGGGAACCAGGACAGCTCTCTTTGTTACTGTACATTGACCCTATGGTCCCCTGTACTTTATGGTTTCATATTCAAATGAGAATAACTAAGGGTGTGCTCTACAGTTCATTTTACATGAGACTCCACACTCAGCCAGATGGGCCTTGCAAGCTTGGTTGTGCCGCGCCTACCCCTGCCAGCAAGGAAGACGCGACTCTGGGAAGATCTTCTTCATGCAGTTTTAATCAGGATCCTTGAAACATGTTCTTCTGACCAGCGAGAGCCCACGGGACCCTTGCACAGGCTTAAATACCCTTGCACTAACCAACCCCAGTGAGCTACATGGACCATGCAGATAGGCTATTCAAACGCGAAAGCAGACAGGCTGAACAGAGTTAACCAAATAAGGGTTTGTTTACGCCAGAGAGCGCTCACCCTTGGGGAGGTGGAAGGCGGAAGCCAGTGCCATCTTTAAGGTGTGGCATTTCGCTGCTCTCTACACTTGGTAATGAGAGAGTAGGATGGAGCATTGTCTGATTGGTGAGGATGTAGCTTCATTCTCCATCAGGAGGGCAAGGGCTTCAAGAAAAAATCAGCCACCTACTGAATGTTTTCTTTGACCTCTGTGCCCAGTGCACTTTTTCACCTTGCTTATCAGTGACAAGAATGGGATCTTGTTGCTTCAAGTGGGATATTTTTAAGTTTCCTGACATCTCTTGCATATCTTGGTACAAAGAATGAATCATATTACTGGTATAATGGACCATTTAATGGCTTTTGTATTGATTTATCAGATGGTGCTAGTGAGGCCAATTTAAAAATATAAAGCCATAAGTCACCCAGTCATACTGTCTGGTAGGCTGTACAGCCAGACCCCTCACCAGTTACTACTATGTTAAACATGATACTGTTGGCCAGACTGGCGGAGCAAGGACTAAGGTGCCCAGTGCTTTTCCCAGGTGACGTCATTCATTCAGCTTTGGTTGTGATGTTTATTTTGTTCACATGCTTCAGTTAGAGGGAGAAAATAACCTAAGGAATTAGAAAGTTTCTTTATTAGACCAAGGTACCCCAAGTCTGGGTCTTCTGGGATTCTTAGGAAAGGGTGAAAGATGGGAATAGTTAACTGAGCCCTAGTTGAGTACAAGGTAGCAGGGGACAAAAGCTACAGAAGGCATTTTTGGTACTTTAAAGGGTAACACAGGTCTGGCACTGTCAGTCTTCATGACACTCCTGGCATGGGTCAGTGCGTGCTTAGTTTTTTAATGTGGCAAAGACCTCACAGGTAAGTAGCTACTACTATACAGAAGCCACATACATGCTGTGACTATTGGTGAGGAAAGTAGTGATCTAACAAATTATAAACCATGAAGGAAGTAAGATGTGTTGACAGTGGACTGTGCCCTTCTTTGAGTTACTTCTTATTGTGCAAAACAGTTGTTTTTTTTTTTTTTTTTTTTGTTTTGTTTTTGTTTTAAGACAAGGATTCTTTGCATGTCTTTGGAGTCTGTTCTGGAATTTACTCCGTAGACCAGGCTGGCCTCAAACTCAGAAATCTGACTACCTCTGCCTCCCAAACACTGGGGTTAAAGGCGTGTGCCACCACCACCTGGTGCTTCTCTGGTTTTGAAGAAAAGGCTCTCTCTCTCCTTTTAAGGCCTTATCATACTATCACTAGTATCATTTTCTATCTCTCCTCATTGCTTTCCTGTTCAGATGATGTCACTAAAAAACTTGGGATGTGAAAAAAAGGCAACATCGTCTGTAGCTGAGCAGATCTGAGTCTCTGAAACACTAGCTGACTCATAATGGAGTCCCAGCTAACTGGAAACCTTCCAATTTGGTACCAAATCCCAGGCGTTGCCTACTTTCTGCCCTATGTCTGCAGACACACTGCCTGGACAAACTCCCCACCTCACCAACACACCTCCTTACTCATACACCCTCACATAATAAGGGTTGTGTGTCATTTGGACTCAGTGGAGAATAACCTGATATAATCTTAGCTGCTTTGGTAATTTATGCATATGTGCCAGCTAAAAGACATATTAAATCAGATTTGCACCTCAGTGCTGGTCTCCCTTTGAAGTCTGCTTTACCAGAAACTCCTCATGACTCTGCCTCCCTCATTCCTCCCTTATATGTACAAAACAACCAGTTTCATTATGAAGCCTTCACACATGTTCCTTGCTGTACTCTGTTCATGCTTACCTCATTATCCTCTTTTGTCCTACTACCTACTGTTGGCCCCTTTATTCTCCCCAAATACAGCCCCCTTTTTGCTATCATGTCATGTGTGTGTATGTGCATGTGTCTTAATAGAGATGCTACACATTACAGAAATACAAACATGATATTTGTCTTTCTAAGTCTGGCTTATTTTGCTTGACACGTTATGACTAGCGTTGTATTAATCTTTTGTGGGGAGATCTGAACAAATACCTATTCACTCTGGATAGAGTTCCAACAATATACCAAGTTTCAGATCGGTGAATCAATGAATTTATTGGGCTTAAGTATAAAACAAAGGAGATGGTCACTTACAGGAGCATGGGTAACCCCAAAATAGCTTTATCACCCCATCAATGTGGGGACCACATTAATGCTGCATTAGTTAACTTCTTGTGTCCTACACATTCTAGCAGCTACCAGGATCACTTGTGGCTGGGGTGGGGTGGATGGATGTAGCAATGGCTGGAATCCTAGGTGAGGGTACTATGAACACTTCTCTGTTTACTAGGAAGTGTTAATAGTTCCATTGATGGTATGGCAGACCTTGTTATCATTGTACAGTTCTGTTCATTAATAATTATGGCTACCAGGCAGCATTAATCTTTAGTCCAAGATGATATCAAGGTATACTTTTAGGAAAAAATCATATGCTATCTGGTTTTGTCCATTTTCCTTCATATGACTTGATTTTGTTTTTCTCTGTGACTAAATAATACTCTACTGTGATGTGTAATAAATTTGGTTTATGTGATTCTATATATTAATTTGACACCTTTTTTGACTAATATTTCTTCATACTAGCCTATGCTAGATCTCAACCTCTCTCTCTCTCTCTCTCTCTCTCTCTCTCTCTCTCTCTCTCTCTCTCTCTCTCTCTCTCTCTTTATGTAGCTGAGATTGACCTTAAACTCTCAGTCCTTCTGTTTCAGTTTCTGAAGTGATGAAATGACTGATGATATGACTCACCACATTCTGTTGTCCTTTATTTTCCTAGACAACAAATGTCACTGCACTACTAGGCTCTGCCTCCCCAGTTGCATCCCAGCAGCTCATCACTGTGTAGTATTCAGGTGTTTCATTCTGGAAGGTAGCTGATAATTCATTAGAACTCCTTTGAACTCTCTTTCAAGGGAACAAGTTCCCACTGTCTGGTGACTTTTCCTTCCCCCAGAATTAAGTTCCTGGAGAAATTTGTATTTCTTTGGGGTCCATTTGAACAGTTTTGTAGCCAGATTGAGAGATCTAAGTATCTCTTTATAATAGCTTCATTTCTATCACAATTCCACCCAGTAATTTGTTGCATAAAAGGCATGTTAATAATTATTTTTACTTGAATGTGTTGTTTTAAATTTTTGTTTATTTTTCTCTGAATAGGGTATTGCCTCAAACAACTTGGGATTCATGGTAACTAGTTGACCTCAAACTTATGATAATCCTCTGCTAAGATTACAAGCATGTACTGCTATTCCTGGCTAAGGATTAACTTTATGAGTTTTTTATGCTTACTTTTAGAATCAATTTTTTGACTAGCATACAAAGAATAGTGTTCAGTTGTGACATCCCCATGTGTATATCATTAGTCTGTGTTCTCATATGCCCCACTGCTTCTCCCAGTCCCTCCACTTCTCTTGCTAACATCCTTCTTCCTCCCAAGGATCCCCCATTTAGGTTATTTTAATGCCACATATTGTGTTCTTTTTTTCTACCTGACTGCCCATTTTGGACCTCTTTATCTCTCCTCATAGTGCTCTTACTACTTTTTTATATTGTACACACACACACACACACACACACACACACACACACACACACGCTCACACATGCACACACACTTAGATTTCCACATATGAAAGAAAACATGTAGTATTTGTTTTTCTGAGCTAGCTTATTTTGCTAATAATTATCTCAACCCCTACCCATTTCTTTACAAATATCATTTCTTCCTTATTTACAGCTGAATAAATTTTCATTGTGTATGCCTACCATTTCTTTTGTTCATTCCTCTTTTGATAAAATCTAGGCTCATTCTATATTTTGGCAATTGTGAACAGAATAAGCATGGATATGCAAGTATTTCTGTTACTTTGGCTTACAATCATTTGGGTGTATAAACATGAGTACTATAGCTGAATTATGTGGTAACTCTTTTTTTACTTCTTGGAAGGATTTTTATTCTGATTTCCATAGTGACAGTACCAATTTATGCTTCAATTCATGGGTTTATGTTACTCCATAAGCTGAAGAGATACCTAATTGTTGTATTTGGTTCTCAGTAATAAAAGGTGCCACCACTAAGAATTATTTTGCCAATAACTTCAGTAATTAGTTCCTTCATTTTTTTAAAATGATATCTAATAAAGCCCCAGACCTCTGGGCTCAAAACCAGCTTTACCAAAATGATATACCTCCTGAAGTTAAATGTTTACCTTTTAGAACTTGTCTTATTGAGACATCTAAAATATTTGTGCTTCTTGTCTATTCAGTGAAAATTATTGTGCCATTATTATAGTGGCAAATATGACATCTGTAGTGTTTCCTTTAGACTATATCATTAACAAAGAGTAATATTTGTTAAGCTTTTGTCTTTGTTAAGGTTTCCAGTGCTATAATGAAACACCATGACCAAAAGTAACTTGGGAAGGGAAGGTTTTATTTTACTTTTACTTCCATATAATAGTTTATCATCCAAAGAATTCAAGACAGGATTTCAAGCAGGGTAGAAACTTGGAGGCAGACATTGATGCCAAAAGCCTTGATAGAGTACTACTTACCAGTTTCCTCCTCTTGGCTTGCAAAGCCTTCTTTCTTATAACACCCAGAGCCACCAAACCAAGGGTGGCTCCACCCACAATGAGCTGTATCCTCTCCTATCAATCACAAATTAAGAAAATGCCATACAAGTTTGTTCAATAGCCAGATCATATGGAATCATTTTCTTAATTCAGATTCCCTTTCCAGATGACTTTAGCTTGTATCAAATAGAAGCCAGTACAGACTTTGCCTAGGAATGGCTGCAGCTGCAGCTGTCCACTCATAAGAATGCTTCCAAATTTCCTTTGTGATTGAAACGATGCCTTTGCCATACCAGGAGATGTGTTGTAGTGAAATGCTACACCAAAACACTACACCCACTGTAGTGTAACAAGGGCTGCTGTTTGTTTGATTTGTAGTAGTTTGTCTGTTGTGACTTATTTTATCTTTGCAAGAACCAAACTAGTGAGCTGAGCAAAAGCCCGAGTTTTAAGCCTTCTGAAGACTTGATAAATAGTGTGTTTATTTTTCTGACCAGGAAAGGGAATCGAAGATTATTTCAGAAACTTCCATTTGGTCTTACTTCTGTAAACTGAGGAACCAGTTTGAGCATTCTGCAGTATCACTAGATATTTCCAATGACAGAATCAGGAACCAGGACACTACTTATTTTGTGACCTACATAGAGGTAGACCTGGTCCAGGTCCAGGACTCCACTTTAATACCTGGTCCCCATATGTGCATAGCACATATGCACAAGATGGCACATTGAAGACTGAGACTACAGCCCAGAATATCCAAGCAGGACCTAGGTGTTCAGCACACACTTAATTTGGGCTTGCTCCTACACATGATTTGAACTGTTGAGTTTTCATACCATTAAGCACAGCTAAGATTGTTGTTTTTCTGTAAAACTTTCATAGCAGGGCTGATCAGTTATTCTGGAGGACCAGACTTCTTCAATTCCCAGCACCCACGTGGCAGCTCATAATCATCTGTAACTCCTGTCCCAAGGAATTCAACACTCTTGTATGGCCTTTTTAAGGACTGCATGCATGTGGCACGTACACATACATACAGGCAAAACACCCATACATATAGAGTAAAATAAAATAATAAAATTTTCAGAGCATCCATTTATTCTTTCCTTATCAAAGCTATAACCTTTTAATTGTCTTAGTATTTGCATCATCTAGGTATTTAACTGTTTATTGATTATTTATCTTTATATGAAGTTGTTAACTGTATAAATCTTTTGAAGATCCTTATATTTCTTTCTCTCTCATTTTTTTCTGTCATCCCTCTGTACCCTTTTTCGTACTCATGATGATGGTGTTGGATTGTGTTTGTTTCTGGGTTTAGCAATGAATCTAATGCCTAGCCTGATGGTGAGTAAACATTGTATGACCACTTGTCACTTAGCAGTCCTTTATTGGGAGATACAGAGGTGGTCCTTCCCTTCAGGAATTCTGTCAAAGGAAGACAGTGTCAGGCAACCTGGAAAGTGGCTCTCTTCTCCAATTTGAGAGTTCATAAATCCGGAAGTAAATAGGTAAGCCATTGAGGCAGAGGAGCTCCCCCATAGCCTTTACAACTGTTTCTTTCTCAAGATATCCCTTAACTCTGAGTTTGAAATTGACTAGGTCACCAGGGTGCCCCTTGGAAACACTTCCGTTAGCACTCAATAAATGGCAGTTTCCTTTCTTTTTCAGGAGTTTCAGTATGCCAACAGCTGCCCAGCTGTTGCTGACAATAAGTGCTCTTTAAAGGACATTAAACTACCTTGATGACAGCGATTATTTGACAAAAAAAAAAAAAGCAGTCTCTTCCTTTTCTGCAAAATCTTGGAGTGTTTGCTCCCCCTCCCTTTTAAGGAGGAAGGAAGAATGACATTCCTGTGACCTCAAATCTTTTAGTTGAAAAGTATGAAGGACCTTATTTTTCTATCCTGTCATCCACAAAACTCAATTTGATTCAGAATGTGCGTAAACATCCCTAGGGTTTCTTTCACCTTCTGACTGACAATATTGTTGTTTGTTATTCAGAAACACAAGGCAGTTCTCAGTACTTGCACCATCACTGACTTGAATTCCATTTGCTAAGACTGAATTGAGACAGGATACAGGAAAAATACTATCAGGAAATAACATGCTCTGCCTGCATTGGAGATGTTCTGATTTGATTTTGGTCAGAACCAAAATCCCCTATGTAGTTCTCAGAGCTGGTCCCTAAGGCCCATATTTTGAGCAAATGAACCAATAACTGGAAAATATTGTATGGCATCACCTTGCTAGCCTGAAGTGAAAACAAGAATTTCAAACAGTGTGGAGAAGCTAGGGACGTTGGTGGTCTTCATCCTAGTTCCATGCATTTAGATCTTGAAATGAGAGTTACAGTCTTTAAAGGCTGACTTTTTTTTTGTTTTGTTTTCATAAATATTTTTATCACTAATCTTTTTTAGATCCCTCCTGTGCTTTACTTTTCAAAGATAATCATCCTGAATTCTATCACTGATTCATTATTTTTATTTAAATTTTTTTAAATTAAAATATAATATATTATTTTCCTACTTCCCTTTCCTCCCTCATAACCCCTCACCCTGCATCACTCTGTTTCAAAAGTATAGGCCCTTTTTCTTTGTTATATACATATATTTGTGTATAGTTTCACAGAATATAAATATACTCTGCTGAATTCATTTAGCATTGCTTGTATGTATGATTTCAGGGCTGGCCACTTGGTACTGGATAACCAATTAGGACCTCATTTCTGGGAAAAAATTATTTTCTAGCTGCCCTTAGCACTCCTTAGATACATGTAGGTCTTTGTCTAGGACTGGAACCTTGAGATTCCTCCTTTCCATATTAGCTTGTCTATTGATGTTGTCCTTATTTAATCTTGTTTATTCAGCCATACTATTGAAGCATTGTGGGTGAAACTGCCCTGTCATTTCTAGCAGACAGGATTTCACAGCTTCTGATTCTTAGAATATTTCTGCCCCCTCTTCTGTGGTAAGCCTTGGATGTAAGAGTTGTCCTGTAGGTGTATTCATTGTGGCTGGGCATTCCACCATCAGTTAATCTCTGCATTTTGATCAATGATAGTTTTCTATAATGGTCTCCAAAAAAGCTGTAACTTTTGTGTTTATTTGTTTGTTTTGTTTTTGAGGCAGAATTTCTCTATATAGCTCTGATTATCCTGTAACTTGCTGTGTAGACCAGGCTGGCCTGAAACTCAGAGAACCACTTGCCTCTGCTTCCTTAGTATTGAAATTACAGTTGGGTGTGTACCACCATACCCAGCTTAGAAGACTGTAGATTGTTTTATTAATTGAAATTACCAGGAATATATTGGAGTCTTGAGTTCTCTCCTAGTACAGAGCATGTTTTCTGCAAGAGCCAGAGCAGAGCATCAGTAAAAAACCCATGTACAGAAAAGTGAGAGTGACTCTGTGCCTCTGAGATAGGGAGTTGTTAGGCTACATGTTCTGAATCTGGTTGTTATGGCAACATCCATATTAAAAGATGGATGCCATGGATTCATAGCAGACAAGAAGCACATAGTATGGAGCTCTTAGCATCTGACCTGGTGGATAAAGAACAAGGATCTCACTTACTTGCCTGAAGATGAAGCTATAACCCAGGTCACAATGTGTGAGGAAGGGAGTAAACACTCAGAAGAATATTTTTGGTTCAAGTTAAGGCAAGAGATTCTAACAGTTTCTGAATCGTCAAAACATTTTAGTTTGCCTGTGAAGATCTATTGCTCCAGTTCTCTTAACAGAAGCACAGAACTCAAGACAAGAATTGATAAGTCATGGCTGCCCAAAGGGCAGTATAAGGACAAAATAACTAGAACTCCAGTGAACTCAATATTGTACAGTTCAGTGAAGACATGTGGGAGAAAAGAAGAATGCTACCTTGAGAAGAAGCAGGTTCTGGCTCATGGTCCCTTGGAGCATTCCCAAGAATCTCAACTTCTTGGCTCAGTAACTATGAGAGGATCCATGCTTCAGCCTTAAGGTACTTTAACCCAGAGAGAGTGGGGTGTTTAGAAATCAAGTGGGGTGGAGATTGAGTAAGTTTGGAAGAATAGAGGCTGGAGATATGGCTCAATGGTTAAAAGCACTAACTGCTCTTGCAGGTTTAGTTCCCAGCATCCATAGGGCAGCTCACAAACATCTGTAATTTCAGTTCTAGGGGATCGGATGACCTCTTTTGACCTTCTCAGGTATTGCAGACATGTGGAGTACATACATATATACATACATACATACATACATACATACATACTTACATGCAGACACTCATAAACATAAAATAACAATAAATCCATTTTTCAAAGAAAAATTTTAGAAGTATAGTTAAGTACATTAAAGATTAGAATTAAATAATTGAGGATGCAAATACCACAGTGGATGAAACAGTCCAATACTGATTCCTTCCACTCTTGCCCTACGATTGGAGCAGTCTGTATGTGAAATATCTGATATGTGAGTCATGCATTCTAAGTATGCATTCATACGTATATGGCTGTGTGCATCCCTGCTTGTGCGTGCTGCATATGCACACCTGTGCTTGCATATCTGTGAAGGAGAAGGGAAGTAGCTACTGAACCAAGACCAGAATAAATCAAGTTCCACCAGAAGAAAAGGGAATCAGTGCATGGTATAAACATTTGCTGTATGCAAAAGATGCAAATTCATCGAGCATATCATTTTTGAATTTTCACAATGCACATTTTAGATTCAGACTCTGAAACCCCCATCTCCTGCTGGGCAAGAGACATTTTGTCTGCAGCATTCAACAGTTCTCAAAGGAGCTTGCTCTATTGCTTGCACCACTAAACAATAGTGGGATATGGGGTTAGATGAGGGGCACTAGGAGAAGGGTTATGCATCTACCTTTGAGCATGCCTTTAACCCAAAGCAGGCATGATCACAATGACAGTGGCAAAAGTAGAGTGGTATCACCTTAGATGTGCTGGCTCATAGTTTCCTGGGAAAGAGGCTTGGGCTTCTGGTTCTTGGTTCTTGACGTATTGCAGGTGCTAAGCAGTGCTGAGTCCTCATAGCTCCCTGGGAAACATCCCTTGCTTGGGGTTAAGGTGGTCCCTGAAACAAAAGTTACTTGACACCTGCAACAGATTCATTTTATTACTAATGAGCTCTTCAGACCTGAGACCTCCATTTCACAGTACCTACCTGATGTAATTTAGGGTGAGTTGTGTTAGTCATTTCTACCCACACACCCTGGGAGTGATTTTTGCAGCTAAAGATAATTTCTCTTCTATTGAAAGAAAGAAAGACAGAAATAAAAAGAAAGGAACAAAGAAAAAGTTCAACCTTGTGCACTGTTCAGCTTCATTAACATCCCTTATTTAAAAGCTGACATTTATGCCTTTGACATTTATATCATCTCTTCATTTTTCATGTAGTATTGAGAGTCAAAGTCATTTGAATTACTGTCATTAAAAAACATAGGATATTTCCCAAGATCTCTTATTCCATGTTCCATAGAAACCTGAATGCTTCAGACATTCAGAGAGTAGTCATTTATTTGTAGCAGTTCTAGAAGCTGTGATCTCTGCAAAATGGGAGGAAGATTATTACTTTTGGAGGGGGTTTTATAATGTTAGGCCTTGGGTGAGAAGGTGAGGGCTTCACCATTCTAGAGAAGGTTCTGTGAACTGACTGGAACAAAGTCAGGCTTTAGTGATTTCCTTTAGCAAAACTCCTTGCTGTTCAACTTGAAGCTAATTAACTTTATTTAATTTTTTATTTCGTTACATCTTTTTTATTTCCTCAAATGTCTCAAAGATCTGCTTTATTTCATTTTCTAAAAATACTGAATCACCACAGTAAGACCTAAGAAGAAGATAGGAAGTAGCCTGATTTGTTCAGTCCTGTTTACTGACAAACCCTGGAAGCCAAGCCCCACTTTGTTCCTCATCCAAGGACACAGCTTCAAGTGAAAATGTTTAATTGTCTGTATGTTCTATGAAGCAAAGGGGTGGGGACAGATCAAGAAAGGACTAGTAGCACAACCATCCAATGGGAACAGCACAGATGTTTAACAAAACCCAGCAAAGCTAAGCCACATGATGACCCCTGTGCTGCATTTGATTTTCATCTTTACCTGTTGCATACTTGGGAGACTTTTAATATTTGTACAATTTGGGAATATTGGAATGACAGAAAATTTCTTATGAATTATTTATACCTTCCCCAAGGAGTATTGCTTCTCAGCTTCCCCAGAACAGTCCTGAACACACCACCCCTCCCACTTTAGGGAGAAATCCTTAACTACTTGAAGGTCTTCCTTATGCCTTGGAGGTTTTTACACTCATAAAGAAACCACAGATCTCTTTATGAGGCTACAAAACACTCTTGAAACATCTGCCCCTGTACTTACACAAAAACAAGGTATTCAAAACAAAGTAAATTCCAACAAGATTCAGGTCAACAAGATTCAGTGGGCCAGCGGAGTCAGCCACAGTTCAGATTTCAAGCCTCTTCCCACTATAAACTCAGGCGATCAAGTGGCATATAGAGCAACAAAATTAGATTAGCTGAAATTATCTCTGTCCTACACAGAGACTCATATTTATGGGCAAAAATGATGTAAAAAGATGATAAAAGTATTCCATAAAGATAACAAATGTAAACATTGATACCAGAATTTGAGTAATAACTACAGCAGCTTTGGCCTGAGGATATTTCTTGGGCACTCTGACCATTAAGAGTTAATAATATAGTGCCTGGGACATGGCAGCATGCTCAGGATGGCATGCTCAGGAAGATCATTTTGATCTAGTGTCTTTGTTCCTGCAAAAGCTACCAGTGTGAAAACAGGCTGTCATATGCCTCTAGATTCTTAAAAATTGGGTTATGGAGTTGATGAGTAAAAATGGTTATGAAAGATAACTGTTTACCAATGATGTCAAAACTTGAGGGAAAATGAATGGATATGATAACCCTGTTCTGTCTTAGTCTATTAATGATGACTAAAAGATAAATAAGAGAAAATGTTAACACATGTCCAAAAAACAAAAATGATATGATCTATGCTTTGGAAGAACATGAATATATCCCTACTTACTAAATTCTGTATAAATAGAGAAGCACTCTGGCTGCTAGTAAGTCATGCTACAAGGTTCTTCCAACCACCATGGCCTGGCTCACTTCCTTCCTTCACCAACTCCTTACATCCTCTGTTGGAACCTGTCCACTGCTGGTGATGGCTCCTGGTAGACTAGTCTTTACATTGCTTGTAGATGTTTTGTGATGGTCCCAAACCAAAGCATGAAATTAAGAAAACATGAAGAGGTACAGCCATCTCAATACACATCTGGAAAACTGAGACAGATCACAAGAAGATTATGAGTTCAAGTCCACCCTGGGCTACACTGTAAATTTGAAGACACCTGAAGTAATTTAGGGTGACCTTGCCTCAAAATAAGTTGAGATGTATTTTGGTGACAAAATATTTGCCTTGTATCTATATTAGCATGAGTTTTATCCCTAGGATCATGAGATGGTAGGGATGGGAGTGAGAGTACTGAGGATGGAGGGAACATAAACCATGTATTCTGACATAAAGCTCCTCTTCCCAACTCTTACTATTCTTTTTGCTTGAATTTCTCATTCTTGTTTACCTCCATATGGCACTTGCTGTCCAAACTGTCTCTCACTTCTGCACACTTAATCTCAGGGCTATGTCAAGGCTCTAGGACTGAGCCGCAAAGTTATTCATTGAGGTCTTTCTTTTTCTGCTTAACATAAAAACATTAGAATGTGTTTGTGTATTTCTACTAAAATAGCACCATTGCTTGGATGTATAGCAAAATACCATCGTTTCCCCACTGCTAGGCTCAGGCTCTTTGCTCTGATGCTTTTCCTTTCTCCCTTGCTATTCTCTTTATAAGGAATTTTGTCTCTTCATGGCCTGTTCATCTGCTAATGCTACTCAGTATCTCTTACTAGATGCCTCCCTGGTCTTCTGGCTGACTGGTACCCACTTAGTCCCAACATAGGCTGCAGGTTTAAGGTTGGCAGGACAGATTGCTGGAAGAGTGGCACACACAGGTCCTCATAGAAGTTCTACAAACAAATAGCTCTTTTTAATTTCAATTGATATATCATCAGAGTTTATGAAAGCAATCCATTAAAATGTTGTTTGAAAATGTCTCGTAACATACTCTGCCATGGGTAGTCCTGAGGCTTAAAGATTCATTGGTTTGTTCTATACCCCTCCAACTGTCCAGATAGTTACTGTGAAAACTCTATATCAAAATACTAATGGAATGTGCACAATGATAATACTGCAGTCATTTAAATTCAAACAGAAGGGTTCTAAAATGTTGCAGGAATCAGAGCTGTCTGAAGCTAACCAATTGTTTTCATCTTGCTGCACTCATCTGCATACCTGGCTTCTACTGCAGTAGTTACAGGCTTGTCAGGAATCTTGGCTAAAGAGCCTTTGCACTGTTTCTCTACCTTTTGAAGTCTGCGAATTCATGTCACAATGGCAGCCTGGGGAGAATGTTGTGCAGTACAGTGACCACAGGAAAGACATAACACAAACAATAGCAACAATAAAAACCACATCTGTATTGTCATTGATCAATAAGGAGATTGCTCAGTCAAAAACACTTTATAAATTGTGAAGGACTGGGCTCATTCCTTCAGTGCTAAACCAGCTCACAGTTTAGCACATCATGCACTAGGTAGGTTGGATCTCTATCTGTCAATTTCTATATGAATCATAAGCCTGCAGAGAGGGCTCCAACGGTTAGGTGGGGTAATACCACCTCTTTCCTACCAGGGAAGAATAAAAAGCAACTATCCACATGTGTTTTCAACAGCCCTTACCCAACTAGAGGAGATGACTTGATTCTGAGGGAAATCAGAAGTAATTTTTGTTCTTGTTCTTTTCCTGTTTTATGGCAGGGAAGAACAATGCAATATACTTCTAATCATGAGCACTTATCCACAGGTCCTTCAGAGAGTGTCTGGGTTTGAAATTAGCAACAAAAACTTCAAATGCCTTTTCTTCTTCACATCTGTGGCATGTTGGGAAAATTGTTTTGTTTTCCCTCTCAGCAAGTGCACCCATCAAACTCCCTTCCCTCTCATTATTTTCTACTCTCCCAACAATTGCTTTCTTGGGGCTCTTCCCACTAGCCTCTCCAAAACTCGCTACAGGGGATTACTTTTTGGCCTTTGCACTTATTTAAAGGCCACTGAAGATAAAATTTGGAAGGTGTTATTTTGAACAAATCCATCTAAATACATTAATGCATTCTCAATCCTAATCTGACAAGCTGGGCAGTCAGGGGAGGAGATAAGAACACTGCTCATGGATGTCTTTCTTGTATGGAGGTAGAATTCATACCTTCCCCTATCAAGAAGAAAATGGCTTTGCCACAGGATGCTGAGTTTTCCACAGTTTTAATCTGGGAAAGACAAAGACAAAGATGACTATGAAGTTCAGTGGTCTAGTATTTCCTGGGGTGTGTGAGGCCCCAGATTTGGACCATGGCAGGGAAAGTGAGAACAGGGTTTAGGAATGGGTGTGAGTGAACAAACAGCATCTTGTCATGAAGGAGATAGCACTGCTTATTAATGGGGGATAGTGAGGTTTTGAGGGAAGAAGACATGTACTGTTGTCATACAACTGGTAGGTGGGGGATCTAGATGTAGAACGATTGACTCATGAACCTGACCTTTGAGCCCTATCTCATTCTAGATAGTCCGTATACTTCTCTTCTTAAATACCAGACTCTGTCTACAAAGCACCATTGGGGAAGTTTTAATTACATGCCATGGGATAGATATATATGTTGGTGTTTGGAGATGATCTACAGCTTTTACAGGTATGTGTCAGGGTCTGGTAAACATCCACTAGGATGTTTCAGATTGTTAGAAAAGGAATCTATGACTCTCAGAATATCATCTGGCTTTCAGATGAGGTCTTTTTATGTTATACTTAGTTAGTGGGCCATGTACATGCCCCTGTAGGGCAATTCCCAAAGGTTGAACCTAGAAAAATAATTCCTTTAGCCTTGGAGCATTACAAAAAGAAATGATTACTAAATGAGTTTATTTAATAAGAGGCCTCAAGATATTGGCAAAGACAGAGAATAAAATCTCAGTATTGGAAAAAGAAGTAACATTTTATCTTCACTTAGTTACCCAAAGCCCCTGCATAGTAGTCTGTAGCTGCTGAATGGATTTTCAATCAATGGATATTGGCAGCATCAATCTTTAATGACATCATCTATCATAGGACCTGAAGGTCCATCTTTCTTGCAGAGAATAGGACATGTCTCTACAGTGATCTCCACCACCACCCCTTTTGTAGAGGGAGCGAAGCCTTGGTTCCCCTGAAACACTGAGGGCTGCTCTTTCCTAGTGCTGTTTCCCATAGCTATTTCTGGTACTGCCCTTTAGTGTCCTTTCTTCATCCCAGGGTTCTTCTGAGTCCATTGGTAGTTCTCTATCTGGGAAATGCATTACTTCTAGGGTTCCAGTGATCTACATAGAATAAGTCATTTCCTGTATACTTTTAGGACTATATTTTATCTCTGTTGTTGAGAGCTCTAAAGCCAGAGTTGCACTGTCTCTTTTTCAGTTTCCTACTAACATCTGGAGCTGACTGACTGATGAATTACATATCTAACAGTAATCTGAGTGAGCCTGGAAAGCCTTTCATTATAGCTAAACTGAGTTACGTTTTTGCCAGTGTTGTGTTTCATCTCTAAGAAACCTTTCTTTATCTCACTCATCCTTATGCTATGTGCTTACTGACTGATTCTGTTCTTTTTTTTTTTTTTTCTACTTCCATTTTAGAGGTTCCTTTATTTTAGGGCAAAATATCCATCTAAAATTCTTTATCCTCTGCAAACATTATTTTAACTTCTTTAATTTTTACCAAAACTATTTTTAATACCAATAGCTTTCTATGACTTTTTGCTTTTAATTAAGTTCCCCAGAGATGGGCTTCTCTGTCTGCTGTCTCATAGTGACCGCACTAATTCCTTTGACTTCATTGTCTCTTTAATTGGTATCTTGGGTTCAGTGACTAAGCTTAACCTGTGGAGGCCTTTTAAAATCTCAGATTTTTTTTCCTCTTTTCTTTTTTAAAGCAAGTATTTTGTGACTTATCCTTAGACATACAGTTTGTCATTTAAAAATTAGACTGTTGATTTACTATTTCCTCCACAGCATTAAGTGATCCTTAATCAAAAACGATATTCTTCTAAAGATAAGACTCTCAATATCATTAAAGTAGGAGACACTAAGATCCCCAAGACACAGCTCTAAGCAGGTTCACAGGTGCCAACAGCTTGGTTTTAAAATTACCCTCTCCCCCTTCAGTCTTAAGCTAAACCAGATAAGAACCTTGTAAAACCTAGTCTCAGTGAACAGGAAAATAGGAAATAACTCTCAATAACTTAACATCACAATTACAATTTTATTTTATGTATATGGACATTTTGTCTGAATGTACATCTATCTCTACAGTAGAAGAAGTCATCTGATCCCATGAGACTACAGTTTTGAACAAGCTACCATGTAGATGCTGGGAATTGAAGTCAGAACCTCTGAAAGAGCAGCCAGTGCTCTTAACTGCTAAGCCATCTCTCCAGTCCCACAATTATAATTAAAGAGTTCCAAAAAATAGTTCTTGCAAGGAAACCTGTAACAATTAATCAAATGAAAGGATTTTAAGGTATTTTGATTTACATAAATTATTTTTATGGTTTCTCACTGTTTTTATTACCTTTGACTATTAAAAAAAAAAAACTAAATAAAATTTAATTCCCTTCCAGCATCCACTTTGTGGAAAAAAATCTTTATGAAAATATCTGCAGTCAATATAAATTTTATAGCTAAATGGATGATGTTTAAGTAAACAAAGTGTATTTAAAGCATTATAAGGTTTCATAAAAACATTTAATAGACTCTAAATATCACTTTATTAGAGTTAAGGAAATTAAGAGAACCTACATTTATAAGGCAATATATTTTTTAACATATCCCCAGAACACTCACATTAGAACAAGAAATGAACTAAGCAGGACAGAGAACTATGGTTGGAAAGTACAGAATAAAACTGGGGAATGTCAAGGACAATAAGATGAAATTATGTAGGTAAAGTGCTAGCAGAGTAGGAAAATTGGGAGACTTTTTACCACATGTGATGGCAATAGACCAACAATGGTGGGTATACCTTGGATCTAAGACATGGCTGCTGCCATATTTCATGTGTGTACTGACAGATTGGTTTCTTTGAGAAAAGTTCAAGTATCATTGAGGTGCATGTCCTCAGGGGGCTATGATTCCATGGCACTTTTGGTATCAGACAACTGAAGACAAGAGGATTTGTAAGCCTCCCGGTCTAAAGGCAGGTCTTCCTTGACAACTACAGGCAGGTACATGTCCTGGTGTCAGGCATTTCCCACACACATCACAATTGCCACTGTGGCAGGCATTAGCCAGACAGACATTTTTGTGTCGTGGGCTGCAGTGGCTCCAGCATGTACCTGACTATCATTGTCAGGTCCAGACATGCCATTGGACTCTAAGGCATGAAGAAAGAAAGATGGGGTCTTGTGACGCTAGGCAACCATCTGGGATCTGTGGGTGTTTGACTGCTGTCTCTGGGCACTTTGGGGAAAGAGAAAAAGGAAGGAACAATAGATCAGAGGAGAAATTCTCAGGAGATTGGAACTATGTCTTAGCTCCTGGTTGGTTTGTCAGGCTATTGTAGGTAGATTTTGAAGTCTTTGACTTCTAGGTTCTTATGTCTGAGCAAAGATTTAAACAGAGACATGTGAATAGAATAGTCTGTAAGCATTTTGATGGCTAGGATGGGATGGACAGAAACTCTGGCACTTGGGAGCCAAAATACAGAGTGTTACAGCTCAGATGGAAAGGTATTTTGGCACTCGGGAGCCAAGGAATACCACAGGTCACAATAAACATAGCAGCTAGCAGCTTACAGCCCTGCTTCAGGGAAAGGATTCTCTTGAGTGTATCAGCTGTACTCTGGGAGAAGTTGTTACAGTTTGGCTCCAGGCCCCCAAGAGTAGAGTGTAACAAAGACTTTGCCCTCTACACTCAAGGTTTTCTCTGCATTTCTGCTCCAGCAAAACCTGTGAAAGAAGGTCTCACCCAAACCTCATTCAAGAGATTTATTGGGAGGGGAGACTCCAGGAGAGTGACTGCCCTCTGCCAGGGTGGCAGAAGATAGCCAGGCAGCCTAAACAGTCACAGGCTGAACAGACACAGGGTTCATACAGGGCTTCTTAGAAGGTGGAGGTTTCCTAGGGAGATTTCCAGGGTGGGGATTGGTCAAATTTTAATCCTTGAGCTCAGACTGGCTAGATCTGGTGTTCAGGGATTGGTTGGGTTTCTACACAGGTTTAGGGTGAGATTTGGCTCTGGTTTCAGAGCTAAAGTGTGTTTCTTTCACTGGTCCTTTTTGGCCTTTTGACTCTAATTTTAGGACCAGAATGTATTTCTTTTACTGGCTCTGATTCCAGGGCCAAAGTGTGTTTCTTTGACTCTGTTCAAGGTGTTTCTACAGCTGGCCCTCTTTCTCTACATAGTAAAAGGTAGTTTATGAAGGAAGCAAAGCACTTTGGAGGGTGGCAGTGCACTGAGCTGGAGAAAAGTAAAAAGTTCAGTGGTGCCTGTTCCTGGCGGGTCAGGACATCTGTACCGTTTTCAGTTTTGTTTTGTTTTTTTGTTTTGTGGGGGGTGTTTTTTGATCTTATTTTTTTTTCCAGAGCTGCCTGGTAACAGGGGTTCATGTTAGTGGGGAGTTCCTGCCAGGCCTCACTGGTCACACAACGAAGGAACTCTCTGGCTGAGCTTCTGTCACACTTCCTTCTGCCTTTCTCTGGCTGAGTCTCCCCTCTGTTCTCCCTCCCTCCCTTGCTTTATGCCTTTATTGAATACTTACTGGCTACTGAGTCTTTAGACCTGCCACTCTGCCCAAGCTTGTAAAGAGCTCACTGAATAAGCAAGAATTTGTTGTCTGGCTCTGTCTTTCAGACTGGAGCTGAGAACAATGGACTTGCTTCTGAAGTACAGACTATTGTTCTTATTCCTCTGTTCTGAAAGCATCAACGTAGCAACTTTCAGAATGGGGCGGAACAGTGGGTGAGAGGGTGGGAGGGGGGAACTGGCCCTTTTAGCAGCATTAAACCACTTAATTGACAAACTTGTAATTTGTAGGAGGAAGATTATTCTCCAAATGAATTCCAAATCATGGTGCTCTTGCTGCAACTGATTTCTGTTCAGAAAGAGACAAAGTTAGTCTTGACATTTGCTTTCTGGTCAGCTGCACTTTCCAAGCACACTGTTCCAGCTCTACACAAGCAGAAACAGAGCAGAGTGACTTTCTGTTTCCTGTTCTGCTCCTCTGTGAGCACTTCAAGGAGGGGCATCAGCAACCTGTGAGCGTATAACATGCTATTTTACTTTCATATGGAGCTACATTTTAGGGGTCCTATGGCAAAGCATTGCAGCTGTTTGAGTTGGCAGTGATCAGGATCTCGCCTCAGCCAGCTTGGCTAAGGCATGAAGCAGGGGTAGGCAGCCAGAAGGAGAGGACAGCTCCTGACTCAGCTTAAAATGGTTAAAACTTCTGATGAGGCTTTGTCTATGCTGATTCTTTGTTATCTTCCTGAATTTTATTCTTATAAACCATCTAAGAATGTTGGAGCATACTCATTAGGGACTGATGGAGACCTTCAGAGTCTCAATGATACTTGCCCTACCCTTTAACCCCCTCCCAGGACAGGCTCTTGGTCGTTCTTTCTCCTGTTTTCTAAATACAGCTCCTTTTAGGATTACTGTGACACCCCCACCCCTTCCAAAGAGAATCAAGGAACAGTTTGGTTCTGGCCTCTACAGACATGGAAACTGATCTCAGCAGGTGAGCAAGCTTCAATGACTTTGCTTAAGATCACTTTGCAGAACCTGGGACAGCCAGGCCAGGCTCCAGTATCACTCTGCACCACAGTTCTTGAACCCACACTCTGGAACACCATAAAAAATGGCTCTCCATCTTGCTTCTTGAGGTAGTGTGAGCAGCTGTGACTTCCTCAAAGATGTGAGGGTTTAAAAACCAATCAATAACTAGTGTCTCTGCTATTTATTTAATAAAACCTGCCTTCAGAGGGAGATCTGAGAGTTAATACATAAGCAGATGGTGCTTAGCTTTCCTGTGAGGCCACTCTCTAACTTTGAAGCTATGAAATATTCAAGCTGTTTTGGGAAATGACCTTTTAATCTTTTCATTTTTAAAGCTCATAGTCTCTCTCTTCTTGATACTTCTTAGATGAAAAAGGGGTTTCAGGAATGCGGCAACAAGCTGGAATTCAGATGGGAGTCTTCAGTTTGCAACTTGCAGATGCTCTTGAAATAAATATCTAGTTGATATGCCTGATACTCTGGGAAATTAGGGTTTCTTTCTCATCATTTTAGTACAGCAAAATCACCAGATGTCTATACATGTGTGTGCGCACACGCGCGTGCACACACACACACACACACACACAGATGCACTCATGCATGTACAGAGGCATTCACACACCTGCCTCTTCTCAGCTGATACTGTTGGGAACCCTGAGGGTTAAATGTCATCATGGCTATGAGGGTTGCTGTAATACACAGCTCAGAGTGCTTCCTTTCATACCCTTTGCTTCCCAAGGGGAAGAATGCTCTGGATTTCTCTTGCTTTCCTCTGTGACAAGTACACTGTTCCAAAAACTGTGTTGACCCACACATTTGAAGAGCCTTTCTGCTCTTCACTGTGTTCTATTAATAACCAGCCCGATAAGCATGACATGGTAAAAGACACTTGTATCTCTTTCTTCTGGTTACGGGAATACTGAACTGATGGATCCTAAGAAATTGGAATTCAGGGACCTTCTTCTGGGAGAAGAAAAATGCTAAATCCTGAGCCAGTCAGAAAGGAGCAAGTCTCATGGAGGGATTTACAACTTGTCTCTTAGAGAAAAGACTCAGGCAAATACAGTGAGGCGCTGGACCACACCCTGACTAGTATTGAACAAGAGACAGTAAGGCAAATCTTACCCCACAGTCTAGGGCAATCTGCTCACAGTTCCACACTGCAATCCATAAAATTCCAAGAGTAGAATAACTATTAAGCCACCTCCACATCCCTGCTTGCCCAAGGGGAACAAATCCCCCACACTTCACTGGTGCAACTCTGTGGGAGTGGTGGGAGAATAGCTGTGGAAGTGGCAGTTCCTTTCTCTTTCTGGGGGTCCTCAGTTACTGCTGCTCAGAATCACCTAGGTTGCCTTAAAACGGACCAAGCCACAAGCTCTTCTCTGGTCAGCTGAGTCAGAATGTATATGGGAGTCAGTCTAGTCCAGTGGTTCCCAAACTCTGCTGTGTATGAGCCATCATGTGGGTGCTGGGAATTGAATCCAGGTCCTCTACAAGAGCTGCCACTGCTTTAAGCTAATGAACTACCTCCCCAGTCCCTGGATTGTTCTTTGTAAGTCTTCATAGGGGGACCTACGTTAATTATCAACAATAAATCAAGCTAAGGCAGTGTGTTCTAATGCTGTGACTTTTTTGCCCAGACAGGTTGATCTGAAAACCCCACCCTTGCTTCTGGTGCTTGGGAAGCAGTCTTCCTGTGCGCAATTCTTTCTGTGACTGAGGTGTGGAGGCCTTCCTGTTCATGTTAACTTTTGCTGCTGAGAGGTCACTTCCTTATGTTCCTCAAGATACTGTGTCCAAGTTCTCCAGCATATTTTCCATATCCTGTGTACTTCAGTCATGTAATCCTGGGGTTTGTATTGCCTTCTCAGAAAAATACCTCCTGGCCACACACTGAGAATAGCTTTAGTTTCTTACGGCACACTTCTGCTTCAGTCTCCATAGGCTTCTGTACTCTATATCTCTGCACACATTGCATATAGTCTGTCTTAGACAGGGTAACTATTACTGTGTTGACACACCATGACTAAAAGCAAGTTGGGGAGGAAAGGGTTAATTTGGTTTATATTTCCACTTTACTGTTCATCACTGGAGGAAGTCAGAGCAGGAACTCAAACATGTCAAGAACTAATGCAAAGGCCATGGATGGGTGCTGCTAACTGGTTTACTCTCCATGGCTTGCTCAGTCTGCTTTCTTATGGAACCCAGAACCACTGGACTAGGGATGGGACCACCCACAATGAACTAGGCTGTTGTTATGAAGGTATTTCTCAACTGAGGTTCCTCATTTCTCAAATGACTCAGGCCTTTGTCAAGTTGACATAAATAGCCAGCAAACAGTCCCTGCTTGCATCTCTGCAGTTTGGATAGCCTGTCTCTGTTTCTCATGGTATCTGTAAGATCAGTCCCCTGGCACCTACAGTTGATCTTAGACTGAGGTGTGGCTGAACCTCAAATGTTACAGAAATTTCCACCTAGGTTTTTGTTGTTGTTTTGTTTTCCTATTTCATTCACATCTTTTTGTTTTGTTTTGTAGGAAAACCTATTTATTATCCTAATTTCTTTTTCACTTGGTCACACAGATGTAGCTTCTAATTTGCCACTTTGCCTGGAAGTCTCAATTGGTGAATATTTTGGGTCATTTCCATTTGTGGCTGTTATAAATTATGTTGCTCTGCATGTTCATGTCCAAAACTTGGCTTCATTTTTCTTAGTTAGATAAATATTTAGAAGTAGAATTTTTGTGTCATGTGATAGATCTATATTTGACATTTTGAGGGACTGCCAAACTGTCAATGCAACTGTACCCTCTACTTTCCCATGAGATGCATGAAATTTCCAATTTTGCACATCCTTGCCAACACTTGCAAACATATTTTTGGTTTAGAAAATGTAGAGTGTTATCTCATGGCATTCCTTCCAAGGCTGCTGATGAGATTTGTCTTTATATGGGCTCATTGAGTAGTGTCAATTCTCATACTTTGCCACTTTGCCTATTTTAAAGCTGACTACCTTTTGCTTTCTTTGTGGGCTTCCTTCCTTGCTTTTTTCCTTAATACAGTATGATATATAACCTTGGCTGACTTCAACCTTCTAATCTTCCTGCCTGTGCCTTGTGACTGTTCAGTTCATGTGCCACTGCGCATGAAGGTCTTTAGTCTGATAAGAGGTTTTTTTTTTTAATATTTTATACTTGCCAATATCTACTTTCATTTGATAAATGGCTTTTTTTTCCTACTTCCATGACAAATCTTCTGAGACTCAAATGATACACCTTTAGTAAAGGTGTATACACCTTTAGTAATACACACCAACTATAGTGTGTATATGTGGGGTTGACCCCAGAGTCATTTTAGCACTTAAGCATATTTGTCTCAAAGTGTCCTCCAATGCCATCTGTCTGCCAATGGGCTGGTCCTCTACATCTGTGACAGGGAAAGAAGGGAACAGCAAGTCAGCCAAAGTGTAAAGACATTGTGTCTTCGAGAACATCTAGATGGACAGCCATCTTTAACAGTGCTACCCTTTATCACACAATATAAAAGTGCCTGCAGTAGGAGAGGGAAGCTGCAAGTTCCTCCATAAGAAGCTCAGCCATGGTGTGAAAGCCCAACCAGGAACTCCCACCGGACTGTCTCAGCTTTGCCAGGTGGTTTCTTGATGATTTTACTGTTTGACATTTGTTTTTTATTCAAAGCCACACCAAGATGACACTGCTCTTCCTGGGACTCTTGAGGAAGAACTGGAGCTGACTGCCTCAAAGGTGCCTCACAGACTGCTTCTGCTATGTATTTTGTCTACCTAATTTAACGATGCTTTGTTTTCTTTCTCTCCCTCTCCAATTTCCTCTCCTTTCCGGGCTTTCCTGTGAACAGCAATGATAGGATTTTCCTGCCTTCTGTGGCCAGCACTTCACCTAGCCCTGAGTACAATACAATCCAGGAATCTGCTGGCAAGGCTTTGTAATTAAGAGGCCTATTCTGTTGCAGTCCCCAAACTGTTCTGATTTGATTAACTCTGACATGTCTGTAGCTGTGAGGGGGTAGAGAAGTGAGGAATCCTCATGAAAAGAGAGACCCTTAAGCAACAGAAAGAACTGAGCATGCCTAGAAAGAAGCTATCAAATGCGTAATATTGAGAACATCTGGACAACTTCTTTGAAGTAGCAGGGAGATGTAAATATTAGCACATGAATCAGGAATGTTCCAGTGATAATCAAAATGAGCCTTTCATAATTCTAGACTTCCCACCACAAAAGAACAGTGTAGAGGGGGAAATGAAGACCCTTTCAGGCCGGGGGTATGGTAGGGTAGAGTGGGAGGCTTGGTTTTCCTACATGAAAAAGACAAAAACAAACAAACAAAAAGCATTGTTTTTCAGGGGTCCCAGTGGACCCCAGAAAATTTGAGAACAGCTGCTTCAGAATCAAAAGTCCCAGTTTCATATTTAAGTGTCTTCTTAAGTAGGACCTAGTCTGAATGTCTTTGGAGGTCTGTGGAGTTGGAGGGACAGAAGCTCAGCCAGTCAGGGCTTTTTCTTACAGAAAAGGAGTAATTTTCATCTGAGTTAGAATACAGAGGTTGTGTGTACTAGGTACCAAACTGTTCTACACTTGCTTGGCTTCACTGTCAGATTCTTTAGATACCTTTCTGACTCTAAGCTGGCTGCTGTGTTCCCTATAGCAGGGGAGTGGGAGGTGGTCAATTGTGCAGTTGCTGGCAACACCCTGCCCTGAACAGCTACCAGCCAATGTTGGAGATAAGTGCTGGGACTGTGAGGATTAACCTGGAGGGTAGAGATGACTCCAAGTCTTGTTCTACAAACTTCTAGAATTTTCTAGGGTGTTGACCTCCAATGATCCATGGTGGTAACAGTGTGTTAGTATGCTCTAGAGTGTCACAATCCACACTAATAGTGTTGGGCTCACCTTCAGAACAGAGCAATTGCATGTGACAGTGAGTGTCAAGGAGGAAATGGCATTGTGACTGGGGGTATGGGAGACCCACAGCTGCAGGAGGAGCAGGCTCAGAAGACCTTCTATGGGTTAGCATTTGAGAAGGAGCCAAAGAAATATGTAAGGATTTATGTTTTAGACAAATGACTCTGTCAGTGTGGGGGGAGGGGACCCCACCACCACCATCTAAGGGAGCAAACTCACTAAAGCAACTTGCTAGCAAAGACCACACACTGATATGAGCTTGTCACCTTCCACCAGCCTTGTCAGATTGGCATCTTCGAGTAGTCAAAGTGAGCTCTTATAGTCTTTCTTAATGTTGGTGATGGATTTGTCCTCAGAGCATGTCTCTAAAGTGAAAAGCGCCATGTGTGGCTAAATCTGAGGGTTTCCCCAGTAGCTTTGACTCCAATAGGGTCTGCAGGGAAATGTGCCTGTGTGCTTTCCTTTAAATGACCCCCAGAGCTTAACAGTTGGATTACTAAATCCTTAACCATCCTCTCCTATTTTTGTCTAAGCTATAAAACATTTCTTTAAAAATTAATTTCTCTCCCTCTCTCCAGGATAATCAGTTCTGAGATCTCCCTCTGTAGCAGCCATCTGTTACATAGTAGAAAACCCTCAAATGATCACACACCTGTTTCCTGTTACACCCTTGTTACAGATACATTGTATTTTTAATCACAGCCCTTAGAATCATGTATGGACTCTTCAACAGACTTGATAAAAGTTGGAGTCCTTTGAAAAAGAGGGAGCCTGGTAATTGTGAATATCAGTCCTTTTCACAAAGCTATGGCCAAAATACCTTGCAGAACAAATTACTTATTTTTCAGATTTATTATTTATGTGTGCACTTTTATGTATCTGTAAGAGTTTATGTGTGCTGTGTGCCTGAAAGAAGCTGTGGAGAATAGAAGAGTCTAATGCATACATTGTAGCTGAAGTTATAGGGGGTGCTGAGATACCCTGTGAGTGGTGAGAACTGAACCTGTGTCATCGCAAGAGAAGTGAATACCTTAACTAACTACCAAGTCACCTCTTCAGAGAGCATATTTTAAAGTGGAAAGATTTTCTCTGACTGTTTCAGAGGATTCAGGACATAGATGGTTGGCCCATATACTTGGCCAAAACCTCATAAAAGTTGCAGAGCATGGCAAAGTGGAAGGCAGAAATCAGAGAGTAAGAGTCCACAAGAGATTGTTACAAGGAAGCTCAGGGTCTCAAAGAAAGAGATCACCACTCTAACTGACATGTCTGGAAAAGGCAAATTTAACACTTGGTCAAGATGGTGTGTTCACAAAGAGGGAACTCACCTAGACAGGAACTTGGGTTTTACTGTAAGGAAGGTGGTCTTTTACTCATTGGCTGGGATCTCACTTTACTCAGTTGGCTAGTCTAAAAAGGTACAGAGGAAATAAAGGAGGAAGGGAAGAGGAGGCAATTCTCCAAGTAAAAAGTCAAAGCTCCAGGCCATCATGCTGTAAATCCACCAGAGTCCCAATGATCTAAATGTCTTTTGAAATGTCCTCTCAGTCATACCTAGAGGTGTGCTTCTGATTTCCCATGTGTTTCTTAATCCAATCAAGTTGGCAATGAAGATTAATCACCCTGTAGGTTTATTCAGAGAACCTATCTGCATAGCAGTCTGGTACCATTCAGAAATCTTCCAGTAGATGGCAATGAAGTTCCATCTAACTTCCATGGGGCCCCTTGTCCCAGTAAAGTCTGCATTAGATTTTTTTTTTTCCTCAACAGTTGGAGTGAAAATGTGTCAAGGGGGAAGGAATGTGTTTTTCTCCTCTTGTTTGCATAAATTTTACTTATTAGTTAGTGGTACCACAAGCTTACTCTTACCACAAAGTATTGTGGAAAAAAACATAGTGACATTTCTGAGAATATTTTGAAGGATGCAAAATCCACTCAATAAGAATAGGTATCCGAACAAAGGGTATTGAGATATATACTGAGATTATATTGAGATAAAAGAATTGCAGCATAGTGGTCTGTCAAGTCTGGCTTTACCTGCACTTCTGGAAAGACTTGGCTGTAATGAGACAACTGACCAGAAGTCCCTTTGTGTTGAGCTCTGGGAGAATTTGTTTCCTAGTTAACTGCTGTGAGGAAACAGCTGTAGAATTGTGTTTACAGGCTCTCTGGTTGCCACAGAACTAGTGTAAGGCAGAGCATCAGTTGTCATCAAAATCTTTTCACTTTCCAAGTGTTATATGATCAAGCACCAGTTGAACCTTGGTGGATTCCATGGCAGGCAAGGGTAACCAAGGAGGAGGGACAACTTGCCAGGCAGACAGTGCTTAAGTGAGAAGTTTTATTAGAAAGTGGGCTTGTTGTTGTTGGTGGTGGTGGTAAAAAGACACAGAGACCGAGAGGAGAAGAAAAGACAGAGAAGAGGGAGACAGGAAAAGTCCTGTCTGCCCCAGGGGAATAGCAAGAAAGACAAGAGAAGTAAGTGGGCGGGGGTCTGTCTTTGAAAGGGATCCTTTGCACCTGTGTTCAGACTTTGCAACCATGAAACCCTGAACAATACAATGAGGATTTGAATTGTGAGTTCAGACAGAAGTCACCATCATCTTACCTGAATTTGTCTTGTTTTCCCAAGTTTTCAGTGAGAGGCAGAGAAGCAAGAATTCAGTTTAGTGGGGCCTTAACTGGCACTTTCAGTACTGGTCTAAGTGGAGCAGCTCTGTGTTTAGAAAGAATGGGGACCGTGGGCATAGGGGGCTGAGTGGGATAACTGGCTTTGCAGGGTCTCACCTGTGGCACCATCCCCCACATGCTTCCTCTAGGAACTAGGTTGGCTAAATACTTGGGCTTTCACTTTCAAAGTGTCCAAGCTGGAAGAGAATACAACGGAGGGGTATTTGGGATCTCAGCAGGAATCAGGAAGCCTATGCTGGATAGGTAATTAGACCTCACAGTCAGAGGTAGAGCACTTCTCACTCTGAAAGGATGTTTAGAGAGGTAGCGACTGGGGCTCTTGAGTCCCCCTGGAAAGTCAGCTCCAGGGAGAGTCTTCATACACTCAACCGACCTCACCGATTAAATTGCAGGCTCCATGTAATCAGAACTTTCTAATGGGGTGTCAGAGCACATTTGGACCTCACATGGCTATATGTCTGGTTGAGGCCCACCACCTGTCTGAATCCGACTGGGTGGGAGGGCTCTTTCTCCTCGGTTGTATATGAAGTGAAAGCCCCCCCCCCGAAGGGAGACCCTCACTCAAATCTCGGGAATAGCGCGCACCCAGTGAGGCACCGAGACCGGACTTGCTGCAATCACACGAGGAAGTTTATTGAAAACGGAATTGAATGAGATCTCAGGCCAGCATGCTGGGGTAGAGACTTGTACACCCACGGGGGAGTGGAGGAGTTCGACCCCGACCCAAACTTGTGACAAGCTTATAAAGGCAAAAACATCAAAAGAGAGGAAGGAAATAGGGGAAGTCCAAAGTTACACGTTTACTTATCAGCTGACTAGGGAGGGGGTAGGGGAGATCCGGAGTTACATGTTTACTTATCAGTTAAGCTATGTATTGTATTAAACAAGGCGTTGGAACATTCCACAGAGGTCGTTGGGATATCCTGGAGTTATCTCAGGAACTATTTTTCTCAAGAGAGTTCCGTGAGCAACCACCTGCAGGGGACGGAGGCACTAGGGTGGCGAGTTCATGTCCCTACAGACAGCTAGTAAATTTTTTACTTTTCAGAAGCACATAGAAACCTCTGTGCTTCCCTGAACTTCACAGAGAAATAAACAGAATTCTTAGAGTTAAATATTATATCCAACCTTAAAACTGTCTTATACAACAATATTTTTAGAATCTAAAGTACATTTCTCTTTCCCTAAGGAGCAACACACCTGGTATGTTTTGTTCAAGTTGTGGATCTCAGTATGTCTTTATCTCGTGTGCTTTTAACTCTGAACTTCTCAGCTCATCTTTTTTCTTGTCTGTTAAAATGTTCGTGATAAGTTACAAGAAAATAAAATCCCCAAATTTCTTCCCTAATTTCAGAAAATCAGATTTTGCATCTGAGGTTGCCCTGCTACACTTCAGATTCTCCTGGGTGGATAGAGGCTTTGAAAAACCCTAGACCATACCTTGAGTCACATCCCAGTCCTTGTAGCCTGGATTTCTGGGACCTAAGCATCTTTACTTAATGAAGCTTCCCAGCTGTGGCTGGTTTGTAGACAGTGCTAAGAACTGCTCTGCTGAGATCACTCCAGCACAGCTCTGACTACCTCCCCTGTGGGGTTACAGCCTGTGGAGTCTGGGGCAGCCTGCTTACTTACTGTGATGGTGGAGTCTGCCTGCTCAGTAATGGACTGAGCTATGCTATGCTCTGCAACCAGATACTGTTTTCCGTAAGTGTGCCATGGTGTGGATTTTTGTGAATGTAATGATAAAGCAAAGGATTTCTCCCATCCTTCTGGGTTTGGGCTATGTGAGGAAGAAATAAAGGCATCAGGAGCCTCCCCACTGCCTTGGTATTGGTTTGTGTCAAGTCTCATTATGGTTCTATGAAGTGGGCAACAATGTACAGAAGGGAAGTCAGAATGCATAATATTGGGGAGTTGTACTCAAGGTCACATGCCTGGACCAGTTCCCAACTTTGTTTGTTTTGTTGTTTTTTCTGGTACTCTACTCTTCTTTCTCAAATGTAGGGAGTGCCTTGAAAGGTTAGATGGTAATCATACTGTTTCATAGAAGACTGCCATCCACATGACCATTAGCACTCATTATCTAAAGCTTCCCAATCACTCACACACACACACACACACACACACACACACACACACACACACACACACACGCGCACACACACATACCACAGGCATCACTCTGTAGAACTGCCTGTCCTGGAACTTATGATGTAGACCAGGATGGCCTCAAACTCAGAGATATGTCTATACTTGTCTCCTGAGTACTAGGATTAAAAACCTATTCTATCACACCTGGCTGTCACATTTGTATTTGTTAACCATTGTTCTGGCTAAAATTTTTTTTTGTCGATTTGTCACAATCTTCTTTGGAGAAGAAGAACCTCATTTGGATAGTCTGTAGGCAAGTCTATAGAGAATTATCTTTATTAATGATTGATGTGGAAAGACCCAGGCCATTTGGGGGTGGTAGTGCCCTAGGTAAGTGATCCTAGTTGGTATAAGAACATAGAAAGAGCAAGACAGTAAGTAGCATTCCTTCATAGTTTCTGCATCAGTGTTTACCTCTAGTTTCCTCCTGCCTTGGCTTCCCTTGATGGTGGATGTCTTAAGGTTTCAATTGCTATGAAGAGATACCATAACCACAGCAACTCTTAAAAAGGAAGCATTTAATTGGGTGGCTCATAGTTCCAGAGATTTAGTCCATTATCATCATGGCAGGACATGGCAACAGGAAGTGAACTGTCTACTACACTGAGTATAACTTGAGCAAAGGACACCTCAAAGTCCATTCAACCCCCAGTGATACACTTCATCTTACAATGCCAAATCTACTCCAATATAACTAAACCTCCTAATAGTGCCACTCCCTTTGCCTGCCATTTTCTTTCAAACTACCACAGTGGACAATAATAGTTAAGACAAATAAACCCTTTCCTCGTGGAATTATAAACCAGCAATAGAAAACTTAACTAAGGCAACCAAACTAGCCCTGGTGAGAGTTATAAGAAATTTTTAAACTTTGGGAGGGAAAGATGGCCCCAAAAAACATCCACAAGAGGCTATGCATGCTTACAGTATATTGTGAAAGGGCAAATCCAGGCAAGGTCTGTCACCAGATACCTGAGAGAACATGTAATGGAGCAAAGATTCATCCTAACTCATAGTTTCGGGAGGTTCAACCAAGACTGCTGTATGTCACACATTTGAAAGCATGGCAGTGGAAGCATGCGACAGAGAAGCTTCTTCAGCCAGCGCTTGGTAGACTTGGAGCAGACAGAGGTAGGGGCTCGAGAACATATCTGCCTGCAGTGAGTCATCCAGAGTCAACCAAAAACTTTATTACATTTCCAGGTAATGCCACCTGCTGGCACCAAGCCTTTAACACATGAATCTGTGGGAACTCTTGATACTCAAATCATAACCATTAAAATGAATGAATGATCCCCATGACCGAACCATTTTGTCAATGTCTACTCTAGACAAGCCTCTGTACCTTTGAAAGGTGTGTATATAAGTTTGCTCATCACTGCATTGTTTGAGATAATAAAAAATTGAGAATAAGTTAAGTGTTTATTAATAGATTTATTAGACATGCTGAATAATCACAAAATAAATAATAGTAGATAAATTGAATGTAATAACATTGAGTGACTTCTAAGATAAATTGTAAATAAGAAAGAAGACTATGAGACTGAAAGAATAATATTAAATAATTTCTGTGAAGGAAAATAAAATGACACATACATATAAATGCATAGAAAAGAGTTCAGGAGTGTATACAGATTTGAAAAGAATAGTTATTGCTGAAACAGAAGGAGGGGACTTCTTACTTAGGGCTGTACTTAAAGGGTACCTTCACTATAAGTCAACCATTATTTTACAAATGAATGTGCCCATCAATAGATGAGTGCATTTGGCATGTGGACACAAGGGTGGTTTTGTTTTGTTTGAAGTCACATGGGGTAAAATTGTGTCATTTGTAGGAAGATACAACAAGGTGGAGATCATCACGTTAAGTGAAATAAACCAGACCCAGAAAGGCAAGTTCACTACCATACCCACTGTGCATGTGTGGAATTTGGAAGGAAATATTAAGTAAAATAGTAAAAGCAGGAAAAGGGAGAGAGGCTTAGATTAATAGAGGGGTGAATATGATCAAGTCTGATATATGCATGTATTGAAATTCGATCATGAGTGAGATACTTTGTACTCGACAATATAATATGAGACCGTGAAGCATGGTGATTTACAGTTTCTTTTAAAAACAAGGGAACCTGGGGCTGGAGAAATTGTTCAGTAGTTAAAAGTACTTGCAGTGTTGGGTATGGTTGTGTACTCCTTTAATCCCACAGGGCTTGACACATCTCTGTATCAGTCTAGCCAGAGCTACAAAGTGAGACCTTATCTCAGAAACCAAAATCAAAAATGAACAAAATGAACACTGATTGCTCTTCCAAAGAACATGAATTCAGTTCCCAATACTGACATGATAGTTCACAACTATCTGTAATAGTATTCCCAGGATCAGGTATCCTCTTCTGGCTTCCTCAGGCACTAGGCACACCGATGATGCACAGACATACATGGGGGCAAAACACCCATCACATAAAAATTTAAAAACTAGAAAAAATGCCGATCTGACTAATTGTTTGGCACAGTCTGTTTAGACTGTAGCATTGCCTCTTGAGAAGTGTTTTTTGTTTTGTTTTTTATTTGCTTATTTGTTTGTTTGTTTGTTTAGATTTATTATTCCAGACCGGGGGGGGGTCAGGCACCAGTTGCAGGAGGAATACATGCATTTATTAGATTTATTATTGTATACACTATTCTGCCTGCATGCCAGAAGAGGGTGCCAGATCTCATTACAGATGGTTCCATGTGGTTACTGGGAATTGAACTCAGGACCTCTGGAAGAGCAGCCAGTGCTCTAAACTGCTGAGCCATCTCTCCAGCTCAAAAAGTGGTGTTTTTAGGAACTCAGTAGACCTGCATCATCCTCCCTCAGCTTAGACACAAACCACATTTAATTTGGTTCAAGGACTATCAAGGCACACTTAAGAGGTCAGAAACAGTCTTGTGATTGCCACCATTTTAGCAAAAAGTGCGGTGCAGCAAGGCAGATGACCCTTGACTTTTTCAGAGTGTCCTTCACCAGCATTCTTGGCCTGCTCTTATGATCCAGGAAGGCTGATGGGAGTTTTACCATGATACTTGTTCACTCAGCATGCTGCACTATGAAGGCCTGGAAGGAGTTCTTTAGACTGTAGGTTTGTGTGAACTAAACTTTGGTCAGGGCTCCAGTGGGGTTCATAATAGACCACCAGGAGAGAGGATCTTGTTTCTTCTTACTGTGCCTTCTGGGCCATTTTCCTTCTATAAACGTGCTGCTTCCTTCTGCTTGTTACTCCATGTCAGAATTTCTGACTTTTTTTTTTTTTTTTTTTTTTTTGAGAGCAGAGAAGGCTTTTGGCTTCTGAGATTTTTTTTTATGCTATTTTGTGTGTGTGTGTGTGTGTGTGTGTGTGTGTGTGTGTGTGTGTGTGTGTGTGCTTGGTACACAGTTGGTGCTCAGTAAATATTGGTTGAATGACTTACAAGAGAGGCCAGGCATGGAGGTACATATTTGTCATATCAGCAATGAGGAGGCTACAAAAGGAGAATCAGGAGTTTGAGGCTGTTGAGCCATAACAGCATGTTTCTCTTTTCTTCTTCTTCCTCTTCCTCTCCTTCTCTCCCCTCCTCCTCCCTCTTCCTCCTCTCCTTCTCCTTCCTCTTCTTTACCTTCTTTTTCTCCAGGTCTGCTTCCTCTGAAAGCCTCATATTCAAGAAGATTCTCTGTAGGCTTCAGTGGTCTTTAGGTGCTGTCTGTATCCTAAGACCCAGCTGTGCCTGAAACATGATGGTGGCCTCTGATGTATAAGAATGCAATTCCTTAATGTTGTTTATTCTGTTTACATCAGCCCTGACTGATGACCAAAGACTGTGTCTAGCACTTCTTTTCAATCAGCCACTAAGCTTGGCATAGTGTCCAGCACAGAGCAGCAGCTTAGTAAGAGCCTAATGATTAAATAGAAACTAGGTCACAGAGCTTGATGACCCTTATGATGGATGTTCCACTCCAGAATTAATCAGTAGCTTGTGACCAATTCAAAATATAGGTCTACATTTCAACTTTAGAGAGACTCCATGAACTGTAAAATGGCTCCATGGACTGAATAATCTGCTCACCACCACCACCACCACCCTCACCCCCATCACCAGGTTGCAAAAGGAGAATGTGGTAAGAGGAATTCCTGAGGTGAAGTGTTCACAGACACCCATGTGATGTCTTTTTTATTTTCCATTCTTTCTATCTTGCAAACACCCACAAGCTGTTTTAGTACCTTTAGTGTGTTCAAGAGACAGATTTAGGAGAGGGTGAATGGCATGACAATCATCAGTGACATGTTCTATGGTCTCCTGAGATGTGCAGAGAGCACATCACCTTTCACCTTCCTACCTCCCAGCTCTATCTCTGTCATTGTCACTTACTGTCAGTCATCAACCTTTGCTTTATTACAAAATCCAGGGAAAGAGATCCTGATATATTTACTTATTAGTATCCTTGATTATTGATGGTGGCTTGATAAAATATTTTTTTTACATTGTACATGCAAATCGAATTGTCAGAATAAATCTAAGCAAGTTGTTTTTCTATATCCTGGAAGGATATTACATGCCTTCCTGTGTGGGAAGTATAGCGGTACCAAGTGGGTTTTAAATCTTACTACCCTCACTAAGTCAAAATTTTACAGGTGACTTCTTATAGGTGAAAAATAGGTCATTGTGTTAAATGGTCCTTAAGGGACAGAGAGAGGAAGCCATAGGCAGTGCTCAGGCAAGCATGTCCTGCCAGCAAGGGCCAGGAAGCTAGATGTTAAAAGGTGGGATAGGAAGCAATTTGTGTTTCTTTAGTGATTCTGGAGAATAAACTTAGGGATTCCTGTTTTCAAATCTAGAGGTCGATTATTGATGCTAATAAAGTTTAGGCAGGTAGTTTCCTACCACTGAGCCACATTCTCAACCACTCACTGGTGCATCTGTCTGGGCAGTGTCATTAGCCCCAGGACATTCTTCTTGGATGTTCAATGTTCAGCCCGTTTAAGCCCTCCTATCACTGAGATCACTGAGATCCTTTTTAATTAATTAATTAATTAGTTAATTTTGAAATCTCATCCTCCTCCTCAGTCCCATGACTTCTTTGAGTCTGACAAATTTGCTAGCATGGCTCACAGAGCTCAGTGAAGCATTTATTTACATTTTCTGATTACTATATTAATAAAATGTTGGATGTAGAACACATTCAAGGAAAGATTTTAATTTTAACTTAAAACAAACTTTTTCAAATTGCAAAGATATTTAGCCAAGCAAATAATAACACACATCTGTAATCCCAGCCTAGACTGAGGTGAAAGGATCATGAGTTTGAGGTCAGCCTGGGCTACAAAACAAGACCCTATCCTAAAAAACAAACAAATAAGCAAACAAAAACCAACAAAGAAAAGAAAATCTGATCACCAGGCCTTGCCATACTTCCCAGTTAGAGCAGGCCTGGCAGCAGTAACAACACAGCTGCTTTGTGTCCTGAAACCCTTGCAGCTTGCAGCTTCCTCCACTGCCACCACCAGCGCTGAAGAGTGAGAGCTCTTGTGCCTGGTGGCAAGACACACTGACTACCAGTAGTTGCTGGAAAAGCAGGCTCACATGACATGCATTTGTGGGTCATGAAGACTATGTAGTCTAGGCATAGTCTGCCGATTAGTATGACCACAGTATCACGGCTTGGTGTGGCCTCTCTGGCCATGCCTCCATGACTGAGTAATCTACAGTATTTATTTGTTCTCTCACTGACTTCATTTTTTTTTTTTTTGCATTTTTGTTTTTCTAAAAAAAGCTTTAGAATGTAACATTTTGGCATAAACTCTGTTGTTGTATATGTATAAGAAATAGATTGTTAACATCCATTTTCAGTGTGAGGTTCAACTGCAGCCCAGAAGAAATATAGATGAGCAGGTGGCAGTGGTGCTGGGCCCTTCTCTCTTCTAGCTGGCAGCTGGTTCCTGCTTATGCCAGAACTCTGAAAGCTGGAGAGCTACTAGTAATCTGCTAAACAACTGAACCTACTATGAGAAAAGAGGGCAGCCGCAAGCTCCAAAGTATTCATTAGATGAGGCTTTGTTTCCTAAAACAACAAGATGGGGAATTTAGGAAGGGGGCAAGGGGGAGAAGGACCCAGAACGTCTTGCAATTAAGGGACTTTAAAATAAACACGCCAGTTTTGTCCTCTTCTTTATGCTGATACCTCCTCTCTGTAGAACTGTATTTTAAAAGCATTCATTCTTACTAGTCTCTTATTTCCCACATAGGGAAATTGAAATAACTTGAAAATTCTGAGAAACAAAAAGAACACAATTCAAAAGCTCACCCACAATCCCACCCCTGTGAAATGCAGTGCTACTAGGGCTGTTTCCTGTTTCCATTCTCTCCCTATTTCCTCCTCCTTCTCCCATTTCCTCCTTCTAGTCCATTTTTCCTCCCCATCTCCTTCTTCTTCCCATCTTTTCCTCCTCCCCATCTCCTCCTCATCTCCCCTTCCCATATCTCCCTTTCTATCCCCATCCTCCTCCTTGGAGATGTTATTCTGTAAATATGTTTCTCATACTGGTTAAACAATAAAGCACTGTTGGGCCAATGGGAAAGCAAGATAGGAGGGGCTAGGAGACAAGAAGGAAGGAGGAAGTAGTTAGGAGGAGTCAGCATGTAGAGCCTAGAGAAAGCAAGATGCTGGCCTGCTGCTCGGATAAGATGACCACATGGAAATACTTAGATAAGTTGAAATGGGTTAATAATTAAGACAGAGCTAGCCCATTAACAATGATAGTCACTAGCCCATAGGATTGTATCCTATTGTAACACACAGAGTCTCTGAGTGTTATTTGGGGCTCACGTGGAGGCGGGACCGGGTGGCCGGCAGGGAGGAACAAAGAGTGGGTCAGGCGGCCGGCAGGAAAAACCTGCTCGTAACACCCTCTCTCCTTGGACCTTTCCTTTTAATAGATTGAATTACCAAAATCCAGGCAAGGAAGAAATAATTTGGAAGAAATAATTTGGAAGGGATATGACTGAATAAGATTTAATGATTTCACTTAATATAAAGAAGCAACAGTTACAAGGAAAATACTGAATAAATAGATAAAATAAGAAGGAAAATTAAAAATGTTGGAAGTTAGGACCACAAAATTACATTACCAGGACTGGGAATGTATTTCAGCAAGTATGTACTCCAGGGCTGGGAGGGAAAAAAAAAAGGCTCAAAGCAATAACAACGAAAATCCTCATGTCTATTGTTAGTTCAGCATGGTGATGTATATCTGTGAGCTAAGATTATGGATTTCAGGCCAGCCAGGCTTACCTGACAAGACCCTGAGTGGCTGGGTTCAGAAGAGTTCTTTCTGTAGGAGAGGGAATGCAGAGGATGCAAGGCTGTATTGTGGAATTACCACATTCCCAGAAGGATGTAGTGTTTGAGGGAAGAACAAAGCCACTGCTCTGAGCAGGCGCTCACAGAAGCAAGTATTTCTGTCAGAAAAGAAACAAGGTATGTTTGAAGAAGAAACAGAAGTGAGAGGAGGCAGTAATGAAGCAAACTTAAGTTTATTGTGTTTGCCAGATTAACATATGATTAACAACACCTTGAATTTTCATATAAACTTGTTTGGCAGTGGAGAGAGGGGATCGTAAACAAACATGTATAATATATAAATATGGCTTTGTAACACACCTGTGGGCATGTAATGGTGATGGGAGGTGCTACACAGTTGTTAGCAATAATTCAGTTTGGCCCATTACTTCTGGATGGGTGGCAACAGAAGTTTGGGGAGATGTCTTTTTGGTGGTCTCCAAAGTTATTTCGTGACAAAACTCAAATATGGTGAGCATAATGCGTAATTTATTCTCCTCGTAGATTGCCATATCTCATTTACATGCACAGCAAGGTCATTTGTCATGATTAGAGGGAGTGGTGAAGGAGTGAATGTCATGCCTCTAAAAGCATTAAGAGCTCTGAAGAGAGGCTCTGAAGCCAGCTACAGGCATGAACAATGGTGTGCGTTCCAATAATCAATAGCAAATGACCCATGAATCCTAGCTGCTTTCTTAGGGAGCTCGTAATGGGCTTACTCCTTTCCTTTCCAGCTCATTAACAACCCGTGTTTGAAAATAGGTCTGAACCCGGGTGGCTCCCTCTTAAGAAGGATCTGCATTTGTGTGTCTGAGTGCTAAATGTGAGTGCTGGACCCCATGCGGGGTGTCTCAAAGCTTCTGAGGTGACAGTGGGACCCCATGGGCCAGATGCAGCCCTCCTGTGTAGATACACCTACAGAGTAGTTAAAAGCAAGTGAATTTATCTCTGATGCTTAAGGATCAGATTTCATGTGAAATAAAAGAGTTCAGATTTCGTTACAACAATACTGAAAACTGAAAAAAAATATGGCAAACTGGCTACCTTGGGTCTGTGTTTTTCACCAGGTGCCCAGTGACTGTTTCTCCATGGGTTCTCCAGCTTGCTCTAGCTCTGTTTTTTCTCTCTCTGTTTCTGGATTATGGCACTTTGGATGATTCCTCTATTTCTGTTAGCTCTTCCTTTTATTCTCACCCCCTCTCCTATTTCCATGGGCAGAATTTTATTTCCCCCTAACTCCCATGTTGCAATGTAGAATGTGGCAGCTTCTGACTTACTTACTGCCAGACTTTATGTTCAAGCAAGGCATTCATAGCTAAGGAAACTGGAAAGGATCAGACAAGGCTGCCATGGGGATGTGCAGAATGCTCTAGAAGTTGAACCTGCAGGGGAGAGATGGGGGCCAAGGGGTGCTAGCCTCAGTCTGGCCCTTCTTCACTCCCAGCATAAGTCCTGAGTTGTCACCTTGCTCTCTCCTCTGCCCACTGTTACTGTTATTCTTTGGTCCTCAGTAGGGTGCCACTGTACTTCCTGTTTTCTCAGCACAGTTCTTGTGATGAGGATCCCATGCCCTGCAGCTGGTTCTAGGGAGCAGAGAGATGTGCTCACTTTTGCTGTCTGGAAAGAGGATGTGTCCCATCCTTTGAGAGGCTGACTGCTTTTGAAACTAGTCTGCTTGGAAAAACAGTTTGCTTGTAGACATGACAGAGGGATCTGATGAAAGCAGCTACTGTCTTGCTTCCTTTTCCTCCATGGACACTAATAAAGTCTACTGGCAGGAAGGGAAGGCCCTCTGAACTCTGTTTTGAGAACTTGACTGTGTTGCAGGAACCAACTTGTCTGTCTCTAGTTCCAGGAAGTCTTTGCTGGATGGGGGCATATGCATTACAGCTGAGAGTGAGGATGGGAAAAGCCTACTTCAGACTGTGGCTTCTCAGCTCTCTGAGTGTTTTGATTTTCTGCTTTAAAAATTAGGCAGACAGAGGCAGTGGTGGTGCATACCTTTAATCCCAGCACTTAATAGGTGGAAATAGACGGGTCTCTGTTAGTTCAAGGCCAGTGAGTTCTAGGACAGAAAAAAACTAAAACAAAACAAGAGCAACAACAATAAAAATAGGCAAGAGAGAAGTCTTAACTAGTAGTTGCATACTCTGCTGGCTATTGTTCTGGGTCTTCATGGCAGGTTTGAAACAACCTAAGGAATAAATGCAGGAAATTAAAGAAGAAATGAACTGAGGTAGAAGGAATTATGTGAGGAGAAGAGGGAGAAATGAGGGATGCAAAGAAGAAAGATTAAAAAAAAAATCAAAGTGGGGCTGGAGAGGTGGCTCAGAGGTTAAGAGCACTGATGGCTGGCTCTTCCATAGGTCCTGAATTCAATTCTCAGCAACCATATGGTGGCTCACAACCATCTGTAATGAGAGCTGATGCCTTCTTCTGGCCTGCAAGGATACATGCAGATAGAATACTGTATACATAATGAATAAATAAATCTTAAAAAGAGAGAGAGAGAGACAGTAGAAATGAGAAGTGAAAGAGAAAGAGAGCAGCAATGAACAAATGAATGGATAAACAGAATGAGCAAGCAAGGACAGAGTATAAAAAAGAAAATCACAGGGAAAGAGAATTGATTTCTCTTTGTTTGAATTTTGCCCTGGATGCTAGTTAGTCTCCATGGTGATGGGACACAGTGATGGGGGTGGGGCAGCTGGCATCCTGAAGCAAAGCTGTTCAGGTGCAGGCAAAGGCAAAGTGTGGTGGGACAACAGTCTTTGTACTTGGTCTACCTTTACCCTTGGAAGGCAAGAATCAAGTCTGAGAAGACCCCTTCTGACTGCCTTGGTTAGAGACCCTCCCAAATTGGACAAGGTTGTCTCTTGTGTTTTTTGGGGTCCTAGGACTGTCATTCAAACTATATTCTATGGATTGAAAGCTGTTTGAGGGAGTATTAGCTCAAGGGCCCTTTAAGCAATAACAACAAGCTTGTTCTCTGAATGCTGTCAGTAAATGAAGAGGTAAAGTACTCAGAACCAATAAATTGTATCGAAATACAATTAGGAGCACATTAAAATGGCAATAGAGTAGCATGTGCTTCTCCATTAATATAATGGTGGCCCTAACAGGTATCATAGATGCAAGATAATGACTGTAGTACCCACATCTACTGTGCTGCAATGTGGAAACACTGGAGCTGTGAGGAACTTCCTCACCAGCATTAAAGATACCATTACGGTTCAGTTACAAGTCAGTAAATACAAAAATAAAATTTTCCATCCAGGCTCACAGTCCCTGGGTTCTAGTGATGGCCCTTTGGAGTATTTTGGAATTTTCGTTTTTTTTTTTAACTTACATTAGGCATCTTCCTGCATCTCCACTCTACCTCTTGTCCTCTTTTCTTTGATAACTTTCCCCAATTTCTTGAGCTTCTGGAAGTTTGTCTGTGGCTATGTTAAATGCCTCCTAAATCAGTGTTTCCTATCCATCGTCTCAGCTGCCCACAATGCTCTTCCACCCCTTTATTTGTATGCTCATTTCCTTATATCAGCCTCCCCTATGATCCCTGATGACACAGTTGTTCCTGGTTTGTTTGCTCCAGAGTGTAGTGTTAGCATGGAAAAATTTAGCCTAATTCCCCAGTGACCCCAGGAAGCTGGGAGTCTTAAATCCCAAGCTGAGGGTCACCTACTTTAATGTGAGTGAATGAACTGCCAGAAGCCTGTGCAAAAGCAGACTTCCTGGGCTAAGAGCAGGCTTGGATACTTTAAATTAATTGGTCGGCACTGGATGCTATGAGGTGATTGGTTCACGATGCGTGGGTTGTAACCCTATAAAAGCTGTCTCAATTCTGTGCTGGAGGTCACTCAGCCCTCTACCCTGCATGGCGTATGGTTGATGGCCCCAGTATACTGGAATATAAAGGACCTCATGCATTTGCTTCAAGACCACTTCTTGTGAGTGATTTAGGGGGGCCGTCTTTCCTGAGTGGGAACATGAGGGACCACACTCTCATGGGTCTTACAGTAGTACCTCCCGTTCATATTACTTATAGTTTATGGGTAAGAGTCAAGCATGTAAATGCACAGAGAGCCACATATCTACCCAAGAAGATAAGCCCCACAAAGACTGCACCCCTTTTATGAACCAGAGCTGAAACACCATCACCTAGCAGAGACTGATAATGCTTGTAGAATGGACGAATGAATGCAGACAGACCGAGACTTCACCTAATAAATCAGCCTTTGTATTGCGGTTTAATAAGGGTCAGGATAAACAAATAGGCCGAATAGATGTTAAGGGAGAAACAACTCACAACACAGACAGATGAACACAGCAGTTGGAACCGGATGCTCCTCTCTCTGCATCCAGCCAGAAAGAGAACATTCCCTGCCTCCTTCGGAGACCTAGTTCCACAGGTCACTTCTGCCCCTGGCTCCACCCCTCAATGGGTGTGGTCAGTGCCACAGAAGGAGACAAAGTGAATATTCCACTACGCCTTTGTGCTTTCAGCACTTGGCTCTGTTCCTGATACATGGTATAGTGACAGCTGAGAGAATAGAAAGCTAGCTGGCTACTTTGAAGGTCGGGGTGAAACTCAATAGATACTGGGCTTCAGACTGACCAGCAAACCTTGCTCAGACATTGACCAAGTCTTGGATGGCCTTCCAAGGAGCTGTTTAGTTTACCTCATGTTCATTTACTTTGATTCTATCTGTTTTTTTGGTGTCTAGTTTGAAAGCAGCTGATTTAGGGGTTGAGTCTTAAGCTTGATTATGTTGAGCCCCTGGGCTGTGTCACCATCAGAGCCTCCTCTAGTTGGATTATGTGTCTTGAAGAGTTAGGACTGGGTTAGAATGTGAAGAACTACCTCCAAACTAAGGGCCTCTGTAGGACTCATCTCTCCTGATGGATGGTTTTTACTTTCAATTTTTATTCATTTGTCTGTGTGTGAATTCTTTCAAATTATAAGTAACTGTGGCATCTGATGCTTCTTTGCTTCTATTCTGTGACTATTATTATTTTTAGATGTGAGACAGAGAGTCTGTGGAGGTGGTGACAGGGGAGGCTGGACCCTACACCAAGAAGAGTGTCAAAGACAAGTGGCTGAGAAGGCCACATCCTGTCCCTTCCTACCCAGGATGCCCAGCTTCTTCCTAGCAGAGTCCTAACCTTTCCCTACCAAGAAAAAAGCCAAACTAGTACAATTAAGGCAGAAATCTAATATTCATGAAGTCTGATTGCTTACAAATAGTCTTAAAATATAATGTGTCAGAATTGCAAAAGCTTTTGATAAATATGCATGTTTACAGGCCCAATAGAATAGGGCAGTCAATTTTTTGAATAATTCCACATGAAGATTTGCAACAGCCAGCTGTACCAAGTTCACCATCAGACATTGGGCTGGATAAGCAAAGAACATCAGGCTAATTACATGTGGCATGCAGTATATATATGAACCCCCTCACAGACCCTGGGGACTCAAGACAGGGACAAGCTATATTCAGAAGCACTGAAAACCCCTAAATTATTATTTACCTTTTGTTACTTTGAGTTTGAACCACTTACACTAAGTGCTAATTAAGGAATCTACAAAGCCTGCTGAGAGCTGATTAGGTATCTAGTGGAATTAAAAATTCTTCCTCATAAATGGCAAATAAACTGATATCATTAAATAAAACATGGTAGACTAGAAATTGACTATCATTAGCCCGTAGGCATTTAGGCAAGGGTGTGTACATGTGCCTGTGTGTATGCAGTATTTGTGAGTACATTGTGTGTGTGTATGTGTGTGTTTCTCTTATTTAAGGGTATTTTAGAGGAAGTGCCAAGAATATATATTTAAACTAATTATTTGCCCTCAATATTTTCTCTTATGAAACCAAAGTTATTCTACTAAATTTCTTTTTATTAATTAAAATTCATCTTGTATTACCAAAGGAGAATTTAATCAACCATCACTGGGTTAATTTCCTCCTCAGATATCTGTAAGTAATGTTTCTCAAAAGTAACCTCCCTGTCTCCTAAATTAGCAGTTCTCTACCCTTGGGATTGAATAACCCTTTCACAAGGTTAGCCCAAGACCACCAGAAAACATACAAACATATATTTATATTGAGATTCATAACAGACAGTAGCAATATTACAGTTATGAAGTGACAATGAAATAATTTCATGGTTGGGGCCACCACATCATGATTAAAAGTTGCAGTGTTAGAAAGTTTGGGAACCACTGTGATCTAAATTTGATTCTTCTTCTTCTTCTTCTTCTTCTTCTTCTTCTTCTTCTTCTTCTTCTTCTTCTTCTTCTTCTTCTCCTTCTCCTTCTCCTCCTTCTCCTTCTTCTTTCTTTCTTTCTCTCTCTCTCTCTCTCTCTCTCTCTCTCTCTCTCTCTCTCTCTCTTTTCTTTCTTTTGGTTTTGGTTTTGGTTTTTTTGGACATCCCTGGCTGTCCTGGAACTCATTCTATAAACCAAAATGACCTTGATCTTCAGAGATCTGCCTCAGAGTGCTGGGTGTGTGCCACCACAGTAAACCAAAATGCTTTTTTTAAATGCTATTTGTCCAAAGCAAGGAGATTGACAGCTTCTGCTGCTAGGTGCAGCAGACCTAAGAATCAGAGTGTCTTCCATTCTTTCAGTCCCTATGCAAAGATATAGGTAGAGAACAGTGGCAAGGAGGATACCAAGCTCCACACAGAAGGAGACAAAAGACAGGAAATGTTCTTTTGTATATTTGTTTCTCTTATTGGTTAATGAATAAAACACAGACTGGCTGATTAGCCAGACAGGAAGAAATATAGATGGGCAGAATCAGAATATAAGCAGGGACAAACAGGAAATTGCTCTCTTCTCTGCGGAGATGCCATAGCAGGCAAAGGAGTTGCAGGTCAGGTATTCCCGGTTAAGAGAAGACCACTGCATGGAAATACATGGATTAGGAGTTAAGACAGAACTAGCTAATAAGAAATGCTAGTCACTGGCCAACAGCTTTATAACTAATATAGTATCAGTGTGTTTCTTTGGGACTGAAGCTTCGGTGGGGCCTGATGGGCCAGAAAACCTCACATTACAGACAGATCTCTGGACATTCCATTTTTGTCTTTCTTCCTTCCAGACTTCTAATTAATCCAGACAACAAATTATCATGCCCACTAACTTAAAGCAAAGCCCTTTCAAAACTAAACTCTGGAGTTTCTAAGGTCCTTTGCCCTCTTATCATCATCATCATCATCATCATCATCATCATCATCACTTCTACCATCACCACCATCATCATCACCACTACCACCATCAACATCACCATCACCACTAATCATTGTTTAATGGTGCCTTTTCCCAGGCCTTCGGCCTCCTATATAAAAACAGACTCATGATTTCACCCTTGGAGGCTTTGCTTTTATTTCCTGGCCTCTACTCCCTATTGCTCATGTTTACTCCTAGTTCCTAGTTCTCCAAGATCTGTCAGGAAAATCTGTGTTGTAGGAGAGACACATTTTTACCTTTAATTTTATAAGGCTTGGTTTTCATTTTTGCTGGGTCTAGAACCTAAATCAATGTCAGACAGAGCTATAGGAGGAAAGCAGAGCAATTCATTTAGAGCAGTAGTTCTCAACCTTCCTATACTGGGACCCTTTAATATAGTTCCTCATATTGTGATGACCCTCAACCATGAAATTATTTCATTGCTACTTTATAACTGTAATGTTGTTACAATGTGAATTGTAATGTAAATATTTAATATGCAGGATATCTAATATGTAATTTTTATGAAAAGGTTGCTCACCCCCAAAGGGGTCATGACCCACAGGTTGAGAACTGCTGACTTAGTACAAACATTATATGACCCAGGAGACTTTACAGGGGACTTCATGTAAGTACTTCTAATAATAATGAGAATTGACAAGACTCAGACTGCAATGGGAAGATGAAGTTTCATCTAACAGGATCTGTGTACACAGATTTCTCTAGACTTCTGCTTTCCTAGTCCTTGACACCAAGAACAACATGTTCCTTCTAGTATAGGGGACACATTTATTTCACTTATCAGTTTCATCTCATGTTTCTAAGAAACAAGGACCTTAGATTGATCTTGTACCTGCTTTTTTTCTTTCTTTTTAAAATGTTTTTTTTTTTCAAAATAGTCAACATTCATATTTTTGAGTGGCATGTTCTAAATCCCTTCATCAGGAAACCATTTATTTATACTTAGGGTCACCACTGTCCAGAAAAACATCCCCCAGAACACACCAGCCGTGAAAAAGTTGGGATTATTACTTTACTCGATGAGGGAAAATATGCACCAGCTATGGGACAGTCCCAGAAGAGGTTGTTAGAGAAAGAGGAGGCTAAAACCTTTATTATAAAGTTTGGATCTTGGGAACAGGGGAGAAAAATATAAGGCACTTAGATACTGACAGAAAGCAGGAATGTTTAATGAATGGCTTTTGAACTAACTCTAACTGTCTGAGAGGGAGGCTAGAATGAGGGCAGAACTGTAGTGGGTGCTGCAGTAACAGCCACTCTTTTTAGATAGAGGAGGTTGGTAGGTTTGCACATTTCATTTAGGATCTTGTCAGATGCTATTGATTATGAGAAATAGGGTAGATGTCAGATGAGAGCACTGTGATCTCTCTGGGAGCCACATTTTTGTATGGCACAAACATCCTTTATGCCACACACCCCCAAGTTCTACCAGGTGTCCAAGACCATGCATATTAGTTTGCTTTCTATAGATGTGATAAACAGCATGACCTGAAGTAGCTCAGGGAGGAAAGAGTTTATTTTTTCATCAACACTTCCGCATCATAAGCCAACACTAAAGGAAATGAAGGCAGGAGCACAAAGCAACAATCTGGAGGCATGAACTGAAGCAGAGGCCACAGAGTCCTGCTTACTGCTTTGCTCTCTATGGGTGTTCATCTTGTTTTCCCACATCAATCATCAATCTAGAAAATGCTCCATAGGGGCATTTTCTCAACTGAAGTTCTCTCTTCCCCCATAACTCTAGCTTGTGCTAACTTGATAAGAACTAGTGGGCACATTGGGCTCAGTCTGATCCATGCCTAACCTTGCCCCTTTTAAAAACAGATACAACTAGTGGTGCACATTTATAACCCCAGCACTCAGGGTACTGAGACAGGGTATGTGCAGTGTTAGAGCCAGCTTGACCTATAAAGTGAGACCATGTCTTAAAAATAAATAAATAAATCACGCAGGCATTGTGGCACACAGCTTTAATCCCAGTATTCATGAGGCAGAGACAGATAAATATCTAGCCTGGTCTACACAGAGAATTCCAATACAACAAGGGATACACAGAGAAACCCCATCTTGAGACAAACCAAAACAATGGAGATATAATTATACACTGTCTAAAGATGGATGAGAAACACTTACCAAGACTTTAGGGACCCTTATCTCTCTAAACTGCTTGTGGCTATGAGCATTCAGCACAGTAGCCCCACATTGTGTATTGTTGATGTGAATGGGGTCACTGCTTGCTTCACATCTGCTACTTGCTTTTCAGTGTGCTGAGGAAAAGAAACTAATCATGAGCTTGTTAACAGGGACCTCTCCAGCCTGTGGTGTCTAGTTGGTTTTGGCCAATGGGAAACACATCCATACATGTAGGGGGAGGAAGAACAAGGGATACTGAAGATAGAAGTAATCCATTGATTTACCTTCTCTGTGAGGCGGTTTCTCTGTGGGTTCTAGAGAATGTCCACCACCTTTCTTTTAGTCTGAACCCTGCAGACTTCCCTTGTTCAACTCCCTTGAGTGCACCATTTGAGAGCCATCTATTTCCAGGTGTTTCTAGTACCTATCAGTATGGTTAGCTGCATGAGCAGTCACATCAGCTCTGGGAGCAGTTTCTGGACTTAAATTCCTGGTTTCTGGTTTAGTGATGTTTTCCTTGACCTTCTGATTAAAGTGAAATTAGTTTGTGTAGCTATCAGCTCCAGTGGCTTCTTATGTTCTAGACTGGTGTTTTCTAAACTGGTGAGCTATGGAACTGATTTAAAGTGTCATGATCTAGCATTGAGAGGAAAATGGAACAGAAATAACATCACAAAGTTTGCCTTCAGCTGTCTTTGTGTGCATAAATGTGTACATCTGTATGCCTCTCTCTCTCTCTCTCTCTCTGTGTATGTGTGTGTGTGTATCTGAGTGTTAATATGTATCTCTCTCTCTCTCTCTCTCTTTGTATATGTGTTTGTCTGTATGTCTGTGTCTGAGTGTGTGTATTTGTGTATTTGTATGTGTATGCTTCTGTATATCTGGGTGTTTCTATGCATGTGTGTCTCTGTATGTGCATATGTGAGAGCATATCTGAGTTGATGTCTATGTGTCTGTGTATATGGATGTATACGTGTGTGTGTGTGTGTGTGTGTGTGTGTGTTTTGTTTGAGTGTCTGTGCATCTCTGTGTGGGTATGCCATTTAAAGATCCATATTGTGATCACCTCCTGCACTGTATCCTCTAATGCTCAATTGTCTTTTGTATAAGTTATTTTTCTTGTTGATGTCACAAAATAAGTTACAACAAACAACTTGAAGGGGGAAAGATCTATTTTGGATCCTGCTTCAGAGTGTGCAGTCTGCTGTGAAAGGGAAGGCGTGATGGTAGGGTTGGTAGGAATTTGCAGCCAAGTTTGATATGTTATAAGGAGGAAGCAGAGAGACATCATGCCAGAAGTGGGGCTGTGCTAGTACCATCAGAGTCCTGTATCCAGTGGTCCACATCTACATTTAGGCTTCCTGCTGGAGGATACAACTTCCCAAACAGCACCTCAGTAGTGGGTCATATGTTGATTATTTCACATTCAAACACAGTAAAGATGCTTCATTCTGCAAACTTCCCAAACACCAGAAGAGTCACCTATTATAGACAGTCTGCCTGAAGACTACAATTGAGGTAGAACAGTTCATTGGAGGGCTGAGATGGAGAGGAAAGGCAGACATCCCTCCAGGTGATCCACTGATGACAAAGGCCCTCAGGGAAGGCAGGTGGCTAGCTAGGAGGGGCAGAAGAGTAGGACTGCCAGCCTTTTGGCTCAGGTTCCTTGTACACGCACTGAGGTGAACAGGTGTAAGGTTGTTCTCCAGAACTTTGGAATCCAATGTAGCAGTTCAAGGTCACCCCACAGTAACCTAGCTCCCAGCAAATTGCTCCTGAATGAGCTAATGGCTCTAGCTATTCCATTATATCTTCTCTTTTAGAAGGAAGCATGCTATTGTGGAAAATAATGGCTGTTGAATGAGTCATAATCAGGCATTGGTTTGTGGCTTTGAAATATGTTACTACGTTTCTGAAGTGTGACTGCAAAAGTCCAGAAAAACATTGTATTTCCTAACATCGCCAACACTATTGATGGTATAGTTTGTAAAGTTCAATCACAATGCCCAACCACAATGGATCATTTGCCAATCTAATTTTTCTTTTTTCAACTTTTCAACTGTTGCTTTTCTATCATCTGCTTGCATGCCTTCAGGACAGGATGACTGCCACCTTGTCTGTCAACCCTGTGGAGTTGGCACTTACTGATCCTAGAACTATTTTACTGTTCTAGAAGGAGCCTACACTGGGGAATGATGGAATAGAGGAGTAGAGATTCACAGAACAATTAAGAGAAAGGTATGTCAGTTACCCACAACCTTCTCAGATGAACAAGATGGAAGGTACTGCCTACATTTACTCCTGTGCATTTCCCCAGCCATGCTGCCCTTAGTCCCCTCCCCAGCCCTTAGAGATAGCACATGGCAGGGAGATGTAACCATCTTCCCATAGACTTCTCCTTGGAGCTTTGAGAGTGTTATGTGTTATTTTTCTGGGAAATGTGGGACTTACTTGAGGACAAAACTTAACAGTGAACGTCTTTATGTCCAATATTTTCCAAGAGTGAGTGGGAAAATAAGATCACTAAATGTTTAGTGAGCATTAAGGGGCCTTCAGACCCATAATGCAGTTTGAGACAATGTAGTGAGCTGTTTCTGTGGGAATGAGTGAATGACTGAGAAGACATGATACAGGAGGAGGCATGAGGCTGAACCAGCCCCCCAAGTGTTCTTGCACTTTCCTTGAGACACAGTAGACATCCAGCCTGGAGTCATCCTCCCCAACATACCCAACATACACATAGTGGGGCCAGAGTTAGTCAGGCATGGAGCTAGAGTCAGCCATGTTCTCAGGATGATTACAGGGTAAAACTCTGCTCCAGAAACCAGCATACCTAGGCATGCTTTAACAATGACAAAGATGTGTACAACTCCAAACTTCTATCATCTTCCTCTGAGGCATCCAAAGATACACATGTCTGCCCTTTCATATCTCTTATTCAAGTCCTTGTTGTTAGATTGGCACTGCTGAGTAATGATCTGTTGAAGGGCCGAGTCATTGAACAACCACATGGAAAGAAATAGATCTATAAGATCTGGGTCTTTCTAAAGCCTGCTGCCTCCAGGGTAGTGACATTGTAGGTTGTTTTCCGGAAGACTGAGCTACTGACTCAGAACAAACAGGGATACTGAAGATACTGAATGGTGGTAAAGTTATCTCTCCAATAAAATGACCCAAGAACTGAAAAACATCTGTGGAAATACTTGGATTCTATAGGCCAGGGCTAATGGACAAGAATGAACAGAGGTAGCTTCTTTTGGTTGATACAGATGAAATTTTCTTCACAGGAGGTGGGAGATGGATGGTGTGGTTTAGGGGCCTGGGATTGTGACTATATCAGGGAGTTGGATGTGGGTATGTGAGGGTGGAGCTAGAGGTAAGAGGATGGTGTGGTCTTGATAGGTGAATTGTGTAACTGTGGAGGTGGGCTTTGAGGTCTCAAACATGCTCAAACCACACCCAATGAGTCAGATCACTTTTGGTTGCTTGCAAGTGATGATACAGGAGTCTTAGCCACTTTCTGATACCATGTCTGTCTGCATGCTACCATATTCCACCATGAATGATAATGGACTAAAGTTCTGAAAATGTAAGCCACATCAATTACATGTTTTCACTTTATAAGAGGTGTTGTGGTCAGGATGTCTCTTCACAGTAATGGAAACCCTTACTAAGACTGAAGAGTTGTGGATGAGAGGTGTGAAGTGTAGGGGTATGGTGAAGAGCATATATGTTGTAGAGGGGTGTTGGGGTGAAGGGAAATATGTGTGTGTGGAGTGGGTGTGGGAGTTTAGGAAGCTTGGGGGTGGAATGCTATATGATTAGAGGGTCAAAAGTTGTTGGGAATTTATTGTTGAACAGGTGTGAGTGATTGTGGGTGGAGGGTTAGAGAGTGTAAGAATGTGGTATATGTAGGTAGAGGATTTAGAGATTGTGGGTGGAGTAAAGGATGGGATTGGAGAAATGGGGTACTAAGGGATGTGTGGGGTGAGGATGTTAGGTGTGGAATCACAGGGTGTTGGGGTATGGCTTGTGTGGGTATGGGAAGTTGGGAGACTAAGGTAGGGAGAGAGTATGAATGGTAGGATAGGATGGGGGGATTGGGTTGAGAGGGTGAAGTAAAACATTTGCTTCAGAGGTATAGGTGTAAGGCATGTATATGAGGAGGTTTGGAGACTGGAGAATAGAGGTAAGGGAGTGCCAGGAGAGATGGCAGAAAAATGGGGAGGGGTAAGGGAATAGTATGGAGTGTTAGGTGTTAGATACTGAGGGTGCAGTGGGTGAAGGGTTTGTGGGAGTATGGGTTCAGGTCCTTCTTTTATTCCCTTCCCACACACTTATTCCTCTCTTTCTTCCTCCTCCTTCTTTTCCTCCTTCTCATCTTCTGGGGACAGGTTTTCATCAAGCTGTCCTGGTGAGCACCAGCAGGTTCACCTTACACGTTGTTTTCTTGTTTCTCCTGTGAAGTGTTAACTAACTGGCTGTGCTGTGCTGCATCATCCAGCCTCTCCCAAAGGCATTTGACAGTCTTCACCAGCCTTGCTGTATCACTTACATGAATCCACTCCACATTTGCCAGGTGAACAGGGCACTTTCAGACAAGTGCATGTCAATCACTGTGACTTTCTAGAAAAGCAGAGCTGGGGATCTTGTGATGCTTTCCAAGTGAGAGAAGACATAGCATCTAGTGATAACAGATCCAGGTATGCTGGTAGCAGGCTGTTAATCATTTCTCCCAATCACAATCCCATCATACTATGCCTACATTTATGAAAATAGGCAATACAGATTAGAACACTGGATAAGCTCTGAGAGTGTGTGATTGGAGGCAGAAGGTGTTTGTGCATTTGTAAGTGAAGCACAGGTCTCCAACGTGACCTGCTCTTTGGGGAAAGGTAGACATGGAGGGAATGAGACTTGGGAGTGACAGATTATGAACTGTAGCAGGTGGTTCCTAGAGGTATGGAGTCTTAGTCCTCAGGCACCTGAAGGGAGACTCAAGGAGTTTGGGTAGACAAGGCTTTTATCCTAGTTTTCTTTGGAGGCTCTGACATTCTCACTGGAAGGTCCATGGTCCATAAGCTTCAATAATGTTTTGTTGGTTACTTGGTTTTTTTGTTTGTTTGTTTGTTTTGTTTTGTTTTGTTTTCAGTACTGGGGACTGGACCTTAAAGGCTGGCACAAGCTAGGAAATCACATTATCACATTATACACTTTCTTTTAGCATCATAAACATGGTGACAAAGACTAGCCACCTTGCCCTGTGCTTCTATCCTTTTTTGACTTACCATGACCCTCAAGGATTTAGTGTTACCCTAAGCCAGCATCAAGGTCCCAAAGACTTCATCTCCCCCATCCTGCAGCCTCTTTCTTGCAAAATCATATTTCTTCAGCCTCTTTCCCTCTGTCTCCTTGCTAATATAATAATCTTTCCTTTTTTTCTGAAAGGTAACACTAGTTCACAGCTCTGACGGGTGTAAGAGTAATTGGTGAGCTTAAAATAAATTCTGTGTTCAAATGGTGCCCAGGCCAGTGAAATTGGTCTCTCGGGATGGGGATGTCGCATATGGCTAACACATGCTCCTAAGTGCCTTAAGCAATCTGTTTGAGTTGCCAAAACTGTGGAAGGTAGAAGGGGCACAGTTCTTTGGGGATCAGCCCCACCTTGGCACTGTACTCCTCCGCCTGTCATCCCATTAATTCTGAGTCAGGGAGAGGCCCCAAGCTGTGCACTCTGTGTAACAAACAGAAAAGAGAATCAGCCCCTGGATTGGACACTTTAAGGGCATGAGAAGCAGGAGGAGCTTTGGAGTCGCCCCCAAGGCAACAGAGGAAAAAGAGAATGACACAAGGGGCACAGAAGGCTCTTTCTAAACTCATTTCAAATGCACTCAAGTGTTCACTGCTTTTTATGAAAACTTCACTTTTCATTAAAACGACTTGTTAAAAATGACAATCTTTTGCTAAGCACATTTTAAAAACTCCCCTTTTTCATTCTGAACACTATGGAAAACTCCCTTTCCTAGGCTGTGGGCTACACACGTGGACAAGCTCTTAAAAAAAAAAAAGTACTGATATTGCTTTCAAAGTTCTTTAATTGCCCAAATTAATAATTAATTTGCCCCCCACACACTCCTGTAAGAGCCAAATGAATGTGTATGTCTTTAAAGGATTGAATCTCCAGTTATCTCATCCTGACTGCATTTTGCATTCATTATACAAACTAAAATGATCTAGAAGGTCACCTCTCTGTTCCACCCCATCTCCTCAACTGTGTCCCTTCTAACCTATGGCTGGGAGGGATGGGTTGGAACCAGAAAACAGAAACAACCCCGTCCCCCAGGCTCTCTCCACACCAAAACTGGTAATGTCTCCTGTAGACTACACATTGTTTTTTTTGTGGTAAACTCCTGGCTTCATTCCAAAAAAATAATTGGCTTCAGTAAAATTACAAACAAGCCAGAATACGAGCACTTCACATTTCACTGTTAAATAAGCTGCTCAACCTCACCATTTTTCAAAATATATGACCTGTTTTTATGTATATGTTTCCCACAGTGGGACCTTAGCTACAGCACAATACAGTCACTCAAAGCCACCACATTTACAATAGCAATAACAACAAAGCATTGTACTTAGTTTCCTTAGGGGAAGGTACAGGACACTTTTTGTTGTTTGTTGTTATTTTTGTTTGTTTGTTTTGTTGTTTTTCAAGACATGGTTTCTCTGTGTAACAGTCCTGGCTATCCTAGAACTCTGAAGACCAGGCTGACTTGGAAGAGATCTGCTTGCCTCTACCTCCCAAGTACTGGGATTAAAGATGTGTACCACCACTGCCTAGCATGAAGGATACTTTTTAAAAACATGTATAAGATGTTCAGGTTAAGGAAACCATTTGAACTGTATGTCCATTGTGGAATACAGAGATTGAATATTTACTAAAATCGGTAGTTAGGCTGGTGAAACAAATTGACTTGTGCCATTTAATGGACATATTCATTGCTTTAATACTGGTACAATGAACAACTTTTTATTCTTTTGAAGAACCATAGCCAAGAGATCTTGCAGTTGTTATTGTGTGCTGAATGCCCTGGGCCTTTGGGAAGCATTTATTTGAAATTATCATGGGCTCCAAAAGACTTAACAGTGGGAAAAAAATAAAAAGCAACAGCAATTAAATGCTCATCTGTAGATTCTAGGGAAGTTTTCTCTTTGGAAATAATCAAGTAATAATGTCCCAACGATGTTTAGTTTTATTACTTTTTATAGGTATGTAGCTTAAGTATGTTTCTTATCTTAAATTTGATGTTAGAGTAACAATGGCATAATGTGATTGGAAGAGATGTTGTTCTTTTGCTGCAGCTATTGCCTATGAAACACAAAGACTAGACTCAGCGTCCACGTAGAGTTTATTGAGAGAGGGGAGAGAAATGGGGGTAGTTGGTGGACAACCGAAAGTAGGGGGAGAGAGAGCAGGGTGTGGGGTGCTTTCTTTAAAAGGAGGGCTTGCACATGCATAACTGAGTCCCCTTCACAGCCAGGTAAAGCTTGAGCAGCCAGTAAAGCCTGACTTAGGGAGGACATGGCCATGAGCGCCCCGCCCATTGTAGGGGGCGGGGTCAGCAGGCTGCAGGTTCACAACAAGAGGTACGGTTTCATGGAATTATCCCATACTAAATTGAGTATAATCTAAAAGTCTTGAAAAGCCAGCATCTTAGTTAGGTTTCCATTGCTGTGATAAACACAATGACTTAAAGCAATTTGGGAGGAAATGCTTCAGCTATGGCATACAAGAAAGGGAAGGAATGCAAGGGAGGAGCCTGGAGACAGGAGCTGATGCAGAGTCCATAGAGGAATGCTGCTTATTGGCTTACCTCTCACGGCTTGCTCATCTTGCTTTTTTATACAACTCAGAACCAGAACCACCTGCCCAGTAGTAGCACTGCCTGAACGGATCTGGACCTTCTCACATTAATGGTTAATCAAGAAAATGTTCCACAGATTTGCCTGCAGATCCACCAACCAGACGGAGTGATTTTTCTCAATGGAGGTGAGGTTCTGTCTTCCCAGATATCTGTAGCTTATGTCAAGTTGCCAAAAAAAAAAAAAAAATGTGGTACAAGTGTGTACATCCATAAACAAAAGTGTGGTCCAAGAGGGTGCAGCTTGCCTGTGCACTGTCTAAAGGCTACTGCTGCTATAAGGATCTCTGCTCAGCAACAACTGGGCAGAGAGGCCAAGAAAGAAGAAGATACTGTTTCCTGTGTATTTAGATAAGCTGGATGGTGAGCAGTTGACACACTGATAATTATAACATCACAGTCCTGCAGGTTATTGTTACTAAGCTTCATTTTCCCAGAGCCCTTGGAGGTAGGGGCAGACAGATGCTTTCTTCCTTGTCAGTTGCATTGACACTTTCGTGAAGCAAGAAGCTGAGATCCACACTTGGCAGGGAACTTTACAGATCTTCTTGCTTCTAGTTACTTGGAAGTGTTTCTGGGGAGGGGTGGGTTAATTGTCTTTATTAGGAGTTCTGTCTGGACCTGCAACTGGGGTGTTTCTCCAGAGCTCGCAAGCTCACACCCTATTGCAAGGTTGCAATGTAACCTTGTGTACATTTGTTGTGATAGTAGGAGGTGGTGGAAATCAGACTGTGATTGTCTGCTAAGTGGTGTTGGAAATGAGACAGGCAGGCCTTGTCTTGTGTGCTAAACCCACAAATGATGTGATGTGTTTGAACTGGTAGCATCTGTTTGATGTTAGGGAAAACTACATTGGGCACTTTATTGGTCACATGGGGGTGATCTGAGAGGTGGGATAGCCAGGCATGGCATTTCCCACACATTAAGCCATTGTGATCTCCTTCCTGCTGTGAGGAGGCCACTGCTGAGCTTTCACACAGCCACTGGGAAACTAACTGACCTAACACAAGTGCTATTTACAAATAGTAAAATAATCTGTACAATAAACCTGCATTTATGAAACTTTAAATGGGCTTTATACTTTTACTGTTGCTTTTTGCTTGAATAGACATGTGAGGCCACCAAGTGGGTGTTACTGTCGATCTTATAGATACCAAGAAATTTTTTGTGTGAGAGACTAAGCCTGCAGTTGGGTTATGCTACTCAGGATCAATGAATGTATCATGCTTCAGTTACCACGACTCTGAAGGTTAGGGGTTGAGTGATCAACATTTCAGGCAGATAACATACATTTCAGGATGGTTACCACCATCCTTGGTCTCTGCACACTAGATTCCAAGGGCACCCATCCCTCCAACAGCCTCTGAGACATCCCCTCAGTGAGTGAGCTTCTTATCTTGGTAATGACATATTAATGCATTGGGGGTTGTGGGTCATATTTTGTGTGTGTGTGCTTGCATATCTGCCACTGAGAGTTACTGGGGACAGTTTTCTTTATGAAAGATTGCCGAGAAGTCATTTTTACTAAGCATTTTTTTACAGTGACTGTTGAGATATGGAGTACCTGCTACATCTTAGGCACCTGCTAGTCATTGCTTCCATAGATGTAGGTGTTTTTAACACACATTATAAGTGCATGGAAGTGGCATAGCAATACAGTAATGGGCCTATGTTTCTAACACTGTAGTAAAAATAAAATAAAGGTAGTAAAGTGACTAGATGCTATGCTAGTCTATTGAGATAAATGGACACATGGACCTGGGTCTGTCAGGTGACTCAATTTCTTAACCACTTTATTTATCTTTAATTTTCTACTTTCACGGGGATTGAGACAGGACTTCTCTATGTAGTCATGACCATTCTGGAACTTGCTATGTTGACCAGGATGGTCTTGAAGTCATAAATGATCCATCTACCCCTGCCTCCCAAATGCTGGTATTAAAGGTGTGAGCTGCCACACCTGACCAACTTCTCCCCATTTTAATAGCACATGTTTAAGGGTAGCCTGCCTGGGTCAAATTCCTGGCAAACTGGCTCTTTACTTTCATGTGACTACTCCATTTCCTACCACACTTATTTAATTTTGAGTATCAACTTGATGGAATTTAGAATCACAATTGAAACAGTTGCAAATGAGAGATCATCTAGAGTAGATTAACTGAGGTGGACAGACTCAGAGTGTGGCAGGACTATGTCCTGGACTAGAGTCCCAGATTTAATACAAAGAAGAAACCCAGCTTAGCAACAGTGACCATCTCACTCTGCTTCTTGACTGCACATACAATGTGACCAGCCATCTAAAGCTCCTTCTATTGTGACTTCCCACTACGGTGGACAGAACCCAAATAAACCCTCCCTTTCTTAAGTTGCTTTCATCAGGAATTTGGCAGCAAATAGATAAACAACTAATACACCCATGAAAAACCACGAGTCTCTCCATTCCCGACTCCATTAGTCCCTCTTAGAGTCTGGTGGATAAAAGACTGGTTTCTGTCTCTGTAGAGGTTGGAGTGAGGCTGCCTAGAGATTGTACCATGAATACAGTTCTGAAGTGGATTTGTCTGGTGCCCACATCCTTCCTAGTCCCATTGAGCAATCTCCAGTGTCTGTGTGTTTCTGCTTCTGTTAGTCACATTTGTGTTCCTCTGCTGACTTGCCTTTGGGTCTTTGCTCACAGAATGCCAGAAGCCATGCTCTTGGGAATTATGGCCCTGACCCTGGTAATGTTAGTTATAAAAGTCTTGGGCACTTTATTATAAATCAGGATAATCCAAATTAGAATATTTTCCAGATTGAAGGGGCTGAGTTCTAAGACAGGGGTCAGATAGAAGCCACTTAAATGATCTTCCTGTGGAGCTAAAGAGCCTCTTGGAGAGTATGAACTTAGGTGATGCAGAAATCGAAGAGAATGCATCTCTTTTTATCTTTTCTTGGTATTTACTTAAAACACATAGAAACTGAAGTGACCCAGTAGAATGGCCCACCTTACCAGCTCCATTTTGACCATTCCTGGACCCTTATACCCATGTTCCTCTTCTGGTCACATCTCTGTCTACATGTCCTGTCCTGAGGAGTGTGTGCATGGCCCTGTGATTTTCATAGGCTGTGGGTGACTGGGGTATAAGCCACATACCTCTCCCTCCAGCAAATAAACAACAACAAGCTATCTGTTAAAGTCCAATCTGGATCTACTGGGCATGTCTACAATCTCAGCAATCTGGAGGCTAAAGAAGGATGATGGCAAGTTTGAGGTCAGCCTAGGTTACATAGGGAGATGATGTCTCTGGAGATAAAGGGAGGTAACTTGTCAAAATCTTCTCTAAACTGAGAAAAATAAGCCTGCTCCAACCCCATTGTATATGCTTGGTGTCAGAGATGTGGTAGAAGGGTTGGAGGACAACCTTGAGACCCTCTCAGGATGCTACCAAGAGTGTATGAGGATGGGCATTAACATGGTTCTCAAAAGGCAGATGATGGCTGTCACCATCCCCATTCTGTTTCTGCTCATTTATTGACTTGAATTCCTAACATTTGGCTCCTCTTGACTGAGCCTTTCAGGGTGCTAAGTCTAGCTCCCCACAATCCTCCACTGTGAAGCAGGCAGTGGGTGATACCCATGTGGGCCATAGCAGTGCCTGGAGCTTCTGGTTCCAGAGAGGAGGGAAGGAAGTGAGTTTTGGTCAGTAGTGATGGTGATAAAACTAGGTACCTGCAAACAATCTCAGCTGGGCCTGGTTTGGGTCACACATTGTGACTTTTTGACTAAGTTGTTAACAAGCTGGAGGTCTTCATACAATATTCGATTTCCTGTGTCTTAAGGAAGATGGTGACCCCAGGTCTGACTTGTCCTCCAAATCAGAGTACAGTTGTTTCCTCAAGTCTAATCACATGCCTGTCTGTTGGCAATAGTGTCTATAATGTACCATCAACTTACACCTGACAATTTGTGCCTGCTGACTTTCTCCTGGAGGCTGTTGTGGAGGCAAAGCAGAATTGTGACAGTAGTCTCAGTAGCCAGGCTGCCTTGGTTCTAACTTCTGTTGTCTGACTTTAGGCTTAGCCTTCCTGTTTCATAGACTTCTCATATGCAAAGTATACACTCTTGAAGTTGCTGAGGACAATAGATGGATTACTCAATTCAAGCTGCTTTTGATTGGGCTTGCTGTATATTGGGTTTAAATGTCACCATGCCATTACCACAGTCACCTCTCTGCCTTGTTCATACTGTGGTTAAAGTTTAGGAGCCATTTGGCATCAGTGTCTATCCTTGGACTCCATAGGATCTAGTAGGAACAATGCTACTTGCTTAGCTATATCTGATGTCCTGGGGAGAAAATGACCATCTTTCCAAATTTATAAATGAATGTCTCATGTGTACCTGCCTCAGGGACTTGAAAGCATGAAACTGACCTACAGAAGCTGAGGAAATATCCACAATGAAGGTTCAGGTAAAAACAACATAAAAGCCAAAATATGGCTTCTGTTGGCTTTCATTCAAAAAGACCAAAGTGGACAGACCCCCTTCCTTGAAGTTCTGCTACCCCCTTCAGTCTTAGAATGAAAATTTAACATAAGCTTTAAAAAGACAAAAAAAGAGCAACATTTACTGACAGTTTGTTCGTTGTTATTCCAGCAACATCCCCTCCTCTTGCATTTGCCTCATTTCATCTACTCAGTCAGTATATCTTCACCAGGCAATGATGCAAAACTGTTTGTGCACTCCAATTTTATTGTAGTCAGGCACCATTTATGGGTTTGACTTTCAACTGACCATGGCAGGGAGTCTAGAGGCAATTATACCCAACACCTGCTGTATCTGTGCTTTGGATGGGCAGTGACGTGTCCCTAGCCTCTGGTATATAAGTGTATAGCTCATTGGCTCAGAGCAATAAAAAACCCTCCATTCCCTGATATCTGGAAGGGCTCAAGGCACTTTTCTCTGAGAACCTCAAATTATTGTCATTTCTTTTAGTGAGGGCATCAAATTACTAACTGGAAGAAAAATGCAGATGATGGTGATTGGTGATCTTAGACAAACAAGTTTAAAGCACTGTCACAGCGCATATTGTGTAAGTTCAAAGTGTTAGAACAGAGAAAGCTATTGATCTGACATCACATCTAGTAAGAACAGAGGCAGTGTTTGTTGAAATGGGCACCTAAGACAAAGACTGGAGAAATCATGTGGGTTTTATAGCAGCCATGTCTACCTGGGATGTGTTTGGCTGTAGTTTGAAATGATTTTTTTGTTGTTCAAATCTACATTTTTCTTGTTAGTCTAATGCTTTATCACACACACTGAAGGAGGAAATCATTTGTGAAGGACTTGCTGTCTCTTGAAATCAGGGCAGGCTCACAGTTTTTCTGTTTCATGACAGCTCCAGGCTTCTACTTCTGAGTCTTGGTAACCTGAGTCTTAAGAGGTACATGAAGCAAGAGGCATCTGAAGGAGATCAGGCCGCTCAACTCCCACCCTACACAGCTGTGGTATTTGGGTCCCAGTTTATTTGCTTTCTGATTCTATGTATATGACCATTATATGACCAGATGGGCTGGAAGTCCCTAGGTAGACAGACTGGGGTTGCAGTAGGCAGAGAGGCCTCCATCTTGGAGATTAAGCACACATGTTCCCAAGGCCATATCAGCTGGCTAGTAGGGACTTTACAGTCATAGCTGGGAGACCTCAGAGCAGTTCTGAATGGTCAGAGACCAAAGTACTCTTTGACCTACAGTTTATGTTACATAGATTGTTTAGCTTCAGTGTAAGGATTGGGGCTGAGAGTATTTAAGAGTAAACAGTTTTGGAATCTTCTCTGGTTTAATGTCGTCAAGGGTTCAAACACAGAAATGCAGATGCACAGCAGGGGAGACCACACATGGCCTCTTTTTCCTTGTTCCTCTCTTCTGACCTGTAGAAACTTTTGATGACCACACTAAGCTGGTTAGATCAAGTGTAAAGAATGCCCCAGTTCCCAATAAGATACCTTCTTTTGTAGAAAACTTTGGTTTCTTATGACAAAACTCGGGGCTATGAGGTCTATCAGCCTGGATCCTCTGCCTTTAGTCCTTGCCCTTCTCTCTAGATGAACTTGTCAGGCTGACTCAGGACCTGCTTAGCCCAGTGTCAGTCCCAGATTGTTTTCCTTCTGGTCTATACATTTTTCTTAAAATCTTCTGTGTCCTGGATTCCCACTTTCCACTTTTCAATTTCAGGTCTCTAATATTTTGTCATTTGCAAACTCCAGTGAACAAGTAAAGCTGGGGTAACTGTGAGTTGCAGGGACTAGGCCCCTGGTGAGTCATATCATTACCTGGACTAATTTCATCTCAGTGTGGCCACCCAGGAGCATGGGCTTCAGCTAGCAATGAATAGATCTTTATGTGAGTCTTCTTAATAAAATGAATTCAACATTAGATATATGCCAGAATAAGCAAAACAAAAATGATGTTGTCAGATTTTCAGCTTTCAGTTTCTGTTGTAGACACTGGAGTAGTTCAATGGACAGACATGATCCAAAAGAATGTAGAGGAGATGAAGTGGAGGGGAAATTGTTCTACAGTGACCTAGACAGGGACTGTTCCAAGGAGGAGACAGAGACAGGTTGAAAACAATGAAAGAAAGGACCTGGGAATGTAAAATATGTCTGAGATGGACTTTTTAGTCCCGCAAGACACTAGTGACTTAATAAGGTGAGATCTTGATCAGTGATGAGGAAAAGCCCAACCTAAGTTGTGTTGCTGAGGTTCTGCAGATGTACTGGTTACTCTCCTCAGAGAGAGAGAGAGAGAGAGAGAGAGAGAGAGAGAGAGAGAGAGAGAGAGAGAGAGAGAGAGAGAGAGTAGGGAGGAAGCAAGGCTGGGCTCAATTGAGTCAGGAAATGAGAAATAACAAAAATCAGGGTGATACCAGTTATGGCTTGAATGTAAAAATACTCCCCTGTAGGCTCATGTGCTGTACACGTGCTCTACACATGATGATGTTTTGACACAAGTTGGAAACTTTATGAGTGTACTCAGAGGAGATAGGCCTCTGCCTGGTGTTTATCGTCTCTGCCCTCTTCCTGTTTTGGCCTCTGTCCATGTCCTTCCTGTTATGTCTGGCATTAGTTTCCTCTGCCATACTCTCTTCCTGCCTTGATGCTCCTTCCAAATTTTCCTACGGACTTAATCCTCTAAGACACTGAGGAAAAAAAATCAGTCTTTCCTCTCTTACCTTGTTCTGTCAGGTATTTGGTCACAGTAACAAGAAAAAGCAACTGATACAGGAAGTTTGATAATTTGGATTTTGGATTGGCCCCAGCCCTTAGAAACGTCCTGAGTTTGGAGGAAGGGCAAAGAAAGCAACAGGTGTACGCCTTGGTATATGCTTTCCACTTGACCTTTGGCTTATGAATGCTTCCAGGTAAAAAACAATGTCTGAAGAAATCAGGTCTGTGAATACCCTCTAATCTGGGTCTAGTTCTCTCATAATCTTACTGCTTTCATTTTGGAAGTATCCACCAAACCCAGCCACTTTTTGCTAAGACAAGACAATGTGTCTGGACCACCAAGAGCAGGCGGTTTCAGGGTGATGAATTTCAGATTCCATGGGAAACAAATCTGTTATCTTCCATGGTGTGCAAAACATGCTGTCACTGCTGGGCCTCATGATCATCCTTCAGTCTCCTAAATTACTTCACTGCTGCTTTCTTAATTAAGACCCATTAACTTGTCATATATTGATAACAGGGATGACCCTGAAATAGGTGGATAAATTAAAGCTCTCTCTCATTCTGTGCTTTTATATGAATGTGTTAATTATTTTTGTCATTAGGGAGAATGATGGAAGGATGGAGAAGTAACAAACGGATTTTGACAAAGTATTGATGTTTACAGCTGGAAACTCAGCATGTGTCAGATGTAATCCATCACCCTTTAATTTCACAGTCTGCTCCCAAGGACTAGCCCAGGAATTCTTGTGCTAATAGTCCCCATCATAAAGGCTAATGCATGACGCATCTCTACTTTAGTTGTAACAGTATACTGGCATTCATACAAAAACAGACCTAGTATCCAAATGGAGTTTGGTTTGGCTGTACATGGTTGCCTATTGAAGGCTGTCTTGGAGTCAATACAAAATATACTTAGACAACAGATTCTCAGTACAAACAAGATTTATTACCTAGGAGGGACAAGTGATTGGGGGTGCTGCCTCTGGATTGGACAAAGACAGCAGTTGTCTCTAAATAAGTTGGTTTTTAAAGAGGACAGTGGAAGTTTGTGCTAGATGAGTTAGTAAGTCCTGATTCCCTTTTGAAATAAAGGTAGGGTTTCAAGATGATTATTAGCTTTTAGAAACAAAGGCATACTTGCCATTCCTGGAACAGGCAGTACAGGTTACAGGTGGGGCCCAATCCTTAAGAACCAAAAAAGCCTAAAACGGAGGCAGGATGGTTCATTATAATCTAGAAATAGAATTCCAGAAAGCATGGGGGAGGAAAGCATGTTTCTATGACAAAACACTGACCAAAAACAAATTGGGATGAGGGAAGCTCTTATTTTAATTTATTTTAATCAATGAGGGAAGCCAAAGCAGGAAGTCAAGGCAGGAACCTCGAGGCAGGAGTCTTCAGCTATGATCATGAAGGATCCCTGCTTACTGCTTATCTTGCTCCTCACTGCTTACTCAGCCTGCTTTTTTTAATACAGCCAAGGATTGCCTTCCCAGGGGTGGCACTCAGTGGGCTTGGCCCTTACACATCAATTATTAATAAAGAAAATGCCCTCACAGACTTGCCTACAGGCCATTCTGATAGAGCCATTTTCCCATTTGAGGTTCTTCTTCCCAGATGATACTAGTTTGTGTCAAGTTGGCCAAATCCAGCCCAGCTTGGGTCAATGTACTGAATGATATTTATTCATTTCATGTCTACTGGTTAGCCAGGCCACAGTTTTTGCTCTACCCCATCTGTGTGATAAAGAATACTGACACATAAAGGATAAAGAATAAAGAATAATTCCTTACCTCAGGGTTGTGGGTTAATGACCTGGTAAAAGAAAAAATGTTCCAAGAGCAGACAATAGAGTCAAAGACACCTCCACTCCCAGTGCTGAGTCTCACAAAACACCAAGCTAATAGACAGAGGACCTAATGCAGAGCCATGCAAGCCCCATGCCTGCTGCTTCAGGCTCTGTGAGCCTCTATGAGCCATGCTTAGGTGATTCTGTGGGCCATGTTTTCTACCTGGTGTTCTCAACACATCTGGTTGCTACACATCTGGTTGCTACACACCTTCTTCTCCCTGTTCTTTGGAGTTCCCTGCACTCCAACAGGAGGGTCTCAATGGAGGTATCCAATTTGGGTTTTGTGTCTAATGCTTGTCTATGGGTGCTGGTGTCCAGATGAGAGAGGCAGTAAGTGGCAATTGAGTTTTGGTAGATCAGCCCACTAGGAAGGAAGGCACTGATGGGTGAGTCTTAGATAGGCAAGGCCACAAGAGATTTGGCTTTGTCTTTCCTAGTTTGATAGGAAATATTCCATTCTACCTGGCATGTTTATCTGTGAATTAATATGAAGATGACTTTTTCTTAAGCTGAATTGTTTAACTGATGGAATCACTTTATACTATAAAAGTTTTAGTTTAAATAGGATATTGATGATTAAGAATTTTTGATAAATATAGTAAGGGATTATGATAGAGATTAGTTTATTGGGAACATTTATATAGAAGAAAATAGAATGTAGTGTTGGCCCTGTCCTCAGATAAATCAGGGGCTTCAAAGGAATAAGGAAGTGTCACACAGAAAGGACATGAGTTTAACTTGAGGAGCTACATAGACTGTGGTTTAGGTTAGTGACTAAGAAAAACAACTGAGTCCCAGGAGCATGGCTAGCTCAGTCAGTATAGCAAGAGAGTGTGTCTATCCTTACCCTCTCCTTTTAAGAGGTCATCCAGCCTAGGTAGACAAGAAGAACAGCCTCTATGAGTCAGATAGCCCAAGGTCAGGTGTAGAGTGAATGCCCATTACAACCAAACACCATAGTCATGAGCCCCCAGCATTCTAAATGACTAGATGAGAAAATAAGAGCTTCCTGAAAGGAACTTCAGGAAGAGGGTTCCCTTTCCTGGGAAATCCAGGAAGACTTATTGGAGGTAACAGACTGAATGGAAAGGTTGGCAGGTGCTTGTTTTATGCTCCAAAGATGCATATCTTGGATTGTCTGGATGAAGGTACAAACTCTGAATTTCCATTTCTAAAAGCAGAATGTTCTTATAGGACTATAGAGGTATGTTCTGAAAGTATTGCCTTTGGGATGCACTGTTGTAGAAGAAGTAGTCCTGGATACTGTGACAAGGTAACCACAAAAATAACAATGGGAGATCTGAGTTTGAGAAACACTAAAGTGTAAAAATATGTAAGACTCAGCTGCTATTCAGGCCTTTCCACCTGGCAGCAGCCCCTCCTCTCCTCCTCTCACACAGATTCTAATGGGCACCTCATTGAGACATTGTCTGTGAGTCTTTTGCTAACAGATATCCAGGGAAAGTGAGTTTACATCTAAGTGATTGTGGGTGGCTACACATTCTCCTTCCAATCCCTTCCTTGATTCCTGCCTAGGAATCAGAGAACCTGGCTGCAGGCTTGTTCTGTGAAACTTTCCCCATCCTCTCAAAGATATGAAGCATCCTTATCTGACATGTGGCCCTACCATGCTGTTGTCTGTCTGTCTGCCTAATCATGACATTAATAATTCTTCTAATAAATTCCATTTTCACAACAGTGTCCCCATGCACCACACCCTAGACCTGTCACTCAACCCCTGTGTCTGCAAGGCTCTCTGTCCTATTCCTGTGTGGGTGAAGGAACTTAGAGCCTTGCACATTAGGTGAGTGCTTTTCTACAGAGCTACATCCCCAGTCCTGCAGTCTCTCAAGGCCTTGGTGTAGCTTTTAATGGTTACAAAACAGGATTGATTGTTGCCTGAGGCTTTTGTATGGAGGCCCTCAGGCTAGCCAGTTGTGACTGTACACAGTTCCTCCACCACACACACCTTTTAATGTCCCATCAGGGAAACTAAAAGACACCTTAGCCACAAGCAGTTGAAACCAAAGAGAAGATGAGGGAATCTGGCAATAGCTGGACTCTTATTGAAGGCCCTGATTGCCTTCTCTCCCAGAGAAATCTCCTGCTTCATTTTCTAAGGGGCAGCTTTGAGTTCTAAGCCTTTTGTCTGGTTCAGTAACAAAGGGCTGGACTGGGGATACATTTTATGAATGAGGCTCTGGGCTTGATCACTAGTACAAAATAAAATAAAATAAAATAAAATAAAATAAGGTATTGCCCTAGATATCATAGAAAGGCAAACATAGGCAGCAGTTACAATATAAGCTCATTTTGAGAGTTTGGTTTGTGTACCTTCTGTGCAGGGCTAGTGAGTCTTGAGTATAAATGTTGATTACTTCCCTCATTTTAATTTATAAACACAGAGTACCAATGATACTAAGAACCTCAGAGGACTCCAGTGAACATCTATAGGCATTTTCTGTTGTTGACACTGCACTCAGTATCAATGGCTTTCTGGAATATATGGTCCAAGTGGAGCATCCCCTAGAGTTCTTCAGCTCAGCTTCTCAGAGAGAACAGAATTTGCTTATTTGTTTTTTTTTTTCCTGTGGTCCTGGGCATAATACCATATTGGGCAAATGCCTTACAGCTGAACTAGATCTGTCTCCCAGAATATGACTTTTAGAGTTCAACCAACCTATGTTTGATTGCTAGTATTCCTCTTAGGTGGCTGTGTAACCTTGACATATTCACTTATCTGTTAGGTGTTTCAGTTGCCTCATTTATAATGGGAACAAATAGCTGTATTTGCTAATAGGATCTAGGAAAACAATAGGAGAGTGGGGAAATATAACTGGTAGTCTCTGGCTATTCCTCAGGATGAATGTGAGTATCAATAACTTTAGTACCAGCCTGCCTTTCAGCATGCCTTTATTCAAGAGCTACCATCCCAGCCTCACCCTAAAAGTGATACTCCATGGTCATCCCAGGAGAAGATGGTCTCCGTGCTTCTTGACTGTGACTGCCTTGATGTCCTCTCTCATATCCTTACATTTATTCTTAAAGCTTTTGTTCTTATGACTGTTATTGGAATGGGAGGCTACTTGGTCACTGAAGACTCCTCTACCACCACTGTTCCCTTTTATCATATGCTACTGCCCATCTTTCCATAAACTTTCTGAAGCTATCTTGTTCCTTCTGCCCATCTGTTTGAGAGATGGATTCCTTCTTTCTATGGTGGGTTACTTGATGATTGACAGGCCTCTTTACCTCATCTAACCCAAACAAATCCAGTGAAAAAAGTGACTCAAGAATAACTTGACATAGCTATTGAGACTATTTCTCTGTCCTACAGAGTGAACAACTGCCTTCTTCCTTATTGGCTCCATTGAGCACTGATAGAGGATGTTGCTTTAGGGAATGCTGGTCTATCAGTTATGTCTTCATGATTTTGAAAGCTAGTCATGACTTGGTGTAGGTTATTTTCAAAGGGGACCTGGGTCCTAGTGAGTTAGAGAACAAGTTGGGCACTTTCTGGGAAGGCTTCTAGCTCCTCACACCAGGATTCTGTGGAATCTGTGTATTTCTGTCTATCAGAAGTTCAGTTCTATCTTAGACAAGCACTGTCAGAAGGTCCAGCCTTGTTACATGCCAGGCAGTACTCAAACACCAGACTAACATTTAGCATAGTGTTAGAGTGGGGATGGCTTTGGATCTTGAATCAGATTACCTAGTTCACAATCTGATTCCACCCTTAGATAACCTTGTCTATAGAGTGACAAACATAAAAACTTCTACCTCATAGGCATCATCTCCAGCATTTAAAATCACTTATGGATTGATGCATAATAACTGTTCATAGTTGTTAATTTTGTTACATTCCCTAGCCAAGACATTTAATGACTGATTGTGTAGAAAGCCATAGCATGATTTCTAGGACAGTATGTCATATAGAGTTGATCCTGTCAATTCCCTATCTTGATGTTATTCATTGATGGAGACAATTCTGGAAACAGATTAAAATGATTTCCTCTGAGCAAAAGTGTCCCTGCATCTTTCTCACTCACAAACCTTTCCCAGGAGTTTATTATCTCCTAGATATCAATGTTGTGCCTGTTCCAAGGCAGGGTCCTTAGAGTTGTTTGTGACTCTGCTATCAGCTTCTGCTCACCCTGTTTTGTAAAAACCACTGAGCATTTATTTGGAACTGTCAAGGGAGTATATGTGATTATAGATTCTTGGCTTCCCTTGGACAATCTTCAGCTGTGTCCTTGAGGTGGTTGCAAAGCATACTTCTGCAGCCTGCCATGCCTTACCTCATTTCACCCCCCTGATTACATAGAACACTAGTAAATTCTGAAACCTGCTGAGAAACCTGTGGGATTCTAATCATAGTATTCATACCTGGACCATTTCTAAGCCCTCACTATTACTTAATGAAGCCTTGAAAAAAAACCTTGTTACATTCTTTTAAATTTCACACACACACACACACACACACACACACACACACACACACACACACACACACAGCTGGAGCTTTCCTTGTCCCACAAAGTCTCATTGCCACTTAAGCCCCAAATAAGCACACAGATGCTATATTAGTTATTAAACTGGGCTAGGATTTCTTATTGGCTAGCTCTCTCTTAATTAAACCACAGCTACTAATCTATGTATTTCTACATGGTCTTATCTTACCAGAGAATGCCTGGAGCATCCTGTCATCTAGGTCTCTGCATGGAGTCTCTCTGCCTACCTTTTCCAGAATTCACACACACACACACACACACACACACACACACACAATTTCAATCTTTTGGGTCAATTTAGTTTTGCTTTTTTTGTGTATGTTTTATGTTTTTGTGTATGTATTAGAACACAAACCTGAAGCTAAGGAATATCACAGAAGAGCCATAAGAACAGGAAATCTGCTGTGAGACTATGAAGCTGCATACTAAATCTCAACAATATGGTTACCTAATGAAATCTTAGGCAATTATCCAATGTACATTCTTACATACCAGTTTCACAATGCAGGAAAATTTCTTTTGATAGAACCATCCTATCCAGTATGTTTCTTTTCTGGCTAGTTTAGTTCGCCATGTTAAAATTCAATTCATCCTTGCCTAAATCTTGGCTTTGGAACTAATTCACAGAGAAGTCAGGCCCTTCTATCATCAGCTGCTGCTCTAGCCTAGGATCTTGCTTTGTCAAGGTACACAGGCCCCCTTTTCTTGGGTGTGGTGGCTTGAATGAGCCTGGCCCCATAGGCACATAGTGTTTGAGTGCTTGGGCTCCAGTTGGTGGAACTGCTTGCGAAGGAGGTATGGCCTTGTTGAAGGATATGTGACTTAGCTGGTGGGATTTGAGGTTTCAAAGGTTCACACCAGGTCTGGTGTCTCCCTCTCTGCCTGCTGTCTAAGGATTAGGACATAAATCTCTGATACTTCTTCAGCATCATGTTTGTATGTGTGCTGCCACACTTCCCTCCATGAAGAGAATGGGCTAATCTCATGAAACTGTAAACAAGCCCACCATTAAATGCTTTCTTTTATAAAAGTTGCTTTCATTACATTGTCTCTTCACACCAATAGAACAGTAACTAAAACACTAGGGGTACTTCTTTTGGTTTGAGAAAAACTTTAGGTTATATTTATTATGACAATTGTTTTTCTTATTTAAAGGAAAAAATTCATAAGGTTTTTGTTTGTTCAGATGTCTCCTAATGTAGTCCAGGTTGGCCTTGACTCCTGCTCAATTTACCATCCTGTGTACTGGGATTTCATGTCTTAAAGAGACAACAAGAACAACGGGAGTTAAGTTTATAGGCACAGATCAGGGTTGGAACAGAGAATGACAAAAGATTATGTGGACAGGGGCAGAAGTGGGGATTTGGGTGTGAGTGGGGACAGAGGGCTACTGACTTGACAAGATTTTTGCTGGAGGTGGGCTGGGGTGACATGATATTGGTAGCAGGATTAGCAAGATTGGAAGGTTAACACCATAGTGAACCAATAGGAGTATTGCTAAAAACTAAACTGTGGGAAGTCACAGCCCCAAGGTGGCGCCTGGCTGGATGCCAGGTAGTTCGTGCTTAGCTGTAAACAAGCCTTATTTGGAAGTGCTTGATGGATCTGGTGCACTTCCTCCTTCTGTGGCCTATCTGGGATCGCCAGGTGGCATGAGCTGATTGGGCTGTGAGAGCACATTTAAGGGCTTGCTGTGGCTGGGAGAAGCAGAGGAAGCTGATGGGAGAAACAGAAGCTGATGGGGGCAGAAGAAGCTTGTTCAATGATCCTGAATAAACTGCATGAAGAAGAGTTGTGGTTGCGTGTTTCCTTGCCAGTCGAGGTAGGCCCGCAACACTAAATCACTCAACTCAAAGAGAGAACTGAAGGTAAAGGACCAGTTAAAGAGAACTCAGGGGAGAACCATTGTTCTCCCTGCTTGACCTCTCCAGCTTCTTCAACCATTCTTGAAGTAAGGAATTGAGAATGAAAACTGTATTAAAGGTGTAAGAACACATCCAATGCTTCTAGAGTGAGAGCTGTGTAGCAGGAGTTTGGATAATTCATTTTACGGGTAAACTTGCATGCAGAAGGAAGAGTGTTAGTGAGTTTACGGTGGGAGAAAAAGGCAGCAAAGTTCAAGAATCTGTGGAGTTTTACAAAATAGGCCTATCCCTCAGTATCGGTTGCTACTTATTGTAGGGAATGTTTATTTTGAAGTATGGTTCCTGAGGGATGAGTTCATCACTATCAGGGCAATGGAGAGCTCACATCTTGAACCTCAAGTAGGAGGTTCAGAGATTGAACTGGTCATGTGGCTTTTGAAACCTCAAAGCTCACTTTCAGTAACATACTTCCTCCAGCAAGGCCACACCTATTAAATTTACTCAGACAGCACCATCAACTGGGAACCAAGTATTCAAATGCCAGAAATTATGGGAGACATTACCTTGAAACTCCTCTGTCTTGCTTTTGTGAGGTATTCATGCATGACATGGTGTCAAATGCACAATGGAAATGAGGAGTTTTGCCAAGCACTCTAAGACATAGTATGGTATTGGGATGAAGCTAAAGACAGTTGGAGGTCATCTCAATTGATGCTGTTATGTGTTCTTAAGTCTGACTCCTGAAAAGTTGCTTGATTTCCTGCTGTGATATACAGTTCTCTAAAGGCTTGAAGTAGCAATTTACTTTCTTTCCTTCTGCTCAGTCTGTCCAGCTACTCTAAAGATAACAGGTATGGTCTCTCTCTGAGAGGAACTGCCTTGTAGTATGTGGGAGCTGTTGGAAACATTTGTATTATAAAGTACCACAGCTGGGAAACATTTTCCAGGTAATCCTAATGAGGAACTCTGAGGGTAGAATTTACAGAAGACACTGAGCCCTCTTAGTGTTCCTTAAATTCTCTCAGAAAGGGAGCACCAGTGTATCCGCAGTAAGCAGGTAGAGAGGCTGCTAGGCCTGAGGGTTAAGTCCATGAATGTTGTGATTACCTTCTCTTCAGGAGTCCATGAATTTAAAATAGTGTGATATGTTTTATTCACAGCCATAGGCAGAGCTATTACACCCCCCTTTTTATTACTCAACATTTGTGGAGAATTCATTCTTTATATAGCTTAAAAATGTGCATCACATAAGTAACAGTGAATTGGGGGCTGAGAGTGAGGGTAAGGATGGGTAGGTACCCATCCTATTTTGAGTGATTAATTGAAGTTTCCATTTATTTTGTTTGCCTATTTGTTTAATTTTGAGACTATATTGCTATATAGTCTAGATTGCTCTGGAACTACTGTGTAGCTCAGGTTATCCTAGAATGTATAATCATTCTGCCTCAGCCTCCACAGTTCTAGGATAATAGGTCTGTGTCATACCCGACTACTCCCATTTAATTTTTATAACGGTTCACATTTGTAATTTGAAAAAACTAGATAGATATAGGACACAACATCATATTGACAATGTTAGTACACTATGAACTATAACAATAATGAAATGCAGACACACACTGTATATACAGAGAAGCTGAAAGCCAGATAGGTTAAGTAAAATATTCTATCAAAATAATTTGCAAAGTTTAGGGGGACCCAGCCACATATCTTCCAAAATATAGGGGGACTCAGCTACTTGAGGACATCTGTTGCCTCAGTCAGTGGACTATGTTCTGTGCTGAGACAGCAAACCTGAGAATAGAGTGCTCTGGATAGAAGCAGAACACTGTTTTTTTTTTTTTTTATTCACATTTGCTGTGCTGGTATCCAGTAAATTGTTCTGTCTCAACACAAAAACTCAGCTCTCACCTCAAAGAGAACAAGAGAGTTTATTTTAGAGTGAGCATGGCCCAGAAACACAGATTTAGTTCACTTCAAATTCCATGTTCCAAGTTGTAGAAACAATTCCATGATGTTAACAGCACAAAGAAAACTCATAAATCAATGCACTTTTCAAATGCATTGGAGGAAACACTAGATAGGCAGTTACAGCACAGTGGAGAAATCTTAGCTATAGGCCTTAGATGTGATCTGATCATTCTTAGCCCTTTAATTGGTGGTGAATAGCAGGTTTTAAATCTGTTTATGAGGAGGTTAGGTTTAGCTTTATCTACTGGCACAGGATGTTAGTTCTGACATAGAAGTGGGCAAGAAAAGACTATCTAGGGGACTAAATATAGCCTAAGATAAACTGTAATTAGTCTTTGGGTCTGCCACATTCTACCCTCTCTATATACTTTAGTCTAACTAGTCCATCTGCCTTCACAGACTCAGCTTTTTCCACACCTGCCATTGAGTGTGTAGGTTGTTTCCCAATAAAATACATGTTTTTAACAGCAAAGACTCTGGTAGGTCTGGCCCACTCCTTGTTTTGAGAAAATACTCTGTCTGTTCCTAACCCATACTTTCTAGTAGATACATTGACCTTGCTTATATCTGTTAGCTTTCTCTTAACATGACTGTTATGTTCTCATCCTCTGTCCTCTACTAAGACATGTGAAGTAGTTGGGCCACACGAAGCAGGGGGAATTTGAGGATCTTCATGACCATGACCATTTTCTTATGAGTGAGACCCAATGGATTTTGGCAAAAAAGAAGGCTACTCTTTGCTTGAATACAGCTAAATGATATTGAAATAAATTGTTCTGTTTTGTTTGAATGAATAGGTTGGAAATAAGGCAAAGTGGGACAGATGACTTCCAAATCCATTCATCATTACTGTTACAAAACTGAAGCCTCAGATGTTCTTCCTGTAGTTTTTGCTCCCAAATTTAGTGGCTTCTCTGTTGAAACCCATTGTATGGTAATTTGAAAGTAAGTGGCCCCATAAACTCATAGGGAGTGGCACTAATTGGAGGGGAAGCTTGACTGGAATAGGTATGGTCTTTTGGAGGAAGTGTGTCACTGAGGCAGACTTTGAGGTTTTGTATATGCTTAAGCCTCACTCTGTGTCTCAGATCACTTCCTGTTGCCTTTGAATCAAGATTTAGAACTCTCAGCTCCTTCTCCAGTACCATGTCTTCTCGTACACCACCATATCACACCATGATGATAATGAACTAAACCTCTGAAACTATAAGCTATTCCAATTAAATGTTTCCTGTATAAGAGTTATCATGATTATAGTGTCTCTTCACAGCAATAGAAACCCTTACTAAGACATGGGGTAATGTTCCAGAATATTTTTATGTGAAAATCTTTTTCAGACATAGTATTGAGAACATATGATTTATTTTTAAGGTGACTTGAACAAGAATGGTTTCTGTGTCATTTGATCATTTTCCCCTTCTGGCTTTTCTTTCCATACCTTCCTCCTTTTATTTTTCTCCTACTTTCTTGTTTTTAAGAATGATCCTTGGCTATGCATTTTTCTTAGGGATGGGGTCCCTCCCCCGATTTTGACCATCCCTGGATTTTAGGTGCCTTAGGTAAAAAAAAAACAGTGAACTTCAGGTTCCTTAGATATTCCTGGGAGAAGAATGGGGAATAATACTGGTTTTTGAGAGCCATTGGAGCTGAATGAAAGGCTAGCACAGACTAGATCTCATTTCTTCATAGCCATTTATCCAGTCAACTGTGAGGAAGGGGGAGTTGACAGGAAGGGTTTGATGGTTGATCCCAATAATTAACTTGATCTAACTGGACTGTGAGATACCTGTGCCTATGAGAGTGTTTCCAGAGGCTGTTGGTTTAGTAGTATTCTGACCTAATTAGAGATGTAATATTCTGATGGTTTAAAGTTAGAAGAGACTGGTAGGAAATGGCAGATATACAGAATGTTGAGTTGGAGGAAATAGATCACTAGAGGAATGTCTCAGTTAATGTTCTACTTAGCTTCTAGTCTATCCTAACAACGTGCTCTGTCACTTCCTCTAATCTGCAATTCACTGATCTCTCTGATGAGCAAAACAAATCTTTATTTCATTACATTGCTTTGGCCAGGTTTGGTTACAGTAATGGGAACAGTAACTAACATAAAAGGTTGATGCAGAAATCCCTGGCCTCACAATCTCTCACAGGGGATCAGCGTAAGTCCCATAAAGACTAATCATCAACACTCCTAGCTAACACATCCTTGCAGTTGGATCATATCAGGAAAATAGCAAGGAGGCATCCACTGTTTGATACAGTGAAAAACAGCTATATTGGAAACAATAATTCCTTCTCAAAGTAACAGTGTGGAAGGAAACAACTAGAATTCTCAAATGTTCCTTGCAAAAGGACATGGGAGAAGCATTCAAACTGCTAAATTATTTCTCTTCGTTGGTAACAAATCTTGAGCAACCTCTTGGTTACTATTGACACAGGACGCACAGAAGATTCTAGGAAATATATATATATATTGTGTGTGTGTGTGTGTGTGTGTGTGTGTGTGTGTGTGTGTGTGTGTGTATGTGTGTGTGTGTGTGAAGACAGCAGATCAGACAGCATGGTCTGATGCAGGGGAGACTTAGTAAGAGCACAGGCTCTATGGCATCAATGTCTTGGAAGAATATAAAAAACAGATTTTACCCAAACGAAACCATACAAAACAGATGGACTGTGTCGCCTTGCCTTAGGAAAGCCAGTCAATCAACAGACAGTATTTGTGCATATGTTCTCAGTTGGACTCTGATAGACATTGGTAGTGTGCTAAAGGTAGAAAGAGAGGAGTAGAAGCATAGCTCCATGGGTGGGGTGGAAACTGTAGAGCTAGCAGGAATAAAATGAGGGTCTCTTTGAAGCAGGCTTCCCTTCTAGACTGTTAAGACTCTTGGTAATATTCTGCCTCCAATGGGATTCTTATTCCACTCTTCTCCAAGAATGAAGTGGGCAGATAGCAAAGAGTGCAAATAGGAGGCACTCTACTATCAATTCAGGGTTAACAACTTTAATGGGTGGAAACAACATTAAACAGATTGCCATCTAGGATTTGACATTTTCTAAAGAACATGGTTGAATTCCTAGTAAGAGCAGGATGCTAGTGGAGAGGGTTTAACAGCTCTGGAGCTCTTGGAGAGCTTTGGGCTGCCTGCCACTGACTGGTCACTGATGAAAGTTCCATTTCTATCAGGTCTAGGGGGCTAGAAGCAGCTGCAGTAACAAATTCTTCTGTGCAGTTGAGTCAAGTCTTGGGGGCCTGAGGCAGGAATGCATAGGGAAGAATTCTTCTCCATAGGGAAGAATCTTCAGCTACAGGGAACTTCCAAGAAATCTTGAAGACTCTGGTGAGTCTTGAAGTCAGTCTTATTTCTTCCGTGAGTGAGTGGGCTGGGAGTCAGACTCACTCCTGAAGAAAGAGGGAGTATCTGGCAAATGAGTGTGGGGCTCGTAGCAATAAACAGGATTTTGCATCTTCCTTCTAGTTCATTCTCTTTCAGCTCCTGGAGTAGATCTGGCTCTGCAGCCCCATAATGTCCAAATTTATAAACACACAAGCATGCCAACTGAACCCTGACTGGTTAAATGTAGATATGCAAATAAGATAAAAAACTAGGACCAATCAGAAAAGAGCTATCAAACTTCGATGGATAGGGAAGAATCTAGGCCTACTGAGTGCTAAAAGTTCTCTGTCAAGTTTATAGATCTCTGTCTCTGCAGAGATGGAGAAAACTATAAGAAAGTTTCTGTTCAGGATTGCTGAAGACTTTTGCTAGAGACCTGCACTAGCAGCCATTGTTGGAAACAACACGCTTAAGTTCACCTTCAGTAACCTAGGGACAACAGAACCTGTCATTGCCAGCCACAAAGATATGACACATTCCCAACTGTTACCATGAATCATATATCGTCCCTATGCACATCTTCTTTTATAAAAACTAAGTGCCTTTTCTCCCCACCCCTTTTCCTTCCACCTTTGCACACCTCCCCCCCCCCAAATAAACCTCAGGAATAAGATCTGTTGCACGGTGTGGGCTCCTTGGCTCTAACTCACCAAGGTGCTGTCTACTGATTAAAGCATTACTTCTGTCAGCATCATGCTCTCTGTGTAGGGTAGCAGGCAAGGGAAAAATCACACTGTCCCTTGCTTGTCACCGATCCTGGGACTAGGAAAGTCCCCATCCCCAAGACTCAGGGTTAACAGCCAAGTAATACTTTTAGCCGCACTGTACTTTTCCACTAATTCCTGCATGCTCCAAAATCCCTTTAAAGCCCACTCCCTCGGCCCAACCCACTGCTGTCTCTGTCACTGCTCAAAGGCAGCTGCCATTCTGTGTTTCTCCCCCAATAAATCTCTTGTGGAAGTTTTTTGTTGTGTTTTGTTTATTGCATTGTGTGACTTTGTTGTCTTCCTTGGCTCCTGATTACTAAGCTACTCTTGAGTCAAACAACTCTTTTCTAATCCTAACCATGAGCCTGTCTGCTGTAAGAAGTCAATTCATTGGGGTCCCACCTACTCCTGACCAAAAGATGGGAAAGCTCATAGGGGAGTTGGTTTTGCCTAGGATTTCACCAGAACTGAACTACTTCTTTACCTCTCAGTTCCAGTTTCCTCTGTACTGGCACTATTCTTAAGCATATGACATAGAACACACACTAAACACATAGCATATATAGTATACAATGCAACAACATATTCAACACTTCGCACAACAAAACACACAACACACAAGAACTAACAAAATTTAGAGAATACATACAGCACATGCAACATACACCATACTCAGAATACATACAACAAGACACATACACACACCCTACACACCATAAACAACATACACAAAATGTAATACACAAAAGATACACAACATACAAGACACAAGACACATAACCAATACCACATACACCCCTATTATGGAGCCAATGCTAGGAAATACTTTTCTGTTTTACATAAGGACAAAAGCTTCTTCCAAAAAAAAAAAAAAAAGAGAACATAAATGCTTCCCCAATCCAAATTTGAAGCTGAAAATCAAAGTTCACAGCATTTGAAGTGGAAGTCATTAGTCTAGCCAGGAAATGAAATGAGAGGCAATAGATTAACAGTGTCTTTTTAAACCTCAGACAGATGGTAAAAGGATAAGGGAGCAGAGTCTAAGTCTGCCCTATCATCAGTAGGCAAGAGACTGCTTGTGACTTGTAGCAGTAATAGTGTGGAGGTCTCTGCTCCTAGCTCCTTGCAGTTGGATTTTGTGCTACATCGTAAGAGCATGGGTAATGATGTTTCTGTTATTACAAACCATCCTGGGTTCTCACTGTTTGTTTTATATGTGGAGTACTCAGGGAACTTGAACTTGAGTTGGTAATTAGTGTAATGAAGAAGTGAATGAACACAGAAGGAACAAATAAGGACCCTGCAGCTCCAAATCTGCTATGAGTTTATCTGAAAACATATGAGATGGAGAATATGAGGGTAATAAGGAGGTGATTGACACTGAGGCTTGGATTATGTTCTCATGAACATGGTATTTTGAAGTCCTAATTCCTTGTACTTGTCATATGACCTTAATTGGAAAGAGGGTTATTTATTACAAATAGAACCTGAGTTTCAGTCATACTGGGACAGAGTAGGTCCCTAATTCAATAAGACTTATATCCTAATAAGAAAATGGCTATGTGAAGAACACCCCATGAGGATGTGGCAGCAATTGAAATTACACGATAGTACACACAATACACACAACACACACAATAATGTGACACACTACATAAACCAATGGCTACCAGTGTACAACTGGAAAGCTAAGACAACACAGAAAAGATCTCACCTTCCAGCACCCTGACTGCAAACTTCTGGTCTCCAGATTGTGAGATGATGAATTTGGTGTCACATTGCCATAGTCCTAGCAAAGGAATGCTTCTTGCCTCTGATCAGCTCCTAGGTCTTGTCTCCACACTCACACCCATACAACCTGTTACCCTGACAGTGACCAGGGAGGACATAAAGACTTCAAAAGCTGGAATCAAGCCATCTGTACCACTTCCTATGATGTCTCTCAGAGGGGGAAATTTAAGAATCTTGCTGGAGCCCTACATCAAGAAAGTTGAGTGGGAGGTGTCAAGGATCACAGGACTGCATTTAACAGAGACATCCCAATGCCACACAGTTCTTTACTAGAAGCTCAGCTTTCAAATGGCTGGTAAAAGAGGCTACCAAGTCTAGAGAGTATTGAGGATCCTGGAGCTAGGTGAATCAATTGGACAGTTCCTACTGGATGTAAGAAGAATAGAAATTCTTTCCTGAGATTCTCTAATTTTTTTCAGCTGATGATTTCTGTTGCATATGCTCTTACAAAAGAATGACTGGCTGGCATTCATGGGGTGAGTTGCTTTTAAGTCACATCCCCAGGGTTCATGGAGCTAAGTCCTCAAATCCACATGAGATTGTCTATCACTTTGTGTCCCCATCTGCCCCTCAGTTGCACTGTTCAGGAGTACAAGTTGATATTCCAGCCCAGGGTAACACACTCACACTCAAAAAGCAAACATAAACGTTACTCAGGTTCTTCAGCAAACACGGACATTAGCCCACACTCTACTTCCAGACATCTTTTCACAGGCTGACAGCTTCTAACACACAGGACCATATGATTTCAGGTGGCTTCACACTCAGATATAATCACATGCACTCCGAACAAATTCAGGGAAACACACAGGGGTCCAAGAGGGGTTGCAGGGCACATGGAGAGAGAGAGGGAGAGAGAGAGAGAGAGAGAGAGAGAGAGAGAGAGAGAGAGAGAGAGAGAGAGAGAGAGAGAGAGAGAGAGAGAGAGAGAGAGAGAAAGGATACACTGCTGTGGGTTTTCTATAGCCAGGAAAACATTCTGCCTTACATAGGCTTCTGTACCTTCACCTGGCTAAAGACATGAACATCTCCAATGGTATGCTTTTAAAATAACAGGTTTAAAGTAAGTAAAAAGATAAAAGTATTACAATTCAGAGGGTAAAATGAGGCCAGGCCACTATTGCACTAGTAGGTACATTTTGCCTGGCAGAGTGACATTGTAGCTCTCAGGGTTCACAACTGTAAAACTGTTAAATGTGTTTTCTCCACCAGCATTGCTGGAACAACAAATATTTCAAGAACAGCCAATTTAAGAATAGTCTTCAACATCTGGGGGAAAAAGGGAATATGGTCAACTAGGGTAAAGCCTGTACAAGCCTTTGAAATATGGACTGTACAGATAAAATTTGGATTAATATTTGATTGGCTTCATCCCTGTTTCCTCCACCATACTGCAGACTCCATGAGACAGAGAATATGTTTGCCACATAAATGTTTGTTAAATAAATATTAGATAAAGCTGACTTTTCAGCCTTGAAGGAGCAAGTATATGTATCTTCCAGTTTAGTTCAAGCCTTAATCTTTATATCCTCCATTATATTGTAAACCCCATGATACAGAGAATGTATTTCTCTGTCTCCTGTCTCAAGACCTTCAGGAAGTTAAGTCCATGGCAGATGTACTACCTATTTTTATTCTTTCTGAGACAAGGTATTAGTTTTTTAGACTAAGCTTGCCTCAAATTCATAATAGTCCTGTCTCAGCTTCCAGAGTATTGGGATCACATACATGCATCATCACAAGCAACATGGAGAGAAAGAGAGAAAGAGAGAGAGAGAGAGAGAGAGAGAGAGAGAGAGAGAGAGAGAGAGAGAGAGAGAGAGAGCTACAAAACCAGGCTCAGCCCATCCTAGTGTTTTGAGTCTTAAATATTTCCCTTTAGGTATTTGTGTATCTGGTCCCTAGCTGGTGACACCGATTGGAGAGGCTGTGGTACCTTTGCAACATGAAAAGAAAGTGTAGACCTGAGGCTGTGCGGTTTATTCTGTCTGTCTCCTCCTGGTCTGTGCCATCTGAGGCACTTCTGCCGCAAACTGTAGCCACAGTGAAATCAGCCACACCTTCCCAGCTATGATGGACTGTGAGCCAAATTCAGCTTTTCCTCACCAAAGTTGTTTTTGTCAGGTATTTTATAACAGTAGCTAAAGCTATGTAAGCATTGTCTTTCTTTGGAGGAACTTTGTAGCACCTAGGAAGAGCCATTGGGAGGACCTGTTCACTCTGCTGGTTTAAAGTCTAGACATCTGGGATATTCAAGGTCATGCTTTCAGATTAGACAAATGATCTCATTTGCCATTAACATATACACTGTAATATTGTCCTCTTTGAATCAATATTAGATATGAACAGTTCTGCAGATTCCTTTCACAACACAGATTAGCCTGGTGCCAGGTAGGAAGCCTTGCTGGTCTCTGTATAATATTTACAAAATGAATAGCTAACCCTTATTTTTACAGTTTTGGACAATGGTCTTTGGATTAACATTCTATGCCTTATATCAATACACTCCACAATGCTCTCTTGCTCTAGTAAGAGCCCCATGAAATTGGTCCTGCTCTTCACAAGGCTTCAATGAGTCACCTGCTTAAATATCTCCCCCTTTCATAGCTCAGACTCCTTAGTAATGGAGAAAACCAGGCCTAAATGTTTTCTAGCACTTTTGCCTCTGGCATCTATGGTCCTCCTGCCCTAGTATTACATTTGGTATTGCCAATTTACTACAAGGCACCTGTCAAATAACAAGTCCAGGCCAGACAGCAAGATGAAGGGCAGCATCAGCACCTTGAGCAAGACAGTTAACACAGGCTGCTCAGGAGAAGAGTGTTCAAATATTGATAATAATTAAGACTATCCATATAATACAAAGATTAAGCCAATCTGGAAACTACATGTGCTACAATATTAAATCATATGATATACTGTCAAGAATTATAATACTACAAAATAAAACTCATAAATATATCATCAGCTGGATAGGGCACAGCCTGACTGATTCAACCTGAAGTACAATTTAATAAATAAATAAATACTAGACATAACATCATATTAATACATATCTGTAAGCCAAGTAATCAGAGGACTGAGGACCACAGACTCCAGATCAAGCTGGACCACATACTGAGACTCTACCTCCAAAGCAGTTGCAGGGAAAGGTACCAAGATGAGGTCCCACAGGATGGCTTATTCTATCCATTAATACTGAGAATGACATTCATCATGACAACTACTGACTTTGGAAATCTTTCCTTCTAGAACTAGAAAGATAGAAGAGACCCCAAGGTACACTGGTTTGTAGATAGGAGCTTCTGATTAGTGACTAATCCACATGGTGGTGCCCTGGCTGGAAAGAGGGGAAAGGCCAATCAATGTGGGCTTGTGCAATATTCATAGTGACGCTCGGGTCTCCTTTCATAAAGTGGAAAAATGCAGAAAAGAAAGACTGCCCAGAATGCAGCCATTCAGAATAATTCACATGGATTGCATAAGCATAAGTCTTTGATTAGCTGATGGCAAGAGATAATTTTTATTTATATTCCTGTTGCTGTTTTTATAATGTTTTATAAGACCACTTTTTTTTTTCTATTTTTCTTACCTAAATTAGAAACAAGTTTTTTTTTAACATGTTGATCCCAGTTCCCTCTGTCTCCCCTCCTCCCCTGCCACCACCCTCTGCCTACTAACCCCCATCCCCTTTCTGCTCCCCAGAAAGAGTGAGGCCTTCCATGAGTGTTAAGGCAGGTTTTTCCTCTGCCGGCCTCCCGGTCTTGCCGCCATGGTCCCGCCGCCACATGAGCCCCAAATAACACTCAGAGACTCTGTATTTGATACAATCCTATTGGCCAATTACCATTATTGTTTATGGGCTAGCTTTGCCTTAATTTTTAACCCATTTCTACTTATCTAAGTATTTCCACGTGGTCGTCTTATCGGGGAGCCGCAGCAGGCGTCCTGTTTCTTCCCTGGGCTACATCTCGACTCCTCCTTCCCATTTCCTCTTTCCTTCTCCTGGGCTCCTAGCCCCGCCTATCTTGTTTCCTATTGGCCACAGGGCTTTATTAACCAGTATGAGAAACCTATATACAGAATAACATCTCCCATCACATGAGGATCTTTAAAGTCTGTCATATCATTTGGAGCAGGGCCTGCATGTCTAGGATGAGAGAGTATCCCTTTATGTGGAGTGGGCTCCCAAGGTCCATTCTTATACTAGGAATAAATACCCAACGTCCATTCTTATACTAGGGATAAATACTCATCCACTACCAGATATTGTTCTTTTGTTTTAATGATAACATAAAGCTGGAGGGGGATCGCAAATGGGGGACTGCCTGACAAGGGTGACTGAGGCAGAGGGATAAACATACAGAGCTTGAGTGAGAAGTTTATTTAGAAAAAGGAGTGAGGGGGAAGGTGAAGAGACATAGAGATACCAAGAACAGAAGAGAAAAGAGAGAGAGAGAAGAGCCAAAAAGAAGGTAAAGAGCAAAAAGCCAAGAGAGTGTAAATGGCCGAGGTCTGTCTTTAAAAGGGGTCCTTTACACCTCCCTGCAGACTAGTACTCATAGAACCCTGGGCTGACCAGAGTACTGCCTGAGTGCATTCTGCCAGGTGACAGGGCAGGCCAGCATAATGCTTGAATCCGTACAACAGAGGCCCCATGGATTGCTCAGGCTTCCTAGCTGACACCCATATTCAGGGGGTCTGGGTCAGTCCTATGCTGGTTTCCCAGCTATCAATCTGGGTTCCATAAGCTCCCCCATGCTCAGGTCAGCTGTTTCTTTGGGTTTCTCCAGCCTGGTCTTGACCCCTTTGCTCATTATTCCTCCCTCTCTGGAACTGAATTCCAGGAGTTCAGCTCAGTATTTAGATGTGAGTTTCTGCTTCTGCTTCCATCAGCTATTGGATGAAGGCTCTAGGATGGCATATAAAGTAATTACCAATCTCATTATCAGGAAAGGGCATCACTATTGCTTAGATTTTTAGTTGGGGGTCATCCTTGTAGCTCTCCGGACATTTCCCTAGTAGCAGATTTCTTGTTAAATCTAAAATGGCTCCCTCTCTTGTGGTATCTCTTTTCTTGTTCTCCTCTATTTTTCCCCCTACTCAATCTCCCTGCTCCCTCATGTCCTCCTCTCCCCTCTGTTTCTTCCCTTTTCTTTCTCCTGACTCCCTCTCCCCTCTCCCCCCTGCTCCCAATTTGCTCAAGAGATCTTGTCCATTTCCCCTTCTCTGGGGGACCATGTATGTCTTATAAGACCACTTTTCAAATAGCTTACATTGAGATATAAAGAGGAGGAGAAGGATAGGGAGAAGGAGGAGGAGGGAAAAGGAGAAAAAGGAGGAAGAGGAGGAGGAGGAGGAGGAAAAGGAGGAGAAAAAGTGCCAGTCACAGGCACTAGATCCCCAAGCCTCAGAGCCCAACAGCAAACCAGATGCCAGAGAGTTAAGAACTTTATTCAAAACCTTCTGTCAAAAGATTTTATGGAAACTGTATCTAAGAGTCAGAGAGAATGGGGAATTGGGAAAATATGACAAATATTTTTTCCTTGCTTTCAAATACTAGAAAGTTCACCGAAATGGGTCACTTTAATCACAAACACAGCAGAGCCCACCCAAGAGACACACAGTAGCTTACATTGTGTGCTTACAATGGTATATCCTGGAGTGAGGAGATGCCTCCCAGAACCAAGAAAAAGCTCTGCTCCATTGTCCTGGGTAAACTCTGGGGACCTTGGGGGCAAACTCCCTTAACTCTGTCTCCTGGTTTGCATTACAAAACAACAGGCTAGGTCAAACCTCTGTCAATACCTGAGTTTATTTCCTTGGTGGCCTGTGAATATGGTCTGACTCCTTCAGGCAGTCTCCCCACTAGAAACTGGTACTTAGACTCACCCTTTCTTGATCAGTGTGAATACCTGACAGCTCACTAGAGCCTTCATTTTTGGAAGCAAGATTTATTCTTTGCAGTGTAAACAATCTGCAAATGACAATCACTTTTAGAGATGCACCAGAGTTAGACAAGGTATATTCATGACAGGCTACAGGTTCTGGGCTTTTCTAAATGACTTTGAAACCGGTGCAGAACTGACTGAGCAAAACGAAGTTGATTATCTCGTCCTGTCTCCTGCCAACAAACAAGAATGGCTGGACAGAATGGTGTAAGTGCAGGGTGATTTGCTCAGCATCCCCTCACCAATCTAACTTCCCTCCACCCCTTCCCACCCCCATCTGTTCCTCATTTTCTTCCTTCTTTCCTTCCCATACTGGCTAGCAGATATACTACTTTTCTCATCAATTGAAGAATTGAAAGACAAGAAGATAGGTCAGGGCAAAGTGAACATTTATTGCCAAATGTCACACACTTCTCAGAAAGAAAACAGTCCTCAGAGAGCTGGGGAGACCACAGTGCTAAGGGGATTTAAGTTTGTTTTCTTATTTTAGCGTCCTGCCTAGTGATTCTTCCTCTCTTCCATTTTCTTCCTTCAGTACCCTCTTTGTACAAGCATGGAAACAACTGAATTATTGATTGGTTAGGGCAAGAGTGAGCACCCCAAACTCCCCTACTCTTTGTGGTATAAAAGGCACAGATAGACTCAGGCCTATATTTCAGAGAAATGAGATATTCTGCTAGGGCCAAAAGTCACAGGGAAAGTCCTGTGTAGCTCTACACAAAGAACTACAGTCAACTAAAGAGTCCAAGGAAAGGGAGAAATAATCTTCCCTAGGAAAGAGCACACCAATTGGTTGTCTAATACCAAATGGTCAGCCCTAAAAATAGGCATATCAATCAGTAGCACCATCCAGACTGAGAGGCTGTGTCTATAAGGAAACTGGAACAGAGAGGCAGACAGGATCTTTGATAATGTATTGAGGCTGCTTTAGTTGAACCATGAGGGGCAAGGGACTTCAGCCTTCCAATGGGATGAAAGTTAAGCATACGTAAAGGGGAGGGGCTAGAGAATACCTCACAAATATATATATATATATATATATATATATATATACATATATATATATGTGTGTGTGTGTGTGAGTCTAATTATCTTTATTAGTTTACAATAAATAAAGATTAGGATTTTATAATTTTCTCTCCATTAAGTTTGAGACTTATCAATTCTAATTTTGAATTGAAATACTTTTAGCATCAAAATAAACTTTAAAACATAGATACAGTCTATGAAGAGACTGGGGACATCATTAAAAATTTTATAGTGTATTTTTATAAAGCATCACAGTTTTTGATATGATTTAGTTTTTCTAAATAGCTAAAGCTTAACAAAGTTAACAAAGACATAAGTGATTAGACATACATCTTTAAGTCAGATAATGCTAACATGATTAGATCATTATAACCTTAGGAATTTATTCATGGCATGTTGTAGCAAATTAAGATTATCCATATATGGATTTTTTTTTTCTCTTTTGGGAGGAGGTGTTTTCAGACAAGTTTTCTCTGTATAACAGCCCTGGGTTTCCTGGAACTCACTCTGTAGACCAGGCTGGACTGGAATTCTGAGTACTGGGATTAAAGGAATGCACCATCACTGACAAGTTTGTATATGGAATTTTAACCATTAACTTTGTTGTTGTCTGTTAACAAAAGCTAAGAAGATGGGGAGGTTTTCAGAGAGCTAGACACCTATAATTAAATTTAGCCCTTTTAAATTTTATATATACATTCTTGATTTTAAAAATTTAAGATACCATGATACATAAAAGTAACAAACATAATTTTTTATTAGAAACTTTTCTAAGGGGAGGTGTTTGGCAATATTTGGGGCCTTTATTCAGTACATATAACAGTTATTTCATTGCTGTATAGGTAGACCACCTCCTTATTTTTAGTGTTACCCAATACACTCAGAAAACCTTGAGGTTGTATATAATAAGAACTTAATCTCAGTTAACCAGATGGGAGGAATGACTGGATACAAAGAGAACAAAGAGAGGGCCCCAATGACCTGTCTAGTAGTCCCTGCCTCCTTTTTTTTTTTTTTTTTTTTTGCATTTAACAAGTCTGGATATAATTGTTTTAAGCTAGTACATTTGGAGTCCTTAAGATAGTAGTTGTTTAGCTGTTTAGCTTAGAAGATACTGTGCAACATTACCTTAATACGAGAAGGCTGAGTCCAGATGACACACACAGAGTGATACAACAAATTAATAATATGTGCATACATACTGCAAAACCATTAGGTCTTGTAAGATTCCAGCTAAACCTTGTAGAAGATGTAACACAGTCTTTGCATCTTATATAGAATGTGGATTCTTAGATTATAATCATCATTAAATTTATGTTTATATCATCTAACAAAATTTACCTGTTAAATCTCTGATTTTGGAGTTATTATTGAGAGACTTTGGACAGAAGGTTCCTTTTATACTTTCCATTTATGAGTACCCAGTTAGCTGGTTTTATTATAGGCATTTTTATACCATCAGATAAACAATATTAGCCTTCCCTACTGGAAACAGTTTACCTTTTAGGTGTTTTAAAGTACATAATGCCCTTGGGGGGGCTTTTCAGTGAAGTGAAATAGCCTGTGACTATTATTTAGTATTATTCATATTTTAAAAACATTTGAATCTCTGTAAGACAACCCAGTGATCAACAGATCCATAACCAGTTTGTGTGTGTCTGCAGATGGAGGCAAGAAGCCTGAAAATCCCAACAAGCAGCTGAAAAGTAGAAATAAAAGCACATATCCAGGCTTGGTGAAGCAGAAACAAAGGTAGACCAGTGGCAAGAGATAAAGAAGTCACCAAGACCATCCCATCTCAGTTAGGGGAGCAGGTTTGGGGGCCCAGAAGAAACAACAGGCATAGAATTCAGAGTAGATTTTAACTCCAGTTCACTTTCAAATTGTATGAAGTCCGGCTCTAGGCAGGAGCTCAGTGGCAGGGATAAAGGGTTAAATAAGCAGAGGTTGAGGGTAGGAGCCACATGGGGACTGGACCTTTGATCCTTTGCCCTTAGAAAGTTTTCTAGGTCTGTAAGAAAGTAATACTTGACAGTTCCAAATTGGAGCCAGTGATGGACTTCATCAGAGCACTGTGGCTAGATTGAACAGATGATTGAATGAGTTTGACGGATCAGAGCTTGTTAAGATGGAGTGTTTACAGCCCATTTTTTTATTTGGAATGACAAGCAGGACTGCGGGAATGTCTTATTCTGCTGCCTGAGGCATGCCCCAGATTTTATGAAAGAAGAAAACAAGCCCAAGTGTTAGGAGGGAGGTGAGAGTGTCACAGAGTCAGGCAAACTTGGAACCTCCATGACTTTGTGATCCACAGAAGCAAGAGGCTCCCCTGGCTTCTGGGATCAAGTCAGAGAGTCTCTAAGTCAGACCTGCACACACGTTACCTTGTCTTGCAGAATCTGGCTGAATGAACAGCAGCTGTCAAAAGGCTAAAGGCCTCTCAGCCTGAATCAGAGTCTGGGAGGAAGAGGTCAGAAGAAGATGGATTTCAAGGACTGGGAGGAGAGCAGAGGATGGGGTCAAGTCATGTTTAAATAGAGCATCAATAAAGTCCCAAGAACTGAGATCCTACCCACCGGACTTGCACTCACAGAGGCAGAGGCCACAAAGACCGGAGGTTTCCAGTCTAAATAGTGAGTTTCTGTATTTCCGGTAGAGTGACACTGGGGAAGAGAGAAGGAGGGTTTTTCTTCCTGGAAGACTAAAAAGGTTCTGGGTTTCAGTCCCACGTAGATATAAGAAAACTAAGGCAGACAGGCAGACAGACTAGAGCTCAACAGGCTGAGACTGCTTTATTGAAACAGTGAAGGGTACCAATGTTTCTGTGAGATGAAGGTTGAATGTATTTAGAAGGTCTGGGGGACAGGTACATGTCCATACACAATATGTGGGTAGCCATCAGAAGTTATAGCAAATATAGATATTTATTATTATGTAGTTATGTAAAATAATTACAAATATGTATAATTGTATACATATATAATTATATCACAAATATATACATATAATTGTTATAAATATATATTGGTTATATTATAGTATTAATTTGTTAATTATGCATATGCATATATACATGTACATACAATAAATTAAAAATAAACATATATACATGCTCTCTCTTTCCCACTGCTTCTCTGAAGAGGCTGACAGTTCTTTGCCTCTCTCTCTCTTCTTCCCTTTATATTTCTTTCTTTTTTCCTCTTTCCCTTCCCTTCCCCAAATAAAACTTCTCATGTTAAAAAAAAACAATGTATGTACATACTCAAACATAAATAAATAACATGCACATATATACACAATTTTGTACACACATACATATAATTGATTTCTACAGACAGGTGTAGCCTTTACTGTTGTGAAACTAGCTCTGTAGACCAGGCTGACCTCAAACTTAAGGATCTGCCTGCCTTTGCCTCCTGAGTGCTAGCATTAAAGCAGTGTCCCATCCACCATGTTGTGCTATGTTTTGATAACTGGGCATATTGTTCCTGCAGGTGGAACAGGGCAGTCAGGTTAGGGCTAAGTCATTCTTTATGGCTAGGTACTATTACACAGTACAGCTTGACTTGAGGCATTACCCAACAATATTTAGTAATATATATATATATATATATATATATATATATATATATATATATACATAAAGGTATGTAACAACTATTGATGTTGAAAGAGCAAGGAGGAGTATTTGAGAGGGTTTAGAGGTAGACAAGAGGAAATGATGTAATTATAATCTTAAAAGTAAAAGAATTAATCTGCCCCAAACAAACAAATAAAAACAACAACCCCCCCCAACACACACACACACACAATAAAAACAACCACAAAGAAATGAAAATTTACTGGCTATGGCTGGAGACAAAATGAAACAAACAAGCAACAGAAATAAAACCTTACACTGTGGTCGCTATGTTCTTCAACCTTCTCTCATACTATGGGTCTTACCTGCCTCCTTCTCTTCCTTTCATCCACCCTTTCTCCTTTTCTCTCTCTTTATTCTTCTTTTCATTTCTACCTTGCCTCCTTTCCTCCTTTTTTTACTTTCCTCTTTTGGTGGTTTTGATGAGAATGGCCCCCATAGGCTCACATATTTGAATATTTGATGTCCAGTTGTTTAGGAAGGATTAGGGGTTGTGGCCTTATTGGAAAAGTTATGTTATTAGGCATGGGAATTGGGGTTTCAAAAGCCTGTGCCAAGCCCAGTTGGTCTGTCTGTCAGGATGTCAGCTCTCAGCTACCACTCTAGCACTATGACTCCATGCCACCACACTCCTCACCACGATGATCGTGGAGTCATCCTCTGAAACTGTAAGCAAACTCCCAATTAAATGGTTTCTTCCATAAACTACCTTGATCATGTTGTCTCTCCACAGCAATAGAACAATAACCAAGACAACTCCCTTCCTTCCTTCCTCCTTTATGTTCTTTATAGGGTTTTATTATGCAGGCTGACTGATCTCAAACTCCTGATTCTCCCACCTCAGCCTCATGATGGCTGGGATTACAGGGACTCTTGCTGCCTCTCAGAAGAATCTGGTGATTCCTTCCACACTGGAGAAACCCTATACTGCTAGTTGCTAGTCTAGGGCAGCACAGATTCCAGATGTGACAGTCAACAAGACTTACCTCCTTGGTTCTTTGAGAATTGTCAAAAGAGTAGAAGTCAGAGTCTGCAAAGCCTTGTAGGTCTGTAAACCAGTCATCTGTCTGTTTCCCCACCCTTATCAGAGCCTTTCCAGGAAGAGTAAAACCCATGTTTCATTAATGCCTAGATTATCTGTAACTTCTTTCTGCATTCTGTAAACCAGGAAAGTCTCCAATTTAACCATGGGAAACGTGAGAACAGCATATCACAGTCCACAACTGAGCCAGTCTTGGCCAAACAGCCCACATGAGGAAGATTTGGCTTCCTGATGCCAGACAAGTCTTTGTGACTGGCTAAGTGGAGACTGTGATCCATCATGAGGCACTTTCAATTTGTGCAGCCAAATAAGGTGTTTGCAAGTGACCTTTATCTGGCTGCCACTAGTTTATCATCCCCAACCAGACACTTTCCCTGACACTGTCCACCATGGGAACTTTCTTGTGTAAAGGTGAGCCACATGATTTGTCACTGGGAGGTCCACTGATTGAGCAGAGGTATCCAACTTCAAGACTCAGCCTTCCTTTTCTTCTGTGAGGCTGACAGAACAATGGTGTGCTAAGACTGGGTTTTCTGCCTTCCAGGTAGAAGGGACTTCCTTGTCTCATCCACAAGCCACATAACTGTATGGAACCTCAGTATTCCACAGCCAGAAGACAAAGACCAACACTGAATGTTCTTCAATGACTTGACATATCATCTCCCTACTTTGTATACCAAGAGGAGAAAGCAAATGCTGACAGCAGCTTGGCAACTTTTCCTGGGAAGATGTGAATGTCTACTCAGCCCAGTATGGGCTCTGACTAAGGTCCAAAGAAACAACTCAAGTCTTCTTGCTGGACCAGTGAATTTTCTAAGGTTGCCTACGGGAGCATAGAAGAAGATTGAAGTACTAGTACTGGGTGACTCCATAACTAAAATCCTAGCCCAGAATGGGCTGCTTTTTTCCAGCTTCCTTCCCATCTTTCAAATTGCATTGGAGAGCTGCCTCTAGGACACTTGCAAGGAGCAGCTTGTGAATGTGTAAGGTTCCCAAGCTTCTGAAGCTGCCATTTACATTACACAAGGAACTGTGTTAAAGGGCTGTAGTAGTAGGAAGGCTGAGAACTATGGCATTAGAATGAAGGAAAGTTTTTGATGTGTTGATTATGTTATGGGATGGCCATCCAGGTATGCCTGGCATGGAGCAAGTACTCACTGAATATTGACAATTGTTGTGATTAGTACATCTTCATCCTCTGTCTGCTAGATTTATGATGATGCTAATGGGTTAGGTGGACATTATAAATCCATCATGCAGCTGAAGATGCATCAGAGGCTCAGAGTTGTTAAGTGCTAAAGCTAAGATTTTTTTCTCCCTCAAAAGCACACCTGAGATTGCAGCCAGTCTCACTATCTATACCATATTGTCCAAGTTCCTTTATGAAAAGCTCTTTGGAATGAAGCACAGAGATTAGACCTAGATGTCATCTTCATGAGCAGATGAAACGGCTTGGGGGGGGGCTCTCACCACAGTCCACAAAAGAAATCAAGTCCCATGTCAAGCTCAGGGGTGGGGAGATTTTGGATACCTTACTAAATTCAATGTCAGCCTGTGAAGTTGGGTACAGTATGCCTCGGCCTTCTCTGTCTCTGTCATTGCTTGAAGACGACCATCAAACTAATTGCAGGGTAAGGCAAGACATCACATTACACTTTATAATGTGCTAATTAGGTAAATATGTTAGAAAGTGCTCCCCATAGGGCCATTTTGTGTTTGCACTGTTGGTAACCAGCACTTGTCTTCCACGTGTCAGAATATCAGAAGCAAAGCTGCTTGCTTTCTTCATTATGTCATACTAATGAAATGAGTTGAGTTGTGCATGGGGAATACCCAGCCCCCGTGATTACTGCCGTTCTTGGAAGAGATATATTGTGTCTAGGAATATGAATTAAGTATTGATCCGCTGAGCACTGCAAGCTGATGTAGACTCATTAGAGAGAAACTTCACTTTCCACACACACAGAATCTCTTGGCTCAGATAAGCTGTTTGTGGGCCAGCCGATCAGCTCTGGAAGACCCCATTGTGGCTTCTGCCAACTGATCCCATGTTCACCTGTGGACAGCAGATGGGAAGCAGACTGAGAGTCAAAGGTGATAGCTCCACTTGCCAGAAAGAAGACAAAGCTATTTGTATTTGATGTGCTTGGAGCTAAAAGTATAAATAGGCCTGAGGTTAGTCAGTCAGTTCCCGCTGAGCAAGGTGAAGGGAAATGAGAATGAAGGAATCCCAGGGGTTGATCAGGGTTGGTGCTGGATGCTGGATGCTGGATGCACTTACATAGTGAGAACCAGCACAGGACACCAGGCCCATGCAGACCATCCCAGTGTTTGGCAAACATCAGTGTCTGCCTCATTTCTGCACAATGAAATTCATGTGCCATGCGATGTGGGCAGAAGAATTAGGTTTGGAAGTAAGCAGGATTGGGGAGTTTCCAGATGCCCAAGGATAGGAAATTGTGGTCACTGTCATGTAGTCATCACCTATCATCCTCTGTCACCACATGGGATAGCTGGAATTTCTTCTGGATTCTAAATATTTCAAACTCCTGGGAAGAATAATCAGATTGAGGAGCTTGTGTCATGCACTCACCCTGTGACTGAGGCCTTTTGTCTTTCATAGCAGAAGACAAGACTCTGGGAATTTTCTCTAGTAGAGATTACATAACCACCAAAGGAAACTGGTGCTTTTATGAAGTAGTGCAGACAGGAAACAGCCCCCAATGAGTAGGTTTAGTGGATACAGTTATAGGAACAAAGCTGGATAAAGGGGGTGAGTGGTGGTCCTGAGTGAGTGGGGTAAGGGACCATGTGGGAGAGCATAGCAGGTTCCACAGCAGGTGAGGGTGACCAAGGTGGAGGGAATAACATGCCAGGCAGATAGAGCTTAATTGAGGAGCTTATTTAGAAAGGGAAGTGAGGGGGAAGGGAAAAGACATAGAGGCACCAGGAACTGAAGAGAAGAGGGAGAGAGAGGGTGACTGGGAGAGCTAGAAAGCAAAAGAGAAAGCAAAAAGACCTTAAGTGGGCAGGGGTCTGACTTTTAAAGGGTCCTTTACACCTGACTGCACACTAGCACTCATGGAAGCCTGGGCTGACCAGAGTACTGCTGAGTGCATTCTGCCAGGTGACAGGGGCAGGCCAGTATAATGCCTGAATCCTCATATTTCCACCGTTACTTATTATTAAAAAGGTGAGGAGTTAGGTGTGGTAGGTTAGGGAATAAGAATATCGAGTTCCCAAGACTTCCTGCTGACTTGGGGGGTGTTGATCATCTTTGGGGGACTTGAGAAAGCTGGGATGCTGCACGTCCTGGGGCATCTGGTTGTTTCATCAAAGTTTTGCCATCACTTTGAGACCTGGCAATAGCAGAGGACAAAGGTAATTTTAGAATTTTTTTTTCTTAGGTCCTGGTATTTGAGGGGAGAATTGTAAGATGAAGGAAGGGATCCTGAGGCGAGGGAAGGGAGTACTGGGACCAGGGAAAGATTATTTGGAGTGAATCTGACCTGTTTACATGGGTTCAATTCAGCTCCCTGGAACTTAGAAGAATCCTTTGAGTTTGTAAAAACATAAATATTAAGACACATTAGCAGCATATTCATGTTAGAAGTGATTTGGCTGAAAGAATTAACACTTACACAACTGACAGATCTTTAGCACAATGAAAAGTACCTTAATTTTGAGCTTGTAGTTAAGCTTATGGTTGTATAGTGGCATTCTGTTCTTTACAGTTGTAAAAAAATATGTGGTTATTAAAATGTAACTAAAATTAAATACAGGTGCAGGCAGTTCTGTTACTCTGCAAAGCATTGTCGTCACAATCTAATAAATTAATTTTTTTCTGAAAACAAAACAAAACCCAGAAAACAAAAATGTTCAGTTTCTCAGTTTTATTAATCACACCGAGACCCTGTGTTTACAGGCCACCTGTATGGCTAATAGGAATATTCACCCCCACCCATTTCTAACCTCAGAATGCTTGCACACACCCTGAGGTTTAATAGTACATCTATGGCGTGTTTTCTGTTTGTGGCACTAGAATTGTGCTCTACGGAAATGCTCCACCCTGAAGGAACAGTTGGAGCTCCAGCCTCTTATCCTTTTGTTTGTGCTCTTTTGAAACCTTAATTACAAAACAAATGACACAGTAGGTTTGCCCAACTCTAGTCTGAAGCATGAAACAATAAATGAGGGAATTCTAGCCGTTTATTTTCTTTTGAGGCATTTTAAATATGCGTGTTGAATCATTATTACATATTTTGGAAGTGCGAAATTTTTCTTCTATGATTTCCTTTTTTTCCAAAGTACTGCATGCTTTTACTTACATATAAAATTTTATTTATTTTTTATAAATTTTATTATTCAATATAATCTTAATTTACATATCAATCCCAGTTCCCTCTCCCTCCTATCCTCCCATGCTCCTTACCAACCCCCTGCATCTCACCCCACCCACTCCCCAAGGAGAGTGAGACCTTCCATAGGGGATCATCAAAGTCTACAACATCATTTGTGGGAGGGCTTTGGCCCTCCCCTGTGTATCTAGGCTGAGAGAGTATCCCTCCACAGGGAAAGGGCTCCCAAAGTCCATTTGTGCACTAGGAATAAATACTGGTTCCACTGTCAGAGGTCCCATAGACTGCCCAGACTCCTAACTGGCACCGACATTCAGAGGGCTTGGTTTGGTTCAATGCTGGGGTCCTTGTGCTCTCATTTGGTCAGGTCAGCTTTAAATAATAATGTTTTTATTAATGCCTTGGAAATTTCTTACAATGTATTTTAATCATACTCATCTCCCTGTGTCCCAACTTCTCTCAGATTTACTCCATTCAACTTCATATTCTCCCTTATACTTTTAAATTTCAAACCCATTGGGTTCAATTTCTGTTACCATATAGTCTTGGGTTTCCCATCCTTTTTATTTTGAGACACAGACTTACCAAATTTCCCAGTCTGAATTTGAGACTATAGGCCAGTGCTCCACACCTGACTTGCTCTTTTCCTCCCCACCCTGCTTTAAAACTTCATATTACATGGCATCAACTCCAAGGGCAACTTATTCACCTTCTATCTATGGAAAGAGACTGGGTATGGGTGTAAAAAAGGAGAAACTGCATATTGCCCGTTGTTCACATTTGTAGATGGTGATAAAAGTATAGATAAGATGAATGTAGGATTCACAATATAATGTGTATTGTGATCAGTTAGGTCAGGGGTGCTTAGCTTTGTTCAGAAACTAAAGTGGATTAAATAATTCAATAGGCTTGTTAGGTTGGTGAGGTAATTGTGTTTTTCACTTGATTTTCATTACTACTGTTAAAATAATTGGGCCTGAAGTAGCTATTTCTTGAAAGCAAAGTTGGTTACTGTAGCTTAGGAGGGTATTGGGGATATCAATTTTTTTGAGGGCCACAATTTTACTTATCTATTTTTAGTGTATTATTTATGCTTCCATGAGTTTATGGTACTATGTGTGTGCAGGTGCCTGCTTAGGCCAGAGGGTATCATATCACATGGAACTGGACTTATAAGCCATTGTGTGAAAGTTGATGTTGGTTCTGGGAATCAGATCTGGGTCCCCTGGAAGAGCAGCTATTTCTAACCACTGACCCATCTCTCCAGTCCCTTAGGATCACAGTTTAAATGGACTGAATGAGCTCAGTTTCTCTACAGTCTCCCAGGATCAAGGTAGAAATTTATCTTTAGAACTTTTGTGAGAGCTAAGAAAAATACACATTTTTCAAACCAATTGCTTTCAATTTTAATGTAAGGAACTAGAGGTTCACTATAGTTAAATGACCTACTTTTGAGTGTCACAGCTAGTGAAGAGTAAGGCTGGAGTTTCCCTCATTGTCACATGCCTGATTCACTGCTAAATCCCAGAATCCTCCTGCTCACAGTATCTAGAACTGCCTATGATCCTGCCTGTTCATAAGGGTGTTGGTCTGCCACACCAGCCCCAGTGGAGACAGTGTAGCAATGCTGAGAGAAATCTCAATGGCTATCTGTCCAGAGGTTCGCACCACACGTGGTTACGCCTCCTGGGGAAAAGTGGTTCAGGTCCCTGCAGCTGCTTGCATGGCTGGCTGTTTGGAATGGGTGCTAGATATGTTTTGTGCTATGATAACAATATTGCCTTTTATTCAAGGGATATTTTAGCCTGTAAGCTCCACTAGTAATTCAGAGATGCCTAGAGAACACTTAGATATAGTTTCAGGAACTGAAAGAGACACAGATCAGCAGTCAATAGGTGGGTATTGCCCTTTGTGCCTTCAGACACAGATCCTAGGTGCCAATTGTGACTTCAGATGTCAGCCAGGGCCTGATAAATTAATTAGGGCTAAGGCTATAGGAAACAGCCCACAATGAGACCCTGCCTGTAATTAACCCGCCCACAACATACATGCTGTGGGATTCACAACAATACTCTAATTTGGGATCTTAGGGCCCCTAAATCAACACTATAAAAGTTTACTATCTAGAGACAAAGATTAGCCTCTAAACTCAACAAATCAAATCTCTGATATGCTGACCACAAGCAGGCCAAAATAAACAGAGGTTCCCAATTAAGCACTTGCTGAGAAACTTCAAAGGGAATTGTTAACATCTATAGAATGCCTGTTTATCTTTAAACTGTGACCAAAGATCTGTTCTTTGAACTTTCTGTATAAAAACCTGATATTCTGAAGTAAACTTTGCAGCAGTTCGCAAACCTCCTCAGGTGTGTTTGTGTCTGTCTGTCAAACCCGAAGCCATTCCTGACCTGGTCATCCGAGTCTTGATCTCCACACAGACCTGCAACCCACTGAGCAGTCTGTGGCATTGGTCACAGTGTGGGTCCAGTAGGGGGAAAGGTGATTGTATTAGTTACTTTTCTTGTTGCTAAAGTGAAATACTGACAAATCAACTTAAAGAAGGAAGGGTTCATATTGCCTTACAGTTTCAGGGGGTACAGTCTACCATGGCAAGGAAGGCATGACAGCTGGTCACATTGTACCCACAGTCAGGAAGCAGACAGAGGTGAATGCTGGCACTCAGCTCCTGTTCTCCTTTTTATTGAGATGGACAGGTCCTATGGAATGGTACCATCCACATTTATGGTGGGCCTTCCACCTCAGTTAACCTACTCTAGATGATACTTCACAGATATGCCCAAGAGGCTGCTCTTTCCAATGATTATAGTTCCTGTCAAGTTGAGAATTAACAAAGGTTATAATACTGACAAGCTCCCAGAATCAGAATAGGTTGGTGTGTAAGCCTGGTAATGCAGGGTCCAAAGGTGTTGATGTGGAAGACAGGTGGCTACAGGGCTGAGGAACAATGGGATTAAGTCTGTGGGACACAGACTATCTCCACAACAGTGTGACAGGGCTGCCATGGCCTGCTGTAGTCTTCATAAGGTTTCTGGAGATGAGATTGCATAAGTGTCTGAAAAACCCCCACAAAGCTGAAACTACAGAATCTGACTAATGGGAGGTGCTTCCTCTGTAATGAGATTTGGGTGTGTGGACCAGCCTGTCACCCTAGCACATAGGACAGTGAAGTAGGAAGATTAAGGGACAGGCCATCCTGGGCTACTACTGGGCTACAGGGCTACATACAAAAGGTAACACTATTTCTCAATCTCATTTTAAGGTCATTTCTTATTCTTGGAGTTGTACCAAATTCTATCCTAGAGGGAGTGAGACACAACACAGTGTGAACATTGTTTAATATGTTCAGTCTGATTTATAGCCCTTGTTATGTGAAAAAGGCCTTAGGACACAGAAGAGACAACTTGATGGTTCCCCCAGTGTCAATGTGCACATGTGTATTCTTTTTGTGTCACAGCTATATAGCTAGAAAATATCCAGTAAAATGTATGTTACCAAATTAGAGGGACAAAGGGATGAATGTGTGTGTGTGTGTGTGTGTGTGTGTGTGTGTGTGTGTGTGTGTGTGTGTGAAAGCCCCCTGCACTCAGGCCTCAGCCTTTGGATATGAATCTGATAAGTTGATGTCGGCACCAATAAAGCTACTTCCTAGAACAAATTCCTGATTTCTGTTTCCTAGTGTTCAAAACAGGAACATCTTGGCCCATTTCTTGGTAGTATGTTGTTGGAAGGAGGGGGCATGGGGGTTGCTATAGACTACATCCACAGGAAGTACAGGCCCCTGTTCAATGGGAAACTCTGCTTCAGCCCTATTCCTGCCTCCCCAAACCCCACCCTCTCAGAGAATCCTCCCAAAAGCTTACCATAGCATGGAGTCACCTTGGGGCACACCATTACCTCACCCCACCCCACTACAGGGTGTTTAAACTACCCTGCAGTGCTTTGCTCAGGTTAACCCTTTAGTTTTAAATTTGGCTCCATTTGGCTTACTGCAGGGGATAGAAACCTACTACAGGGGAGAGAAAAATACTTAACACACCTCTCCCCTAGAAAGAAATTGAAAATAATCCATTTAAAATGAATACCAACATTTTTTAATAAATATAAAATTTGACTGTTTATGCCTTAGGGTTTTTTTTAATGAATTTATTTATTTAGTGTGTGTGCACATGCATGTGTGCACACAAACATGCATATCACTGCCAAGGTGTGTATAATGCCAGATGACAGTATCTTGGAGTTGGCTGCTTCCTTCCTGGGAACAAAAGGTGGTCAGGCTTGGTGGCAAGCACCTTTACTCATAGCCATCTTGTCAGTCTTTGTTTATTTATCTTATATTTAATTCAATCTTCATTTTAGCAGCAATCTTGCATAAAAGACCAAATCAGTCTTTTGAAAACCTAATTACAAAGTAATTGGTCTTAAGATAAATGAGCTCTGCTAAAATATTTAATAAATTTTCAGTTGCTCAGGGCTTTCTGAGGATATCTTTCTCTAAGGATGTTTGCACCTGGCTAAGCCATCAGCGTAGCCTTCTGTGGGTTCTTGGACCCCTTTTTAGATGCTTTCACTGGCTGTCATCAGTTTGCATCATATTTGCATGACTGGCAGTTTCCTTGTCTGATAAGCCACAGCTTCTTATCTGACTGATTTAGAAGGGCTGAGATAGCTGGGAAGTGGTGCAAGAGACTCCAGCATGGCTAATTTTAAAAGCATATCTAAGCGTCTGTAGATATGGCTCTCCAGATGCTCTTCCAGAAGATACAGTTTCAATTACTAGCACCCACATGGAGGTTCACAACCATCTCTAATCCAGTCCCAGGGGATCCAACATTCCCTCCTGGCCTCCTCTGGGGCTGCACATGCATGGTATATAAACACATCTGCAGGCAAAGTTTACATATAATAAAAATAAAGGTTTTGAAAAATATGACTGTTATTAAAGAATGGACAATTTACTTCTTTGTAGAGTCTCATAACCACACAAAGAACACTTGCACACACACACACACACACACACACACACACACACACACACACACACACAGAAGATATAACCTTTGTGTCTCAGTGCACTGAATGGCAGGACATTGCCAGCTGCCACGAAGGATGATGTCTGGATGAACAGACTCAGAGTATGAATTACAACAACGTAAGTTTTTTTTCCTCTTTATGTATAACTATGACCCAGGCCAGAAAGCCCAGGTTGGTCAAGTGAGGAAAACCACCATGGTGGACCACGCTAAGACTGAGGCAGCTGGAAACATTATTTTCCAGTTATTTATGTGGCTATGTCCTCTTGATACACTTGTGGTGGTTTGAAAGAAAATGCCCCCCAAAGCAAGTGGCACTATTGGGAGGCCTTATTGCAGTAGGTCTGGTCTTGCTGGAAGAAGTGTGCCACTGTGGGGGTCTTATACATGCTCAAGATATATAGCCCTGTGTCTCAAACAACTTCCTGTTGCATGAACAAGATCTAGAACTCTTGGCTACCTCTCCAGTGCTAGATTTGTTTACATACCACCATGTCCCATATGATAATAATGGACTCAACCTCTGAATTGTAAGTGAGCCACCCTAATTAAAGGGTTTACTTTATAAGAGTTGCCATGGTCAGGGTGTCTCTTCATGGCAATTGAAACCCTAGCTGAGCCACAACCCTTCCTTAAGATTATATCAGCAGTAACAGCTGCTGGGCAGGAGACTCACTTGTCTGCCCAAGATGCCTGCAAGTTCTGTAGGAAGACTCAGGAATGCAGCTTTTGTGAGTCATCTCTCATGCTGGGGTGGGCTTCTAATGATGCAGACACCTTCTAGTAACCCATGATCTCGTAAGTACCCCAATAAACTCTCTGATTCACTAAGCTAGACTTTAATAAAATAATTTCTTTGGCCGACTATGGTGTCTTGTCTAAGGTGATGATATGTGAGTTCCCATTTCTACAGAAGTCATATAGTAGCATGCTCAGTAAGGGTACACTGGTATCAGCGCAGACATTTCAGTTTAGGAGATAAAGAGGTGGCTAAGCAAGCAGTTGAGAGCACTCACTACCTTTTCAAGAGTCCTGAGTTCAGTTCTTGACATGTTGGGTGGCTCACAGCTGCCTATAACTATAGTTGCAAGGTATCCGATACCTTTGTTGTATCTTGTCACCTATACACATGCACATGATTCAAATAATAAAAAAGATAGGAAAATGATTTTTTTCTAGTCTGAGCAGTTAACAATTCAGGTGCAGGCCTATAACACCTGTGGTCAGGAGCAGCAGCAGAATTGTCAGTTGATGGCTAACTTGAGCTACATGGCACAATACTGTATTAAGAAAGAAGCATGTCTGTGTTCATGGTCCAACCACATTTGGAGTCTGTGTTGATATCAATAGCCCATGTTACTATTAAGGGCCACATGGACAATTGGGATCTGGGTTGCCACATAAGGCCATGTTAGTGTCTGAAGACACTACCCCTGCCAGGGTTATACATAGCTGAGCAGCCCATGCTCCCACCTGGGGCCATGGTGTCATCCAGGCCTGGGTTGTTGCCAAGGACCATGTCTGGGTCTGTGGCCCTGCCACAGAGTGATCCATAGCTGCTGTTAGTACTAAAGAGAGTAAGGACGGGGCTGAAGAGTTGGCCCCATCCCTCACTGGCTGCAGCATTAGGAAGAACTGACTGTGCCCCTTAACAACTGCAGCACTCGGGAAAGCAAGCCCTGCATCTTGCCTGAGCAGCGCAGTAGAGCTGACTCCATTGGGGTGAGAGTTGGAGGGCTTGCCTCACTATCTGTCACATGGTAGCATGGGAGAGGGAGAGATTCCCCCAGACCCCTATCCCTTGTAACCTAATGCAGGTAGGAAAGCTAGTCCCAAGGTCACAAGAGTGGAAGAGTAGATCCTGCCCCTAACCAGCTACAGCACTCAGGGGAAAGGGCCTTGCACCTCACCTGGGCAGCACAATAGAGCTGACCCTGTTGGATAGGACACAGATGATCTGGCACTGTGAACCTGCATGGGGGATCTGTCCCCAACCCTCATCTGCCATATGAAAGAGTGGTCAAGGAGAGATGCCCTCTCCTATCCTCTATACCTCAGTACCTATGGTGGGTAAGAGAGCTGACCCTGAGGTCATGAGAGTGGGAAAACTGGCCTTGCCTCTTACTGGAGGCAGCACTAACTAGAGCAGACCCTCAATACTGAGGGCAGGAGAGCAGAAGAGCTGATCCCGCCTCTCCCTTTGTCTGCCATGTGGCAGCATGGGTAAGGGAAAGACGCCCTCCCACCCTTTGCCAAATGTGGCAGAAGAAGAGCCAGGCTTGTGTAGCATGTTGTTTTCCAGCAGCCCGCCAGCCCGCCAGCCCGGGCCCATAGCCGCGCCAGCCCCAAATAACACTCAGAGACTCTGTATTTGATACAATCCTGTTGGCCAATTACCATTATTGTTTAAGGACTAGCTCTGCCTTAATTATTAACCCATTTCTACTTATCTAAGTATTTCCACGTGGTCGTCTTATGGGGAGCTGCGCGGCAGGCGTCCTGCGTCTTCCCTGGGCTACATCTCGACTCCTACTCCTACTTCCTCTTTCCTTCTCCTAGTCTCCTAGCCCCGCCTATCTAGTTTTCTATTGGCCACAGTGCTTTATTAACCAGTATGAGAAACATATATACAGAATAACATCTCCCATCATCTCCTCTTTTCTGTCTAAAGTAAAAGAAGGGGTTTAACCTTAACATAGCAAAATATAACATACAATAGTTATCAAATAAGAATCATAGTAAACAATATTTAGTCCATTAACATTTTGTAAGACTTTAAGAAAATATCATCTATCCTATCTTTGCGAGTCTAAAGTCCTATATGTAACTTATCTTTAATCCTAACTAAGGAAAACTATAACTATAACTATCTGTCTTCAATCCCTTCAAAGACCACAGAAGGATAATATATAAACTCTAGAAATGACAGAGACAACTCACTGCCTGGTCAGTCACCCGAAGTTCTTCTGTAATGTTCCATCTTCAGCCCATAGGCCATAGTGTGTCTCCAGACTCCTCAACAAGGCAGGAAACTTTTCTCTGAGTCCTGTAGACTAGCTGGCTGTCTGGCAGCCTCTTCCATGAAGCAGGAATCCTGTAGCAATGTCCATCTTGAATCAGCAGTAACCTTTTTGTGGGTCCTGCATGTCCAGTTTCTAAAACATAAAGTCAAACAGTCCAGAAGAGCAGTACCTTGCCCAAATGGCTAGTCTTGCCATATTAGAAGCAAACTCCATAATGTGTTTCTTCGATGTTCATCTTCCTTTCTTCTGTAGGTGGTGTTACCAGGAGCAGTTGTGCCTCACTGTCAAGAAAACCGCTAAACCATTTTAAATGCCATATTCTGTAGGTCTTTGAAAGGTTTGAAGAATGGCTATCCATTTCAAATACATCTATGTATATCAAGAAATCCTAACTAACTTAACTATAAGTTCTCATTATCATAGGTAATTATCTATAATCTGTGTTAAAGTATACATTACATTCTAAATGAGCTATATAAACACAATACCTAAACAAGAGGAGAAATATACATATCACAAAATTGACCTTAAATTGTATCAATAAAAGAAAATCCATTTCAAAGCAAAGTATTCATATCTATACCATAATTCCCTTTTTACCTTTAAAAAGATTGCTTGTGTCATTAACCATTTATAACCAAGTCCATTTAAATGAAAACAAACATTTATAAACAATATTTGGGAATTTGGGCGTCGTTCTTTCCAAACTACTTCCTGCTGGTAGAGGGCGCTGTCATGGGGATCGTAAGAAGACGCAGAAATCTTGGGTGTAGTCTGCAAGGCTTTGTCTCAACTGCTTTGAATGTTGGATCAACTGCGGCACTGTTTCAGGGGGTCTGGCTTGATCAAACCATATAAGTCTGGAAAAAATCCATAGCTTTTCATTTTCTGTGGAAACAAAAATAGAAATCCTTTTCCCAAGTAACTTGTCCTTAAACTTAAATTTTTGAGTCAAAGCATTTTTAAAATATATAAATTGAGTTAATCCAGCAGCATTTCTTTTATCAGTAGTTATTTTCTCAGCAATCAAACAATTTAAAGACAACAGAAGCGCATATAGTATCCAAAATTTCTCTGTGTTTTCCATCTTTACGTGGCGTTTTTATTATTCTATTTCTTCTATTTCTATTTTTACATATTTTGAGACAGGGTTTCTCTGTGTAACTTTTATCTGCCCTGGAATTCATCACATACCAGGTTTGCCCTGAAATCACAGAGATCTGCTTGCATCTGTCTCCCTAGTGCTGGGATTAATGGCGTGAGCCACCATAGCCATCCATTTAATTCCTTTTTTCTTTTTTAAACCATTGTATCCCGTTTCTTTTTCTCTCCCAAGCCAGCGTATTTTTTAAAACACAGTGTAAACCTTCATTGCAGCTCTAGTACACAGCAATGAATTGTTAGCAGAGTTTTTTAAAAGCTAGGCGGTTTTTTTGCCGCTTATGCTAATTTTGGAAACCTCCCTTAAAGGAGCCCAGCAAATCTCTGTCTACAGCAAAACAAATCCAACCAAGAAAATGCTGCTACTAAGAAGTCTTGCTAGTCTCTGTTCCTTTGTTTCTAAAAGCTATTTTTTAAGCTTTTGTTAAGTTTTAAGTGAAAGTTCTCAATCCCACTTTATGTTAAGGCAGGTTCCTCCCTGCCGGCCTCTCGATCCTGCCGCCAGTCCTGCAGCCACGTGTGCCCCAAATAACACTCAGAGACTCTGTATTTGATACAATCCTGTTGGCCAATTACCATTATTGTTTAAGGACTAGCTCTGCCTTACTTATTAACCCATTTCTACTTATCTAAGTATTTCCACGTGGTCGTCTTATCGGGGAGCTGCGCGGCAGGCGTCCTGCGTCTTCCCTGGGCTACATCTTGACTCCTACTCCTACTTCCTCTTTCTTCCTCCTAGTCTCCTAGCCCTGCCTATCTAGTTTTCTATTGGCCACAGTGCTTTATTAACCAGTATGAGAAACATATATACAGGATAACATCTCCCATCAGGCTTGGGGGCATGAGAGTGGAAGATCTGACCCCATACATCACCAACTGCAACACACGGGAGAAGGGGCCCTGCACCTCTTCCAGACAAAGCAGTAGAGCTGGTCCAATGGTGTTGGTGAGCCAGCCCCCAGGGCACAAGAGCAGAACTGCTTCCACTCTTTGCTGCCAGCTGCACTGGCTAAACTAGCTGTGGCAATGCTGGAGAGTTCACCCTGATGGTGATAGTGAGGGAAAGCTAGCAGGTTGACCAACCAACTCAGCAACCACCCAGGCCCAGAACCAGGGCTATGAATTGGCCCACCCCAACACCCACTTCATCTATGAATGATGAAGTATGTGAAAGTAGTTAAGTATGCACATCTATAGCTACAGTAACTCCATGACACAAGGCAACAACAGGATATCCAAGAGCAGTCCCAGTGAAGGTCCAGTATAGAGAATGTAACAGAAGCTAGAGGCCTCAAATCCGAGCACTGAACATTCAGTCACAAGTAAATCTCTATGAGACTTTGTTCTTGCTTGGTTTTGCTTTTAGTTTTTTTTTAATTTGGTGGGGGGGGATTGAAAGGGTAGAGGGTGAACACATGAAGGGATGGGGAGATGAACAGGATCCAGTGCATGGTGTGAAATCTACAAAGGATCAACCAAAATTTTCAGAAGAAAAAGGACAGCAGGAAAGAAGGGAGGGAGGAAGATAGGAAGAGAGGAAAAGAAAGAAGAGAGAAGTGGGCAAAGAGAGAAGTAGTTGAGAGGGGCAAAGGATTTGCAGTACATCATCACTGGGTTTTGTGAAAATTGTAGTGGAGGTGACAGAATGTTTACTTATAGCAAAGACTTAACCATTTCACTTGTTTCCCACAGAATCTGCACAAGATGTAGGTTGCTAAGTAAAGTCAGACAGTTGTGTCTACATTATCATATGCATGTCCATCTCAAGAACATCATTTCCAAAGGGAAGTCTGAATCCTTCTCCTCTCTGGGCAACCACCACACTACTTCCCATACCTACAAAGCTGAGTGTTTCATGTGCCTCTCAGAGTTACAAAATCACAGAGCATTTGATGTTTTTGTGTATGACTTAACTTTGCTTGGAAAAACATCTTCCAGGTTCATCTACACTGTAACCTGTGCTGACATTTTGTCCCTTTTACCTACAGAACTGTCTTCCTTTCCCTTAAAAAAGTTGAATAAGGCCTCATCCAGTGAAGTAGTGATCAGTTTGAAATTCCATGTTCGGGTGAGAGGCTTGGCTGAGGGTTCTCATGACCAGTGCTGGGATATACCTGTCACCTGTCCCTCAATAGAGACCCTTCCTGCACATGGCATTGACTATATTCTTAGTGGTATGTGTGAATCCTTATTTTCCAACCCTTGGCATAGTTTTTGCATACTGTTGGCAACCATTTTGCATACTGTTGTTGTAAGCCCAGAAGCTCAGTCAATTTATTGAATGTCATAGGGCAGAGACATCAGAACAATCAGTGGCAGAAAGAAAGAAAAGGAAGGGAAGAAGGGAGGTAAAATAGTTTTGAGGTTAAAACTTAAGAAGAAGGCCTGAGAGATGGCTGAACAGGTGAAGTGCTGGCCACACAAGCATGAGGACTAGAGTTAGGTTCCTTAGCATGCATGTAAAAGCTAAGCAGGCATTGTAGACATCTGTAATACTAATGCTTCAGAGGCGAAGAGTGAAGATTCACAGAGCAAACTGGCTTGGTAGACAAGCCAAATACTAGCTCTTGGGTTTAAGTGAGAGATTCTCTCTCGATTCAGAATGTGGACAACTTTTGAGGAGGTTATCTAATATCAATCTCTGGCTTTCACACATATGCAAACACACAGGTAAAGAAGAATATGCACACTACACAAATACAAACACATATGCATACTATACACACTACACACAAACACTGCATATACACAGATATGTATATACTACATTCATGCAGAAACACACAGTACACACACACACCCATACACACACACACTATACCATACTGTACACACACCATGCACAAACACACACTATACACACATGCATACTATACACACATACTACACAAACAGACGCTACAATGCTTCATACACATAACAAGACACATATACACAATTTACACACATTGTACACACATACCACACCCACTATACACGCACTGCACACACACTAACCCATACTATACACACATCACACACATACAAACAGACACATACAATACACACACTATATACACACACACACACACACACACACACACATTCTACACACACTATACACACACATAGTACATATTCACATGGTATACAATACTGTACATAGACCACACACACAAAAACACTCACTTTACATACACACACACACTATACACTCATATTATATAGACAAACATACATATGCCATACACAAACACAAAGGCACAGACAGACAGACAGACAGACAGACACACACACACACACACACACACACACACACACACAAAGTGGAGCTTAGCATAGTAGCATCTGACTGTTATCCTAGGTTGAGCCAGAGAGATTTCCCTTTGGAGGTTAGCATGTTCTGTAATGAGATCCTGTGTCACAGCAAACATCCTCCTCTAACAGTACCTTCAAGGGTGAAATTCTAAGTTAGTGCTCTTTAAATGGAGTGGGATGACCTTGTTTCCTCTAGTTTTCCTTAAGGCACTACTTCTTCTCTTGTCATCATCTCTTACACTTCTTCAAAGAAGAGCGAGGAAATGTTCCCCCATGGTACTGTGGAATGATTCTCAGTTCCCATAGCTAATCTCCAATCTGGGAGAGTCCAGAGCTTGGCTTGGGAGAGACTGGACCTTGAAAACCTCTACAATGGTGAGACTGCTGGCTCCTCTCTGTTTTCCTCATTGGCAAGAAGGGGCTTGTGCTGGAATTTTGATGAAGCATTTCAACAATGAATTGCCAACAGAGGTCTCAGAGACAATGCAAAAATAAAATAAAATAAAAATTTTCTACCTGGAAATAGTTGCCCTTCTGTAAAACTATCCGGTTGTTTATGGTAACCACCTACAGAATAATATATATTCAAGTCCCCAATTAATTTCTAGTCCACTGGTGATTATGAGAGGACTGTCGGCCTAGGGAATAAAAATAGCTTAGTGGGATATTCTTTTCTTTTTTGAGAGAAAAATTGTGTTATTATTTCTATTGTTTTTCAAACACAGCCCTGGATATGGGCCAGGGATTGCTAGTAGGAATGTGCCAGTGGCTGTAATAACAGGAAAGGAATGGGCACTAGTTTGCACACTTGATCTATCGACTAAGCTGCAGGATAATTAAAAGGCTTCCTTAAGGTCGTCAGCTTGAGTACTGCTGAGGCAGGAGATGGATGGTCATGCTTAGTGGCTGCTGAGATACTAATCAGAGCCAGGGGTGAGGGCTCAGATATCTCTTGGAAAACAGAAATCTTTTCCTCTGGTCTCTTCTGCTGCATTACTGAATATTTTCTAGTCTTTCTATGGAGTCCTTGAAACTTTCCTCACATTCTCTTTCCTGTCCTTCAAAAATAAGATCCCCAAAGAACAATATTGGTGTATACAGTTCCCAAGAACCTTAAAACAAACAAGATAAAGTACTTGTGGAAAACTGAAGGTGTTAATTGGGTGACAAAATACTTGACAGTAAAAAAAACTTTTATTTTATGCGTGAGTATTTTTGTTCATATCTGTATGTGCACCATGTGTGTTCCTGGTTTCTGTGGAGGACAGAAGAGGACAGTTGATCTCCTAAAATTGAAATTACAGATGGTTGTGAGCCACCATGTGGTTCCAGTCCAGGGTTGGCAGGTTTCATTACTTTGGGACTGTGGTGAGGCAGAAGGGCATAGCAGAGACATGCATAAGAGAGTGTCAAGGCAGGATAAGGCCTATAGCAACCTAGATCTTCCAAAGTTTTCATTACATCTCCAAATAACAACACAAGCTGGGGGACAGGCAAAAAGAAGTGAAGTAGCCAACACACCTTAGGAGAAACATTGTGGGCAGAAGTCACAGCCTGTGTAAAGGTTTCATGGAACAGTGAAGTAGCCAATGTGTCTGAGCCAACTGTAAAAGAGGAGTCAAATAGACAGCATGAATGACCAGGTCATGCAGGGTTTTATTGAGCATTATTTGTCTTTCACTTCAAAGGAGATGGGAACTTTTGTACTGGCATAGGAAAAATATATTTCTCAACTGACAGTATGAATGACCACAGAGAGGTGAGGTAGGAGCATAGAGGCCCATGAAGAGACTCTTGAGGTAACTGAGGCAAGAGAGGATGGTGTTATAGATTATATTTGAGTATATTTTGGAAGGAGGGTCGATGGTACTTTCTAGAGGATTAGATGTGAGTGTTAAGGGAAGAAGAGTACTAGGAAGGCTGGGGCTGTAGTTCACTGGTAAAGCAATTGCCTTGTTTGCATCAGGTTCTAAGTTTGAACCTCATGCAAGGTACATACATCTTTTTAAAAATCTGGAATGTCTTAAAAGATGAATTACCCTCAGTGGAGCAGAAGAAACTTCAGGTAGAGTGGGCTCTAGAAAGGATAGCATTGACTTTATTACCACAGAAGAACTTTGCATAATTCTTGACCTTGTTTCAAGGTTTTATTTTTTTTTAAAAGCATAGAAATTTGATGCCAAATAATGTAGCTTCAAACAACAGATCAAGGGAGAGAATGGACATCTTACATAAGAGTTTAAATTCAGTATGGCAACACAGTGGGTGAGGAAAGGGTTGCACATCACTGTGGTTCCAACACTTGAGAGGCAGCGCAGGAGGGAGCTCTGTGAGTACAAGGCTAGTGTGGTCTACATAAGCCAGCCACAGGCTAAATATAGCAGGATCTTGTTTCAAAAATAACAAATGAATAAAATAGTGGGGTCAATGAGATGATTCAGCAGGTAAAGGTGCTTGCTGTGTGTCTTAGAGTTTATATTGCTGTTATAAAAACACCATGGCCAAAAGCAACTTCAGGAGGAAAGGGTTTATTTTATCTTACAGTTCGCAGTCTATCCACCAAAGCAACAACTCAGAACAGGAATCTGGAGGCAGAAAATGATGGAGAGACCATAGAGGGATGTTAAATTCGGGCTTGCTTTCCAGCTTTCTCAGCCAGCTTTCTTAGACCATCCAGGACCCCTTGCCTAGGATGGAGGCATAGCTATCTATCCATGAGCCCTTTTACATCAATCATCAATCAACAAAGTATAACCTGTCTTGCCTATGGGCAAATCTTACAGAGGCACTTTCTCAATTGAGATCCCTTCTTCCAAGATGACCCCAGCATGTGTCAAATTGACTTAAAAACAAGCCAACACACTGTGCAAGTGTGATGAATTGAGTTTAATCCCTAGAATTCTCATGGTGGAAGGAGAGAACAAAAGCCAGGAAGTTGTTGTCTCTGATCTCCATGTGCATGCTATAGCATAGCATACTAAATAAATTAAATTTTAAAATAGTGGACATAATGGACTCCTTTAGCATATGCAGAGTCAATTTAATGAAGATTTTTAGAAACACATTTATTACATTAAGGTCAGCCATAGAAGGTGAAGATGAAACTGAGAACTGGAGCCCTTGATGCTTCAGTGTCCTGTGATGTTGTTGGCAGACTTAAGATGTTCTCCTGCTCTGGAATATTCTACTGGTGTGTCTACAATGATGGTGTGTACAAGTATCTGGTGATTTTCACATGGGGAAAAGAGCATTCTCAGGAATTTGGCAAAAGAGGCTTATGTGTCCCAGACAGCCAAAAGTGGTACATTGGATACCTTAGAATGTGGAATCTACAGATGGGCATGCTTGTAAATAACTATGGATTCATCATACTTATAGTTAATACACAGCCATGTCTAGAAGGAAAATATAGCAATCATTCCACACATGAGGACAATTAAGTGAGTAAATCTCACAATGGGCACAGAGCTGAGCACTCACTCCTTGTCCACACACTCAGCCCTGCACTGTGCTCAGGTTGAGCTACTGGCTGCACTATTTTATTTGTCCCATATAGCTGTGGTTATTACATAATCTGTTCTGGAACTCTCCTTCATTGTACCAGTTGGGAACACTCTTAACAGCAAGCAACATAAGATGGAGCTGTACCACTTTAATGTAGGGTGAGTAGGGCAGCAATTATGGGACTGCTCACCAGGAGCCTTCTAGAAATTGCTCACATTTCACAGATTCTGCTCTTCCATTCAGAGCAGGTTGTATTCTGTCTTTAAACTTCTAGCCTTAAGTCACGAGATGACAGCGTCACTTCTGGCAATTGCATGCTCATTCTAAATAGTTTGAAAAGAGAGGAGGCAAAACAGTAGTCAGATATGTTTTTTTTTCAAGAACAGAAAAACTTTTGCCAGAAACCCAAAACTCATTTATTTTACTAAGAATGAGAAAGGGTGGCTTTTACCCATCACATTGCTACTTCTAGCAAAAGCAGATTTCTGTCAACAAGTAAAGGAGAGCCACAGATACAGAGCATGTAAATAGTTGGTTACACCAACTATTCTGTTAGCATATCAGGGGCATGTAGTTCATATTTTCTACTTTGGTCTTTGTTGGACACCCAAAACCACCCTGTTAATATAACACAAATGAAGACTTTCTGATAGTCTTTTTCCCTGGCAGACGCAATGGGAGACAGGACAGTGTGTTCTTGTGATCTCAGGTTCTTCTGCTACAACCAGGCTTTCCCCTTAATATGAAAGCACTCTGCTCATGCCTAAGAGAGCCTTACAGCTCATTAAGGGCTCCGTTCAGCTGCCAAGATTCTTCATCAAAGTATCCTTGACAAATTTTAATTTTAGTAAAAGTAATTGGCCTAATATGAATCAGACTGATGGCCAGTTTTCAGAACAGCTTCTAATAGTCCATAATATCCATGCTACCCAGGGGACAGAAGATGATATCGCCAAAGATAATTATTACAGGATGTAGGAGTTAATAGTGGGGGCTAATTAAAGGTCTTGTTTCATGTGTATTTCCTGCTTAAAAGAAGGAGACAGGGAGTTCCCCAGGGACTATATAGGCTTCTCGGAAAGGTGACTTCCCTGAGCAATTTAGGATGACTTCAGAACTTTTCTCTAAACTTAAAAAAGAGATAAGCCATGAACCATAGATTGGTAGATAACCATGCATGGGAGAAACTGGCAGTTTAATTAGAGGGAAAAGGCTAAGATGAAAAGTGGCATATTGTATTATTAAAAGCATAGCTTTGGAGCAAGTTCTCAGAATAGATTCAGACTCCAGCCCTGACACTAGTTTTGAGACCTCCTTTAACTTACTTAATGCTTTGTAGACAGTCTGTTCCCTAGTCTGGAAATGGGAGGCAGCAATAGATGCTTTCCTATAACTGAGGCAGAGTTTGCATAACAAATGCAAGGCTCATGTCCCAGACCTTGACAAATATAATGAACCTGTTCAGTTGCTTATTTCCCAAGCTTGTTGCTATGCTGTCAGTTATTGGAAATATAAGGTGGCCTAGCTCTGTCTCCTATCTCTGGTATCTAATGTGTATGAGTTAAATACATGGTGAATTTCATTTCATAATTGAGAGACTTGAATATATACTGTAATAGGTAGACAGAAGTAAATGAAGAAGAGCTCTTCTAAGACCCACTCTAGCCTGGCTTATCTGTGTAGTTCATGGCTAAGAGAAGTGAACCAAAAGTCAGACTAATGTTTTTATAAGCTGAGCTTCCAAGCAAAATTCCCAGAGTTCATGCACTATGGACAGCAGCATGGGATGGAGACAGGATCCTTCATTTAATATAATCCCCATCATGTCTGGGGGCCGGGTTGAGACACAGATTTTTCACAGCTACTGATGAGGACTTTTGGTCACAGGCAGGTAGAGCCAGCCAATGCTATTGTGATGTAGCTAGACCAGGTGTGTGGCTCATGAACCTATCCTTAGAAGTATCTAGGGGTGACATCAAGATGCCTATATTCCTGGAAGTGAGATCTTCTTTCAAGTGTTCAACTGAATTGCACCAGGTTATTTACTCTCAATCACAGACTGATACAGACATCTGGCATTGGGATAACACATTGGTCTTCACACTAACCACAGTGTGATTAAGTATCAGAATGAGAACATTTAGACCTTCAAATGAGAAACATATATGTCAGTTATTTACCCAATATCAAGCAGGCAGTAGTTGTTCAACAAATGCCAGCCTTGTGATCACATTTCAAGTTGTAGTGAAGGTATTATGGTTTGAATGTGAAATGCCCCACTGGCCCATGTGTTATGCACTCAATGTTTAGTTGATGGTTCTATTTGGGGAGTTGTGAAACCTTTAGGAGGTAGAGTCAGTTAGAGGAAGTAGCTCACAGGGAGAAGGACCTTTTGTCCTCTGTCATGTGATCCTGATGCAATGATTTCTGCTCAATTGCATGCATGGGGCAAAGTAGGTTGTTCACTTTGGAAACATGAGCCAGAGTAAATAATTCTTCATTGAACTTGTTTATTTCAAGTACTTGCAAGTACTTGGGGGGGGGGTCATAGTAATTAAAAAAAACTAGAACAAAATAAGGAGAAATATCAGAAACTCATGCAAATACTTACTTATTCATGTGCTCATTTGGCAAGAATTTACTGCTTCCTTGAAGGGGAGTGTGCATATACTTGTAGACATGCACATGCTCACTTGAGTGTCTACACACACACACACACACACACACACACACACACACACACACACGAGCAGTTATGGTTGAATCATTAACATCTTGCTTCTTGGGACACAGATCCCAATGGGATAGCTTGGACATACACCAGTAAATCAAAAGGCAGAGGTTGCTGGAGCTGTACCAGAGAGACACAGCAGCAGAGTGGAAACACAGCAGAAGGTCTACTGTGGCTCTAGAGGGAGAAAGAGAGTTGTGATCATGAACAAATCTACTTCTCTATTATGGCAGCAAGAATATGTATACTAGTTTCAGAGGTGTGAAAATAATTTGTTTTAATTATCATCTTGTTATTAGGGAGTGAGAAGAAGAAGAGAGATCACTGAGGGAAGGACAGGCTGAGATTTCTCTTTCAAACTTATCCTAGGGAGTGGAGGTTATGTAGACAGAGTAGAGAGTGGCAGATGGCATGCACTGGGGGGGAGGAGATACACAAGGCTTTACTTTACAAAAACATAAGTCTCATGAAAAGGCATGCTAATTCATCTTTTCGAGGTATTTGGTCCCAATCAATCCTCTAACTCTCTGTTCCAAGAACCTATGAGTATTCACCTTGGTACAAGATATGCATGGCTGTTCTACTTCATCTTCTGTTAAGAGTTGTTTTTCCCTGCTGGTCTGGCCCCACTGCCATACCAGCTCCAAATAACACACAGAGACCCTGTATTAGATATAAAGCTGATGGCCTGTTTCTAATTTCTTATTGGCTAGCTTTGTCTTAAATATTAACCCATTTCTACTAATCTAAGTATTTCCACGTGGTCTCATCTTACCAGAAAGAGGCACTGGCATTCTTCTTTCTCCATCCTCCATCTTGAATCTCCTCCCTACTCCTTCCAGAATCCTCCTTGTCTCCTAGTCCCGCCTATCTTGCTTTCCTATTGGCCAACAGTGCTTTATTCATTAACCCATACGAGAAACATATTTACAGAATGATATCTCCCATCATCTCCTCTTTTTGGTCTAAAATAAAAAGGATTTTAACCTTAGGATAGCATAATATATCACAGTTAACAATGTTTAGTCCATTAACATTTAGTAAGATTTAAAGAAATATTCCATCATCTAGCCTATCTTTGTGAATCTAAAGTTCTATATGTAACTTATCTTTAATCCTAACTAAGGAAAACTATAACCATAACTATCTGTCTTCAACTCCATCAAAGACCATGGAAGAAGAATAATATATAAACTCTAGAAATGACAGAGACAACTCACTACCTGGCCAGTCACCTGAAGTTCTTCTGTAATGTTCCATTTCAGCCTATAGGCCACAGTGTGTCTGGTAGACTCCTCAGAAAAGCAGGAAACTTTAAACTGTCTACCTGTATTGGCATCTTGTCAGTCACTTTTCTCTGTGTCCTGCAGAATGTCTGTCAGACTCTTCCATGAAGCAGAAACCCTGTAGCAATGCCAATCTTGTATCAGCAGTCATTTTCCTATGGGTCCTGCATGTCCAGTTTATACAGCATAAAGTTAAACAGTCCAGACAAGAGCAGTTTCTTGTTCAAATGGCTAGTCTTGCCATATTGTAAGCAAACTTCATAATGAGTTTCTTTGATGTTCATCTTCCTTTTTAATGAAGGTGGTGTTGCCAGTAGCAATTATGTCTCACTGTCAAGAAAAACCCTAAACCATTTTAAAATTCCATATTATGTAGGTCTTTGAAAGGTTTGAAGAATATTTATCTACCTCAAATGCATATTGAAAACCTAATAACTTTACTCTAAGTTTTGACTATCATAGGTAACTATAATCTGTACTAAGTTATACATTTTTAAATGAGCTATATAAACACAATACCTAAACAAAAGGAGAAATATACATATCACAAAATTAACCTTAAATTTGTATCAATAAACAAAAATCCATAAATGAATCCAAATGGTATTCATTTCTATACCACAATCATCTTTTTACCTTTAAAGAGATTTGTTGTGGTCATTAACCAAGCCTATTTAAATGAAACCAAATATTTATAGACAATATTTCAGAATTTGGGCATTGTTCTTTCCAAACAGCTTCCTGCTGGTAGGGTGCACTGTCTTGGGGATCCTAAGAAGACACAGAAATTCTGGTTATAGTGGTCTGCAAGGCTGCCTTGTCCCAGCTGTTTTGGCATCTCCCATCAGTCTTCTTTTTTTGTAAGATGCATATTTTAATCATGCTTCTGTGTGAGTGTATGCCATGTGTGTATGCTCATGAAGGCTTAAGGTGTTGGGTCTCTTGAAGCTGGGGTTACAGGCAGTTGTGAGCCTTTGATACAGATATTGGGAATTGAACTTGGGTTCTTTGGAAGAGTAATATGTGGTATTAACCACTGAACTATCTACCTAGTCCCCTTTCTGATTGTTTAGAGGAAAACATTTTTAAATGATCTTGTTTGTTTATTTTCCCTTCAATCTCTGTTTTTTGTTTTTTGTTAATTTTGAGACTCTGGCCCTAACCTCATGACATTCCTTCAATTTCCCATTTATTGGTATTACAAGGGATAGCTGGTGTGCTTGGTTTTTCAATATCTAGCAATGATCTTCTGTCTGTTGTGAACAGTCAGTGGGTGGAGAGTGGGAGTGTTTAGCAGTTACATAAAAGCTAAAATGTGCCTGTCCTGGTGTCCGCTGGAGTGTCCTGCTCCCTGCCTCTGGATTCACACTTTATGCAGTGGTCTGGGCACAGACAGAAGGCAAAAAGAGCTGGAAGCCCAGATTCACCTCTGCCGGAGGAGTCAATAACTTGTCTCCTCTCCACTAAGATTTTCTTTCAAATGAAGTGCATTACCAATGTCCAAAAGGGAGCCTGTCAAGGCAGAATGACTTAAGGGCAGATCCTGGCTGATCTGTAATCCAAGGACTGCCATCCCCCCAGTGGCTGTATGACCACATCTAGCCACTCTGAGTGGTAACTACTTCCCATTAGCATTCCTCTCCCTCCATCTCCTTCACTTGGAACAAAGCTGTCATCACATGGCCAGTTACAAAGCAATGATTTGGCTCATGAATTTTTAATTTCTTGCTCTATCTTAACTTGGAAATGTCAGGGACATATCCCTTCCCTCCAGGGCCCAATTTTTCCTACAACAACTTCCCTAGACCAGACTCGGAGGACCCCCTCCCAATGAAGGCCACTCAGTGGACAACAAACTCATCCATGCATAACCAAGCAACAACCAGAGAAAGAGCCTCTTGGCCTCACCTGTGATGAGGTTAGAGCCATTTGGGAAAGCTCAGAACTGGTGTTGTAACCTCATTGTGAATCCAGCCCAGAGCTAGGTGCTCATCTTCCCAAACAGTCACAGATGGTGTCCTTTATGGATCATGCCCAGAGAGTCCTCTGGTGATAATCATGCTCCTGCCCTAGCTGCTAAAGGTCATTTGCCTACCACTAGTGAGGTGTCACTCTGATTCATGGGTGCTTTCCCAGGGCCAGTGATGAACACATGGTGCCTCTGAGACTGGCCATGCATACTCTCTCTCTCATGGAGAAGTTGCAATTTCCATCCGCAGTGATTTATTCTGGCAAAAAATATTTTATTTCTGATTAAGGTGTAGCAATTTGTAAGTCTCTGTATGTTGAGGGATGAGGGAAAGTGAATGAATTAGGCAGTTTGGGTAGCAAATATAACCATAGGGTGGGGATGAGCTGAAATTTCTTAAAGCCCATACCAAGATATAAATCTTCATTTAGTTCTCCTTATCAATAAAAATTAAGTGTAGTTTTTTCAACCATATATTAAAAGATGTATGTCTTAGCCAGACTAATGCAGGTATTAACTTTACACAAGGCCTTCCCAATTGCTTGAGGACTTTCTCTGAAGATCCAGACTCACTTTATTTTTCTCTTTTATTTTCTTTTAAAAGTTGGCCAACAAAATACTTGCATATTTTACTTTATGACACAAAGACTGTGGTTAATATATTTATGGCTTTATTTGACTTAAATATAGGCAACATGATATTAAATATCATTATCTATCACATATTGATCCAGATCTAGATGAACACTTGGGTTCTTCCAATTTTCATTATTAATTAACTACAACAAGCATCTTAGTAGATGTATTTTGAGCTTGATATTTACAAGGGACAAAACAGCTGTATATGGGGAGACTGAGTTGAAAGAAATAAACTAGAAAAACAGAACTAGATATTGTCAAGCCCCTGTCCAGTCTTAGTTACAACAGAATTGTCCACCTTGACATAGTGTGCTGCTTATTTGCTATTGCCAATTTGACATGAAGAAGGTAGAACATTAGTTGAAGAACTGCCTCCATCTGATTTGTTGGTGCACAAGTCTGTGGGGAATTATTTTTTTTGTTGCTAATATATGTGGGGAGTTTATCCTACTCAGGGGTGCCATTCCTGGGTAAAGGGTCCTGGGTTGTATGAGAAAACTGGATGAGTTGAGCCAGAGGGAGAAAACCTGTAAGCAAGTGTTCCTCCATGTTTGCGCTCCAAGCTCTTGTCTTGAGGTACTGTCCTCCTGATTTCCCTGGATAGACTTTAACATGCAAAATGAAATAGCTCTTCCTGTTCTAGATTGATTGTTCTTGCTGTGACTAAAATTATGACCAAGAAGTAATGTGAGAGTAAAGATTTATTTCATTTTACAGCTTACAACCATGATTAAGGGACACCAAGGCAGGAGGAACCTAGAGTCAGAAATTGAAGAAGAGATCACAGAAGAACACTACATACTGGCTCACTATTGAACCTATGTCAGCTAGCTTTCTTTTTGAGCCCAGGGCCATTTGCCCAGGGATGGTGCTGCCTGAAGTGGGCTGGGCCCTTCCTCAATAATCAACTACTAACAAAATGTCCCATAGATATGGACTAATATGATGAAGAAATTTTCTCAATTGTGGTTCTGTCTTTCCAAGTGTGACAAGGTGACAACTGAAGCTAACTATTACACTCTCCTGAACTATTTTTGGTCATGGTGTTTACTAAAGCAACAGAAACCAATTGGTGTTGGAATTTGGGATACAGTGTAATGTAATAACTGAAAAATGACATTGCATTATGTTTTAATTTTTTCCTTAAAAGTGGGTTCCACTTGCCATTAATTTATTAGCTATTTTATTTCTTTTTCTCCTCTCTTAATGTATTTTCTTTGTTTTGTAAAAAAAAATGTGCTTCATGGATTGCAAGCATATTTATTTAATAAACAAATATGCAACAATATGTAGTAGTTTTAGTCATTTGATATTAATACTACTTTCAATTTTTTAAAGATTTGTTTTTTAAGACAAGGTTGCTCTTTGCAGACCTGGCTGTTCTGGAATTTGCTCTATAGACCAGGCTGACCTTGAACTCAGAGATCTTCATTGTCTCTGCCTTCTGAGTACTGGATTTAAAGGTGTGTGCCACTGCCCTGCTAAGATGTTTATTTATTTATGTGTGTGTCTTAGTATATGCACATGTGTATATAGAGGTATACATGTACACATATGTATGGCACATGGATGCCAAAAGACAGCATTGGATCCTTCATAGGTACTTGCAGACATTTGCCTTTCTAAGAAAAGCCAAACTCTGGTCCTTAGGATTGTTCAGCAAACCCTGTTAATCACTGAGCATTCTCCATCTTTCTCACAAATGCTCAAGAGATCACTCTTCTTCCCATTCTTAACACTTATATTCAGGGCTTCCCAACAGGTGGTATCTCAGGGTTTTAATTTTCATTTCCCTGCTGACTGGTGAAGTTGAACCCTTTTACTTCCTCTCCCCTCAAAGATAACTGTCTTTATTCTTTGGAGACATACCTTTTTAGTTTTTGTGATATGTGATGGTTAATTTTGTTAACCTAACAGGAAATAGAAATGCTAAGTAGGCAAACCTCTAAGGAATGCCTACGAGGGAGATTTTGATTGTACTATCTCTGTAGTCAATGTCAATCCATAAGCTGGGGTCCCAGACTGAATAAAAATGAGAAGACTAGCTAAGCATCAACACTCATCTCTTCCTGCTTTCTGACTGCATATGATATAACAAGCAGTCTCATGTTCTCATTGTCATGACTTCTCCCCCATAATGAACTATATCTCATCATACTGTAACCCCAAATAAACCCTTCCTTTCTCAAATTGCTTTTGCTATGTCCCAACAATGAGGAAAGATAACTAGTGCAGAAAACTGGTACTGAGGAGTGGGACCATTAGTGTGATAAACCCGACCCCATGGTTTATAGGCCTTTCAAAATTTTTCTTAGGAAGAATGTGGAAGAGTTTGGAATTCCTAGCTAGAAAAATGCTAGAATGTTGTAAACAATATTAAATAGGCCATTCTGACTGGAGTTCAGAAGACAAAAATGCAGAGAGAAAAGTAGATGGGGGAGCCTAGCTTGTGAGATTTCAGAAGGTAACAGACACTCTGTTGGGACATGGCCTAGAGTCTTATAAAGAATCTTAGTTCTTTCCATGCCCCTGAGAATGAAGAAAATGAATTAAAAACTAACACACTGATCTTTTTCCATGGAGGAAATATCAACAATATGGCTAACATCAAGCTGGTGTTGCTGCTCTTATCCAGGTCTGTATAAAAGAAATCCAGAAAATGAATAAAAAAATATGAAAATTATGTCCTTTGGAGGTTTAAAAATACTTGTTTTAGTCTTTTTTTGTTGTTTGATTGATTTTTGGTGTGTGTGTGTGTGTGTGTGTGTGTGTGTGTGTGGTTGGTGTCCACAGAAGCCAATTACTTCCTGATGTGAGTGTTAGGTATCAAACTTAGGTCCTTTACAAGAACCATCTGTCTAGCCGCAAGAACAGAGTTTAAAGTTTTAGATAAAGTTGATGCTGATAACAGAACTATATTTTGGTAAGGAGATTACTAATGAGAACTACCCCCCCCCTGTAGTGGAACAGTAGAGAAGGTGCCCTGAGGGCAGAACCCCACACACTGAAGGCTTCTGTTAGGGCAGGTTCCTCCCCGCCAGCCTCCTGGTCTCTGCGTGTTATTTGGGGCTCACGTGGTGGTGGGACCGTGGCAGCAAAAAATCGAACCGCCTTGCTTTTAAAGAGCTCTGCTAACAATTCATTGATTTCTACGAGAGCTGCAATGAAGGTTTACACTATGTTTAAAAAAAAATACACTGGCTTGGGAGAGAAAAAGAAACAGATACAATGGTTTAAAAAAGAAAAAAGGAAATAGAATGGATAGGTATGGTGACGCATGCCATTAACCCTAGCACTCAGGAGACAGAGGCAAGCAGATCTCTGTGATTTCAAAGTAAACCTGGTATACAGAGTATATCCAGGACAGATAAAAATTACACAGAGAAACCCTGTCTATGTAAAAATAGAAATAGAAGAAATAGATAATAGATAATAAAATATAATAATAAAAAAGCCATGTAAAGATGGAAAGCACAGAGAAATTTTGAATACTATACGCAATTCTGTTGTCTTTAAATTATTTGATTGCTGAGAAAATAACAACTACTGATAAAAGAAATGCTGCTGGATTAATTCCATTTATATATTTTAAAAATGCTTTGACTCCAAAATTTAAGCCTAAGGACAAGTTACTGGGGAAAAGGATTTCTATTTTTGTTTCCACAGAAAATAAAAAGCTGTGGATTCTTTCCAGATTTATGTGGTTTGATGAAGCCAGACCCCCTGAAACAATGTCCCAGATGTTCCAACATTCAAAGCAGTTGAGACAAAGCCTTGCAAACTACAGCCAAGATTTCTGCATCTTCTTTGGACCCCCATGACAGCGCCCTCTACCAGCAGGAAGTAGTTTGGAAAGAACAATGCCCAAATTCCCAAATATTGTTTATAAATGTTTGTTTTCATTTAAATTGGCTTGGTTATAAATGATTAATGACCACAAGCAATCTTTTTAAAGATAAAAGGGAATTATGGTATAGATATGAATACTTTGCTTTGGAATGGATTTTTTTTATTGATACAATTTAAGGTCAATTTTGTGATATGTATATTTCTCCTCTTGTTTAGGTATTGTGTTTATATAGATCATTTAGAATGTAATGTATACTTTAACACAGATTATAGATAATTACCTATGATAATGAGAACTTATAATTAAGTTAGTTAGGATTTCTAGCTATGAAGAGATATATTTGAGATGAATAGGCTTTCTTCAAACCTTTGAAAGACCTACAGAATATGGCATTTAAAATGGTTTAGGGTTTTTCTTGACAGTGAGGCACAACTACTCCTGGTAACACCATGTGCATCAGAAAGAAAGATGGACATCGAAGAAACACATTATGGAGTTTGCTTCTAATATGGCAAGACTAGCCATTTGTACAAGATACTACTCTTGTCTAGACTGACTATATGCTGAATAAACTGCACGTGCAGGATCCACAAAAAGGTGACTGCTGATGCAAGATGGACATTGCTACAGGATTCCTGCTTCATGGAAAAGGCAGCCAGACAGTCTACAGGAATCAGAGAAAAATGACTGACAAACTGCCAATACAGGTGGACAGTTTAAAGTTTCCTGCTTTGTTGAGGAGTCTGGAGACACACTATGGCCTATGAGCTGAAGATGGAACATTACAGAAGAACTTCGGGTGACTGACCAGGCAATGAATTGTCTCTGTCATTTCTAGAGTTTATATATTGTCCTTCTGTGGTCTTTGAAGGAATTGAAGACAGATAGTTATGGTTATAGTTTTCCTTAGTTAGGATTAAAGATAAGTTACATATAGGACTCTAGACTCACAAAGATAGGATAGATGATATTTTCTTTAAGTCTTACAAAATGTTAATGGACTAAATATTGTTAACTGTAATTCTTATTTGATAACTGTTGTATGATATATTTTGCTATGTTAAGGTTAAACTCCTTTTATTTTAGACAGAAAAGAGGAGATGATGGGAGATGTTATTCTGTAAATATGTTTTTTATACTGGTTAATTAATAAAGCCCTGTTGGCCAATAGAAAAGGAAAATAGGAGTGACTAAGAAACTAGGAGGAAGGAGGAAGTAGTTGGGAGGAGCCAAGATGTAGAGCATGGAGGAAGCAAGATGCCGGCCGCTGCTCTCCGATAAGATGAGTCACATGGAAATACTTAGATAAGTAGAAATGGGTTAATAATTAAGACAGAGCTAGCCCATAAACAATAATGGTAACTGGCCAACAGGATTGTATCAAATACAGAGTCTCTGAGTGTTATTTGGGGCTCACGTGGCGGCGGGACCATGGCGGCAGGACAGGGAGGCCGGCAGGGAGGAAAAACCTGCCGTAACAGGCTTCTTCTTAAAAAAAAAAAAAAAAAAAGTATAAGTTCACTGGAAAAGAAAGATCTTGAACTAAGAATGTTTCTGAAGGGAGCCATTGCTCAAAAACAAATGCCTAGAAATGTATTTCTTCAAAGATAACCTGGTAGGAACATAAGAGCCTCTGAAGCTATGGTTCTAGTTGGCCAAGCTACACTTCACTCTGGCAGTAGAACTTGATATTTATGTCCATGTATTCCTGGTGAAAGAGTAAAGAACATCAAGACTCATTCCAAAGATCCAAAAGGCCACTGAAGCAATGTGCAGCAGGATTTTATTTCCTATAAAAAAGCTCAAGAATCCATGCACGGCATGATGGCACAAGCCACAGTAGAGACCCTAGGATGTTGTATATAACAAAACAAAGGAAAATGGTATGCATAGAATGGAACTGGCTCCAGAGAATGGCTATGTGTGCTTCAGGTAGATGACCAGAGCTCCCCAAGTCCTTGGGAACTCACATGCCTGTCACAGAGCTTTGGAATTTGGCTTATCTTGATAACAATTAATGTAGTCTTTCTCTACTATACTTTCATACTCTTCTTCTGTCATAGGATGAGAAGCACTGTGGTGTAGCATGCTCTTAAGCACAAATGGGGGAAGAAGTCAGAAAGGCAAACAATGGTAAGAGAAGAGCAGAACACAAAAGAGCTGAAAGTTGTTCTTATTATCCAGTCTTATTCTCACACCAACTCCTACATGAACATTAATCCATCACTGAGAATGTCTTGCTAGGCCCTGCCTCCCAATAAGGTTGCATTAAGGATTGAGTTTCCAACATAAAAACTTCAAACACCATATGCTAAAGGTGTAGGTAGTTAAAAACCCAAGTTAAAGACCCACTCATCTGCTTTTTCTTCTTTCAACTGAACATATTTCTGCCTCACCTTAAGACTGAATAATCCAAGTGCACCTAATTTCAGAAATGTGTCTCTAATCTTTGTAAGAACTAATCAAGAGCAGAAGAGGCAGGATAAATGCTACAGACTCTGATAGATTTGCTTCCTAAATTTCCTAGAAGGCCGTATTCTTCATAGTGATGAATACTCATCCCATTTCCATAGGACAGCATGGTGCTCTCTCAAGGTCTTGGGGTCCCTTGAAGTCCTTCTGTCAAGTTGGTTTCTCTGGGAGAAGCCTGATGAGAACTTGTGTGTGACACTCATGGGTTAGTCACCCTTTCTCAGCAGAGCAAGGACAACTGCACCATATGTTTGCTTTCATTACTAATAACTTTCTCACATTTCAGATAGATATTATGTTACATTACACAATTATGTATGACAGCTAATTTTCTGAGTGATAGTAAAGTATTTAGGGAGTACAGAAAACTCAAGCTATTGCTATGAAGCTCTTGAATTAAGAGTGAGTAGGAAACATGGTAATATGTTGAACTTTTAATCTTTAGAATGTTTAGAAGAACTACTGTTCCCCATGTTCATCAAGAAGCTCATTAAGGATATTCCTGAAAGAACATTTTATCATTCAATAACTTACTTTGTGTAGTGTTTATTCTATTTCTTGATGACCTACGAAGTACTTTTCACACCAGTCACCTTAAATGTGACATCAAGATCCTAGCTACAAGTTCTAGGAGGTACTGAAGACTCAGGGACTCCATTCAACTTAGCACAAGTCTGTGTGGGTCAATTTGTAGTGCTGACCTACATTTACCTTCTTTCCCATGGTTTGTATCTTAAGGGTCCAGTCCTGTTCTGCTCACTGTATCTCACCACCACAGTGGTTTCTTCATAATGTCCCTATGGTCATTCATGTACTTCTACTGTTGTATATGCATAGGCAGACAACCAGTGACTCTTATAAAGAGCATTTGAGAATTGGGGCAGGGCCATTCTTAGTTATGAAGATACTGTATTAGTTACTTATATTTTTGTTATTGTTGTGATAAAATACTATGACTAAAGGCAAGTTAAGGGAGAAAGTGTTTGTTTTGGTTTACAGGCCTAGAGTGAGAGACTATGATAGTGGGAAAAGAATGGCAGGAAGTGAAGAGATCACCTCTCAACCACATACAGGTGAACTCATTGGTAGTGGGCCTCCTCTAGTAATGCACTGTCTCCATAAATACTCTTAACAGCACCACTAACTAAGGACCAAATTTTACATATGCAAGCCTATTGGGGGTATTTTGTCATTCAAGTCACTATAGCCACTAAAGGGTGTTCAGTATTCTGAATGCCAATGCTGTACACCAACCATGCCCTTATATGTTTGCAAATGTCTCCTGGGGGTAATTTTACCATTTCTGTTAAGAATTCTTGCTAAAATTCTGTGCAGTTCTAAAAATTTTAAAGTTCATATTATCATTCAATAAAAAGCTCAATATTCATAAAACAAATGTTTCCATGACTCTACATTTTATATAGAATGATTTCCAGTTCTGCAAAATTACCTTCAAAAATTTCTCCTACCCCATAGATGATGTTCAAGAGTTTCTGAGCTTGGATTCAAAGCTGTTGAGTACCCATTTCCCATATGCTGTGTCCTGTGCTTGGATGCTGGTCCCACTTCCCTCTCCTAATCCTCATGATTTCATGACAGACCTCTTTTAGACACTTAACAATTCAAAAGGGCCCACAAAATTAAACAGAAAAAAACAAAAAACAAATAATCCTTTGTTTCCAAGACCTGTTTGAAAATGGTCAAGGGAAGTTCCCTGAGACTGAAGGAGATTATGGGTATCAGAATGGCTAGACCTGATGTCACTCCTCCTTGTCAAAACCGAAATGAAAGCAGTCGGTTTATCACCCCCACCAAGGGACAGCCAAGATCTGTTTTCTAAAAGAAGAGCATGGAAAAGAAATTACAGATTTTAACCCTGACACAGCTGCTAGAGAGTGAGCAGGTTTTGTTGGCGGTATCTAGGTAATGGTTTATATAACAAGAGACATATGAATTTATCTGAAATGCTAGGTTCAGGTAAAAAAAAAAAGTTCCATTTTATTTATTTATTTTCACACATTGTTGTGATTTAAAAAACAAAAAAAAACAAACAAACAAACAAACAAAAAACAAATCTTGACCTTCCAGTGCCCTGTTTGGTGCCTCCTGAGGCCTGAGGAATGCACATGGGGGAACCCATCCCAGCAGACCAACCCATACAAGGTCTGACAGTGTCCTAGTCCCACCTCTACCCATAGGAGGAGGCAAGTGTGAGCCTGTTTCAGATCCATCTTCTGGCGTCCTGTTAAGAGCCTACTGAGGGCTGGGGACTGTGCATGGGGAGCCCTTCCTGGAAGATCAAGCAATCCAGAGTCTGCAGATATTGCAGAGCTAATCCCACCTCAATACACCTATAAGGAAGCCTCTCAGACCTGCCTGCACCCATCATGAGATCCATCAGAGTATTGGACCTTCTTGCATCCACCATAAGAGAACCTTGGACCCACCAGGAGAGGAAGAGACCCCGCCTGCACCCAAGGAAGAAGGGATGGGAAGACAACAATATAAGAAAACATCCAACAACAGAAAAACCAATATGACTCTACCAGAGTCTAGGAACTCTACACCAGCAAGACCTGGATATCCCAACACAGATGAAGCAGAAGAGAATGACCTTAAAACCAACTTCAGGAAGATGACAGAGACCCTAAAAGAGGAAAATAAGAGAATTCTTTAAAGACATGGAATAAAAGACAAACCAAAAATTACAAGAAACAATTCAAACAGTGCAAAGGTTGAAAGCTGAAATGGCAACAAAAAACAAAAACAAAACAAGACAAAATAAAACAACAACAACAAAATAATTCCACAGTCAGAGGGAACGCTGGAATTAAAAGAAAAAAAATGGGGTAAACAATCAGGAACTACAAAAGGAAGCATAACCAACAGAATACAAGAGATGGAAGAGATACTATCAGCATTGAAGATACACTAGAAGAAATAGATTCATCAATCAAAGAAAATCTTAAGTCCAACAAACCCATAATGAAAATATCTTGGAAATATGTATGGGACATTATGAAAAGGGCAAACCTAGGAATATTAGGAATAGAAGAACGTGAAGCATCCTAAGCCAAAGGTGCAGGAAATATATTCAGCAAAATCATAGAACAAAACTTTCCCAACCTAAAGAAAGACATGCCAATGAAAGTACAAGCATCTTACAGAACAAAAAAATGGAGCAGACCACACATGCACAAAAAAAAATCCCCTTGCCACATAACAATCAAAATGCCTAACACAGAGAATAACAAAGAATATTAAGAGCAGCAAGGGGAAAAGGCCATGTAACATATAAATGCAAAACTACCAGAATAAGACTGGACTTCTCCATGGAAACAGTGAAAGCCAGAAGGTCCTGGATATATATGCAACCAAACTAAGAGACCACGGATGCCAGCACAGACTACTACAACCAGCAAATCTTTCAATCACTATAGATGGAGAAACCAATACATTCCATGACAAATCCAGATTTAAACAATATATATCCATCATTCTAGCCACACAGAAGGTACTAGAAGGAAAACTCCAACCTAAAAAAGATAACTACACTCACAAAACATAGGCAATAGATAATACCACTTTACCAAAGGCCAAAAGAAAAATCAGGGTAAATCCACACACAATAACAACAACAAATACAGAACAAACAAAAATTAACTATTAATGATCCTTAATTTCCTTCAATATTAATGATCCTTACTTGCCTATGAAAACACACAGGCTTAAAAAATGGATACAAAGATGGAATCCATCCTTCTGATGAATAAAAGAAACACACCTCAACTTCAAAGACAAACAATACCTCAGAGTAACGGTTGGGAAAAGATTTTCTAATCAAATGGACCCAAGAAAAAAGCTGGTGTAGCCATCCTAATTTCTAAAAAATTAAACTGCAAACTGAAATTAATCAAAAGAGATGAAGAATGTTATTTCATATTCATTACAGGAAAAATCTATCAGGATGAATTCTCAATTCTGCACATCTATGCCCCAAATACATTTCTAAAAGAAACATAACTAAAACTCACATAAAACCTCATACAGTTATAGTGGAGGCTTCAGCACCCCACTCTCACCACTAGACAGGACCTCCAGATAGAAACTTAAAAAAAAAAAAACAAAAGAACTAACAGAAGTTATGACCCAAGTGGGTTTAACAGATATCTATAGAATATTCCATCCAAGCACAAAAGAATATACCTTCTTCTCAGCACCACATGGAACCTTCTCTAAAATTGAACACATACTTGGCAACATAGCAAACCTCAACAGATATAAAAAATTGGAATAATGCCCTGTATCTTATCAGACCACTATGCCTTAAAGTTAGAATTCAACAACACAAATTGCAGGTACTCTACAAACTCATGGAAATTGAACAATGCTGATGCTCAATTACACCATTCCTGGGTTAAGGAAGAAATAAAGAAATTAAAGACTTCCTAGAACTCAATGAGAATGAAGACACAACATACCCAAACTTACAGGACACTTTCAAAGCAGTACTAAGAGAAAAGATTAATAAATGCCCACAGGAAGAAACTGGAGATTCAGTAGAGAAATAAAAGCACCACTGAAAGCTATAACAAACAGAAGCAAAGTCACCCAGGAGGAGTAGACACCAGGAAATAATCAAATTGAGTGATGAAATCAATAAAGTAGAAACGAGGGAATCAATACACAGAATCAATGTAACAAAGAGTTGGTACTTCAAGAAAATAAAAAAGATAGACAAAACTTTATCCAAACTAGCCAAAAGGCAGAGAGAGAACATGCAAATATCAAATTCAGAAATGAAATGGGGGACATAACAACGGACACTGAGGAAATCCAAAGAATTTTCAGGTCATGCTTTGAAAACCTGTAGTCCAAAAAATTTAAATGAAACGGACAATTCTCAATAGATACCATTTACCAAAATTAACTCAAGAAGAGATAAGCAACTTAAATTGACCTATAACCCCTAATGAAATAGAAGCAGTCATCAAAAGTCTTCCAAGCAATAATAGCCCAGGGCCAGATGGTTTCATTGCAGAATTCTACCAGAAATTCAAAGAAGAGCTATTATCAATACTCCTAAAGTGTTCATACATTCGAAGCAGAAGGTTCATTGCCAAACTCTTATATGAGGCTACAATTACCTTGGTTCTCAAGCCACACAAAGACACAACTAAGAATAGTATTCCTCATGAACATTGATGCAAAAACACTCAATAAAATACTGGCAAATCGAATCCAAGAACACATCAGAGAAATCCACCATGACCAAGTAGGCTTCATCCCAGGGATGCAGGGATGGTTCAACATATGAAAATCCATCGATGTAAACTGTCATGTAATTAAACTGAAAAAGATAAACCACATGATCATCTCAGTAGGTGCTGAAAAACACTTTGAGAAAATCCAACACCTCTTTATGATAAAGGGATAACAAGAATATACCTAAACATAATAAAAGCAAACCAACAGCCAACATCAAACCAAACGGAGAGAAACTCAACTCAATTCCTCTAAAATCAGGAAAAAGACAAGGCTGTCCACTCTCTTCATGTCTTTTCAACATTGTACTTGAAGGTCTAGCTAGAGCAATAAGACAACAAAAGGAGATTAAGGGATACAAATTGGAATGTAAGATGTCAAACTTTCACTATTTGCAGATGATATGATAGTTTATATAAGCGTCCTGAAAAACTCTACCAGGGAATTCCTCCTGCTCATAAACACCTTCAGCAAAGTGACAGGATACAAGAATAACTTAAAAAAAAATCAGTACCCCTACTATGTGAAAATGATACATGGCCTGAGAAAAAAATCAGAGAAACATCATCCATCACAATAGCCATGGACGACATAAAATTTTTTGGGGTAACACTAACCAAAAAAGTGAAAGACCTGTATAGCAAGAAATTTGAGTCTTTCACGAAAGAAATTTAAGAAGATATGAGAAAATAGAAATGTCTCCCATGCTTTTGGATAAGTTAGATCAACACAGTGAAAATGGCTATCTTGCCAAAACAAATCTACAGATTCAATTTAATCCCCATCAAAACACCAGCATAATTCTTCACAGACCTTGAAAGAATATTACTCAATGTGGAAAAACAAAAGACCAAGGATAGCCAAAACAACCCTGTACAATAAAGGAATTTCAGGAGGCATCACCATCCCTGACTTAAAGCTCTATTATAGAGCTATAATCTTGAAGCTATCTTGGTCTTGTCACAAAAATAAAAATGGAATTAAACTGAAAACCCTGATATTAGCCCAGACTTCTATGAACACCTGATTTTTGAAAAATCAGCTAAAATTATACAATTGAAGGAGGAAAGCATCTTCAACAAATGGTGCCGGCACAACTGGATGATGGTGTGTAGAAGACTGCAGATAGACCCATATCTATTGTCATGCACAAACTTAAGTCCAAATTGATCAAAGACCTCAACATATGTCCAACCACACTGACTCTCTTAGAAAAGAAAGTGGGAGTTACCCTTGAACAAAAAGTATAGGAGACTGCTTCCTGAACATAATACCAGTAGCACAGACACTGAGATCGACTAGTAATGATTGGGACCTCCTGAAACTGAGAAGCTTCTTTAAGGCAAAGGACACAGTCAACAAGACAAACAGCAGCCCACAGATAGGAAAAGATCTTCACCAACCCCACATCTGTCAGAGGGCTGAGCTCCAAAATATACAAAGAACTCAAGAAGCCAGTAACCAAAACAGCAAATAATCCAATTAAAAAGTGGTATACCAAACTAAATAGAGAATTCTCAATAGAGAAATTTAAAATGGCTGAAAGACACTTAAGAAAGTGCTCATATCATTAGCCATCAGAGACATGCAAATCAAAACAACTCTGAGATACCATCTTTCTCTTGTCAGAATGGTAAAATAAAAAGCACCAACCTCAGTTGGATGTGGAGAAAGGGGAACACCCCTCCAATCTGGTGGGAGTGCTAACTTGTACGACCAATTTTGAAATCAGTATGGCAGTTCTTCAGATATATGGGAATCAGTCTATCACAAGATCCAGCAATCCCACTCTTAGGCATATATCCAAATAATTCACATTCATGTGACAAAGACATCTGTTCAACTATGTTCATAGTAGCATTATTTGTAATAGCCAGAACCTAGAAGCAACCTAGATACAAACTGAAGAATGTATAAAGACAATGTGGTACATTTACACAATGGAATACTACTAAGCAGGAAAAAAACACACACAATAGATTCTAGAAATTTGCAGTCAAATGAATGGAACTGGAAGAAACCATCCTGAGTGAGGTAACCTAGTCACAAAAAGACAAACATGACAAGTACTCACTCATGTATGGATATTAGACATAGAGTAAAGGATTACCAGCCTATAATCCACACAGCCAGAAAAGCTAGGAAACAAGGAGGATCCTAAGAGAGCCAGTCATGGTCCCTCACAGAAGGGTAAAGGCACAAGATCTCCCAAGTAAATTGGGAGCAGTTGGGTGGGGGCAGAGAGACAAAAAGTCAGGAGAAAGAGAAGGGGAAAATAGGAGGGGAGAAGAGAACATGAAGGAGCAGTAATATTGAGTCAGTGGAAGAATAGAAAAAAACAAGAAAAGGGATATCATAATAGAGGGGCCATTATAGGTTTAAAGAGAAATCTCATACCTGGGAAATGTCCCGAGATCTACAAAGATGACCCCAACTAAGAATCTAATGATATTGGAGAGACTACCTTAAATGCCCTTCCCTGATAATGAGATCGATGATTACCTTATATGCTATCCTAGAGCCCTGATGGAAGCTGAAGCAGATACCTACAACTAAACACTTGAGCCTAACTACTGGAATCCAGTTGCAGAGAGGGAGGAGTGTTGCACAAAGGGGTCAAGACCAGGCTGGAGAAATCCACAGAAACAGCTGAGATGAACAAGGAGGAGCTTATGAAACCAGCATAGGGCTGATCCAGACTCCTGAATGTGGGTGTCAGTTAGGAGGCCTAGGCAATCTATGGGGCCTCTGGTAGTTGGTCAGTATTCATCCATAGTACACAAATGGATTTTGGGATCCCATTCCACATAAAGGGATACTCTCTCATCGTAGATGCATGGGGGAGGGGCTAGGCCCTGCTCCACATGATAGGACAGACTTTGAAGATCCCCCCATAGAAGGCCTCACCCTCCCTGGGGAGAAGAAAGGGCTGGAGGTGGCAGGGGAGGAAAAGAGGGAGAGAGAACTAGGATTGACATGTAAAACAAACTTGTTCCAAGTTTAAATTTAAAAAAAAAAAGTGGGCGTGGAATTGAAAAAAACAAAAATTAAAACAAAAATTTTTTTGATAGCATAGTGGTATTGTTACTGGCAAAAATATGTTGAGGTGATTTCATAAACGTAATCATGTCTGATCCTCAGCAGATACACCGAGGCTGTGGTGAGCCTGGGCCAAGTGTGCATGGCTCAGTTTAATTGTTTGGTCATATATATGTATATATATAATTTTGAGTAATTCTTACTCTTTCGTAAATGCTTTGTTTTATGTTTGTGTTGCTCAGTTAGGTTCTATGGTTATTCTGTGTGCTCTAAATGGGAAGCAGTGGAAGCTTTGGGCTCAGCAGTCATTGTCAGGCTGAGACAACTAGTTGGACTGGGGGCTCCTGGGATGATAAAAATCCCTCCTAGTCTAAAGCTCAACGTCTTTCTGATTCTCTCACCTTCATCCCCAAGCACATTCCTGAAGGAGGAGAAAAATGTACAGGCAGTAGAAAAGTTCTTTTGAAAAACTGGATCCTGTTAGATGCTAGTGAATTTCAGGTGAGAGCTGAATACTCTGAAAGGCAATGACATTCATTTAATCTATAAATTACCCTTTGTCAGGAGCTGGGTGAAGCAACCCTTGGCTATGGATTAACCTGAAGAACGTTTCATTAAAATCTCTGTGGAGCTGTCTGTGGGTGGTGAGGTGCTGGCTTGACTCATACTTTTTCCAGAGGTGACATATCTGTCCTTTCTGCCACAGACTGTATCTACAATGTCTCTTGCTTTCAGCTTCAATTATAGGGCTGGCATGTCAACTTGGCTTTAATTTTGAATAACCTCCTTGAGACTGTGATGACTGTGGTCAACTCTGTCTGAAATCTGGTTAGGTCTGTTAGAGCTGACACCCATGAGGAACTGTCACATTGAGAAGTGTCATCTTTGTCTCCCAACTCTTCCATAGAGCTTTGACTTTGAATAGCCTGGATTTACAACTATGTTCTCGATAAAGTGTAGACGTTACTCAGCGAAGGTTAAAATGTGCTTTTTCCATCAAATAACAGCAGCCAGGAAATCAAGTACCTCCTCCTTTCCCTAAGTTGTTTCTGAATGCCTGCTTGAGAGATTGCACAAGGCTGTGAACCATAGCAGATGTGTCATATATTGGCATTGTGAGCCTTGAAGTTGAATGAGAGAGAATCTCTTCCTCTTGGACTCTTCTGAAGTAGAAACTTTGCTCTAATACAGGTAGCAATTGAGTAGCACTGGGAACAGATGGAGGAAGTGAGAAGTTATATTGGAAAGAAAAGTAGACTATAAAGGGTGGCCTGTTAAGCCAATAACATAGTGAAACCCTGAAATAAATTCATTAGGGGTGGGTACTAAAATGCATAGACTAGAATTCACAATCATGTCTCCCAGAGGGAAAGGATTCTGGGTTATTTGTCCATTAGTTCTGGAGTGGCACAGCCAGCCCTTCAGTATTGATAGCTGCAGTATTGTCACTTCACAATCAAGCTTAATGGTAAGAGGTAGAACAAGGTCTATATTCCTTAAAATGAGCCTGACAAGGAAAGGAAGAAGTCCATGTATTCTTATTTACAGATTATATAGTTCTATACATAAAATAACCTAGAGAGAACACCAGGAAACTTTTAGCACTGATGTATAGTTTCAGTGAAGTAACAGGATATAAAATAACAAATAGAATCAATAGCCTGTCTATGTTTCAATATATATTCTAGTAATAAATGCACTATGAATGAAGCCAGAAACACTATCCTATTCATGAATGCCTCAAACATGAAAATACCTTGGAATAAAGTTAACCAAGTTGAAGTTCTCTTTGAAGAAAAGTTTAAAATGCTAAAGAAAGAATTGGAAGAAGATATTAGAAGCCAGAAAGTCCTCTGGTGTGTGTGGAATGGATGGATATGGGAAGAATAGCTACACTGTGGGAAGCATTCTACATATTCACTGTAATATCAACATTTCAATGTCATTCTTCACAAAAATAGAAAAAAATATGAAAATCTCATGGACACACAAAATATCCTAGACAGACAAACTAATCCAAAGAAAAAAGAATAATTCTAGAGGGAACAGTATTATCAGTTATCTAGACACTGACATGATTCCAAATTATATTACAGCACTGTAGTAATAAAAGCAGCTTGGTATTGATGCATAACAGACAAATATATAACTCAATAGAATAAAACACAGGATGGAAACACATATCTCCATACCCACTGACATCCAACTTTTGACAATGATGCCAAAAATATACATTGGAGAGAAGAGGCTTCAATAAACAGTGCTGGGGAAGCTGGATCTTCATGTAGAAGAATGAAACTAGGTTTCTATTTCGCACCTCATAGAATCAGCTGCAAATGAATGAAATGAGTGTAAGACCTGGAATACTGACACTATTAGAGGAAGAGATGTACAAAAAGCACTTCATGATGTAGCCATAAGCAAACACTTTCTGAATAAAACTGTGGTTGCTCAGGAGAGAATACCAATAACTGAAGAATGGGACTTAGTGACAACCAGGAGTTTTCTGCACAGTGAAGGAAACAATCAGGAGATAGCCTACAGAATGGGAGATAATCTTTGCCATCCTTAGAATCTGACAAAGGACTAATGTCAGACAAGAAATCAAAGGAGATGATTCTCAAAAGATGCAGTAGTAATTGCTGATAAACATACAAAAACCTTAGTATTCATCAGAGGAATGCAGATCAAAACTACATTGAGATTTCATGACACCCCAGTCAGATGGGTGGCCATTAAAAAAACAAATAACAAATGCTGGTGAATTTGTAGACAAAAGAGAACTCCTATGCACTGTACTGAAGCTCCTCAAAACACTATTGCTTATATGACCCAGCTGTAGCACTTCTGGGTATTTATCCAAAGGACTACAGACTGATATATTACAGAGATACATGCACATTAATATTTACCACATCACCATGGAACCAACCTGAATGTCCATATAGCAGAGGAATAGAGAAACCAAATAGATACAGGATAGAATTTCTGTCAACAGCTAAGAATAAGGTTATGTCATGTGTCAGAAACTAGATGCAGCCTGAGATAATCACATTAAGAGAATTAAGAGGCAGGAAATGGTTGTAGAAATGCTTCTGACTTTGCCAAAGGATTATAATTCCAGTTTCCAACACCTACATCGGGTGACTTAAAACTGCTCCCGGATCTAGGGGACCTGCTGCTTTATTCTGACCTCTGAACTCACATATGTACAGTACCCATATGTGTACATAAATAAAAGTATAAATAATAGTGGAATATTTTTAAAAGAGAATTTAATGCAGTCACCAAGGAAGCTTTTTTTTTTATGAGAATTGTCACATGGCAACCTCTTCCCCCTGCCAAGTTTAACTGTGTTTAAATGTATAAAAAAATTAAACCATGGGACCAAACTTTTCAGAAGTTTTAATCTAGTCTGACTGACTAGATTTATCTGTATTGATTTTTCAATCTCGCCTCTTCATGATTTGTTTTTCCTCCTGGTCATTATACCTGCAGGAACACTCCTCCCCCAACATATATCCCGGTCATGTCTGTTCAAATAAAAGATGTGAATACATAACTTATTACACCTAAAATTTCATGAAAGTGACACAGTCGCAATATAAAGGCTTGAACCCAGCGTTGTCAGCTGGAAGCCTGTCCTTAGTCTCATTTACATTTTAACATATAAACACATACAGAAACTGTAGGTGAGAGATAACTACATACATGGCTTTGTGAGCACATCTCAAGGGGATAAACAAGCAAACAAACAAAGAAGTAAACATGCTACCTGTGTGATTTTTAATAGTGGCTCTGCCTTTTCCAGGAGGGAAATGTGATATTTTTTAAGGAGAAAAAATATATACAAAAAATAAAAAATAAATAAAAGACACATTTGAATCTCTTTGTCTTTTTATTAACTCTTGCAGTAGATCCCTGGCTTCCAAATGTCTAGAAAGCTAATAAAATTTTCTGGCTCTAGTTCCAAGGATTGTTGACTTTTATTTCATTATCATTAAACAATTTTTTATGACTAATTTTGTAGAACCCTCCTGCATTGCTATTATATAACCATCTGCAGTGAAAATATTCAGTAACAATGCATCCAAAAGACTATAGTGCCAGGAAATTAGAACCAAATGGAATGTTATGTTTCATGTGAAAATAAATCCTTTCTGGATGTGGGCATCTCAGGTGAATGGAAATCTAGTTTTGAATACTCCCTCAAGCAGAATGCTTTATAGACCCAGAAGAGAGACTTCTGGATTCTTTTTCCAAACATACAATGACCAGCTGAAGGTTAATTATAGGTTTGAACCCCTGGGAAGATCAGCTCAGAGAGAAGCAAGATCTTCCCAGCCAGTGTGTCTATGAACCAGTGTGTCTATCTCTCTTTGTGTGTGTGTGTGTGTGTGTGTGTGTGTGTGTGTGTGTGTGTGTGTGTATGTGTGTGTATTGTGTGTGTGTGTGTGTGTGTGTGTGTGTGTGTGTGTGTGTGTGTGTGTGTGTGTATGCATGGACACTAGTGCTGTCTGGCCTGTTTTAAAAAGGGAAGCACATTAGGAAATTACTCACTGAATGTCAAAGTCTTCCCTGAGACTGCTGTACTAGTGGTTATCAGCATTGTTCCAAAGCCTTTCAGTTTTCATCACATGCACTTAATTCACAGTGACTTTGGGACTAGGAAATGATAACAAGACTGGGGGAAGATGAACTTCTTTGTTTGGTTTAGTTGATTAGTTGGTTGCCTTTTTGAGAAAGGATCTTGCTATTTAGGCTGGTCTGGCCTGGTGTTGAACTATCATCCTCCTGCCTCAGATCCCTGTGCCTTGTATTTAGATGTGAGACTTTGTCACTTAAAAATATTTATGTGTGTGAACGTATTGCCAACATGTAAGTTTACCACCTATATGCAATTCACGTGAAGACCTAAAGAGGATATTCCCTGGAACAGGAGTTACATATGGTTGTAAGCTTACATGTGGGTACTAAGAACTGAACCTGGGTCATCTATGGTATCAACTAGTGTTCTTTTGTTTAAAAAAAGTTTTTTATTTAAATTAAAAACAATCTTATTTTATATACCAATCCCAATTCTCTCTTCTTCCTGTCCTCCTATCCTCCCCTTCCCCATCTCCCCATCCACTCCTCATGGAGAGTGAGGCCTCCCATGGGGAATCATGTCACATCATTTAGGGCAGGACCTACGACCTTACCCATGCACTGACAATGAGAAGGTATCCTTCCATAGGGAATGGACTCCAAAAGCCTGTTTATGTACTAGGGATAAATAATGGTTCTATTGCCAGAGGCCCCCAGCTGACACCCATGTTCAGGAGGCCTGGTTTTGTCTTATGCAGGTTCCCCAGCTGTCACTCTGGAGTCTCTGAGCTCCCACTTGCTTAGAGCTGGTATTTCTGTGGGTTTCCCTGGCATGGCCTTGACTACTTTGTTCATCATTCCTCCTTATATACAACTGGATTTCAGGAGTCTGGCTCAGTGCTTAGCTCTAAGTCTCTGTTTCTGCTTCCATCAGCTACTGGGTGATGGGTCTATGATGCCATATTAGGTAGTCATCAATCTCATTATTGGGGAAGAGAATTCAAGATAGCTTCCCCACTACTGCTTAGATTCTTAGTTGGAGTCATCCTTGTGGATTCCTGGGGATTTCCCTAGGGCCAGGTTTCTTGTTAAGCCCATAAGGGCTCCCTCAATCAAGGTATCTCTTTTCTTGCTCTCATTCTCTGAACTTCCCCAACTAAACCTTCCTGATTCTTATGTTTTCCTGTCCCCTTCCCTTTTCCCCTCCTCTTTCTCCTCTCTCCCTCTCTCCCCCTCCCTAATGTTCCAAATTTACTTAGGAGATCTTGTCTCTTTCCCCTTCTCAGGGATACATGTATGTCTTTCTTAGGGTCCTCTTGTTTCCTAGCTTCTCTGGGGTTGTTCAAACAGTGCTCTTAATCACTGAGCCATCTTTCTAGCCATGGTTTTAAAAAAATGATTGTGGTGATACTATTTATGATGCATTAAAGCTTATCTGAGAATTCAGAAAGCAAGTCAGCCTCAAGCTATAGAGATCAGGCAGTGGTGGTACATACCTTTAGTCCCAAGACTCAGGGTTAAGAAGTAGACAGATCTGTTAGTTCAAGACCACCATGGCCCACACAACAGTGAAGAGTAACAGTGCTTATGTCTTTGATCCCAGCACCTGGGATCACTTTAATCCCAGCATTAGGGAGGTATAGAAGACAGGAGCAAGGCCTCAGAGCTGGCATTCAGTCTCCATCCACGTTGAAGATAGGAAGACATTGAAGTCTCAGGATTCTCTAGCCAAGCTGAGAGACAGAATCTGAGGTTTGGTGGAGTCAGGATCACCATTTAAAGTGAGAGCTAATGCCTGACTGCTGTATATTCAAGCAGGCCTTGACCTCATGATCCTTCATCTCAGCCTCCAAATGTGAGAAGTGTACAGGTGTGTACCACTGTGTCCATCTTACAGTCTTGTGTGTGTGTGTGTGTGTGTGTGTGTGTGTGTGTGTGTGTGTGATACTAGGGGGGTTTGGGTGTAATTCACTGTAATCTAGGACAAAGGAGGAAACATATTTAGGTCTTAAGGATAGATGTTGGATCAAGTTCTATGATTTTCTGCAAGTCTACTCAACTTTAGGAAAAGTCATTTAACCACCAGCAACATTAATTTCCCTTTTTGCAGTAGTGATAGTTCTAAATCCCTTTATAAACAATACTAGAATTGCATTTTTACTGTATTTGGAGATGTTGTATAAACTGGAATTGCCTTTCAGGTATAAAACATTCCTTTCCTTAATGTATGTTCTTCCATTTCTTCAGTGAGTCAGTGAATAGAACAGATGAGAAGATTGACATGTATTCTGACCTTTGCTATTTTCTAGTTAGTACTTGGATATCATTGGCCCACCATCTTGCACCGTCTTACAGTGCTTATTCCATTAGTTTGTAAGCTGAGCAAGTTACATGTAAGTCCTAGTTTAAAAAAAAATCAAATAATTTGGCAACCATTAATTATGTAAAGATTTCAGAACTATTCTTGCATTATTTAATTTTCATCTTGAATAATCACAGAATAGTAGCTGCTAATGTCAGTAGGCATGCCCCTCCAGTCATGTCAGCCTTGTGTCCCCTGATGCTTCTGGTTCCTGGTATCTGAGACTCAGCATCATTTTTATTATAATTCTGCTGCCTCTGCTATTGCATTTATCCTCCCTGACCTTTGGTTTGTTCATGTTGCCTTCCTGGTTTGGCATATTTATATCCCCCAAAATATATGGTACTCTTTAAGGTCATATCTGACTTTAAAACTCTGCCATTCTGTCTGGAATGATCTTTCTTCTTTCCTCTTGAAAGCTTGGAGTCTGACATGATGAATTTGGTGCTATGTTTTTGGAGAGAGCAACAGTTTCTTTCTGATGTTTCTTGTAAAGGTACCCATGGCTGGTTTGAATCATGAGACCCAGAAGAATGCACTAGATAGGTGCACCCATGTGGCTTAAATCTTTGTAATCCAAACATCCTTAACTCAATCCAGTTTTGAAAGAAGAGGGGACTAATTAAGATATATGCTAACCCAAAATCTAGAGTCAAGTGAACTCTTTGTCTAGGATCTTAATGAATCTCATTTCCCTCTGTTACCATGAGTATTCTTTTATCTTTACGACTAGGTCAGATTATATTGGGGCAAGATAGCTGCCAGTAGCTTAGATGGGTCAATGATTTGGGGTCATGATGGCTTGAAAAAAAAAAAGGTGATCTATCTTCCCAAAGACCCACAAATGCCTCATTGCCACCTTCTCACTGTTCCTGGGGTCAGTTTTGTCCTGTAACCAATTTCTGAGAGACTTCCGGGCCATTCTATCCTATGTCCTGTTGATACAGGATGAAAATGTTAAGAGTTGAAAAAAGTCCTAGTCAAGAGGATAGAACCTGTGGACCAGGTGGAGACTGGGCATTGCAGTTGAGTTAGGTCAATAGTTTTAACTAAGGGTCCACCCTTAGGAAGGTCGTGTAGTGAGCTACTGAACTGTAGCTTTGCTATCTCATGAAAACATTCCTAAGAAGATTTTCAGTGCTAAAACTATCTTGAGTAACACCTGGTATCTGGTCACATACATTTGGATGAGCCATGAATTCCGGTACACTATGATTCTGATCTAAAGGTCAAAATTGCCTGACCATTTAACTGCTATTTCTCTGCTTCTGTAAACAATGCTTGCTTGCTGCAGATGTCCACACCTACCTTTCTGTATATATCAAACTGTATATATCACTTGCCTTTAAAAACATGAACAGACTGGAAGTTGAGATTCTTTCCCTCTAATCTGCTTGGGACAGCCCCACTGAGTAGTACATAAAAGCTCCATTTGACTTAGTCAGATATCTTGGGAGTTTTTCTCTTCAGGTGCCCCATAACAGTGAGATCACTTTAAGTCATGCCAAGAGACAGGTGCAACAATTTGTTCTTTAAGATTTTGTACTAATTTGCAGAGTCTGCCTGCTTTTTATGAAAAGTACAACTTTTCCTTCTCTTCTTTCTCGTTTTAAAGCATACTTTCCCTAGCAGTTGTGTCTCTTTTACCCCAACATTTGGGGCTTTTTTATTCTTCCTCTAAAATCTCCCTCCTCACCATGTGGCTACTATTCTGCCATATGTCATGATCTCTATATCTCCCACAGAGACATTGTTCCTGTTTTCTCAGAGATATCTCAAAAAAGACTGTTAAAGTAACTAACAAGTCATGCATAAAGCCACACCTATGTCTTCAGCCCTGAGGCTACACAGTAAAAGAAATAATATATTCTGATCATGGTTTCCCCTCCCTCATCTCTTCCTAGATCCTCCCCATATACCCACTATCCAATTTCATGACTTCTTCCTCACTCTCTCTTTATAAAACAAACAGGTAAATGAAAAATAAAAGCAAACACACTAGAATAAACAAAACAAATACAACAGAAAAACAAAAAATGAAACCACAAGAAACACCTCTTCATAAAAACATAAAATCAGAAGTCATTATGTACAAGCAAAAGACCAGTAAGATTTAAAAGGGAGAACAAAATGGTATTAGTGAAAAACAAGTCTATAAAAATACCATTGAGTTCATTTCTGTTGGCCATCTACTGCTGGGCTTGGTCCCCCATAAGTGTGGTTTATATATCCAGTGAGACTTCACTGGAGAAAACTGACTGTTTTCATTTGCAAACAATTGTCAGGTGGAGACAGCTTCTTATTTAGGCCTGATCAGGGTCAGCATTGAGACTGTTTGACTTGGATCTGTGAATAAGGCCCTGTGCATGCTATCACAGTCTCTGTATGTTCATAAATGCATTATTCTTGTATCTGAAAGACACACTGCTTCCTTGGTGTCATCCATCCCCTCTGGCTTTTATAATCTTTCTGTTTCCTCTTCTCCAAGTTTCACAGATCCCTGAGAGGAGGGATTTGATAAAGTCATCCCACTTAGGACTGAGTGTTCCAAAGTCTCCCAGTCTCTATATATTGTCTAGTTGTGGGTCTTTGTCTTGTTCCGATATACTGTAGGAGGAAGACTCTCTGATGATGGCTGAGTTTCCATACACACTAACCTGACACAGTTCAAATGTGCTCTTATCTTGATTCTTTTGTGCATATTGCTCATATTTGTTTCAGACACAGGCATTTTCATCTCAAGATTGAGATGTAAAAAAGAATGGGAAGAGGGAAAAGGCCTCTCTGACAGGAGTGGATATATTCTAAAGAGACACTTGTACTTTTCTCTTTGGCTATCTGACTGCTGGAAGAATGAACCCCAAGACATTAGAATTTTCCCAGGAATCTCCTGCTGGGAGAGGAAACTGCTGAAGATTGTTTATGGCTGGGGCTAGCCAGAAAAGGAGCTTTCTTCCAGAGAAATGTTCACAAGTCAGATGACCTCACAGGAAAGATTGGAGTGGAGACCAGTGTTATCAAGGAACCTTGAGATTATTTTATTATACGTATCACTTTCTTTGTATTTAAACCTAACTATCATACAAAAACAGGTGGTAGGCTGGTCTTTGTGGTCAGGTATGCAGTAATACTTGCAATTTGATAGAATATATAATAGAGAGCACATTTAGATTTATTTTAGAAGTAAGTAAAAATAATGACATGTTTCAGAAGCCTGGCAAAAGGAAGAGCTATGTTAGTCTGCAAATCTGACTCTGGAGTTAACACTGTTACCTTCTGACCCCTGTCACTTGCTAAAACACTCTCCCTGGTGAAGCCAGAAGTTTTTATTATGTCAATTAAGCAACACTTATGGAGTCTACTTGTATGAGACATTTAATGTGTTAAGGTGTTTGGAAATTTTAGCTTGCTTTCTATTGTTGTGATTAAAAAAATGATCTAAAGCACCTTGGGGAGGGAAGAGTTTATTTGGCTTACAGGATATACAGACAGTCATCCATCCATCTGGGGAAGTCACATCAGGAACACAACAGCAGAAGATTAAGCAGAGCCATGGAATAATACTGCTTACTAGCTTGCTTAGTTTGATTTCTTATAGCACTCAGGCCCAAACTTCCCAGGAGTGGTACTGCTCCCAGTGGTCTGGGGCCTCCCTTATCAATCATTAATCAAGGAAATAATCTGATGAAAGCATTATCTCAAGCAAGGTTCCTGTCAGGACCTAAGAAACCCAGGACAAATAGCTAAGTGAGGTGGCCATTAACATATAAAAGTGCACTCTGGCCTTTAACTCCCTCTGTACCTGACTCTATCTGCTTTTCTCACTCCAGTCTTCTACCCTAAACCCCTCAGAAGATTTTTTCTCTTCCCACAGCTTTTCTTTCCTATGTAACCCTGACATTTTGGCCATGAGATCTCTTGGTTCCCTTGGTCCTCTGCTCTTGACCCTTGGTCCCCTCTCTCTTCCTCTCACTCTCCCCACCCCTCTCATGGCCCAGTCCACTGTGCTACTGGCCATGTCCACTGTGCTACATTCTCTCTCTGCCTGAATTCTCTTGTATCTACAATAAAACCCCCTCAATCATCTAGAAGCATTCATGCTCTCATTTTCATTCACTTCTCTCTTCCCAGATGACTCTAGCTTGTGTCATGTTGACACAGGACTAACTAGGATGCTAAAGAAAAAAACATTGCAGAAAAAGAAAAAACATTGCAGGAGGACTAAGAGGTCAAAACAAGGAAAACTAATCACAGTAGTCAGGAAAAAAAACAAGACTAATGCTCTCCAGAGAGGAGGAGATTAGCATGTGATGTCTAGGTTTGGAAACACAGAGGCTCTTGTGTATATATAGCAAGGAACTCCTGGTGGAGCCAAGCACAGCAGTGTATTAGAGAGGGTTTCTCAGGAGTCAGGAGTTAATGGAGTGGGAGCTTCAGAAGATAGGAATGAGTAGGTGAAAGATAGATTGGGTCCAGAAAGAATGAGTGAAGTATATGGAGTTTGGGTTATTTATTTATTCATTCATTTAAATTTAAATTAGAACATGTCATTGTTTTTGCACAACCTTATTTTATATATTAATCCAGGTTCAGTCTCATCCCCATCTTCCCATTCCCCCACCAACTCCCCCATCCCATCCCTCTTCTGCTCCTGAAGGAGAATGAGGCTTTCCATGGGGGATCATCAAAGTTTGTCACATCATTTGGGATAGGGCCTAGACCCTCCCCTGTGTATCTAGGCTGAGAGAATATCCCTCTATGTGGAATGGGCTCCCAAAGTCCATTCATATACTAGGTATAAATACTGATCCACTACCGGAGTGGACTCTGGTTTTATTGTGGTTCTTTTAGGGGATATTCACCCCCCCCCAGTCTGATGGGGTAGGTACAAAGAGGAATAGGGTGGTAAAGAGTATATAGCAAATTCCTTGGGGTGGTGCAGCGGATGATGGGACTGAGGTCCAGATTACAAAACTGGGGTGCTGTTAGTAAAATACAGGGAGAGATCTCTTTCTCAATTGAGTGAGAACACTATTAGATCCAAAAGAAACTCAGGACAAATGGCTAACTGTGGTGCCTATTAGCATACCAAAGAACACAGCAGCCTCTAGGCTTTCAGCATGTAGCTGTTAATGAGTCTGGTGCTGGCATCTTGGCTCCTCTCAGCATTTTTCACCCCACCCCTACCTTAATCGCCTCCAGTCCCTGTGCTTCCCTTCCCCAGCTTTTGATTGCTATGCAACCCTGTCATTTGGGTTATGTGATCTCTTGGCTCTCTTTGCCATATCCTGTGTTGGTCTGTTCTCTCTGTCTCCCTCTCTCTCTCTCCTTCTGTCTCTCTCCTTCTCCTCCTCCTCCTCTTTTCCTTTCTTTCTCTCTCTCCTTTCTTCCTCTCTTTCTCTCTTTCTCCTCTATCCCCCTTCCCTCTATCATGAACTGGCTTAATGTGTTGGTGGTGTTTACTACCTTCTTTGGCTGCTCTGGACCCTTCTGGCGATGCTCTCCTTCATATCTACAATAAAATCCTTTCTCTCAACCACATATAGGAATAGGATGGCCTTATTTCATTCAAACAAGAAAAAGATGATTTTCTATCTCATGGCTTCAGACTTTTCCTGAGCATCACAATGTTTTCTAGAGTCCAATGTCATTCCTCCTGAGCCCCTGTTTTTCAGAGAGCGAGAGACATCACACACATTTTCAATTATATATGTTTTCTGCTTTATCCTTTGCTGGAAATAATCCTGAATTTGGAAGACAAAAGGTGCTTGCTCTTGAAAATGCTCTTGTGTTCTAAGTTGGCACAAGGTGCAGCACTTGGGATGTTTGCATTGTGTGTTAGGAGCTTTGAGCCAGAGTCTCACATCCAAGGCTCAACCCTTTCCCCTGATGAAATCTATAAACTTCTGAAAGCAATCCACTCCAACGGACCAGACAACAGCAGCTCAAAAGACAAAATGGCTATGCTGAGTTCAAAAGTGACCTCCATTGATGTTAAATTGGTCCAACCCCTGAGGTATTGGAACATTGAGTGTTAGCCCTTTATATTTTTTTAATATCTTACCCAAGTCCTAATTATGTTTGGTGCTATAAGTAGAATAAAGAAATTGTGGAAATTTTGCGTTCCTAATTTTTGCTGTTTCTTATGCACAGCACAAACAAGAAACCCCTAGAAGTGAAGGGAACATTGTCCATGTGACTCAGAGTCTGAATATTAGAGAAGTGCTCAGAGGGTCCTGAATGAACCACTTTTTGATACAATAATTCCTTCACAATTCTGTGTGATATTTCTATAAACTAGTGTGGCAATGTTTATAATATTGGCACTTGGGGCGCTGAGGGAGAAGAATTGTAAATTCAAGACCAGCCGGGACTTCGTAGTAAGTTTTAGGCTTTCTCTTCACACAGAAAAAGCAAATCTTTTCTTTCTCAGTCTCAGTGGTTGCTAGCGCAGGCTCAGTTCTTACATTTGTGATAGAGGATGCTCACTTCTTTGATCTGTTTCTGTATTCTTAAAGCATCCACTAGTCTACCATCTAGGTTTTCAAGCTGCTTCATGCAAATGGATTTCAGTTTCCTTGCAAGTGGCTCATTCCATGCTTCTGAATCACATGGAAGGCTTGAATCCTTATTCTGACCCAATGTATGCACATGAGAAAGCCCACTCTTTGTGACAGTTTCAAGTCTCTGTGACATCACACCTGTACAATCAGCTTGACAGCTGAAAAGCCTTGTTGTAGCTGACAGTTTCTGTTCATGGTCAGTGGGTCTAATACATGGCTGAACATCATAACAGGGCAGGAAGTGTGTGTAGTAGGTGATTGCTCCATCCATAACATTTGGTTATCTTACTTGATAGAGGATGGGCTTCTTGTCTGTGCCAGGACTCCTTTAAAGGAAATAAGGGGGCAGTCTTGCTCCGGCTCATATTTGGCATGTCAGACACCAAGCAGCGGTGAGGCTACATAGGATAAGTAGAGGCGTCTGCTTTGTTTGTATTCCTGTGTTTGTCTTTTCATTGCACCCCTTAATGAATTGCTTATTACACTTTTTGTAAATTCTTGTTTTGAGTATATGTTGGAGAACAGTTCAGATCATAAAGATAGGAAGCAAGAAGGAGGGGCTAAGGAAAGATGTACCCTTCAAGAGGTATAACCCCAGTGGTAATTCTTGATGAAACTTAAAATTTACCTTAAACACTAACAGGCTAATGATGGTGTCATATGCAGTATATCATGTCTGAAGTGAAGGATTTGGACAATTTCAACAGAATAGAATGAGAGGGATAGATAATTAAGAAATGTGTGATGACTAGTCTTGGTTGTAGTCAACTTGACTACATCTGGAATTAACTAAGGATCAGATGACAGAGCACACCTGTGAGGATTTTTTTTATTGGTTGATGTGAGAAGACTCACTTCTGATCTTCATCTTTGATGTGGGAAGATTCACCTTTAATCTGAACCACACCTTCTGTTGGCAGCCTATGTAATGGAAGAAGAAAGTTTATACTCTATGCTTGCTTGCTCTTGCTCTCTCTAGAAAGTCCATTCCTTCACTGGAATTAGAGCCTACTTCTTTAGGATTCTGGCATATACTGAAGACCAGCTGAGACATCCAGCCTCATGGATAAAACAGCAGCTGGGTTCTTTATTATCTTTATTATTATTGTTATTGTTATTTTTTTCTTATTTTATATATTGATCCCAGTTCCCTCTCTCTCCCTCCTTCCCATGCTCCCTGACCTCCCTCCCATCCCACCAATTCCCCACTCCACAGGGAGGATGATGCCTTCCAGGAGGGATCAACAAAATCTGTAAAGTCATTTGGATTAGTGACTAGGCCCTCCCTCCTGCCTCTAGGCTAAGGGGAGTATTCTTCTATGGGGGAATGCAGCAGCTGGATTCTTGAACCTTCCATTCATAGGCAGCCATTTTTGGATTAGCTTGACCATAGTGTGTAAATCATTCAAATATATCTTCTTTAATATATATATATATATATATATATATATATATATATATATATATATGTATGTATACACACACACACATACACATAAAGATCCATTCTTTAAGTTTTATTACTCTAGGGAATGCTGAATGATATAGAATGGATCCCATTACTAAGGACTTTCTATATTTTTACCAAAAGGTTCATTCCTTTATTCATCACCCACCCACCCACAAGTTCACAGAACTAGATCAATAAATGTATATACTCTAATTTAACAATGCATTCCTAAAACCATTCTCTTGACTTTGAATGTCTGAGCACTCCACTTTTTTTTCTTTTTTTTTAAATTCCAGATAAGACCTGGAAAGAAATTTTATTAAAACTCTGCCTCCATGCTTCATAGGCATCTCAAACACAGTATGTACAAAATAAGACTCAAAATTTCTTCCTTAAAATGTTCTCTTTCAGAGGAAGCCATGACATCATGGTTCCAGTACTCTTATGACTCTAATGGTTCCAGTACTTGGATGGCTGAGGCAGGAGGATCTGCCTGGTCCAGCATGAACTGTATAGAAAGATACTATCTCAGAAAAATGACAACAAAATCCCTCTTTAGTGTGAGGAGCTATGTCTGCTTCACCCTTGCTAGACTTGAACAGCCTAGGTATTGACAGCAGGCATTGCACATCTGCTGAACGGAAAAGTTGGTTCATTCCCAAGGGGCAGTTTAAGTGATCAGATGCCTTATGGGCAGCTCAAACTCAACTTACCTTTCATTTATACAACCCTTGACTTTCACGATCCTGACCAGGCTTCTCTCTAACTTTCAACCCTTAAGTGTACACTGTAGTTTCTAAACAATATAATATGGGAAGTAAGGTTGAATGCTTTAGGATAGCCAAACCTGTGATGCCCCGTTCTTATGAAAGATTGAACCTCGGGTAATGTGATGAATGTTCTGCCTGTTCACACTGCCTATCAAACAATTTACCATAGGCCCTTCATTGACAACAAGTCACTAATGTAAGGATTCAGGCATTATGCTGGCCTGCCCCTGTCACCTGGCAGAATGCACTCAGGCAGTACGCTAGTCAGCCCAGGGTTCCATGAGTATTAGTCTTCAGGCAGATGTAAAGAACCCCTTTAAAAGTCCTACTCCTGCCCACTTTGCTTTCCAGCTCCTCTCTCTCCTCCTCCTGCTCTCTCTCTGTGTCTCTCTCTCTCTCTCTCTCTCTCTCTCTCTCTCTCTCTCTCTCTCTCTCTCTTCTCTTCTGGTCCTGGTGCCTCTATGTCTTTTCCCTTCCTCCTCACTCCCCTTTCTAATAAGCTCCTCATTTAAGCTCTATTTGTCTGGCATGTTATTCCCTCCACCTTGGTCACCCTCACCTGCTATGGAACGTGCTATGCTCTCCCACATGGCCCCTTACCTTGGGACCACACTCACTCAGAACCACTATGCATCCCCTTTCTCCAGTTTCATTCCTATAACTGTAGCAAAAGAACAACAACTAATCCCAGTCCATATTCACAGAATACTACAGATGTATCATGGTTTAATAAGGATCAGGATTTAAAAAGTAAGCCAAATAGATGTTTATTCAGGGAGAAATAACTTACAACATAGACAGATGAACACCAGCAGGTTCCACCAGATGCTCTCCTGTTCAGCAAGAGAGTGCTCCCAGGCTCCTCCTCAGATTTAGTTCCCCAGGTCACTTCTGCACCTGTCTCCACCCCCAATGGGCATGGTCAGTGCCACAGATGCAGGCAAAGTGAATATCTTACTACAATTCCCCTTTTAGTCTAAAGAAAAGATTTAGGCTTGATACGACAGTGAATAACAAGTGTGCTCTAAGAAAAGGAAAACTTAAGACCTACGTATCTAGTCCTAGGGTGAAGGCATAATGGAGTTTACAATAGAGTTGTCCTAAGCTGGAAAGCTTAAGTCTAGTAGCTAATATATCTAACTAGGAAGATATAATAGTAATTGTGATAGTTTAATCTTCAAACTCATCAAAGTCCTAGGAAGGAAAATAACAATACAAGGGTAGACAGGAGGTGCAAATGGGCAGCTTCCAAAAGGTGTAGCAGGCTACCTGGACAACCAAGTCACCCAAGGTCTCACAGCAACATAGGTACAGCCAATTTTGGCTAAGGCCAAGAGTACCTGACAGACAACAACAGAAGCAGGGAGGTAGAAAGGTTGCCTTGCCCTAACTTGGCAATGTTCAGCAGTCTTCTATGTTTGTCTCCTGCAAACACATAAGATAGCACATCCAAATCAGTGGTCAAGGTGGAGGCAGTTCTTTGCTCAAGAGGCCATTAGCTGAAGTGAGGATGGACTCCAGAAGGAGCGACAACAGTGTCCAACATATTTTTGGGAAAGTGCATGGTGCTTTCAGGAGCAATAGTGTCTCATGTCAATGGAGTACTAATATTAAAACATTTAAATGTCATGTTGTCATGTTCTGCAGGTCTATGAAGTGTTTGAAGACTAAGTATTTATGTCTGACTAATCTCGTAGGTATAGGAAACATGGGTGAATATAATCTATAATACTCAGGAACTTGGCTAAAAAACTGATTGAAACTTCCCTGAGTAAAGCAGGAACAAATACCTAAACTATGTACTTATATATACATGTAAATCCCTAAAACAGAGGTAGAGTAGAAATATCTATACCAGAAGTAGAACTATAAAGGGCCACATGATAAAAATATCCTAAATTGTATCAATATACAAAATGTCTTGAACATAAGTAAAAGTATACATACATAGAATATGGTAAGGATAATCTGCAAAAAACATCATACATGGAAAGACAACATGACAAAATATACAATTCTTCCAGGAAGAGAATATAAACTTAATTTTACATAGGTTACCACATATAAGAATCTATAACAATGTAAACTGTATAATGCTAATATCTCACTATCACTAAAATAATTCACAAGAAGATAGGCTAATCTACCTATATCCCATCTAAACCATACCTTTCCCAACCATACCCTATTCCTGTCTAAAAGAGATACCCAAGTCTAAGCATCACCTTCCATACCCAACACTAGGTAAATAAAACCAACCCTAAGAAGGTGAATATTATTGCTAAATGCCAAGAGTGGGGAAAATGGGCATCGTTATCTTAAGATTACTTCCTGCTGAAATGGGAGGATGATTGCTCCATGGAATCCTGTAGGAAGAAAATTTTTAGCAAGCAAATTTCCCAACAGGACTGGCTGTGGCATATGTAGGTAGTCACTGTGTGGCAGGAAATGCTTGACTGGAGTTCTATCTGAAATTCTGCCCAGGGTATAATAAAAGGTACGCCATTACAGCTAACTAGTCAAGAGTTGTCTCGAGTAAAAGAGTCTCAAACTGGTTTTAGGTTAATGTTTGTAGTACAAATGTATCAGGTTGAGTCAAGTGGAAATGATGAAGTGGGGCCCCATCTTCTTTCTGGAGAGTTCAAAGATTGCTGTTAGGAACTGTTATTATTCCTCGTGGAAAACTTCAACATCAATATCAAAGTAAAGTTTTCAAGTTTTAAGGTATGCATTAGGGAAAGGCAACAATAAGCATTAAAATGTATATGAGAAAATTAGGATTTCAGAGAGAAAATTGCGTACAAGCAAATGAGTCCCTAGATTTTGTTTTCTTCTGTCTTACACCAATTGGCTTCTTGATATAAGACAGAAACTGTGAATTTAGTCTTAACAACATGCTTGAATTTACAGAAGGAAAGCCATATCCAACTCCAAGGCCAGCATTGGTATACATGAATTGGGATTAGAGGAATGCAAGATAATAAAGAGAAATAGATTTCTGTATAGAAATAGTTTACTAGAATTAAATGTGTTTACCATAAATCAGATTCCTTTTCATTAAGTGATTCTGGAGAGCTATCTTCTCTTCTGTAGGTATGTACATGTTCATTGTCTTGGCTATTTGAAGATGGATGTTCTCTGTTTTCCTGTAAAGACAAGAACAGAACACTTCCCCTACCTTTGAGAGGTCTCTGAACATTTCATGGGAACCAATTTGTTGGATGACTTGTCACTTCTCTTCATTAAGAGGTTTCTCTTGTTCAACTCGGATCTGGATCAACTTAAATGTTATACATAGCTTTTCTTCTCCTGTAGACACAAATGTGAAACCCCTATCCCAAAATAACACATATCATGGTTTCCATACTGAGGTCAATACATCCTTGAAGTACCAGCTGATTTAGTTCAGAAGTTTTTTCTATTGTCCAGTGTCTTTCTGCAGCTGTTTTTCATTTTTCATTAGCATTAAGAAAGCTTAATGTTAATAAAGCATTATGTAATCTGTATTTGGATGTCTTGGTTCCTCCTGGCTGTTTATGGAGCATTTCCTTTAAAGTACGATTAGATCCCTCAACTACTGCTTGTCCTGTTGGAGTGTGTGGTGTACCAGTTATGTACTTTATGTTATGTCAAAAAACTGTTTCAATTTGCTGGAGACATATGCCAGAGTATTGTCAGTTTTTATTTGTGCAGGTATGCCCATAATGGCTATTACCTCTAATAGGTGTGTGATAACAGAATCAGCCTTTTCAGAGCTCAGAGCAGTGGCCATTGAAACCCTGAAAATGTATCTATAGTATGATGTATGTATTTTAATTTTCCAAATTCTGCAAAATGAAACATATCCATTTGCCATATTTCATTCCTATTTATAGCCTTAGGGTTACTACCTGGCGGTAAAGAAGTTTGGTTATAAAATAAGCAAGTAGGACATTTCCTTACTATATCCTTGGCTTGTTGCCAAGTAATAGAAAAATCCTTTTGTAAACCTTTGCTGTTCACATGGAGCTTCTTATGAAACTTTGAGGCTTTTAGCACACTTCCTATTAATAACCAATCAATTTCATCATTGCCTTGTGCTAGAGGACCTAGCAGACCCATATGGGATCTGATTTGTGATATATATAACTAATATATATATATGTATATATATATAACAAATATATATATATATATATATATATATATATATACAATGAGTCCTATTTCTGATAGTATCATGTAACTGAAGTTAATTTTGTATCGTTGGTAATAAATTCTGCAGTCTTAATGTGCAATACGACTCTCTCTGCATATTGAGAGTCAGTAACTATATCGAGGGTACTGTAAAATCCATAAGTACCATGAGAATGGAGTACAATTCCGCCTTTTGTATAGAATTGTAAGGCCTTTGAACTACTCTACTTATTTTTCCTGATTTATATCCTGCCTTACCAGATTTGTTTGCATCAGTGTAGAATGTAGGAACTCCAGAGATAGGTGTTTTGCTTACAGTGCATGGAAGGATCCAAATCATTTTCTTTATGAATTTGATTCTTCCACTTTTGGGATAATTGTTGATAATCATTTCCCAAAAAATTACTTCATGATCTCTGCCAATATTCATTATCTTTCCACAAGGAGGAAATTTCCTCATTAGTTAAGGGTGCTATAATTTCTGCTGGGTCCCTTCCTGTTGGTTGACCAATTCTTAATTTACCTTTTATAATCAAGTCAGAGATCTTTTCTATACATATTTTTAGTTTTTTATTCTATTTATGTGGTAGAAATATCCATTCTAATATATCTTCCCTCTGCATTAAAATCCCTGAAGGATATTCTTCAGGTGGTAGTATAACCAGAATACAGTCTAGTTTTGGATCCACATGGTCCACATGTGCTTCTACTATCCTCTTTTCTATCCATTCTAATTCCTTTTCAGTCTCAGCTGATAGTATTCATGGACTATTCCAGTGATTGTCCCCTTTTTGTGCCATTTTCAAGTTTTTCAAATCATACCAATAATGGTTTGCAGTTGAGAAATCTCTCCTAGTAATTTTTGAAGATCATTAAGGGTCTGGTAGCCATCTCCCCTGATCTTGGGGTAACGCTAACCAAACAAGTGAAAGACCTGTATAGCAAGAACTTTGAGTCTTTCAAGAAAGAAATTAAAGAATATATGTAGTTGTTCTTAGTTATGGCTCATGTGATGGACATAGAGTATATGAAATTAACCTTAATCTTCCAACTCTGCCAGCGAGTTATGTTGACTAGCATCTATACATACAGAGCTTAATTTCTACAATCTGTGTATTGTATCTGCTATAAAGTTTGTTGGAGACAGGTTAATTTCAAACATTTGCAGGTGTTAATGTCTTTTGTAGTGACAAGATAAACTAATAATTAGCATATGAGCAGGTCCGGGATTGTGTGCTAAACTGAACAAGGAGACTACTTCTGTGGGAAGCAGGTGTACCTGATCCTAACTGCAGATAGGTGGAATTTGCAACCTTGCCCCATCTCCAACATAACAGTATATGGGAAGCAAATTGGGAAGTTTGCCCAAGTGTGGTATTGGAGACAGATTGGATAGGCCCAGGACAGGTATATGGAGAAGAATCACCACCTCTACCACCAAGTTGGTCTCTGACAGGATCTAATTCTTGATAATCATGTTATGTGGGTAGGCATACTTACAACTGTTTGCTTCCCAGTGTTGTGATAAATACTTTGACCAAAAGCAACTTGGGATGAAAAGAATCTATTTCACCTTGCAGCTTGTAATTCATTTTTGAGAGATGTCAGGGCAAGGACACAAGGCAGGAATCTCGAGGCAAGAACGAAGCAGGGCCCTTGAAGTAACACTGCTTACTGGTTTGCTCATTCTCCCTTGCTCTGCTTGCTTTCTTATATACCTCAGGGCCAGTAGACCAGAGATGGCATCACTCATAGTAGGCTGAACTTTCCCACACGTATTATCAGTCAAGATCATGCTGCATAGGCCATTCCAGTGAGGGCTTTTTCCTCAGTCAAGCTGTCTTTGTTGCCTGGCTGTTGTGAATACTGCCACAACAAACTTTTACACACACACACACACACACACACACACACACACACACACACACACAGTGATACTTCCTTAGTACATCAAGAGATGGAAAGTTTAAACCTTCTGAAAAGTATCCCCTGAAACTTGCAATTCAGATGCTGAATTTGCATTTCTACCCAAATTTTATCTTTTGACTCTGGCAAACTTTTCACACTTGTAAGCAATCTACTTCTAGAGGAAGTGGTCATGAATTCCTACATTGCCACATTTAATTAAAGTTTTTCATTGCTCATATTTGGTGGAAAGCTGGAAAAGTTTATTAAGTCATTCTATGGAAAAAGTGATGACAGTACTCTTTATAGCATTTATGGGATTTTATTTATATTTTATGCAAAACAAAGTAGCCAGTATAATTAGACAGTAATTTGTAACTTCCAGCATAAACATTTTGGAGCAGAGGTAGCAAAAACTAGTACTAATTAGAGAGCAGTTATAGAAAATATATATGTGGTAACAGATTGACAAGATGCACCAAACAGCAGGCTATTTATAAGTCCATGCTGCTTTTAAAATATACTTTGTTTAATAGTCTTTAGACAACTTTTAAGTGGGGGGTAGCCTCATAAATTTATTTGCAGTTTAATTTTTTTGAACTCCAACTAAACTTTGCAGTGTGGTTTATCCATGAGAACGCATATTAGTAGGTCAACGATCTGACCTTGTCTTTTGTTGCCTCCAGAGAGACTGATGATCCTGAGCATTATTTAATAATTGTGCTTTTATCAATAAAAAACATGTTAATCATCCATTTTTCAAGAACACTTGCAATGGACATTAATTCAAACAATGAAAGATGGGAAAGCCTGACTGTTGCTGAGCCTTTGCCCTTGACCTCTAGCATCATTAGCAACAATATTGTTGAAATTTTGGCATGGGCAAAGGAGTGGAGGGGTAGCTTTCTGCCAGCTGGATAGGTTTTCTTTTCTTTTTTTTCCTTTCCTTACTCTCTCTCTCTCTCTCTCTCTCTCTCTCTCTCTCTCTCTCTCTCTCTCTCTCTCTCTTGCTCTCTCTCTCTTGCTCTCTTTCTCTCTCTCTCTTGTTCTCTCTCTCTCTCTCTCTCTCTCTTTTCTTTTTGAGAGTCTCATATGCATTTGCGTCAAGGATGATCTTGGACTCCTTATCTTCCCTCCTACTGCCACATCCCAAGTGCAGTCATGCCTGACAGGAAAAACGAAATTTCTTAGGGGAGAAGGAGATGAATTGCAATGTGTATGTGTTTTAAATTGTATTTGTTTCTGATTTTGGTTTGCAGTACTGGGGACTGAAATCAGGACCTTGTGCTTACTAGCAAGCCCAAATCAAATCCAAAATAGAAAAAAGATAAGTTTATATGTCTAGAAACGAAGAAATAGTAAGCAATTCTGGCTTCAAAGCATTAGTTAAAATTGACCTAATAGTCTTAGACATGCAATTATTTTTATTGTAATATGCAAGGGCTCTCAGTATACCCACAATGTTCTGACACCACTAGCAATATCTGCTTCTGGAATATTTTTAGACATCAAAAAGAAATTCCACACCTGTTAAACACTCAACACCATCCATCCCCCAGCATAGCCACCCACTATCTCTATAGCATGACAGTTTCATACATGGGTAAGTGTGGTCTTTTTTCAGTTAGGATATATTTTAAAGGTTCTCCCATGTTAGCACACCTCAATTTTCTACTTATTTACTTTTTTAATTTTAGTTATGTCCAAATGAAAGGATATGTTGTGTTTTGTTTATCTGGCCATCAGTTGATGAGTATGGATGTTCAGCTTATCTTCTCTCCCTCCCCCTGTCTTTTATTCCCTTCCTTCCTCTTCCTCCATACTCCTCAATCCTTTATCCTCCCTCTAAAATGTTCTCTGAACAACTGGGCGTGGGTCTTAGATCATTTCAACCTCAGGCTCTACCACTGAGCCACATCCCCAGCTCCTTGAGAGCATTTTCTCAGAGGAAGTCACATGTTGTCAAGCTGCTCTTGAACTACTCTGCTTAGCTCATCCTTCTTCTGAAGCATGCTGCATGCTAATCACTGTATCCAGCTTTCACTTCTTTTATGATATTAGTAGAACTACATGCTCTCATGCATACATGTTTTCAGCTCTCTATGGTATATGCCTAACAGACTGGTGGGTCAGTGGAAATTACATGTTCCTATCCAATGAAATGCCAAGCCTTCCTCCTAGTAGTTGACACAGTTCACATTTGTATCATCATCTAGTTTATGGGAATACAGCTTTCTCCACATTCCTAGCAGTTGCATTTCTGTGTGGTGTTTTAATCAGAGTGATCCTCGAGGATATGGAGTGACATCTCACAGTGGTGTTGATTTGTATCCCCTAGTGACTAGAGACATTAAGTTAAGCATTTTTCATGTCAGATGTTTCATGCCCATATCTGTTTCCCCCGTGAAGAAATGTCTACTCAACTGTATGTCTCATTTTTAAATCATTCTTTCATTCTTCCTTCCTTCCTTCCTTTCTTTCTTTCTTCCTTTTATTTATTTTTGAAGACATGTTTTCTTTGTGTAGCTTTTTAGACCAGTTTGCCCTCCAGAGAACCATCTGCCTATGCCTCCTGAATGCTGGGATGAAAAGCATGTGCCACCATTGCCTGGCAAATTTCTTATTTCTTATTATGATTTGTCATTTCTTCCTCCTCTTCTTTCCTCTTCCCCTTCCTCTTCTCCTTCTATCCTCTTCTTCACACTCCTTTCTTCCTCCTCTTCATTCTCTCCCTCTTCCCTCCCTTTCCCCCTTCCTTCTTTTTTTTCTTTTCCTCCATCTTACTTCATTTCTTGCTTTTTTTCCTCTTCTCCATATTCAAAGCAGGCTTTCATTTTATATAGTCTTGGATGTTTGGCCTTGAACTCATTATGCAGACCAAGATTGAACTTGTCATTTTTGCCTGTGCCTCTTCACTGCTGAGATTATAAGTACATGTCACCAAACTCTTCTAAAGAACAAAGAAAAGCCATATAAAACCCCTGAATCTTACTGTATAACCAATATTGGCCTCAAACTCACTATCTTCCTGTATCAGTCTCCCGAGTACTGCAATTATAGCCCTATAACAGCACACTGGCTTGCTATTGCCTTTGAAGGCACAAAGACAAAAAATTTGAAGTTCAATTATCCACTTTTATTGATTATAGTATCCATAACATTTCTATGATTCCATCATTAAGTTCATGAAGATTTACTCCTATGTTTCATTCTAAGGAACGAACTTTTTAGCTGTTATATTTAGGTCTTTGGTCCATTTTGAGTTAATTTTTGTACACACCTTTGGATGAGAAGAGGAAGGAACCCTTCTCTTGTTTGGGCATATTCAACTATATCAGTAGCATTTGTTGCAAAAAATACTCTCCCCTCCAGTGATGGTCTTGACATACATTATCACATCCTCCAGGCCCATCCAATTATCACAAACAATAGGGTTCCTTTTTTTATGAAATAAAACAATGATCCATGGTAGTTCTCTGAAGGTGTGTGCATGTTTTTGTGTTCCTCGTGTGTGTGTGTGTGTGTGTGTGTGTGTGTGTGTGTGTGTGTGTGTGCACGTGTGAGTACAGACCTGTGCAACAACACAAATATTGAGGTCAGAGGACAACTTTTGGGTCAGTGGTCACCTTCAACTGTGTTGAGACAGGGTCTCTTCCTTGTTCAGTGTGAGTGTCCAGGAATTCTTCTGTGTCTGCCTTGCTCTGTATCTTTAAGGGGTTTTTCTCTGAGGAGTCAGAATCTTCAGGAAAGTCTCTTTTAATGTTCTGACAGACTGTAAACACAGATCCTGGTTAGCACATAGTTATTTCCTCTGACATGAAAACATTTCCCCCTAAAGTAGGGCTCAAAATACCCAGGAAGCTCATTACATATACAACACTCACAAGGCTCCTCCCCAAAGCTATGAAAGTACTAAAAGTATACTGCGGTTACAGTGGAGCCGTCTGCAAGTCTGGTAGAGGGCTTCAGAAATGCAGATTTCAAGTTGTAACCATGTTGAAGTGGTCTTTGTTTTTGTTTTGTTTTGTTATTTTTGTTTGCTTGTTTTGCTTTGGTTTTTGCTGATGTTTCTGCTTTTGATTCATTCATCCTTGGTCCATGTTTCTGTAAGTAACTTCAATGAGCTCATTGGTTTACAAAGACAGACTTGGGTAAAATCATTTCTTTGGTCAGCTGTTGGTGGGATAGACACTTGTTCACATCTTCCCTGGAAAAATTAACACAGCATTGTCTTAGGAGTTAAGTAGTGAATGCTAAGATCTTGAGTCTTTAAAATGTTAACTTTTTATATTCCTAATGATGGTTTAGATGAAAAATCTTTCCCATAGTCTCGGGCGTTTGAACATTTGGTTGCCAGTAGGTATTGTTGTCTGTGGAGGTTTAGGTGGTATAGCCTTAATAGAGAAAATGTATCACTGAGGAGTGGGCTTTGAGATCAAAAGCCTTTTGTAATTGTCAGGTCATTCTCTCTATTTCATGTTCGCAATTGAAGATGTAATGTTTCAACGTCCTTCTGCTGCCATGTTCCCTGGCTATATTGGCCTGTCTGGAACCATAAACCCAAATAAACTCTTCACTTTTGTCATGGGGTTTTATCACAGTAACAGAAAGGAACAAATATATTCCTGTTTTTATTCTTAAAGCTTGGTGTGAGGCTCTGTGGTGTCTGTGTATCTGTAGGTTAGGTGTGGATGAATGTGCGTGAGTATACATGCAAGTGTTTGTTTGCACATATGCAAATGTGCATGTCTATCTCTGTGTGTGTGGGGGAACAATGGGCTCTGTATCTTGGCTTCTGCTCTCTGTTTCTGCAGCCAGGACTTCTGTTTTACTCACTCTTTGCTAATAAAAGTATTCTTTGAAAGGTCAGAGTTAAAATTCCTGATAGTGATCCAATTGCCTCCTCAAGGTCTTCAAATACATTTTTCATTCTGTGCCTTTTGTGCCAGAGCTCATTAACTGGTATTGGCCTGCCTACTGATGCTATATTTGACCAGTGTGAGGTACTAGAAAAAGAAAATTTTACCTCACACTGGAACTCCTGATATTAGTACCCTTTCTTCTTAGTCCTTGGACTGGTAATAGCTTTTGGTTCTCTCTAGTTTCTGGGTGGCTCAATCTACCTCCCCTCCTCCCAGCTTTAAGTAGTATTTTGGACAAGGTATGTCTTACTGGTCTTCTGACACAGGCAGCTGTAAATAACAATAGGCACTGAAGCATGGCAGCATACACCTATAATTCCAGCACTCCAGTATTGTAAGTTTGAAACCTACTTGGTGTACATCCTGAGTTCATGTTACCTTGACCTGCACAGCAAGTCCCTATGTCACTTAAACAGAGCAAATACAACAAAATAAATATGAGAGGAAAATGGGCATCAAGCTATTTCCAATCAATGTGTTGTGTACCAGTTTCCTCTAAAGTTAAAGTCTTCCATCTTGGAGGAAAGCTCACTAAGAAACAGAATATTGCAGGCAAGGTGAAACAACAGGATATTTTAAGACAGGATTTTTACAAGGAGGGTAAACATTCTATACTTCACGGAAGTTCAACTATCAGTAAGCTCAGGAAGTGAGCAACTCAGAGACTTGAGGAAGTCCTTGAAACTGACTCAATTCATTAGATCTCTCCAGACCTGCTGAGAGACTCTGACCAGCTGAGCTGCCTGAAAGAAGCTAGCTACAATGAACTACCTGGAAAGGACAGAATGCACCATATTGAGTTGTTGGAGGCTGTGCAGTGTGATGTAGGTTTCCAGCTTTGATGAGCTGTCACTCATCTGGGATGAATTTTTGTTAATACATCTGTCTTAGAGTAATTTCTGCTCCTATATGTAATTCTTCACTCATATTCCTGTAAGCAACACTAATAAAACTGATTGATTCGCCAAGTTGGACTTTGGTAGTATCTTTGGTAGTATCTGTCAACAGTTCCCTATTAGACATTTGTTCACATCTCCACAGCAATAATGTCACACACAGGGTGTCACTTATATTCCTCAATCCTGGATTACTGATCCTCATGTGAGTTAGTTTTTGTGCCAGATACTATATTTTGCATAAACACAGCACAATCACATATATTCATATATGAGAATGAGTTTTCAGAATGCCTGGTATATAATATAATATGTGCTTCACCTCTATTGTTTAACCACAACATAGAAACCATTCTTAAAATGTCTACCATAAAAAATCTTCCTCTGTTAGGGTCTCTGAGTCATTCTTAGGGAAGTCTATGGGTTCTTTGGGTTTGTTTGATTATGTGATTTAATGAAAAAGCAAATGGGCTTAGTAGAAGCATAGACCAAAATGGTTCTAGGCCCTTCTTTCTAAGCTGAAATATCTGCTCTCACTGAAGTCTGCTGATGCTGCTCTTTGTCTGATGAAGGGCTAGAGGCACTTTCCAGAGGACATCCTTCAGTTAAGAGCCCTCTCCTCTCAAACATATCTGTATGAAAGGGAGGATGTGACTCCATGATAGAGTGTTTGCCTAGGATGTTCAAGGGCCTGAGCTTAAACTCCCTTGCTCCACAAATAAGCAACAAAATTTATTTATTTATTTATTTATTTATTTATTTATTTATTTATTTTTCTTTCCTTTCTTTACTTCTTTTTTTCTTTTTGAATGGCTCTTGTGTTTCTTGGTGGATTTACTTCCATGAAGACTTGTGGGAATGTGGAGAGGTGAGGTCTGTATAATACTGACATTCCATTGGCCAGTCTCTTGACTTTGACATCTTGGTTTTAATTGTCAGTCCTCTTGTCTTGTCATTTGGCACTTGTCTTTGGGGTGTTCCTTAGTCTTTGGCTTTTAAGATTAAAATACATCTGTCTTTCCACTCCTCCTCAGTTTGACCAATCTGCTGCCAATTTGAATCAAAACAGAAACTCAGATCAGGAAATTTATCTGAGAGAAATTCCCAGACCTGTGTTGGCTTCTTTCTCAAACTGGGCTCAACTTCCTAAGCAGTTCACAAAAGTCTCCTACTACCCCTTCTTCTATGTCTCCTTCCACCTCTCCACATGCATACCTATCTTGCAGGGTGGTTCTCACACCCTATACTTTACCTGTTCTATTGGCTCATCAGACTCTCCTCTGAACATGCCCCACTGTATTCCTGCTTCCTCTGTAAACCATCCACTATTGCTGCAGACCTAAGTTTCATGATATTTTGACCTTTTCTCAAGTGCCCAATTGTAACAGGAAAATAAAGACGGAGAGACAGATATTGGGATTCAAGCTTCAAGCTAAATACTAGAGAAGCAAAGCAGTCAAGCCACTAGCTCTTAACACTACCTCAGGCTGGAAGGCTAATGTTGTTTGTCTCCATGAACTCTCCACCAAACCTCATACTGTTGTGTCTTAGTGTAGCTGGAAAATCAATCTCCACATGAGACTGCTTGCTTTTTATACCTCCCTAATACTGGGATTAAAGGCATATGATCCCAAGTGCTGGGGTCATCTTTGTCTGAGCTGTTTCTCTTAAAGACTGGATTGATTTTGTGTAGCTTGGTGTGGCCTTGAACTAACAGAGATCTGTCTACCTCTACCTCCAAAGTGATGGGATTAAAGGTCCCATCTTTTCCTCCCGGGGTTGCTTTTGGTCATGGTGTTTTATCATAAGAATAGTAACCCTAAATAAGACAATGGAAGTCATTGTATTGGTTATATTTTCCACTGCTGTGATAAAATACCCAATATCTTGACTCAAGGCTTCAGAGGTATCAGCCCCTCATGGAATGGAGAGACAGAGAAATCCAAGGTAACTAGGAAGTATTAAAAAAAAAAAAAAAAAAAAAAAAAGACAAACAGGAAAAGCCAGGGCAAGGACAAGTCCCCAGTGCATAATCCCATCATATTATAAATTTATCAAGAGATTAAACCATTGACTAGATCATAGCACCCATGATTCCTTTTCATTGTATAAAAAATGGGATCAGTAGAAAAGATCAAATTGCTCCTGGAAGTTTCTTTCTAAGAGGAAATCTCTGATTTCAGCTGAGGTATGATGGGAAATGTGGTTTAACTGTCTAGAAATACCATCACAGAAACACACTCATAGGCATGCTTCCCTGGCCTATCCACCTGATCCATTCAAGTTGGCAATCAAAATTCGTCACCCCAGCAAGTTCATTTTCTTTCATTCTTTGCGAAACCTCAAACCCTATAGCTCTCTTCTCCTGTAACTATACCTGGCACAGTTGCCAAGCTTGCTGGTCTCTCTGTGTGTTGTGATTTGAATGATAATGATCCCCAAAGGCATATCTATGAATTCCAAGTCACCAGGAGAAAGTTTTGTAAGGATTAGGGAGTGTGACCTTATATGTCACTGGGAGTGGACTTTGATGTTTCAAAAGCCCACCCCAACCACCCTGCTGCCTGCAGATCAGGAGGTAAAGCTCTAAGCTACTGCTTTCTGCTGTGATGATAATGGACTAGCCCTCTAAAACTATAAGCAAACCCCTAATTAAATGCTTTCTGTTACAAGTTAATTTGGTCATAGTGTCTCTTCACAACAATAGGACAGGAACTAGAACAGAAGGGAATATTGAGTAGATGCCAAGCTTACTGATTTGCATATAACTTCAAAATGTGAAATATTAAAACAGGAGTGTAAAAATTAGTGCTTCTGTTTCCTAGAATAACATAAAATGTATAAAATAATGTGAATGTTACTCAGATGCTAATGTTAAAGGGGTAAATGTTAGTTTATCCATTTCCTCATTTCCCAGCTCACTCTCATGGTAAACACCTCAGTATTTGGATACTTTGAGGACAGACATTATTTATGTAAAAAATGAAGTTTGTTATGAGAAGCACGAATAAAGGTGTCCCGTTGCCTGGAGGCAAAAAGAAGAATGACTGGAAGGCTGTGACAGAAAAGAAAAGCATTCTGCAATTGCGACTCAAGTGGCTGAGACACAGTTTCAGTTGCCAACTCACTGTAGTCTTCTTTAACTCTCACTCCTTGAAAAGGAGATGGATCTATGAATCCTGTGGTTCAGGACTACAGCACGTGAATGCTGAAGCTTGATTTGTACACTGGCCTTGAATTGGGGAAAGCTTGGAAGAGAATCTTGGTCCTGTGAAGTACATGCTTCTTATTCAAATCCCTTTAATCACAGATGTGGTTACCATTAAGAATTATGTTCCTTGTTTTGTTCTACAGAAGAATAAGCCTCTGGTAAATTTCAGTTAATCAGCACTATAAGAGAGGAAAGTATCCTGAAAGTTTAATTAAGTATGGAATTGGGAATTGCCATTGTATGCGTTTACTTTAATTTCAGGGAAGGAGAAAAAAAATGAGACAGCTGTGTTCTACTGAGAACAAGTGTGATAAGACCTGACAAAATATAATGCTGGTTATTGTTACAAGCACTTTCCTGACAGCCTGGCCCCAGAGCCCCTTCAGTCCCAAAATGAAACACAGAGACACTGTATTAATTATGAAACTGTTAACTGGTTACTAGCATTTCTTATTGGCTAGCTCTGCCTTAAATATTAACCCATAATCATTAATATATGTATTTTTCCATAGTCTAATCTTATTGAGAATGCCTGATTTGAGTCCTCTCTTCCCAAGTTCCCATCATAACTCCACTACATTTCCAAGAATCCTCTATCTCTCCTAGTCCAGCCTATCTTGTCTTCCCATTTGCCAATAGTGCTTTATTCATTAACCAATAAGAGAAACATTACAGAATGGCATCTCCCATCAGCTCCTCTTTTCTGTCTAAAATAAAATGAAGGGTTTTAACTTTAACATAGTAAAATAAATAACAAAACAGTTATCAAATAATAACTATAGTTAACAATATTTATTCCATTAACATTGTCAGGAATTAAAGAAAATGTTCTATCATCTATCCCATCTTTGTGAGTATAAATTCTTACATGTAACTTATCTTTAATTCTAACTAATTAAAACTACAACCATAGCTACCTATCTTCAACTCCATTAAAGACCACAGAAGGATAATATAGAAACTCTAGAATTGACAAAGACATCTCAATACCTGGTTAGTCACCCAAAGTTCTGCAATGTTCTATCTTCAGCCTATAGGCCATTTTGTGTCTGGAAGACTCCTCAGCAAAGCAGGAAATGTTAAACTGTCATCTGTATAGGCAATTTGTCAGTCACTTTTCTTTGTGTCCTGCAGACTGTCTGGCAGACTCTTCCATGAAGCAGGAATTCTGTAGTACTGTCTTGTTTCAGCAGTCACTTTTCTGTGGGTCCTGCATATACAGTTTATACGGCATACAGTCATCAGTTCTGGCAAGAGCAGTTTCTTCTCCAAATGGCTAGTCTTGCCATATTGGGAGTAAACTACATAATAAGTTTCTTTTGTGACATAATAAGTTCTTCCTTTGTGACACAGGTGGTGTGGCCAGGAGCAGTTATGTCTCACTGTCAAGAAAAACCCTAGACCATTTTAAATGTCTTATTCTGTAGGTCTTTGAAAGGTTTGAAGAATGCCTATCCATTTGAAATATAACTCTATATATCTATAACAACCTAATAAACCTAACTATAAGTTTTGACTATTGTAGGTAATTGTATAAATTAATAATTATATATTACATTTTAAATGAGCTATATAAACACAATACTTAACAAGAGAAATATACTTATCACAAGATTGACCTTAAATTTGTATCAATAAATGAAAATCCATTCCAAAACAAAGTATTCATTTCTATATCATAATCCCCTTTTTACTTTTAAAAAGAGATTGGTTATGAACATTAACCATTTATAACCCAACCCCATTTAAATGAAAGCAAACATTTATAGACAACATTTGGGAATTTGGGAGTCGTTCTCTCCAAATTGCTTCCTGATGGTTGGGGATGCTGTAATCCCATGGAAATCCTAAGAAGATGCAGAAATCCTGGCTGTAGTCTGCAAGGCTGCCTTGTCCCAGCTGTTTTGAATATTGGATAACCTGGGACACTGTTGCTTGATCAAACCATGTTAGTCTGGCAGAAATTCTTTTCCCCAGTAACCTGTCCTTAGACTTAAAATTTGAAGTAGAAGCATTTTTAAATTATATATATTGGATAATTCAGCAGCATTTTTAATCAAGTTCATTTTAGCAGTTGTTTCTTCCTTAGCAATTGAGCAATTCAAAGACAACACAGTAGCATACAGTATCCAGACTCTCTGTATTTCCCATGTTTATGTGGCTTTTTTATTACTCTATTTCTTTTACTTCTATTTTTTTTTTGTTTTGTTTTTTTGTTTTGTTTATTGAGACAGGATTTCTCTGTGTAACTTTGCTGGTCATGGAATTCACTCTGTACACCAGGATAGCCTTGAAATGACAGAGATCTGCTTGCTTCTGCTTCCTGAGTGCTGGAATTAAAGGCATGTGCCATCATACCCAGCTACTCTGCTTCTTTCTATTCTTTTTAAACTACTTTATCCTGTTTCTTTTCTTTTTTTTTTCTTCCAAGCTTATGTATATTTTAAAACCCACTGAAAACCTTTAGAGATTTTTCTTTGTCTTAATCTCTCTGTACTGTAAATCTTTATCTTTTTATGGTCATGAGTCTTTTATCTGCTAAACAACATTGCTAAAATTAAAGCTGCAGCTGTTTTGGCGGCTGGCTTTCCAATATGGCAGTGGTACATTACCACCAGCTGTGCTCACTGCCTTGGTCTATGCTGCCATCAAGCAGCATGTTGCCAGTTTGGAGATGTGGTCACTGTTACTGCCAGCTGTTGTACACACTATTCGGTTGTTAGCCGGGGCTTTTAAAAGTGCCCTGTGGTGTTTTTCTGCTTATTCCAAGACAGGAAACCTCCCTTAAATGAGCTGTGTGTCTCTGCTTGTCTGTAGCAAAGGAGAACCCGCCAGAGAAGACTTGTTTGTCTCTATTCTTTTGTTTCTAAATCACTATTTAAACTTTTGTAAAGTTTTGAGTGAAAGTTCTTTTTACCCACATTGTAGGTGCCATTTTGTTACAAGCAATTTTTTGTCAACCTGGTCCCAGAGCCACATCAGTCCCAAAATAAAACACAGAGACACTGTATTAATTATGAAACTATTGTCTTGTTACTTGTGTTTCTTATTGGCTAGCTCTGTCTTAAATATTAACCCATAGTGACTACTGACACACACACATACACACACACACACACACACACACACACACACAGACACACACACACACACACACACCACATTTTTAAATGAAAAACACCACTTTCATATCAATTATATAATTTATTTATCAGCTACTCTCACAGAAATCCTTGCAGATCTTAGTAATATTTATTATATTATGGTTTTCATTTTATGAAGTAATACATCTTTATGTAAGAATATTTATAAAATAGAGAAATGGGGAAAACAGAGTGACAATCTAGTATTTCCATGTGGTATTCTGAAACATATCATTCTCTTTTTTCTTGTTTTTTTTTCTCCTCTTTCCATTTCTTTTTAGAAAAGATCTCACTATATATCCCTGGCTGGTGTCAGATGCAGTCTGTAGATAAGTTTTATAGAGATCTGCCTGCCACTGCCTCCTGAGTTCTGGGCTAAACCTGGCCCAATATAATTTATTTTATTGAATACTTGTAATCTGTTTGAATCCTGTAATCCTGTTTCTTCACTTAATATTGTTATCATAAGCATTTACCTTTATTTGGCTATCTCTATATATATATATATATCCACTTGTTTCCTGTTATTGGCAGGTTTTTCCCACCAGCCCGCCAGCTGCCGTTCTGGGCCCACAGCTGCACCAGCCCCAAATAACACTCAGAGACTCTGTATTTGATACATTCCTGTTGGCTAGTTACCATTATTGTTTATGAGCTAGCTCTGTCTTAATTATTAACCCATTTCTACTTATCTAAGTATTTCCACGTGGTCATCTTATCCGGGAGCTGCCGCCGGCATCTTCCTTCTTCCCCGGTCTACATCTTGACTCCTTCCCACTACTTCCTCTTTCCTCCTTGTCTCCTAGCCCCACCTATCTTGCTTTCTCATTGGCCACAGTGCTTTATTAATTAACCAGTATGAGAAACATATTTACAGAATAACATCTCCCATCAGTTTCCTCCTCTATTTCTATGTCTTTTGTTCATATCTTGACAACTTTATTTTTTTGTTAGTCAATCTATATGTATTACTAAGAGACTTGGGTTTGTGTTATCATGTTGTAATTTCTTTCATATCTAACAAGTCTACAAGCCTTCTCCTGCTTCCCCAAAGCTTAAAATCAGTGTTTCTTGGTTATTTCCTACAGAATGTGCAACTGACTAGTGACTACAACACTGAAGAAAATGACAGCTCTCCAGAACAAACTCTTAACTATCAGTATCTACTTAATGAGATATGGGACCTCTTGACCTTCTTCCAATCTATGACAAGGTGAATTGGATGTTAATGGGTCCCGTATTTGTGCAGGTAGCCATAGCTGGTGGGTGTCTATGATTTCAACAGCCACATGATATCTAGAAGACAGTATAATATGGCACTTGGTGCCATCATTCAACTCTTATACCATTATACCCCACACCATGATGTTACGAGTAGGCATTTTCCCGCCTCCGATCTGGTTCCACTGCCACGCCAGCCCACAATAACATGCTGAGACTCTGTATTTGAGATAAGGCTGTTGGCCAGTTAATAGTTTCTTACTGGCTAGCTCTGTGTTAATGATTAAACCATTTCTACTAATTTAAGTATTTCCATGTAGCTCATCTTACCGGCCAGAGCAGCTGGCATTCTACCTCTCCGGGCTCTCCATCTTGACTCCTCCTTACTACTTCCTCTTTCCTCCTTGTCTCCTAGCTCCTCCTATCTTCCTGTCCTGCAGTATGTCTGGCAGACTCTTCCATGAAGCAGGAACCCTGTAGCATTGTTCATCTTGCATCAGCAGTCACTTTCCTGTGGGTCCTGCATGTCCAGTTTATACAGCATAAAGTTAAATAGTCTAGACAAGAGCAGTATCTTGCCTAAATTGCTAGTCTTACCATATTGAAAGCAAACTTCGTAACAAGTTTCTTCAATGTCCACCTTCCTTTCTGATGCAGGTGGTGTTGCCAAGAACAGTTATGTCTCATTGTCAAGAAACTCTCTAAACCATTTTAAATGCCGTATTCTGTAAGTCTTTGAAAGGTTTGAAGAATGCCTATTCATCTCAAATACATCTCTTCATATCTAGAAATCCTAACTAACTTAACTCCAAGTTTTGACTATCATAGGTAACTATAATCTATACTAAATTATACATTACATTTTTCAATGAGCTATATAAACACAATACCTAAACAAGAGGAGAAATATACATATCACAAAATTGACCTTAAATTTGTATCAATAAATGAAAATTCATTCCAAGACAAAGTATTCATATCTATACCATAATTCCCTTTTTTATTTAGGAATTTGGGCATCGTTCTTTCCAAACTACTTCCTGCTGGTAGGGAGCGCTGTAATGGGGATCCTAAGAAGTTGCAGAAATCCTGGCTGTAGTGGTCTGCAAGGCTGCATTGTCTCATTGATGTTGCTTCAGGGGGTCTTGCTTGATCAAACCACATAGTCTGGAAGGAATCCACAGGTTTTATTTTCTGTGGAAATAAAATTAGAAATCCTTTTCCTCAGTAACTTGTCCTTAGACTTAAATTTTTGAGTCAAAGCATTTTAAAATACATAAATTGGATTGATCCTGAAGTATTAGTTTTAACAGTTGTTGCTATTTCCTCAGCAGTCAAATAATTTAAAGACAACAGAATTGCATATAGTATCCAAAGTTTCTCTGTGCTTTCCATCATTACATGGCTTTTTTATTATTCTATTTTTTTTTCTTGTATTTTTACATATTTTGAGACAGGGTTTCTCTGTGTAACTTTTATCTGTCCTGGAATTCACTGCATACCAGGTTTACTTTGAAATCACAGAGGTGTGTTTGCCTCTGTCTCCCGAGTGCTGGAATTAAAGGCGTGTGCCACCACACCCAGCACTCTACTTCTTCTGTTTTTTTTTTTCTTTTAAACCATTGTATCCTGATTCTTTTTCCCTCCCAAGCCAAAGTATATTTTAAAACACCCTGTAAACCTTCATTGCCAGCTCTCGTACACACCAATGAATTGTTAGCAGAGCACTTTAAAAGCAATGCGGTTTTTTGCCACTTATGCTAATTTTGGAAACATCTGTTAAAGGAGCTTCACAAATACTTACTTGTCTCTCACAAAACAGAGTCCAACCCAGCAAAATGCTGCTACCAAGAAGCCTTGCTTGTCCCTGTTCTTTTGTTTCTAAACTAATTTTTAAGCTTTTGTTAAATTTTAAATGAAAGTTCTCAGTTCCACTTCTGAACCCATTTCTAGTAATCTAAGTATTTGCTTTCAATATGGTAAGACTAGCCATTTAGACAAGATACTGCTCTTGTCTAGACTGTTTGACTTTATGCTGTATAAAGTGGACATGCAAGACCCACAGGAAAGTGACTGCTGATGCAAGATGGACAATGCTACAGGGTTCCTGCTTCATGGACGAGTCTGCCAAACATTCTGCAGGACACAGAGAAAAGTGACTGGCAAACTGCCAATACAGGGAGACAGTTTAAAGTTTCCTTCTTTGTTGAGGAGTCTGGAGACATACTATGGCCTATGGACTGAAGATGGAACATTACAGAAGAACTTCGGGTGACTGACCAGGCAGTGAGTTGTCTCTGTCATTTCTAGAGTTTATATATTATCCCTCTGTGGTCTTTGAAGGAGTTGAAGATATATAGTTAAGGTTATAGTTTTCCTTAGTTAGGATTAAAGATAAGTTACATATAGGACTTTAGACTCACAAAGATAGGATAGATGATATTTTCTTTATGTCTTACAAAATGTTAATGGACTAAATATTGTTAATTGTGATTCTTATTTGATAACTGTTGTATGGCATATTTTGCTATGTTAAGGTTAAAACCCTTCTTTTATTTTAGACAGAAAAGAGGAGATGATGGGAGATGTTATTCTGTAAATATGTTTCTTGTATTGGTTAATCAATAAAGCAATGTTGGCCAATAGAAAAGGAAGAAAGGAGGGGCTAGGAGACAAGGAGGAAAGAGGAAGTAGTAAGGAGGAGTCAAGATGGAGAGCCTGGAGAGGTAGAATGCCAGCCACTCTGCCTGGTAAGATGAGATACGTGGAAATATTTAGATTAGTAAAAATGGGTTAATAATTAAGACAGAGCTAGCAGATAAGAAATGATAGTAACTGGCCAACAGGATTATATCAAATACAGAGTCTCTGTGTGTTATTGGGGGCTGGCATGGCAGCGGGACTGACTGGCAGGGAAAAACATGCTTGAAACACCGTGATGTTCCCTGAACCTTTGAGTACCATTTAGAACACTAGTCACACATTCTCAACATTATAACTAAGAGTCTGTATTAACTATTTCACCGTGCAACAAGAAGCTTCTCTGTACAAGACTGAGAACAAAGCTAGTGTATGAAGATAAACATAAATATTTAGAAGATGGTTGTAAATATGCAGAAGGAAATTATAAAAAGATAGAAGGAAGTTATGAATATTTAGAAGGCATTGTGCTTTCTTGTCACCTAATGAAACAGCATTAGTAGGTTTTAGCCTACGGCTTGTGACCTCCCTAGTCATAGGATTTTAACCAAATCTGCAGTATCAGACATGTATTCCCTCCCATGAATTGAGCCTCAGTTCCAATATTATTGATTAAATTATTAAACCAAAAGCTAATGAAATGTCTTCTTCCTTTCTAGAGTTGTTGAAATCCTGCTGAGAAAAACTAATCTCCTGAGGGCTAGTTCTGATTTAAATAGTTTGAAAGGGCTCCACAGTTTTGAAAGTCCTTCTGCCACCAAAATCCAAGAACACTGATACAAAAGAGTATCATCCAGACACACACTTTTCTGGAATTTAAGGAGTCATTGTCATTTTTTCCTACTGTGATTCAAGATGTGCAAAATAATCCTTTATTAATTCTTTCATCCATCTGTCCAGCTGGGTCTTGAAATCTTCGAGTTAAACATATTGGGGCATGTGCACTTAATGGAGAGCAGTGTTTCTGGCAAGAAGCTGACTCTGGGAAAGGTTTCACATGGGCCTTATCTCAACAAGGTTGCTTTGAGTGGGATTAAACATACCAACAGGATTCCTTCCAACATTAGCAGCTTGCAAATGAAGCTATGGAATCTGCAGAAATAAGCTGGTCCTGCAGAGAGAGTTGTGCAGGGCTGAGGTCTGTCATGTACTCCACTAAGGGTCTCACATGGTGGGCATCACACACTAGGCACAAGTTCATCATCTGTAACACAAAAAGCTTAATTTCTCACTAGCTGCTTGGAAGATGAAATGAAACCAGACCCTAAGATTAAAAAAGAAGGACATTTTTGTAACGAATTGTATTGGTGGAAGTTTCCAGTCATTTATTTAGATGCTTCTAAAATTCAGACCCAATGTTTGTCTGTATTTATTTGAGATAGGCTCTCAATTTACAGCCCTTCTGCCTCAGCCTCTCAAGTGCTGGGTGGGATTGCAGGTATGTGCCACCATGCCTGGCTGAAAGTCACTCTTTAAATTGTAGCTGACAGGACGTTCTTTCAAACCCTACTTAGCCCTCCGCTCCAGTCCTAACCGGGCAACCATGAGCTGAGCGGAGGTGGAGATGGCTTGTGCAGGTACAAATGACCTCAAGGTCTGTTGCCCTGCAATTGGAGACTGCTAAGCCCTGACATTTTGGTGCCAAGGTCGTCTGCAGGTCTTGCCCTTGGTTTACTGAGGGGGCTGCGGCTGGCCCCCCTTCTGAAATGCAATGCAAACAGGACATCATGTATACACAGCATTTATTCGGAGTTTTTTTCTTTGGCTTTTTTTCCTCTCAGTTAAGAAACTTGTATGCATGGATTTCCCATCTCCATAGCTAGACTTACCCATGGGCATTATTATCGTTTCTCCTAAAGGGTCAATTTGTTATACAACACAAAAAATTATGTTCTCAGCCTTGATTTTCTAGAGTTGTGTTTTTCAGTCATTTCTTCAAGGAAAACTAGATGATTTAGTTGGAGCTTAAAAATACATATAGGGGAAGCACAAAAAGGAATCTTACTACCTTAGCTGGAAACTCTGGGAGATGCATTACTGTTGTGGTTCGCTGTGAGCCTCTTTCCTGCATCACAGCCCCTCCTTATGTGGCCATGCCTAAAACTTCAGGTGATGGACAGCAGGACAGACAGAAGCAGCAATGCTGAGTCACACTTGGCTTGCTTTGGGTAATGTATGTTTTTGGACCTTTCTTGTTGAACTGCAGGAGAATTGCTTTTTATCATTAGGTGTGTATGTGCCTGTGTGTGTTCCAGTATGAGGAATGCTTGTATATGTATTATAGTCATACATATACATTTGGAGACCAGAGATTGACACTGAGTACTTAATCCCCCCACCTTAGTGTTTGAGGCTGGAGCTTTGGCTAGCCAGCAAGTGCCAGGGATACTTCTGTGCTTTTGTCTCCACCTCTTAAGTACCAGTGTGTACTACCAAGCCTGACCTTTTCTGGCTTTGAAAGTGTGTATAAGAGTTCAAACTCAGGTGCTCATCTTTCCATGGCAAGTACTTTGCTGATTGAGCATTTTCTCCCATTTTGAAGCAAACCTCCACCACACAACTCAGATCCTATGGTCCCTGCCTCCTAAGCACTTGAATACTGATGTATTTAACTTCAAGAAAGGATCATTTAAAAGCCACTTTCATGGGGCTGGAGAGATGGCTCAGTAGATAAGAGCACGGACTGCTCTTACAGAAGACTTCAGTTTGGTTCCCAGAACCCACAGGGTGACTCACAATCATCTATAACTCCAGTTCCAGCGGATCTGATGCCTTTTTCTTTCCAACCTCTCCAGGCACCAGGCACATATGTGGATTCACATATGCAGCAAATAAATTCACATAAAATTTTATTTTTTTTTAAAGTACTGTTCATTTTGCACTCTGCTGAAGGTTAGGTTAGAAATGATCTCAAACAAAATCCTATGGACCTAGTGACCACTGCTACTCAGGAGAAATGAAGTCTTCTTAAGCCCCTTCCACCACATTCCCTCTTTTGACTTGGCTAGGTGTCCTAGGAACACAGATTCAGGCAGGATTATCACAACAGGCTATCAGTGAGTGATGTGCTGGGGAAGATGGGACAGGCTGCCCTGCGAGGGACCTTGCCCTTGGAGGATTCTGTTGTTATGAAACTGACACACAAGGAAAGTCTACAGGGTTAGAGTCACACAGATGCCACACTTTGCAAAGATATGTTTAATCAGGGAAGGGAGAGAAGTGATTTAAAGAAAGGCCAATGGGACAGGTAGAATTAAAAGGTTAGTGGTGGAAAGCTCCAGACAGCAAATGTACTGTTTGGATTTATAATAACATTTATTACTACTAATATAATATTTAACTATAATATTTACTACTACATAATATTTAACATTGTACTTTGCAATTAAATATGAAGGGAAGCAACCCCCTTTTTCACCAAAGCAAAATGAGAATAGTCATGAGCAATGGTAGATACCTATAAACCCAGCACTTGGAAGATGGAGGCAGTATATCTCAAGTTAAAAGTCAGCAGCCTAAGATGCACAGCAATTTCCTGTCTCAAAATTACCAAGAGCTCGAGTTGCAGTTCAGGGGCTCAGTGCTTGAAACTAAAAAAAAATTCTCAGCCCTGACTTAACATAGGCTGGGTGTTCTGTGTGGGCCACACAGCTGCTGTCCTGTTGGGCACTTTGCATCTTGCCCTGCATTTCTGCAGTCTTTGTTGTGGCTATTAAGAATAGATGCTGATTAACCTGGGAGAACTTAAAACTAAACAAAACTAAACAATGATAACCTGGCCCCACCTTTCAGGGGATAAGATCTGCTTGTACAACATGACAAAGACAACACCTGCGGCAGTCCAGCTAATCATGGAAGTGTGTCTAGGCTTCAAGTAACTTGAGTTTAAAACCTTTTTTCTCGGCAGAGTTATGTAAAATCAAAATGCCAAGATATTTAATATTTAATGCTAAGCTTTCAAAAGAAACCCGCTATCATTGCTGTGTACCTTGGAGCAAACACTGGTGACAATAGAAGAAAGCAGAATATTTGGCATTGAAAAAAAAAAAGACTAGACTACCATTTTAAAACCAAGAGCCCAGGTTTCTGCCATCAGCACAGTTACTGCGGAACCTGAAAACCATCTCCAGATTCCCCTTCAACTTCTGTGACAAATTTAGTTTTCAGAACTTAATGACTCTCAGTCTTGACTGAGGACATTTCAGGAAGTGGGCCTCAAGTTATTGGTTTAGTCTTAGACATGGCAATTGTTTTAAAATTAACATTTTTGGTGATAAAGCACTCTTTTCATTAAAGAATTATACATTAAAAGGGGAAATGAATTAAACTACTGAAGATTTAAATATTAGAATTTAAATTACAATTAATAATCTTGAAGGGTTTTTATGAAAACTGAGCGGGTTTAAGTCACATATATTAACATATTTGTTAATAAAAGTTTTATAACTATATCTCTCTGTCTGTATCTATATATAGTTACAGCTATGAAGTTGGGTATTTGAGAGAGTGAGTACTGCAAAATCCAGTGATCTAGCACCATCTTAGTATAGAACTTTCAGAATACTGAATTTAAATTATGTATATGTTTGTGTGTGGATATTTTGGACCTAAGGAATCTCTTTACTCCCTGCTGTTAGCAGTCATTGATCAATGCCTAAAGAGATTCAGGGTCACATATAAAATCGTTTGCTGAGAGGCAAGACTCATTAGGCATAATTTAGCTTGGTTCCAGGATTAAGGATGAATAAGCAAAAGTCAGGAAGCACAGAAGCCATTCCATTCCTAGTATCTTGCAGCATCTTGGCTTGATAGTATAGGGAATGCAAATAAGTATGGTCACTATGCAAAATAGATACAGTGGTTCTTAAAAGCTAATTAGGCATAGTGCTCCATGCCTAGAATCTCAGTACTTGAAAGGTTAAGGCAAGAAGACCAAGAGTTCAAGGCCAGCCTTGTTTGTAACATAGTAACTCAAAGCCAGACTGGGCTACATAAGACCATTCAGCACAGAATTACCACATGAAGGGCCAGAGAGATGGGCCAGTGCATAAAGATACTAGCCACTAAGGCTGATGACCTGAGTTTGTTTCCTGGGAGTCACAGGGAGGAAGGAGAGAACTAACTCCAACAAAATATCCTCTGACCTCTACGAAGCCAAAATGGTATGCATATGCAACACACACACACACACACACACACACACACACACACACACACACACACACACCACCACTACCACCACCACCACCACCACCACCACCACCACCACCACCACCACTAGTAAGAAAAAAAAAACAAACAAAAAACAAAAATAAAACCTAGCACTCCAGTGTATATATAACACCATCACAAAAGAGAGGGGAGGCTAGAGAGATTAGAGAGCTGGCTTACTGACTAAGGGTATTTTCTGTTCTTGTAAAGGACCCAAGTTCTATTTCTAGCATCCATTTTGGGCAGATCAAAACCATCCATAACTCAGTTCTGGGCAGTTAGATGCCTTCCCTGCTGGCATCTGAACTCATGCACACACACACACACACACACACACACACACACACACACACACTTACATAATTAGAAAAAAAATACGAGTTAAAATCACTTGCCAAAAGTCTAATATAGCAAGTAATTGATGGAGCTGTTCGTTACCATGATTTGAATTTGTTTTTAAAGCCAATTGCTCTTCTAATTGCTCTATCACCTTTTGACCACAGGCACATATCTTTTCAATGTCACCTCTCTCCTGGGTGCAGTGGGAAGGAAGGAATAGGTAAGTGCTTAACTAATCTTTTTCAGGTGGAATGAATGAACAAGTAAATAGTTGTGACCAGAGTTTTACTCATAATTCTTATTTATTTAGTGTATATCAAGGCAGTTGTCTTTAGTGATATACACTAAAAAGCAACTTGTGAGTATTTACAGTGAGTCTAGAGTGACTGTCAACAGATAAAAATGGTGCTTCTCCAATCCTGAGGCTACCAATAATATTTTCAATGCTTGCCTGAGTTTCCCCAAATTCATCCTGGAAAGTCTGCATGGTAAAAAGTCTAAACATATTTCTTCTTTGCTACTAGACATTTTGCAACAGAGCTTTTGCCTAGCTTTGCCATGCATTGTGTTGCTGGAAAACCTGTCATCTCTCTCTGCATCAAAGGGCACATTCTGTTTGTCTAATTATCCGATGCAGAGGCTGAGAATACAAAGCAAAGCTTCAGGGCTCCTGAATAGTTCCTGTAGACTGCCTGTCTGTCTTTTGAGACAGTAGAACAACAATTTGCAGATGCACTGCAGAGTTCCTTAGCAATGTCACCTCTAAGGTGACCTGCCAATGCTATTTATATGTGAATGAGTCCATAATTTACCATCAACTACTGCTTTATTTTAGTTTGAGAGAAATGATGTTGCCCCTACAAAATAGCAATGTGAGCAATTTCATCTGAAGTTTTTGATTTTATTTAAGTGAATGCCCATTGTTGACAAGATGCATTCACAGCCCACATTGGCAAAATTAACAACATAAAACACAAGAAAATGACCTTGAAAAAGCCTGTGAGTCCAGGCATAGCCCCAGTCATCAGGGAAATGTTCATTGTTTTCCTGTCACCAAGGACCCTCCACAGTCCTGTTACAAGTACTCTGAACTTATACAGGAAAGGCTGAGAAACTTGTGTGACAAAAGCATCTTCAAACACAGAGGAATTTTTAAAAAGGTGCAGCCTGTGTGCCATATCTAGGAAAACTGCACCTTTGTACAAATAAAAATTGAATGCTGTAAAAATTCACTGATTGCACTAATGGAAGTGTTCTTGGGTGGAAAATCACAGAATTCTGCAAAACCAGAAACCAAATGCGTCACTCTGGAATTGTTAGTAGAGACAATGACTTGCGCTGCCAAGCTATTTAACTGGCTCTTTTCATTTTCCCTCTTTCTCTGCCCCTGTTCCCTCCTTCCTTTCTATTCTTGGACCCATCTATCATCTACCCATCTACCTACTTATGAATTTGTGTCATCCATTAATCCATAACTCTAGAGGAGTTGACTCACACAGTAACCTAGTAAGGACGATGTCATACTATCCAGAGTTCTGAAGGAAGTCTTCCAAATATATAATCAAGAGCAGCTATCCTGCCAAAGGGCTGATACATCTCCATAGTGAGGCTGCTGTCACGTTTAAGGAAGCCCACAGTTTAAAAAAGAGCCATGAAATTTTAAAATGTGGTGAATGGCTGACTATAGACCAGGAGGGAAACAGGCACAGCGCGAGTAGAGTTTGAACACTTCACTTAGAACCATGCTCTTGGAAGTCATTTTTTCAGGTGTTGGTTTTCTGTCCACTTGGTGGCACTGTGGCACTACACAATATTGTGTTGTTGCCTGGCTATGAGGGTGCACTATTCATGAGGATCAAGGACCAGTTTTTTCTTATGGTGTTAAGCAGCAACGTGTTTGTGGCTGTAAATCTCCACTTGGAAGGACGATCTTTCACCCTAAGCCTAGAAGAAGGTTACAGTGTCTGAAGGAGTCAGCAGGAGGCTGTGGCTTCTGGGTTCCAGGAATTCCCAAACCGTCTGTCTCAATGATGCTAAGGCAGAGAAGGGTAAATCACATAGGTCAGTGTGGCGGGGGCGGAAATTTCTTTTGTGTGGGGGATAATGAGCCTAAGTAGTGAGGCACCTGCTCCCCTTTCAATAAACTCTGTGGATGGGCTGGGGAATTAATTAACTGCCATCCATAGATGGGAGAATCATCAAGTCTTCATGTTCTGTTTAGCACCATACCATTGTTTCCATGAAAGGAAGTGATGAGTGGAGGTGGGGACACATGTGACACCTAATGCAAACATGTGTGGCTGTGTAAGTCTCATTTTCAAGTGGGACTCCTTTCAGGTGATTCGCTGCACCCTGGGACCCAGACTGAATCCCAGAGCACACACCTGGGGGCACCACATCAATGTTGCCTTCAGTTTGGGTGTGATTCAGGTTCTGACAACTTTAAAACAAAGTCTTAACAAAATTTGTTTTGTTTGGAGAAGGAGTGAATTTACCTCTGCTATGTCAAAGTGAGTAATTTTATTAGAAGAGAGAGTGGGCTACCAATGTCCACAGTGGTGGGTGCAATTTGAGTTGTACTGCTTGTTGATCTGAATGGGGTCCCCAGGGAGCCATTTTTCAGCTGTGTGAACCTGGGTCAGCAGAACCCCATCTTTGAGCTTTTGTTCCTCTCTAAGGGATTTCTTACTATTTGCAATGAATGAAGCTACTTAGCAAATGTTGAACAGCCCATCACAGAACTGCCAAATGCTGTTGGATACAAACTGTCTTTTCCCAGATAACTTTTTCCAAATATCTTTTCTCATATTTCTGTTTTTCTGTTTGTTTTATTTGGTGTTTGGGATTAGCTTCCTCTCATTTTTATTGCCCCAAAGGGAAAAAACAAAAACAGAAATGAAAGTCAGCAAGGAAGTATGTCAGGGTGAGGGATGAGAGGGGAGGGTACAACTCCTCTGTAATTGTTAGGAGATTGAATTATTGGTTCCTTTCAAACATCATTTATTGACTTTTGACTTTTACTGAGATATAATAGTCATGACACAGGAAGTGTGTCTTCATCTTGACTGGTATTGGGTGGTTGGTGGCCTTTCTGCCTTTTTTTTTTTTTTTTTTTTTTCATTATGTAGCTTGTGCTGACCTAACTAATGGTCTTCCTGCCTCAGTCTTCAAAGTGATTCTATTAACAGATATATACCACCATACAGGGAATATTCCTACCTTAAACTGTGCAACACACTGGGTGGCTGTTAGTCCATTTAGATTCACACAGTTGTCACCACAGTCTCATACCATGACATGTGTTTCCCCCAAGCAAAGCTGTGTCCCTGGTGGGTTTAGTAGGTCTCAGGTTCTGCTCATACTTCTCCACTCCCATCCTTGTTTCTCAAATGAGATGATCTCAGCTACTCTGCCTTCAGGTTTCCTGATTGTCATCCCTCCTGCTCAGGCCTGTTTGGTGTTCAGCTGCCTTGGTGATTCTCTCTTTAATTATACTCTTCAAAATAAGAATTAATTTTGGTTCTTTTTTAAAAGATAAAAATTATGTTGTTTCATTTTCCTTACTTCAAATTAAATTCAACTGAGCCTCTAACACATTAGGTTGTTCTATCAAAAAGAAAACTATGCTCAGTCAACTATCTTCTCCTCCCCCTCCTTCTCTTCTTATTCTGTGGTTTTGGGGTTCAATCCAGAGCCTTAAGAATCCTAGGAAAGTATTCTACCACTGAGCTATGCCTCCAACTGGCTCCTTTATATACTTAAAAGTACATTTATTTTTCTACTCATTTATTTGTTTTTGTGTGTGTTGTGTCCATATCTGCTATGGAGCATATGTGAAGGAAGTCAAAAGACATCTAGCTAGAGTCTATTCTTTTTTTTTAAGGTCTGTATTTTTTTAAACATTTATTTATTTTATGCTGGACATAATTATACATGCCTTTTTAAATGAAAACAAACATTTATAAACAATATTTGGGAATTTGGGTGTCATTCTTTCCAAGTTGCTTCCTGTTGGTAGGGGCACTGTCATGGGAGAATCCTAAGAAGACACAGAAACCCTGGCTGTAGTGGTCTGCAAGGCTGCATTGTCCCATTGACGTTGCTTCAGGGGGTCTTGCTCAATCAAACCACATTATTCTGGAAGGGATCCACAGCTTTTCATTTTCTGTGGAAACAAAATTAGAAATCCTTTTCCCCAGTAACTTGTCCTTAGGCTTAAATTTTGAAGTCAAAGCAATATATATATATATATATATATATATATATATATATATATATATATATATAAAATTAAACCAGAAGCATTTTCCTTCTTCTTTTAATAATAATATAATTTAAAAATTTTATATGTGGATCCCAGTTTCCTCTCCCTTCCTCCCTCCAACCCTCCCTCCCTCCATCCCTCCTTTCCTCCCTCCCTCTTACCCTCTTTCTCCTGTGACAAGCACTCTGGCCACCCTCCCATCCCATCCCCCCACCCCCATTCCTCTTGTAGGGCTATGTTATCCAGGTTGGGTCATGTAAGTCTGTCAAGTCATTTGAAGTAGGGACTAGGACTTCTCTCCTGTCTCTACGTTAAGGGGGTATCCCTCCATGGGGGATGTGTCCTCAAGGTCCTTTTGTGCACCAGAAATAGATCCTGTTTCTACTGTCTGAGGTCCCCCAGACTGCTCAGTCCTTCTAGCTGAGACTCATATTCAGGGAGTCTGAGTCAGTCCCTTGCTGGGTTCCTAGCCATCAGTCTGGGAGGCTCAAGCTCCTCCTTGTTCAGATCAGCTGTCTTTGTGAGTTTCTGCAACCTGGTCTTCTTGTCCCCTCTCTCTGCATCTGGATTCTGGTTTGACTCAGTGCTTGGTTATGGGTGTTTGCTTCTGTTTCCAACAGGTACTAGATGAGGACTCCATGATGGTGGATAATTTAGTTGATGATCTCACTATCAGGGAAGGGCATTTATGGTTGCCTTTCCATGGTTGCTCGAATTATTAGTTGGAGTCGGTCTTGTAGTTCTCTAGATCTTTCTTTAGGTTCAGTTTTCTCTTCAAACCAGTAATGGCTCCCTTTTTTTATGTCCCCCCTCACCCTGACTCAACCTATCTAGTCACATGTGTTTTCCTCTCCTCCCCTTCTCTTTCTCCTAGTAGAGTCTATTCTTTATTCCTAGCATGTGGGTCCTGGGGTTGAACTCAGGCCTTCAGGCTTGGCTGCAATAATCTTTACCTACTAAGCCATCTCACTGTTCTCTTTTTAAAATTCTTGCTTCATTTACACCTGGGGTGTAGTCAAGAACCCAGCTCTAAGTGAGTGGAGGTTCCTCTGGAAGAGCTCCCCAGGCTGTTGGTGGCAGCTTCACCTCATATGGCCACTGAAGTCTGTCCTCTGTTTATCTTGTTATCCAGAGAATGGTTTCCTGAATAGCCTAGAAGCTAGAAGAGGAGGCCTTTGTAGGTGTTTTCTCTGTGTTGAGATGTGTACTGTCGAGTGACAATGAGGTGGTTGACAATTTGGCCTTAACTTTTTTTCAAACCTGAAGTCTTTAGGCCCAGGGCCTTCTTAGCTTTAATTACCTGCCAAGAATTTATGATTATTTGAAAATGTCTTACCTAATTACTTTTAAAATAAACTTTAAAAGTTTTAAGGTGATTTTTGAATTGATATTTAATAACTTTATGTTCTTATGGAATATTTTGACATGTTTAATTTATAGAATGACTAATAAATACATCCAGCATTACAAAGACTGCTTGCCTGTGTATTTGTTGAAACATTACTCTTAGCAATTGTGGAATTATTAATTATGGTCATCATTCTGGTGCTAGTTTACTAAAATTAGTCCTGAAGGCCAACTGAAACTTTGTACCTTTTGGTAAACATCGTCCCCTCCCACCCTTACCCTTTTCTACTCTCCTTCAAAAATTTCTGCCATTTGGGACAACACGGGACAAACTGCAGAGATGTTACTTTTGCTATGTTACTTACGCAATGTCACAGAGGTGGGTGTGGGATGATAAATACTTGTGATCACACTTCTCTGGAGTTCATTTGTCACTGTGGTAGCTGCTCAGGGCCATATTCATGTCCTGTACACATGCACGGCCTATGTGGCAAATGCCCAGGGGCTTCTAGATTCCCCAAGGGCTATCTGAGCTTTGCACAGCCCCTGTGGACAGCTCATTCCTCTGTTTCTCTATGTGTGCTTTGGATTAGTTTGTCTTCTGCCCCATCTGGGTACCCATTGCCCCAGGCAGCCATACTGTCCTGTCAGTTACTAGCAACGGTTTTAGAGCCACTAACATGGACAAATCTTTCTAGGTAGGTCTTGCAGCAAACCACCAGGCAGGCCCATTAATGGCAGTTCTTTGTTTCTCAGATTGCTGAGCTAGGGCAGGAGATAGGAGTAAGCTTACCCTTAGGTTAAAAGCTTCCTGTTTTTTCTTTTTCTTTCTTTCTTTTTTTTTTTTTCTTTTGCATAAATCCTTCCCCCAGGAACTGCCAGTCTTTGGTTAATTTCCAGAGCTCTAAAAGGGCTTTTCTGACTTTTATTTTTTGGCCAGTTCTTCTTAGGGAAGAATGAGTAGCTTTCCCTACCATTCTTCATAGGATTTACCAGCCCATCTTCTTTTGAACTTGCTGTGAACTTTTTGGTCTACAAAGTGATTGAGAACCTGTCAGTTTAGGTCAGCAAGACCAATTGAACATTGGCCTTGGCCACAAAAACACAGTATCTTGTTGCAGAGAAATCTCAAAGACAAAAGCACTTTCAATTTCACCCATTAGTAAGGAAGAAATATGGACTTAAACCCTAGGTGAGAGGGTAATGCATGGAGTTTGGAGTTTGGTAGGTGCTACATTTGCTAAAATGCAGACTCCTCATTTGGATCCACAAAGAAACTAAAAATAAATACCAGGTTAGTCAAGCCTACCCTGCGGGTGTTGCTTGAGGCCAGATTTTTACCTTAAAAATCTCTGCTTACATGCACAGTTAAAATGACGACATTCAACAGTTAGAGATGGTGGTCTTTAGTTACTCTCTGTTGAGCAGTTGATACCCATTAACCTGGTTGTTTGATAGGAATGGAGTTAAGAAAAAAGTAGCCACTATTTTTGGGGATAAGCAGGCTTGGAAACCAAGGCATTGTCTCCTCATGGTCTGTCTCCTATTTTATACCTTTGAAGTTAATCTTGGCTGACCAAGAAATTCAATAATCCGCTGATTTGCAGAAAGGATTATTACTTGCAAAGGTAGGTCCTACTGTTCTCCCTGGCTGGAGGAAGCTTTTAGAGACTCTCCCTTCTAGTGTCTCAGAGGTCATAGTCCTCTGTCCTGGGAGTGAGATACAAGGGTACAGCCCAGCACCCAGAGATTAGTGACCAGCCACTTGAAGGAAAGGGTGAGAATTCTGTTTTCTACATAGTAACACATTAATCTAATTGTTCTTTGTCAATAAAAAGTCAGGAGTCAGATATCAGGGTATGAACCTGAATGATCAGAGAAGCGGAGAAACCACCAGTGACTTCCTCTCTCTTTCGTTCCTCAATCCAAAAACCTTGAGATCCTCTCTCAGCCTCACCTTGCTACTTTCTGTCTCCTATCTGTCTCCTTTCTGTCTCAATCCAAGACCTCTATGGTCAATTTTAATCAGCTAGAGGCTAGCTCCACCCTCTGACTCAAATTTTATTGTCAGAACACAATCAAAATATCACAAAGCAACCTACTTTTCTATTCAAAAATCCAATATAGTGTTAGGTTTGTCCAGAGCTAAAACAAATTATGTTAAATATTTGTTCAAATTTTTAATCTCTTTTCCACCTAAGAAGCTGGTATTTTCACAATTCATGGATTGGGCAGGAGGCCCTGCACATGGTACCGGTTGATGAATTTTCTTGATTCCAGGATCTTATGAAACTACATCCTTAGTGATGGATTTGTTTTAGGTTTTCTTCTCATGAGTCATTTTCTTTTAAAATTAGTGCCTATTCATTGTACAAAATAGTGGGCTTTATTATGACATTTTCATGTATATACATCATGCATTTATTTTATTTCTGCCAGTGTTCCTCCTCTGTCTTCCTCCCTCTCTCATTAATACCTTTCTTCTTTTCAAATAGTGTCCCTTCCACTTTTATGTCTCATTTAAAAACAATAGAGGACCCATATACTAATCTTTCCAAGTCTGGCATATTTCACACAACTTGATGGTGACACAGTTCTAGTCATTGCCCTGAAACTGGCAATCTCATACTCCTTAGTGGCTGAATTAAAATTGAATTGTGTATATATGCCTCATTTCCTTTATCTATTTATCTCCTGATGGACACCTAGCATGAATCAATATCTTGGCTGTTGTGAAAAAAATATGGATGACTTTGTAAAAATAGTGTTACCTTCTGAAAAGATATGCTAATCTTCTGAGTATTGGTCTGTTTTTAGAACCCATGTTACTATGGTGAGCAGTCCTCTTAAAAAATAATAATGAGAGAACTGACAAACTGTGAATGACTGGTGAAAAAAGTTGATTTAGAATGCCTAAAACAATTAAATATTCACAGGGTTGGGGATGAGGCATCATGCTTCTGTTCCTAACTGGCAATCTTTAGCCTGCTGCTTGAGAGCAGACAAATAATTTTAGAGAGATTGGGATAAAGGATATCATATCCCAACTCAAAGAATTTGTGACAACAGGCACAAGACCTGTGCAAGAGGAAGCCAGATAACAATCCTAGCATGGAGGAGGAAGGTGGGTACAAATTTCCAACCCTAGCTAAGGAGCTTTTGGCAATTGACTGCTATTAGGAGAGAGAGAGCCATTTGTTTTTAAGGGTGAGGCCCCTGGTAGGTCAGTCATGCTGGTGTAAAGGGTGGGACCACCTCTCCCAAGTGTGGAGGGTCAGCTCTCCCACAGGAGAGGTCAGAGCCAGGTCTCCTGCTGCTGTCTCTAGTGACGGGGAGGACCAGTTATCCCAGAGCTAGTGAGGATGTTTCTGCTCAGCACAGTCATTAGATTTCAACATGCATGATTCCTATGAACCCTTCTGCTAACATCAGCAATCATCACAGGCCCAAGCTACATTAGTTCAGCAGCAGCTCAGGCCTGGACATTAGCATGGCCCCAGTACCATCCAAGACCACCAAGATCTGTATGGAATGAGCATCAGCAAGGCCCTAGGACACCAACATGATCTCAGATGACTATCCAGACCTCAGGCATCTGCTTAGCCCCCAGTGGCAATAAGAGCCATGAGCATCAGTAGACCCTAGACTCAGGAATGATCCACGGCAGCAGTTCATGCCCTGATAACATCATGAGCCCACGTGACAGCGCAGGACACACAGATTGGCATGGCCCCAGTGGGAGCATAACCCTCAGACACCAGCATGACCACAGGTTGTAGCCCAGATCCCAGGCTTTCTTGTGCCCTTTGGTTGGCATCATGGGCCACGGATATCACTACAGACCCCATATATGGTAGGATCATGGACTAAGACATACTCCTCAATATCTGCCATAACTCCAGGTGGCAGTACAGACCACTCAGAATGACTTGGGCCCCACAGCAGTGTGACCCTCATACCTCAAAATAGCCCCAGGTGGCAGCCCAGACCCTTGACATCAGCATTGTCTTAGATGGTATCAAGAGCCATAGACATCAACACAGACCCTGCTTACAGTAGGGCTGTAGACCTATACATAGTCCAGGGGGTCCAGATGACACCATGGCCCTATGTGGCAGTATAGGCCACTTAGATTGGCAGGTGGCCCTGCTGGTAGCACAGCTCTCTGGCACCAACATTGCCGATTTCAGCCTAGATCCTGGGTATCCATATGGCTCCTGATGTGGTAGGACCATGGACCCAGACATAGTCCTTATCAGCAGCCTAGGCTTGGATATTATCTTGGTCCCAGGTGGCAGTACAGGCCATTCAGATCTGTATGCCTGCAGCGTGACCCTCAGATCCCCACCTGGCTTCAGGTAACAGCTCAGACACATGGTATTTGCATGGTCTCCAGTGGTATCAAAAGCCATGGATAGCAACCCAGATCCTGGCTGTGCTAGGGCTAAGGACCCAGACATGGCCATATGCCACATCCCAGGCTCAATGTCACTATGGCCCAACAGCAGCATAGCCCCCAGAGACCAACATGAACTCAGGTGTTTGATCAGACACTGATCATCTTCATGGCCTTCAGTAGTTACTGAAGTCATGGACATCAACACAGACCCTGGCTGCTGTAGATCCATGGACCCAGACATGGCCCCTAGCAGCAGCCCAGGCCCACATGTCATCATAACCCCCTGTGGAAAAACATGCCTCTTAGATCAACACAGTCCCAGTGATGGCATGGCCCTCAGACACCAAATTGGCCACAGGTTAGGTAGCCCTAGCCCCTGAGCATCCCTGTGGCCTGCCTTGGTGAAAGAATGGGTCATGAAGATCAACATAGAGTCTGGCTGCCATAGAACCACAAACCCAGACTCTCAGCAGAATCTTGGGCCCTGATGCCACCTTGGTCCTAGGTGGCACAGAGGCTGTGAACATCAGCCCATTTCTCACCACCTTTGCTTCTTAAGATCTGCCTCTTATCACAGCATATGGACCATTCTGCTTCTTCCCTCCCATTTCTCTACCACATACTTCTTCATCACAATGGCACACACTCAAACCAAATAGCAACAGGCAGTCTTGTTGATGCTTCAGGCAGGCCAAGATCATAAAAACCCAGCCATGTTTTATATTTAAGGAGAGGAATCTATTGGGAACAGCACACCCATGTGCCTCAGCCACAAGTCTGCATGATTTCACTGGTTTTGAACTTACATTGCTCAAAGGACCTACTTTATAACCAGTCTTAAAGAGTAAGTGAATTTTTAAAATTTAAAAATTAGATAAAAAGTATGAACTGATGAATTGGTCCCTTATCTTGTTGCTTTGACAAAATGCCTGGTGAGAACAACCTAAGGAAGGAGGGCTTTATTTTTATATTTGAGGGCACAGCACACTCCACCACTGTGTGACATTGCATCCGGCCAGAAAACAGAGTAATGAATGTAGGTACTTAGCTGGCTTTGTCCATTTTCCTTTGGCATGTAGCCTAAGTTCCAACCAATGGGATGGTGCTTCTTATATTCCAGAGGTGCATATCTAAAGTGATTATAGTTTTTTGACAATCACAGATGTTTTACTCTTACCTGGAAGAATCTTCTATGATTGAAATTGTAAGGTGGATGTAGGATAATGCAATAAAGGGAAACACAAGACTGAATACTTTCTGATTCTAAGCAAGCATTTATTAGGTTAACACTCTTGTTTGTGGTGGCTCTTTTAAAAAGGAGGTACTCTTCTTTGGCAAGCTTTGTTGATGTGAAAAATTTAAAGCAGTATGCTGGTTAGGTTTTTGTTTTGTTTTTGTTTGTTTGTTGTTTTTTTCCACATTGACATAAGCTGGTGTTATCTGGAAAAAGGAACCTCAACTGAAAAAAAATATGCTACCACCAGACTGATCTTTATACAGGTCTGTGGGGGCATTTTCTTGATTAATTATTGACATGGGAAGGCCCAGTGTCACTCCAGGGCAGGAAATCCTGGGGTGTATAACAAAGCAAATTTAGCAAGCCGGTAATCAGTCTTTGCTATAGTTTCTGCCTCCAGATTGCTGCCCCGACTCTCCTTCATAATGGACTATAGGCTGTAAGATGAAGTGAAATAAACCCTTTGCTCCCAGGATGATTTTGGTCAATGTTTTGTCACAACAATAGAAAACTCTAGAACAAACCACATCCTGGGTGAGTGTCTTCATTTCTATGCCAACTCCCCTTAATTTCCCTTTTGTATTCTGCCTCACACCCACATCTCCATTCTCATTTCTTGCTATTTTTCATAATGGTCCAAAATACAGATTCAAGCCTCAGAGGTAACCAAGAAATCAAGGGAATCCTTAGAATGTGTTTGAATAAGTAATGTGGTTTGAAATGAGACCAGGGGATAGCTGTTTAGTCCAGTCTGAGGGAGGGAGCATGCTTCTAGGAAGTGAGGGAATGACGAAGCATGAGGGAATATCTTTTAGGGAAAATTGCCCCAAGGAGGATGCCATTTCAAGATGCAGTGAGGAGATGGTGGTGCCTGCAAAATAAGGCATGGGCTGCACTATGAAAAGTGTGAGTATCACACAGCTCTGTCTAGTGATGGTGGCTCAGCATGGCTTGTACAGTTGAGTGCAGGGTGTGCACTACTGAAAGTGTAAGTGAAGGTGAAATCACACGCATCTTCCTTGATCTCAGAAAAGCCGTCTCTGCTGACCCTACAGAATTCTGAGTTCTAAGTAGTCAGCAGAGCCTGGGAAGTGCAAGTTACTGAATGAATTCAAATGATCTTAAGGAGTCAGTGTGAAAAAAGAAATGGCTTTGGGATGCATCTTGGCACCAGAGGAAAACATAATCCTTCTGGGTGAGAAGGATAGACAGGGTCTTCTTGGGAAGGGTTGTTTCCAAGGCAGAAGGAATGTGTGTGGTGTGTGAGCTGTATGGAAAGCAGGGCTGAGAACCATGGGAACATGAGTGAGAGACCTGGGAGCTGGGTGCCTTACTCTCACTACAGATGAACTTGAAATCAGCAGCCATGAAACTACAGAAGAACTGGCCACTGACTTTGGAAGGTGATGGTACTACTTTGGGAAGATGGGAGTAATTGGCCTAAGCTCTATGACTCCCCAGCATTCTGCACCACCCTCAACATTTTAAGCTGTAATCAACTTGTCTGTGGCCTTACATTTGCCCCTCTTAAAAAGGCCAGCCCTAAATGGGATGCCCTTTTCAAGCCTATCTTCTCAAGGCTCAGGGGTCTATGTGGAAGAGGAGGTGTAATGATTGCAAGAGCAGAGCCAGACACAATAGGGCAGTTGCATAGAGGACTCATAGAGACTGTGACTGTGTATGCAAGACCTGTGCAATCTCAAGCCAGACAGAAAACCAGTGCTGAGAAGAGGAAGTGGACACTAAGTCTCAGCTATTTACAACTGATGTTTTCTGGAAAAGAAATTTTTTTTTTTTTTTTTTTTTTTAATGGTTATCAACCATAACCCAGGGAAGTCAGGGGTAGTGGTCTCACAGAAAATGGATTTCTTGCTATTTGAGTGGGCTTTTTTGCTTTTTTGTTTGTTTGTTTGATTGTTTTATCCTTTATTTTATGCTTTTTTTTTCTGGTGGGGGGAAGAAAGCATGAAATTAGGTGGGTAGTGAGATGAGAAGGATCTGGGGAATGGAAAGAATATGATAAAAATATATTACATCTTTAAACAATACTTTTAAAAAGTCTCTAGAAAATTCTCTGGCTTGCTGTAGTTCTTCGAGCAGAAGGAAATGAGGATGATGAGATTCTAAGAAAGCACACCTGAGAACATGCAGTGGGGCGTATGACACAGGACTACTGTCCCTGCTCTGATCTCTATGGGAGGAGCAAATGGGTTGGTCTATTTTGATTTCTGTTGCTGTAATAAAACACTCTGACCACACAGAACTCATAAGAATAAAAGATTTATTTGTCTGATACTTCCAGGTCACAGTTTGTCGTTGAGGGAAGTCAGGGCTGCATTCAAGCAGGAACTTCAAGCAGAAACCATAGAGGAATGCTGCATGCTGGATCTCTTGCTAATTCATGCCCTCCCCACCTCCCATCTGTTCCTCAGAGAGGGTAAGGCTTTCCTAGGAAGTCTAGGTCCATCCCATCATATTGTTGAGGCACAACCAAGGTACCACCCACCCCCACCCCTGTGTCTAGACTGAGTAAGGTATCTCTCCATATAGAATAGGCTCCACTAAGTCAGTTTTTGCATTAGAGTTAGATCTTGGACCCACTGCCAATGGCCTACAGTTCAGAAAGACTTGCCTAGGGAAGGTGCTACTCATGGTGGACTGCCTCCATAATGAAGATAATTTCCTGTAGACATGCTCATGAGCTAATCTGATATAGGCAGTTCCTCAAATGAATTTTTCCTCTCAGATAACTCTAAGTTGTGTAAAACTGGCATTAAAGAGAACCAGGGCACAGGATATTGTCACCACAAAGACCACAAATGGTTAAGGTAACAATTACTTAAGTAATTGGAGTTTCTCAAAACACGGTGTGGACTTGTACCAAAACATCATGGTCTACCCTATAAAGTTGTCTAGTGTCTACTAATAACATTTATAAAACAAACATTAGTAAGAACATGGTCAATACAACCTTTCCTAATTAGTCTGAGACCTGCAGGATCCTGGACAATCCTCTCTACCAAACTTGCTATGCCTGGAAGCTATAGTGTCTGCTATCCTAGGAAAGCTCAAGCTTGGTCCCCAGATTTTCTCAAGAGCACTGGGATGGTTACTACTGGAAACCAGAGGTGACACTGTGTCAGGGCTAGCTATTACTGAAAATGAGATGGATGCTCTCATGCCTTGAAGGGCATAAAAGCCAGTCAAAGATGGCACCGAGGGGAAGTCAGGAAGGCAAGTCCAGGGATGTTTACAAAAAAAGGGTGATTGGTTGCCAGGATCAAACCAGATGAGGTCACTGTATGAACAGCTCATGTTCATGTTCATTGGGCAAAGCATAGGGTACCTAGGCACATGATAGATTGATCTTTAAAAGCATTGGCAGGCTGTTTTCCAGCCCTGGGGTTTTTTGCTTTAAAAGATGCTTGCTATGGGGCAATACTATGGGGGCAATAAACAAGTTCCTGCTTGACTAGACTCCCTGCTATGTCTGATTGTCTCTAGGATCCTTGAAGGCTAGGGAATGGGGGGAGGGGGAGCTTCACAATTGCCCTTCCTTGAATCCAGCTCAGCCTTCCATGGTTGGGCTAAGACCGTGCAATGCCTGATGGAGAAATATATATGACTCATTTTCAATTAGATGGATATATATTATCTACATTTAGACATGTTAGTGTGTTTATACAAATGTGGGTAGATACTCATGAACAGATACTCTCTGAGTTGTTAATGGGGACATTTTATTTATTTATTTTTTGTTCCTCCCTTTAAAAAACGGTATTTATTTTCATTTTACATGTATGAGTATTTTGGCAGCATCTACGTTTGTATTCTATGGGTGTGCTTTGTGTCAGTAGGGGTCAGAAGAGGGTGATGGATCCTCTGGAACTAGAGCTACAGGCCATTAACAGTCACTATGTGAGGGCTGAGAACCAAACCTGGGTCCTCAGCAAGAGTATCAGATAGTATTAACAACTAAGCAATCCAGTCTCCCTTTTAAAAAAATATATTTTTTTTTAATTTTGGAAAGGGTTGTAGTATATATCCCAGGAGTGTCTTAAATTTGTCATCTTATAACCTATAGCTCCCAAGTGCTGGGATTACATATGTGCACCAACTCACCTTATTTTCACATTCTTATCTATCTGCCTTCACCCCTTACCACTGTGACAATTTGGGAAGTCTAAGAACTTGTTGGTCACACTGTGTCCTAGACTCATTTCTGTTGCTGTGGTAAAATATTCTGTCAAAAAGCAACCTAGGCCAAAAAAAAAAAAAAATGTTTTAGCCTGCAATTCCAGGTGTCAGTCATTCACTGTGGGAAAGTCAAGGAAGGACAAGCAGCTAGCCATGTTCAGACAAGAGCAGAGAGTGCAAAGAAATGTGCGTGCTTGTGTGCATCCCACGATGGGTGGGTTTCCCATCTCATTTAACACAGTCAAGAGACTTTCCCACAGAAATACTTGCAGGTCACCCTGATCTATACATACTCTCTCACCAAGCCTCTCTTCTGAAGGGATCTAAATTATGTCAAGTTGACAATTAAACCTTATCATTACACACTGGAAATGAATTGACCCTGCCCTAGCCTTGTTCTGTGGCTGAATGAAAATTTCTGTTCCCTTCTCAAAGCTGAGGCCTTCCATTTGCATGGATTTATTCATATGTGCTGTGCCCCTAGGATTTCCAAGATATACTCAGGACACCCTCTGTCTGGTTTATGTCATGTAAGACATTGTGAACTAAAGGTCTTAGGAGAGAGAGGGAGGGGGGGAGACCTACAACTTAATACAACATCTGTAATTGTAGAAATCTGGAATGTTGTGTCTGGACCCAAGTTATCCTGAGATGCTTGATCTCCTTCATAGCCCTCCATTGCCTACCTAAGTGCCTGTGATTGTAATTATCCATGACTATCAGGTAAAATCTTTTTAGATTGTAATAGCTAACCTCTAGCTTCCACCAAGTCCAAAGCAAAGAATTCCATCAGACAGCATCTAAGGCCCAGATATGATCCTGGTTTACTAAGACTACCTGTTAGCTTTTAGGGAGGTGTGTTGCTTAGATTTTTGTCAACATGACACAAGCTAAAATTATGTGGGAAGAAGGAACCCTAATTAAAGGTTAGAATCCATCAGATTGGGCTATTGAAAAATAAATCTGTGGGGAATTTTCTTGCTTAATAATTCATGTGGGATGTTTGAGCCCATTATTGGTGGTGCCCCCCTGGTCATGAGTGGTATTAGAAAGCACACTGAGCACCCATAGAGAGCAGTCAGTAAACAGCCCTCTTCCATGGTCTCTGCTTCAGTCCCTGACTTCCTTTCATGATGGACTCCAAGCTATAAAGCACAGCAGTAGAAAACAAGTGAGGGCAGAGGGGTAGGAGGGCATGTTCAGGAGAGAGGCACTGAATCTTAATTTTCCTTCATGTCAGAGGTTTATTAAGCCAGCAGAAACATGGTGGAAGTTTGATGTAGGGTCCAGCCCTTTGCATGCTATCTTTTTTTCAGGTCATCCAGAGATTGGGGAGTTGTTAATATGTGGCCTATACTGTGAAAAGAGTGGGGCATGTGAGACTTACTGAAGTGAATAAAGGCTGTAAAAGCCAAATAAAGTTTGGGCAACATGGCACTTGTTGAAGATGGCTGCCTTCAAGAATCTGGGACAGCAAAAATAAGCAGTAAAGTGACTGTTGTGTGACTTGCTAGGTAGCTAGTTCAGAAGAGATGACACTTTGTGATTCTTTATAAATGACCTGGAACCTAGGGCATGCACTCTCACCTATGGTGAATAAAGTATGTAGCATCGGTTGGTAGCTTCATGCATCTCCTTTAAATCCCTGTCCCTTGAGATTCCCCTGCCCTAGCCCCAGAGCCCAGCTACACGATAAGGGTCACTCTTTCTCTGGGTAGGAGAATGAGGCTTGGTTAATCTGTGACCTATATTCCATGATAGGGTCACTTGTCCTGTCTAAAGTCAGTTGGCCTTTTAGGGTCTAATAATCTGGGAAAAATCTGTCTCTTAGAAGGAAAGGCTTCCTAGTTATGCCAGGTGGTCCCACAAATCTAATATGTACCCCAACTTAAGACCTTCTCTGCTCTGTTACTATAAAAACCACATGACATTGATTCCATTTTGGAATGTGATATTGTGGTATTTGAGGAAACCTAAATGTGTGTTCCCAGAGCCATTGTTATTCATATTTGACTCTAGAATAAACAATGTCTTGAAGTGTTTTACACCCGCAACATTTCTGAACTCATCAAGAGACAAAGGCTAGTGGGAATATACCTGCATACCACACAGTTCATGTTTTGTATATGGAGATACACAGGGTTTCCAAGAACAAAGACCAACAAAAGTCAGGCTGCAGCAGAGACAGTAGAATCTACAGTTTCTGTTGTGTAAAGACCTCCTCCAGGAGTGCATATCATTTGTAATTATAATTATTTCCCTGGAAACCAGGGACCTAGGCCTCTATTTTATGATGTGCTAAAATTAATTACCCAGGACAAATCCAGTCTCTGCTTAGCTGGCCCCTCAGACTTCAAAGTGTATATCAGTTTATCTCTCTATGGGAGCCTCTTGGCCATGGCATGACAGTACTTTGATCATGGGGTTTGGCAGGCCGGGCGGTGAGGAGTGATGCTTTGAGTGTTGGAACCTGCTCCAACAGCTTTCAAACAGATTTCAAACAGCTGCACCAGTGCCTATGCGCTCTCTCAGTCCTGTGTCTCAAAGTCCACAGTAGAGTTCTGGGTTCTGTAGTTGGAAACAAAGAGCAGTTGGGTCTACAGGACTCAGTGTGCCAGCCATGAATAATCCAAGAACCCAGCGCCTTCCTGACATGCAGTAAGAACATGGCTTATTTGCCACAGAACCATCTCATTTGATGAATCATGCCTTTGTTTTCTCCTGAGGACACTGGGGGAACCCCCCCCCCCAACCCTGCACATGTAACTTCCTGAGTTCTTGGCAAGAGAATCCAAGGAGAATTAGGTGACTAATAAAATGGAGCCTGCCATTTAAATTAAAAAGCAGAGAGTATATTTTAATCATACCTGGCTACAACTTTCACTCAGTTCCAAAATATTAAAATTTTCCTTTCATTTCTTGGGTGAGTAATCTTGGCCTGATTAATTGGAAGCACTAGGTCCTTGCCACTTCCACATATTATCCCTGGAGGGGACGGTGCTTCCTAGACAAATGTGAACAGGAAGTATTACATTATCTTGCCTTGGCATAGCAAATAAAGAGGGAGAATCTGAAGTCATTTATTTCCAGCCTTGGCAAGCAGCCATGGGGAATCATGGCCCAGCTGTGAAGTACTGAGTGATGGTGGCCATGTGGCCTTACTTTACCAGCAGGCAGACTGATATCCCCTCACACCATTTGTTACGTCAGAAACATTGAACTATTATGGGATCAATTCTAGCTAAACAACAGTCAGCTCTATCATGCAACTGGACAGAGTGTTTGTACGCAACATTTTGCCTCTGAAAAATTAATACCTTAAATGGGCCAAGCAGATAATTCAATTTGGGAAGAGAATGGTTAAACTTTTACCCAGGAGGAAAGGGAATGGAGTTGGAAGTAGGTGTTGACCTCTTGGGGCATTTAACAAGCAAGGAACAGTAGAAAGGGCGACATTTATCTATAATGGCAGTATGGTGGCTGTTCTTGCCTGGCAATCTCACTTCATCTGGAATTAACTAAAACACAAGCAACTGGGAACACCTCTGTTACAGCAGGTTTCCCCGCCGGCTGCCGCTGGTTCTGCCGCCATTGTCCTGCAACCACGTGTGCCCCAAATAACACTCAGAGACTCTGTATTTGATACTCTGTTGGCCAGTTACCATTATTGTTAATGGGCTAGCTCTGTCTTAATCATTAACCCATTTCTACTTATCTAAGTATTTCCACGTGGTCGTCTTATCGGGGAGCCACGCGGCAGGCTTCCTGCTTCTTCCTGGGCTACATCTCGACTCCGCCTTCTACTTCCTCTTTCTTCCTCCTAGTCTCCTAGCCCCGCCTATCTAGTTTTCTATTGGCCACAGTGCTTTATTAACCAGTATGAGAAACATATATACAGAATAACATCTCCCATCACACCTCTAGGTATTTTTCTTGCCTGAATCATTAGAAATGGGAAGACCCACCCTAAATCTAAGCTATGTTTTTCTGGTGGCAAATATACAGAAACTTTTGGTCTGTTTCTGCTTGTTTTTGCTGGCAAGATCATTCCTGTAGTGGCATTAGAGCCCTCTTCTTCAGGATTCCAGCACACACTGAAAGCCAAATGAGGCATCCAGCCTCACAGATTGAACAGCTACTGGGTTCTTCAATTTTCTATTGCTAGACAGCCATTGTTGGACTAGCTGGACCGCAGCCTATAAGCCACTGTAAAGAATTGCTTTTATATATTATGTAAATTAATATATATACACACACATATGTATACACATAACTCTCTCTCTCCCTCCCTCCCTCTCTCTTTTCCCACCCTCCTTCCTTCCTCCTTTCTCTCTCTCTCTCTCTCTCTCTCTCACCTCTCTCTCTCTCTCTCTCTATCTCTCTCTCTCTCTCTCTCTCTCTCTCTCTCTCTCTCTCTCTCTCTCTGTGTGTTTCTTCTATCAGTTCTGTTTCTTTAAAGAACCCTGACTAATGCAGCCCGTAAATGAGACTGTGAAGGAGATTAAGATAAACAGTAAGACCTTTCCTCCAAACAAAACAAAATAAACAAAACTCCAGACTCCTCTTTCATGTAGTGAAATACTTTACACTTATGACATGCATGATGGGCACATCTCCAACATGCATGTCCTTGGAGTTCAACCCTACTTTTTGTATCCTTTCTTAAGCTTGCACATGCCTAATTTCTAAAATAGTTTTATTTGTTAAAGGAAATCCTGTAATTAAATTAATTTTTTTCAAATAATCACAAAGTCATAGATAGGCTGGAATGCATAGAGTTTACCATGGTTACTAGACTAGTTATACATGTCTGTCACTGACTGACACCAAAGTTATGGACACTTGATTGATCCACTTAAGTACCCTATAGACAGGACGCAGTGTTAGAAACTAAATTTCTCTCATATTATTTGGGATGTGGAGAGATCTTAGTAGGTTTTTAAATATTTTACTCACCTTACTGTTTCATCAAGAGCAAATGGTTTATTTTATTGTCCTCTTCATAGAAGCAATGGTTAACAAGATCTTTGCAACTCTGCTTTTCCAGAGCATGAGGATGCATGACCCAAAAGATAGGTGTGACCACTCACAGATTTCAGATGGTGCAAGGCCAGTGATTTACAAACAGCTTTCCAATGAATTGCCTGAGGGTAACTGTAGATGTGTGTATGGGCATCCTGGGTGCCAACAGTACCTGTTTGAGACTGGCTGTTAGAGCCTCTGGGGCCCACAAACAACCTGGACATCCATGACACCCTCATCTTCTGTCCAAAGGGCAAGCCTGCTGAGTCAGAATCTATCCTCTTAGACAAGGTCTCCCCATGGGGCCACCTAACTCCCAACTCTTTCTACTATTTGCTTTGTGGGCTGTCTAGGAAGGTGATGGGAGCATGGGGTTAGGGCTCACTGCCCTTCTTAAGTGAGGAAGCGGGCCCAAGGAGAAGCCTTATCAGTATGTTCTCTGCAGTGCCTACAGATGGCTCTGGTTTATAGTTTTTTGATGCTGGACCTTCAGGATATGGCTTTGTGAGTTCTACCATATCCTTAGACTAGCCCCCACCCCTCTTTTAAATTGGCTAGTCATTTTGCATTTCTACAATCTTTCAATCTTAACTGAATCATGGTATCTCATTTTAATTATTACTGAAAATTCTTTGTACTGTCACCATAAGATAACTTGGTTGATTTTAAAGAAACTCCAGGATTTTGAATCTAAATATCCAAAGACATCTCTTTAATGTTTGTGCAACCACAATGGTGCATCTACCAACAGCCCAATGACCTTTTGTTTTTAATGGAAGTTTCATCTAAGCCCTTATTATTATTATTATTATTATTATTACTATCATCATCATCATTATCATCAATTTCCTACAAGCTTGTATACTTGAGGGAAGGAGTTCTTTACTTAGCTTCCTGGAACAATGTCACCGGTCTGAAGCCACCATGAAAATTCCTTTCTCCTTGCTAATGACAGGCTCGGGAAGGGCATGAAATATGTATTTGGATAGTGAGACAATAGGAGGGATAGTAGGTGGGGGCATGAGGGTGATGTGTCTCCAGTAGCTTTATAACGAGAAGGGCATCCTGTCATGGGCAGCAATGAGGCTGGAGGCCATGATGGCAGAAGCAGGGCTGACACAGAGGGTAAGTGTTGCCTGATCTCATTTATATGAAAAGACAAAAATGTCAGACTCAGAAGCAGAGAGTGGAGTGGTATTTGCAGGGGTCAGGGCTAGGGGAAGTTTGGAGTCTGTGAGAAGAGATTAAGTTTTCAGGCATAAACTGAATACATTCTGGTGATCAGATGTAGGGTACAGTGATTATAATCTATAATAATTCTTGCCATGTGAAATTTGCCAAAGGAGTAGAGGTCAGGTATTCTCACTGCTCACACAGGGGCTGGTGTTCATGAACACACACACACACACACACACACACACACACACACACATACACACACACACACACACACACACTCATACATTCATGTTGAAAACTGAGGCATGAATATGCTAATTCACTTGCTTTTAGTAATAATTTCACAGAGCACACATATAACAAGACACCAAGTTGGATGTGGTGGTGAACTTTTAAACTGAGTACTTGGGAGGCAGGCAGGTGTCTGTGAGTTCAAGTACAGGTTGGTCTACATAGCAAATTCCAGGCTAGCCAGGATACATAGTGAAACACTGTCTTACAGCAACACACAACCAAACAAAACAGTAAAAACAAGAAGAAAAACAATCATGCTGTAATGGTATGATCCTGCATAACTATAGTCCTGATACTGAGAAGACTGAAGCTGTCAGCCTGGGCTACATGGGAAGAGCCTGTCTAAAGAACTGAATCAGACAAAACCAAAACCACCCCTCCAGACCTACTCCTCCCCAATCCCAACAACAAATATCTTGTATACTGGCCTTTCTGTGTCAGTCTGGTTTCTTCTGCCATTGCATCATCCAGCCTCATCTGTATTGCTACCCATGGCAGGATGCCCTTCTCATTCAGTTGCCATCTCTCCTTCTATTTCACTGTCCAAATGCATATTTCATGCCCTTCCTTCCTGATCCCACCACTAGCAAGAAGAAATAGATTCACATGATTGCTTCAGACTAGTGACTAAGAAAAATACACCTTCCTCAAGTAAGCTTATAGGGGAAACAAACCACTCCCTGTCCCCCCCCCAAAAAAAAGTGCTTAGACAAAACTACAAAGAAAGACAGGAAGACTTTCAGGACTCCTGAACAGGGGAAAAAGTTAAAAGCATGTGGAAGAAGTAGTTTTTTTCTAGCCTCTATACATTGCAATGTGACATTTGGTGCCTGAATCAACAGCCATTCAGGGCCAAGAGTGTTGCTGAGGATCACAGAGCAGCAAAGCTGACATAGCTTAAGTCCTCAAAAATAATGTTGTGAATCAGAATCACAGTTTTGGAAATCCCTTATGTCATTCTGCTTGCTGCAAAAGATGTTCCTTGTTCCTTGACCAGTATGCCCTGGGTTTTTGATAATGTACAGTCCAATACATTCTAGGCAGAACACAAATTTTGTTCATTATCTATAGATTTGAGTTGGATTTAGGAAACAGTGGAGATAAATATGTTGCTTTGCTTTCTATTTTTTTATTATTTTATGTATCACCTTGTGTGAATGTGTGCACATGTGTTATAACGAACATGAAGAAGTCAGAGAACAATTTGTGCAAGTCAGTTTTCTCCGCCTATTGTGTAGGGCCCAGGGAATCCACTTCTGGTCATAAGGCTTGGCAACAAGTACTTGTACCCACTGAGCTATCTCAACGGCCCCTTGTTTTTGTGAATGGGTTAGCTGTAGCTCAGGCTAGCTACAACTGCAAATCCTGGCATCTCAGCTTCCAAGTACTGATATTACAATTGCATGCTACCACATCAAGCCAAATATGTGGTTTCAGAGAGAGAATTTAATAATGGGAAGTAGTCAAAATGTTTTTACAGTATTCAAATAGAATTGTACTTGGTCCATTACACAGAAATATTTAATGATAAAATAATACGTTGCCAGAGGGCTGGGGGATAGATTGCTCAGTGGTTAAGAGCATTTGTTGTTCTTGTGGAGGACCAGAGTTTGGTTCCCAGCACCCACATAGTGGCTTACAACTGCCTGTAACTTCAGTTCCAGATCCAATGCCTTCACAGGTGCCATGTGTGAACAAGGTACACATACATACATACAGGAAAACACACTCATACACATATGATAAAAGAAAGTAAAATTTAAAACTATGTTGATTCTTTGTGATGCTAAAAGTCATGTCCATATTTTATTAATTAAAATCTTGGTCTTGGCCAAGAGGTTCTAAACTATAATAAACAAAGATGATATTTTTGAGAAAGCACAAAAGTATCTGCTCTCACTTCTCTTACTGTGGAGAGCTGGAGTGTTATAGGCCCAGAGCTGACTTATCTCTTGACAGCTTTGGTTCCCTTAGCAGTCACTCAGTGCCTACCTCTATGCTTCTCCTGACCCATGATTATCTGTGACCCAAAAACAAAGATTGTCATCAGATAACATCAGATACAGCAGAGACTTTCCTATTTGTTGTAATGCGATGTCCCCACTAATGTATTTTTTAAATGCTTTGATTTATTACTTCATTGAATTGTGTTAATAGAAGAACTTCATGAAATGGTTACCATGTTGATATATGGGATCTGAGACAAACTTGTTGTGTTCCTTAGGCCATGCTCATTAATATTTGGCTCCATAATAATAATAACAAATTGAATAATAAAATTATTTATAACAAATTAAATTGGATTAATAATATTTGGATCCCCATGTTTTTGCATTGATGAGGACAATAGCTGATATCATCAGCCCACACTTGTCATTTTTAAGGTACAGTTATGTGATATAGGTAAGTGGCATGACCAAAAATAGGAGGCTGATGTCATGACTTTAAAACTTGGTGTTGCACAAAGTGAGGGCATTAGGTTTTGGAATTGGACAATAGTTGCTGAGACAGGAAGTCAAACTTAATTTGATTAGGTGGATTTTGACAACCCACAAAGTTTTATTTCTCTCATTTATAAAATGAAATAATAGTAGCAGTAATGAAAATACAACAAGAAATAATAAAAGCAACTGAAAGATGACTGTACGCTGGAAAGCACTTAGTAAATATTAGTCATTTCTGCAGGGAACTTGGCTTCTTACAGGCGGTAGCTGCCTGGGAAATGTCCATGCTTACTGGGGAAACAAAGGAAACAATTGGTGACCTTCTGATTCACTCTGACATCATGTCCCTACTTTAAGGAGGCCAAAGCCCATCTGTGACCAGCAATAAATATTTTTCTGTGTGTGTAATTTCAGAGAATATAATTGATTTTCTTTTTCTAAACATCTCTGAGACTATAGCTCTTCCAGCATCTGAGAACTCAATATTCCGGATTTTCCATAGTTACGTTATCCCCTGTGAAAGCCTGCCTATTTTGGTAGTGAGACTGATAGACTTGCATCTGTCGAGTTCTGAGTGTACCTCTGCTTAGTACAATGTATGAACTACCAAATTAGGAATCCATGTTTAGAGCTGGGCGTTGGTGGCACAAGCATTTAGTTCCAGCACTCAGGTGGCAGAGGCAGGTGGATCTCTGTGAGTTCGAGGCCAGCCTGGTCTAAAGAGCTAGTTCCAGGACAGGCTCCAAAGCAACACAGAGAAAAACCAAAATAAATGAATAAATACGTTTAAAAAAAAAAATAAAAGTTAAAAAAAATAAAACTTATACCACAGCTAAATACTGAGCCAAACTCTTGGAATCCAGTTGCAGGCAGGGAGGAGTGATGAGCAAAGGGGTCAAGACCAGGCTGGAGAAACCCACAGAAACTGCTGACTCCAGTCTGGTAGCTAGGAAACCAGCATAGGAACAACCCAGATTCCCGGAATGTGGTGTTAGCTGGGAGGACTGGGCAGTCCATGGGGCCTCTGGTAGTAGATCAGTATTTCTCCTTATTATACCAATGGACTTTGGGAGCCCATTCCATGTAGAGGGATACCGCCTCAGTCTTGACACATGGATGAGGGCCTGGACCCTGCTCCAAATGATATGACAGACTTTAAAGACTACTCAAGGAAGGCCTCACCCTCCCTGGGGAGCAGAAAGGAGATGAAATGGGGGTTGGTTGGGGGGAACAGGGTAGGATGGGAGGGTGCAGGAATTGGGATTGACATGTGAAACAAGCTTGTTTCAAATTTAAATAAAAATTATTTAAAAAAAAAAAGAAATCCATATTCAGGAAGTACAAGCAAACAACAGCAGGATCACTGTCATTTGCCTTTCCCTAAGCATGCCATACATGCATCCTGGAGAAATAGCCATATAATACTACCATTGACTCTATTGCACAAGTGAGGTGGAAGACACTTAGAGGCTCAGAGGAAGAAACTTGTCTCACAGGCTGGTCCTTTGCTGACTTCGTGTCACATCATCCTTACATATTCTGATAACCATCAAACCTCAGTGCTCCTAGTTTGGGTTGGTCTTCCTCTTTGGAGATACCAGGGGAGCAGGAGAGACCACCAATTTGTGGATCTTAGGTGCTACCTCCAGAGATTTTGAGTTTTCAAAGGTAGGAAGGTTAACGTACTATCTGGATTATGGGAGTGCTGCTGTGGATAAATTACTTAAGTCCATCAGGTCACCATATGTAAAATAAAATTTTCAATAGTACCCCCCCTACAGGGTTGTTAAGAAAATTAATGGATGGATACTTAGAAAATGCTGGTATCTGATACTGTTATTCATCATCCTGATGACTTTTTCCTGTGATCTCTTTAGATTTATTTTAGTTTAAAGTCTAATTTGTTAGATAATAGGATAGCTATACCAGCTTGTTTCTTGAGTCCATTTGATTGAATAATTTTTTCTCAAATCTTTACTCTGAGGTAACATCTGTCTTTGAAGTTGAGGTGAGTTTCTTGAATGCAGCAGGAAGATGGATTCTGTCTTCATATCCATTTGTTAGCCTGCATCTTTTTATAGGCGAGTTAAGACTATTAATATTGAGGGAAATTAAGGACAATTGATTTTTAATTCTTGTTTGTTTTGGATTTGTTGGTAGTAGTGGTATTGTGTGTAGATTTACCCTGCTTTTTCTTTTGGCTTTTGGTAAAATTGGACCATCTATTACCTATGTTTTTGTGAGTGTAGTTAACTTCTTTAGGTTGGAATTTTCCTTCCAGAACTTTTTGTAGGGCTGGATTTATGGATATGTATTGTGTAAATCTGGTTTTGTCGTGGAGTATCTTGTTTTCTCCATCCATTGTGATTGAGAGTTTTGCTTGGTGTTTTAGTCTGGTCTGGCATCCGTGGTACCTTAGTGTTTGTAGAACATCAATCCAGAACATCCTGGGTTTCAGAGTTTCCATAGAGAAGTCAGGTGTAATTGTGCTAGTTCTGCCTTTATATGTTACTTGGCCTTTTTCTTTAGTTGCTCTTAATATTCTTTCTTTATTCTGTATGTTTGGTGTTTTGGTTATTATGTGACAACAAGACTCTTATTTTATTATTATTTTTTTTTTTGGTCTAGTCTATTTGGTGTTCAGTAAGCTTCTTGTACTTTTTCAGATTGGGAAAGTTTTCTTCAATGATTTTGTTGAATGTGTTTTCTGAACCTTTGAGCTGGGCTTTTTGCCATCTTCTGTACTTATCATTCTTAAGTTTGGTCTTTTCACATTTCCTAGATATTTTGTGTTGAGGATTTGTTGGATTTAAGATTTTCTTTGGTCAATGAATCTATTTCCTCTAGTTTATCTTTAGTACCTGAGAGTCTCCTTTCCATCTCTTTTATTTTGTTGGTGATGCTTGCATCTGTAGTTCCTGATCATTTACCCAGCTTTTGTATTTCCAGCATTCCCTCAGTTTGTATTTTCTTCATTGTCTCTATTTCATTTTTCAGTTCTTGAACTATTTGAATTGTTTTCTTCATCTGTTTGTTTTTTCTTGGCTTTCCTTACTTCCTTTACAAGATTTGTTGATTTCTTGCATATTTTGGTTTGTTTTTTCTTTCATTTATTTAAGGGATTTTCTAATATCCTCTTTAAGAGCCTCTATCATTTTCATGAAATTGTTTTTAAGATCATCCTCTTCTGATTCATCTGCATTAGGATGTTCAGGTCTTGCTGGCATAGAATCCCTAGACTCTGGTGGTGTCGTATAAGTCTTTCTGTTATTAGATGTGTTCTTTTAGTTTCTTCTTACCATTTCTTCTTCCAGTGGGTACAGTTGGTGTCTCTCCCTCTTCTCTCTATGGATGGTGGAGGGGCAATACAAGAATCAATACTATTTCTCTTTATTAGTCACTTTTGGTCATGGTACTTTATCAAAGCAACAAAAAGGAACTAATGCTGAGCTCATATTCCAATTCAGCTGTGAATTTTTAACTGCCTTGGTTGAGTCTGAGAGGAAGGAGTTTGGCCTCTGTTGAATTTTCTCTTGGGATTGCAGTTTTATTTAAAGGCCAAAATGGTACATGTGGCTGGAGAGATGGTTCAGCAGTTAAGAGTGCTTGCTGCTCTTCCAAAGGATTCAAGTTTGATTCCCAGCATTCACAGGATGCCTCACAACTGAATGTAACTCCATTGTCAGGGGACCTGATGCACTCTTACGGCCTCACAGCCACTACATGCATGTAGTAACAGAAAACACACATAGGCAAGTACTCATAAAGAGAAAATAAATAATGTCTTAAATGTAAACAGATCTATTATTTATTTCTCACAACATCTTCTGATTCCTTGAAATATAAAATTTCACTGAGATATGAAGTTTGTATTTATAGGAAAGGTTTTGTTTGTTTTCAGATAGGGTCTAAAGGGCTCAGCCTGGCCTCAGACTTGCCATCTTCTTGTCTTGCTTGCCCAAATGCAAAGACTGTAGGGGTATGCCACCATGCTCAGCTGTCATATTCCTTGTCTTCAAAGTTTTATAAAGAATGGGGCTTGAGGGTTATTCATGTGCTTATTCATTCTTCTGTGTAGACACACTTTTGCCTATCAATGTTGTTTAAATATGCAGCATTACCTGACTTTCTGCCTTGTTCTGGGTGCTGTGGAGTGTTTGTCTGGGTACGGTCCTTATCTTGAAGGTGATGGGTTACTGTGGAGAGATCCGGAATATGCCACTAGTGAACATAAATGGCTGAACATAAGGAATATTACTATGAGAAGATAATTGGCTTAGGTTGTACAAAAGAGGAGAGATTTCGGTGGGCTTCTTGAGGGATCTACATCTGGAGCAAAGCCCAAAAAGGTGAGGCTTGTCAAGATAGTAGGAGGTAACCCATCTAGGAAGCTATTAAGATGAAGAAAGTGACAGACAAAAAAGGGCTTTGTGGACATCTTTGTGGCACTCATATCTCAAGTGTGCTTATCGTTATTTACACACAGACATCGTTTTATGAGGAGGGTACAGCATTCATGAAGGCCCTGAACGTGGACTGTGGACTTCCTGACAAAATCAGCAAGCACACTAGGTGGCTATGATTAAGCACAGAGTCTTAAGGGAGAATAATAGAGAAATTGGGTGCACAGGAGGCTAGATTGGCATGGACTTGGCCTCCAAAGCCATACTGCAGCTCTTGGTATCAGTTCTGCAGACAGCAGCAAGCCAAGGAAAGTTTCTGAGCAAATATACTCCAAATTTGACATAATTAATCTGGTAGCTTGGATAGGATGAAGCTGGAGATGGGAAGGAGTTTAGTTTTCTTGCTGAAGGGATGTCTGTTTAGGGGATAAGAATGACATCCCATGGTGAACAGTGACTAGTGAGAAAGAGCAGGACTTCAAGAGCTAATAGGGCTGTGACTGCTGACTGGTTCAGGCCCTTTGAATTCTGGGGATCACGTCCAGGCTGGAGCACATTTGGAAAGAGAGGATTGATCAAATAATAAGTCTTACTGCTTTCTTATGTGTGAGATTACTCTCTCCTCACCTCTAAGCCCACCACAACAGCTCCCTTCCTGCTCCTTACAAATACCCAGCTCATTCCATTCCCAGTGCCTTTGAATGGATTCTACCCCTCACCCTGTACATTCCCTTCCCAGCCTTTCCTACCCTTTCCTTCCAAATAATCAAGCTTTTCCTGGTCAAACCATCTAATCCCACAATGTGTCTTTTTGCACTTGTCTGATGATCAAATCTTGTCTAATTTTCATCAGTGCACTCGTCACTATGCAACATTATGTTTTCTGTTTGCATGTTGCTCATTTCCCACTATCCCACAGTTAAATGCCATGGCTTCCCACCCTGGAATCCACTTCTCTAGCCCATGTCTGGTGGAATTCAATAAACACCAGTCAAATGATTCAACACAGGTCTTATCCTTTACACAAAGTGGCAACCAAGCTACTCATATAGGTAGAGGTCCTTCCCTTCTCAGTCATAAGTCCACAGACTGCTGATAAGCTATCTACCCACCAGTGGAGCCGATGCTGTTGCTGTCTCTGGAGTTAGGCTGCTCTTGTTCATAATGAGAACACAGTTCCACTTGTTTCATATGCAGCTGCCAAGGGCAGTGTGTAAAACTCATAGCAAAATAGTTTATTGAGAACCAGAGTCTTTGCTTAAGGATATGTGTCCTGAGCTTTAGGAATGGGCTTTGAGGAATACAGGGAAGAAATGAGATGGGGGGGTTACTGGTAATATCAAAAGGCATTTCAAGAAAGACTCCCTGCTTCTCTGTCTCCATTCCTGGTGAGAGGAAGTCCCTTGCCATGGGAAGTCATGGCTAGCAGTCCTGTCTACAAAGAATTCCTGTATTTATCCATTTCATAGGCTGGTGGGAGTTTATATGAATGACTTTAGTTCTCTTTTCTGTAAAGTAATGGGCACTATAATACAGTTCTATTGAAAAATCTAAATAATAAATACATGGAAATCACTTCAAAAGATAGTACAGAAAACAAGTTTAGGAAATATTTTCTGCATGTTTTAGTTTTGTTCTGTCACTATGACAAAAACCATGATCAAAAGCAATTTGGAAGAAAGGTTTTATTTGGCTTACATTTTTGGATAGTCCATTACTGAGTGAAGTCGTGGCAGGAGTATACATTGGAACTTGAATCAGAACTACTGAGGAATGTTAAATGCTTGCTCACTAGCTTACTCATGTTCAGCTAGATTCCTTACCAAGTCCAGGACCTTACAAATGCCCAAGCAATGGTGTTTCTCACAATGGCCTGGGCCATCCTATGTCAATGAGCAATCAAGACAGCCTATCACAGAGATTCCTACGGGCAAATCTCCCTGGCAATACCACAGTTGAGACTCCCTTCTCAGGTGTCAGAATAACAAGCAAAACTAACAAGGACACTTGAAAACATACAACATTAGTCTATAACCATTTGTTTCTTGTCTCCAAGATCTCATGTTAGTATTGTAAAATAACACATTTCAGCTTTTAAAAGACTTCAAGACATTAACTACTTCAATACTCTGGAAGTTTAAACTCTCTTTAAAAATACAGTCACTTAACTGTGGGTTTCTGGAAATAAAAATAAAAATAAATTAAATATTCTTATTCCCCAAGGGAAGAACTGGGGCATAGCAAAAATCCAACCCAAAACACAGCTGTATAAATCGAAATCCCTATGTAATTCAATGTCCAACATGTAGGACTCACTAATAATCTTGGCTTGGGAAATCCCACTTCTCCATCTCTACACAGGTTCACACTGCACTCTACACTGGTCATTGCCCTTGGTGACTGTCCCACATTCCTGAAATCTCTAATATCATGGGATTGCTAGGACAACTGAGGCTGTACCTTCACCAATGGCTTTTCCTGGCCTCTTTTCAGGGACTCCACCCTTTCACACAGTGCCAAGCCTTAGCTTCTCTCTGCAATCTTTTCAATCCTGCTGTTTTTGTGCCTTTAAAATCAGTACCGCATGGATGACTCTTACATATTGCCAAGTTAAGCTTCTAGCTTGAAGTGTAGATCTGGTTCTCTTGGACCACAGCTTCTGTGTGCATTACTGAGAAAACATGTTCCTCTTGACCTAGTGAAGAACAGACAATTTCACCTCAGTAACATTGATCTTTTATCAATCACAGTTGTTCTGTAGTTCCAGATGATCAGCACACATAAAACCTTATACAAAATATTACACAAATAATGGCTGGCTCAGTCCAGCTGGAGTCCTTGCTCTGTTCTGAAACTTTACAAGTCAGACCTCCACAGTCCATATTTCTCTCAGAACTCCTATCTTTCAAGCTCCTACAAGAACAGCCCATTAATTTCTGGCTCTTTCCTCCTGAATCTCCCAAATCCTCCACAGTCTTCCAACAAAACAGGCCAAAGGCATAAAACCACATATGGCCAAGTTCATCACAGCAACACTCCACTTCTCTAGTACCAAATTCTGTTCTAGTTTCATTCCATCCAACTGATTAACACCACAACCAAAAGCAATTTAGAGTAGGAATGTATTTGTTTGGCTTATGCTTCAAAGAGAAACTATCTTTGCCCACTATCCCATACCTAACTAGCTTTACAACACACACACACACACACACACACACACACACACACACATCCCAGGACTGCCTATTAAGGGATTCAACTTGCCCACAGTGAGATGGACTCTAATATCAATTAAAAATCCAGGCAATTCTCCATAGACATGCCTATAGGACAATCTTCTCTGGTCAATTCCTCAATGGAGACTCCCTTCTCAGATGGGTCTAGGCTGTTTTGAGTAGACAATTAATCTAACTAGGACACTGATATAAATATTTCATTAAAATTATATTTTTTGATGCTGAGAAATATTTAAAACCCAATGGATCAGAGAGTCTTCAGGTTTTAGACTTTAGAGAAAAAGGTTTGAATGTGTTTTATCTCACAAACACTCATGTGGAAGGCTGGTCCTTGGATTGACCTGAGGCAGGATTGACTTTCTGGATGGTGTTTAGAATATGGGACCAGACACTTGTGAATGAAGGAGAGCAGCTATTTCTTATATAGAGAGCAGTAAGCTGTTGTGAGACTCAGGCTCCTTTTTCTTTTCTTTTCCATGCACTACTTTTGCATGTATCCCTGCCATATAAGATATGTGCTCCAGACCTTGCCTGAGGTTTGGGTCAGAGATAGTGACCTTTCCAGAGTTCAGAACACAAACTAAGCAAATCCAGTTTTAAAAAAATATAATCTATCCAACACCAGGGATCTTATTTTACCAAGAAAAACCTGCTAAGGCAGCATCTCAGTAATGTGAACTGGCAGATTTTCACGTGTGGATCTTGTAGTCAGTTTATTATGAGAGCTGCCTTTTGAAAGGGAGAGTTATGTGAGAAGTGGCTGAGGAGAAGGCACTGATATCTGTCCACTCTCTGACAGGTTCTCGGCTTCTTCCATGCCATGTGTTGAGGCTGGACTGAAGAAGACTGATTCCAGCAAGCACATAAATCATTGGGACATGATTATGCAGCCTTTAAGGCTTCCTAGCTTGACAGATTCAATTCTTCTGGGCAGAAAGAAATGGCTGCAGTTTATGAAAGCTCAATGAGATGACAACGCTAGTTTCTGCCTCCCAGTCCCCCAAATGGTTATAAAACATGACTTGACAAAAGGACCTTTTAGGTTTGTGGCAGGTTGGAAATGAAATGTAGCAGAGGTAGGAGAGGAAAACCTCAGGCAGCTGGAGCCTCTATATTAAAACCCAGAAATACTGTGATTGGCAGTGGTGGCCCAGATCTGCCTGCCAGGGTTGAAAATGGGTTCAATTTCTATCTAGAATGGACCCAGTTCCCAGGAGGCAAGGAGACAATCTGCCTTAGGGATCTTTATGGGCTAGGAAATAGTCTACTCACTCTAGCCTTGATAGCATATTCCATGATAAAAAATGTTCTTCCTTATCCACATTTTCATTCACAAATCACTGGGTGTGTGAAGTCTTCATTAGTGCTCAAACAGGAGTTCAGAGAAGAATGTCAGAGTGAGTGCTAGTTTTTGTCTGAAGCACCCTGACTCTCAAGACTCAGTACAAGTCACCCACAGACAGTGTATTCACTTTCTCTGGCCTTCGTTGCATCTCCGAGGCTGTATGAGGACCATATGTCAGCTAGGAGTTGAGCTGCATGTCCTCATGCTATCTTGCATTTGAGCCCACCAATCAGCATGAGAAAAATTTAGTAGCAGCCAAGGCAGTAAGTTCTTGGAGCTCTCTGCACCTAGAATGAAACCTCTTAACACCCAAGTTCTTGGCTGACTGGCCCCACCCTACATGCCACTACTTCTCAAACCAGCCATGCTAGAAGGATCCCTGACTTCCAGTGATTGAAGCCTATTACCAATCAGCTTAACCACAAGGGTGGTTATAAGCACATATGCCTAAAGGGTCTCATAAAACTCAGCTCAGTTGACAATATTCTCTGGCCCCATACACTCAGCTTGAGCACTGAGTAGGGGGACCCCAAAGGAAAGAGTTTAGGGAATGCTGTTGAGGCCGAAATAGACATTCTCGGGTACCTCCATAAAGGCTAGGTAGGGCTAGGGTCTGACTCTAAGGACATGTGGACATGGCCCCAGTGCCTGCCAGATGTCTCCCAAAGCTCCTACTGGTTCTTGTTTTCTCTGCTGGACAGTCAAACTTTATTCACCCTGATCACAGATTTTACAGACTGGCATTTAACCCACTTTACTTATTGTCAAAAACATTTTGTGAGATTATTGGTTCTTCTCTCATTTTTTTCACAAGAAGAAAACTGAGACCCATCACACCTGTTCCAGTGACTTTTTTGCTGTTTTGTTTTGAAGCACTCTTGTCACATAGCCTAGGCTAACTTGAAAGGCCATAATTCTCCAATCTGAGCCTCCTGAGTACCACAGGATAGGCCTGAAACAACATACTTTCTTCTTTATATTTTAGTTTATCTCTAATGTGAGGGATGAAAGAAGAGAAACTCGGGGTAGACACTGATTTAAAAATGTTGGAAAGCTCTCCTTAGCCCCTTCTGTCAGAGTTCTCTGAGAGAATCAAGGGGTATGACTGTCAGTATCCTAAGTGTGGGAGTCACATTGCAGGTCACATTGCAGGCTGCACTTGGCTGTTGGGACATATGGAATGTGAGTGTGTGCCCCTCCCAGGGACACCTATACCCCAGTATGCCCAATGAGGGGAGGTGCAGGAAGAGCTATAGAACTTTACAAGCTGAAGTATAAAATGTGCTTGAACAAGCTGGACATTTGCAGAGTCAGCTTTCTACATACTCTAAAGTTGGTATTGTTCATGGATATATACAAGTCCAACCTGGTGGGTTTAAGATCCCTAATACATAGTATATGCTGGATATCTACACAGCTCAGGCTTGAACATCTTTCCCCATGCATATGGCTTCCTCTCTTACTACTTTTTGCCTTCCATCCAGGATAGAGTTCTTTCCTAAACCAGACTGTGTTAGTCTACTCCTATGACTCAGGGGGCCAAATTGTATAGCCTCACACTGCCTTCACAGTTTTGGCAAGCAGAGTGGAGAATGAGACAAAGGCATGAGGTCCAGAGTAGTTCCTCCATCCAAGGGTGTGACAATTTCTGGATGTCACATTTTATTCACTTTTTCAAGTTCATTACAGTTTCATAATTATAGTCAGAAGATCTTTGTTGACAATGAAAGATAACCTGAAGCAAAGGAAAGGATGGTAACTGAGAATTAAAACAATAGGGATCTGGTCTAGTGTTACTGGCTGTGTGATCGTGAACAAGTCAACAGCCTCCTTGAAGAAATGAATATGCCACAGATGTCTCAAGTTCCCTCCTGAGACACAGCAGTGCACACCTGTGATCCAAGTACTCAAAAGACAGAGACAGAAATTCACTGAGAGTTCAAGACTATGTTGGAGTAGACAGCGAGTGCTAGGTCAACCATAATTGGTTATACAGTCTCAAAACCAGAAACAAAGCAATTCAGATTTGATAAGTAGTAATACCCACACAAGTGGGCTAGTTTCTGGCTCAGTTACCATATACAGTTCTACAATTTGGCATATGGTCCATTGTCACAGCTTTAACCTGTGATGGAAAGAAATGCCATTCTTTCAAACAGATTAGATATTTCTGATAGGGGAGATAAGTCAATGGAGGAAACAGTACTATTTCAATGAGGTGGGGTTGAAAAGCATGTCACATTTTCAGCTTGGGTCACAAGTTCAGGTGGTTAAAAGAAGAGCAAGGAAGCTGTAGGCTGTTAATCTGAACAACTGTCTTGAATCACAGTAGTCACTTTGGATGAAAATCCTGCACTACTGACCAGGGCCATTTGCAATGGTCACAGGCTTGGAGATGAGGGGATGTTCCATGGCTCTAATGGTCTCCCATGGCCCATGAGTGACTGAGAAGGAAGGGCTGAATTAAAAGATTTCCATTTCTGTTTGCAGACACTCCAGTTAGTTTAGCCTAAAGGAAAAGAAACTGGATGCTAAACATTTAAGTAGACTAAACTTCCTCTGGTCAGCGTCCTAAGCTTCCCATGCTTGAGGAAGCCATTTAATGTGTCAGGTTTTCTAGGGATCTTCTCAGTTTGGCATGAGCAGCAGGTATGGTCAGTGTACACTACTGAGAGCCTTGATGCTATCCTTGTTGTCTCTTGCTTACCCAGGATGGGGATTCCATACTTATTCTCACAAACTTGATTCATTTCAATTCTATCTCTGTCCCAGTTTAACTGAGATATAAGTTACACACCAGGCAATTCACTCATTTGGTGTGTAGCTAAATGGCATCTTGTGTTATAGGCAGTTTTCCTGTCAGCTTGGTCCCAATGCCGCACCAGCCCCAAATAACGCACAGAGATGCCATATTAGATATAAAACTATTGGCCTGTTATTAGCATTTCTTATTGGCTAGCTCTGTCTTAAATATTAACCCATTTCTATTAATCTAAGTGTTTCCATGTGGTCTTATCTTACCGGGGGTTGGGGGAGGGTCCTGACCTCTTCCTTTTCTCAAGTCTCTACATCTTGAATCTCCACTACTACATCTCCCTGAATCCTCCTTGTCTCCTAGTCCCACCTGTCTTGCTTTCCTATTGGCCAACAGGGATTTATTCATTTACCAATAAGAGAAACATATTTACAGAATGACATCTTCCATCAATCTTGGTATCAGTAATTAAAAAAAAAAACATAACTAGATTGGTATGCTTTGTTCTGAAAGGTTTATTCCTGTGTCAAGACAAGACAATCTTGTATTCTTGCTGAGGTTTTAGGATTTGATCTCCTTTATGAAAAATTCCATGGAAAATTACCCAACTCTATTCTTGGAACCAAAAGTCAAGATGCCCCAGCTAACTTAGCTTCTGTTAAACTGCTTGTTTATGCAAACCTCTTCCTCCAGCTAACCATTTGTCTTAGCATCTGTTAAATTGCTTGCTTGCACAAAACTCTGCATCCATCAAACAAGATACTAGGATGGGTTTTTTGCCTTTACAAACCCCTTACCCTAAACATTCCAAGCTATACTTGGTTCCCAAGAGTAGTATACATGAGAATACTCCCAATGGGCTGGACCAAAGGCTTTCAGTTGGTTATACACTGTGTCTCAGTGGTCATCTCTGGTAGGGTTTCCATAAAATTCCCTAGCAGAGGTGGTGGAAACTTCAGGACCTGGGGCCAAATCAGATGAAGTAGATCCAGAAGGCAGAGTTAGTATATTATGAAAGCTTTACTTAATAGTCACAAACATGTTAGTTCCAATACATGTTATACATAAATTTTTGTTAGTTGTTGTTTCTATAAGCAAAATTGGAGTTTATTAAGAAATTTTAATGCAAATTTTAAGCATTAGGTTTGAGGGAAGAAAGGCACACAGGGAAAGACTAAGACACAATGAGAATGTGGGTATGGATGTCTCAAAGGACAGTCACCCACAGATTTAAGGACCTTAAAAATAGCTCAAGATGAGATTTTGGCCGTCAATCTGCAATCTTCTATTTCTCCACAATCATGGAGTCCTATTCAGTCCCTCAGTCAGTCCTCAGTCAGTCAGTCTCTCAGTCAGTCAGTCCCTCAGTCAGTTGGTCAGTCAGTCAGTCAGTCAGTCAGACTATAGGATTTCAGTTCAAACATGCTGTATCAGAGAACTTCAGTCCACAGATGAGCAGGGGGTGTCATGCTCCTTATATCAAGGCATCTGTGGCCTTGACAAGTGCTATTTTGTTATCATGCCAAATCCTAGTACAGGAGATTAAGATAAGTGTCTGGGGATGGTGTAGGTACCTGTGAGAAGTGCAGAGAGTAGGTATGTTGGCTAAGAGGCAGTTCAGTTTAGAATTATAGTCAGGGATCTTATCGGTGTGAGGAATAGCAAAGCAGAGATTTGGGAAGAAAAGAAGTGACAGAAGCAGAAAACAGATTGTTACCTTGCTATGTGAGATGGCAGAAGGAGAGAATTTATTTGGGGTTTCACAAAGTAGAAACAGAGACTAAAAGCATGTCTGTAGAAGCTATGCTGAGGGATGAGGATAAGGTGGAGAATGGTCCAAGTAAAATTTTCCTTCACCCTCACAAGGTGGAGCATAAGGAAGAGAAAATGGGAGGAGACTCAGAATATTAGGAGATGGAAGAAGACCTCGTGGCCCTTGTGGTTAAAAGGGCAGATGCACAGTAGCCTACAACCCTCCAGAAGGTGTTCGTTCTGGAGGCTGCTGGCCAGTGAGAGGCAGGTGAACTAGGATTTCTCTCCTTTAAGGAAGAAGAAGCTTGGTCTTTTTCTTTGTTCCCAAACCAGCTACACTGATTTCATTCCTAGAAATGCAGCTAGCTGTCCAATGGGGCCTCTTTGTGGGACATCTGCAAGGGGGATAAGAAAAGTTTGCTTGGAGGGTGAGGAAAGAAGTAGGCAGGCTGAGCTGACATTAGCAGGGATTGGGAATTTCTGAGAGATGTTTCTGCAGCAAGAGATAGGAAGGGAATGCTGGACCAGCAGGCCATTGATGTAAATGTAACCCCCTTTCTGCCCTCTTAAGACCTTAGTGGGGATTGATTTAAAACTTCATGCATGGCAGGCTAGGGCTCTACCCCTGTGTTATATCCACAATTCTCATTTAAATTAACACTTTTTAGTTAGCATACAAAATAATTATTTTATCATAATGTTTTCTTTCTTTTTTTAAAGATGTATTTATTATGCATATGGTGTTTTGCCCACAATGTAGCCCTGTATGCCAGAAGAGGGCACCAGATCTTGTTACAGATGGTTGTAAGCCACTATGTGGTTGCTGGGAATTGAACTCAGGACCTTTGGGAGAACAGCTTGTGCTCTTATCCTCAAAACCATATCTCCATCCCTCATTATAACATTTTCACATGCATTGTACTTCTGTATTAGTTACTTTTCTAATGCTTTGATAAAACACTGTGGCCAAGGCAACTATAAAATGAAGAGTTCATTTGTTTTATGTTTCAGAGAGAAAGAACATAATGGGAGGGGAGGTATGGCAGCAGGAACAGGAAGGTAAGGGATCATGTCTTGAATCAGAAGCACAAAGCAGAACACAAAGAATAACTACAAGGAGGGGGATAGAGCTGGTGAGATGTCAGAGAAAATAAAGACCTAAGTTCAACTCTCAGATCTCACAATGGAAGAAGAACACTGATACTGAATAGCTGTCCTCTGATGTGCACACTCACAATTGTCATCACATGCATGTGCCTTAACAGACACACTTTACACACACATACACACACACACACACACACGACGTAAAAATAAAAACAAAAACAAAAGTAGCATATGAAGGATAGAAGCATCTTAGTAGACATCTTCCATGTCTATTTTATTAAATATTTAAAACAACTCATTATTAAATTTTAGTTTTTCTTCTGGTCAGTTTGATTCTGTAGCTACAACCTTCTGTGCATTGACTAATTCTAAATTTAGGAAAGATTATTTTTCACTATCCAGATTATTATAGCCATTTGTGGCCAATTTCATTTGTTCTATAAAGTGGAAAGTCACAACACAGAAGAAGCCAGATAAAAACACTTAATTTCTTCCCAATAAAATCATCTTTTCTGCATGTACCAAATATGGTTAGTGTAGAGGCAGGGATGGGAAACCAGATTTAGGAGATATTACACTTACATAGATTTTGGAGAGCAAAAATAATCTTGTTTTTACTTTCTAATCACAAGGAAAGATGAGACTTAAAAGAAGTCACTTTTAATAATGTTCACTTGATCCTCACTATAAATATTAAATAGTGTTTTCCCAATCCTAAGTACACTAAGAATTCTTTATATACCCATTTACTTGGGAATCACAGATTTTAGCCTACAGTCTCTTATATTCCAAGTGCGATCATTTTCTCTCTCTTTTCAAGAGTATTCTTTCTATACGACCAACTTTTGAACAAGAATTATTTTCTAAAATATGTCTTTCTTATTATATTTAACTATTTCAAATATTCTAAAATTTTTGTTCAATATTTATACCCCAAGAGAGGTTTCCTTTGATTCTAATATTTGGCCAATTTTGATAAATCCACCATGAAGACTATTGCCTTGGACACTGACTATTTTTGTATAATGAGATAGAAGACCCAAATCTTTGATTATTCCTAACAAGAGCTAATATTGTCACATTTACTCTGAGATAGATGGACAACTGCCATGGGCTTCTAAGAGCCTTCCAGACCTGATAGGATCATGTGTATATGGAATTTGAGTTCAGTGATCAAGATTTACTCCTATATACTGGAGTTTATGTGGCTGATAGATTTGGAGAAGTCTAACCATATTTGGGTTATCTAGCCATATTTACATGACAGATAGATGATCATCAGGACAGGTTAAGCTATGATGGGAAATAAAAGTAGCTACAAAAGACTGACCTTCATATTCAGGAATTCATTGTATTTTAACATTCCCAGTATTAACAGTAACACAACAATCTACTTGACAAAACATAGCCAATGTGTTTCTCTTTTTCATAGTTGGAAGAAATTTGTATTATTTTGGGCTGCATCTAAAAAACAGAGATGTTTCCCATTAGGAGTTCTTCTTGAAAGATTTAAAATAGGTCTGTTCCAATTCAAAAATTGTAGTTTTTAATCCAAATTTCACTGAAACCTAAGAAAATCCTTTTATAAAAATAGCAAAAAAAAAAAAAAAAAAAAAGGATCTTTTAAAACAGGAAGTAAACAGACAGTGAAAGATCCTCATCAATAGTAAGACCACAGCCAATGTTATTCCTACTGTCTTAGTAGGATTTCATTGTTATGACAAAACACCAGGACCAAAAGCAACTTCAAGATAAAAAGGGTGTATTTAAGCTTACAGTTTGTAGTCCATCATCTAGTAAAGTTGGGGCATGAACTCAAGGCAGGTACTTGGAGGCCATAACTGAAGCACAAACCATGGAGAAGTGTTGCTTACTAGCTTGCTAAGCCTGCTTTCTTATGGTACCCAGAACCACCAGCCCAGGGGTAGTACTGTCCACAATGATCTGGTCCTTCCCACATCTAGCATCCATCAAGGAAATGCAAGGAAATGCAACACCAGCTTGCCCATAAGCTCATCTGGTAAGGGCATTTTTCTCAATTGGGGATCTCTCTTCTAAAAGTTGACGTAAAGTTAGCTAGCACACTTCTGATTTGGTAAACCACAAGTGAATTCCAGATAGCTCAGCCAATTTTTAAAAGATCTAAGGTTAAAAGAATGAGAGCAGATATATTGTCAGAGTTTGGAATTCAGTTAATATAAGGAATTTAGTTAACCACGCAGTTAAAGATTAGTGCTACCAAGTTCTGAAATATACGTGGATGTGCCCTCAGAGAGTTTAGCACAGTTTAGGTGAGAAATACAAATCTAACCATTTATTTTCTGAAGATTTTCAGCACAGGAGGTGGTTAACAGGACCTGATAGAGTCCTTTCCATGCTAAGAGTCTTTGATGTGATAATTTTTTTCACTTGACAGAAATCACTGGTGTTAGCTGTTGCTCTATTGTTCCACCTATTGCAGGAGCTCATGATGAAAAGACTCTGACCAATACTGAAATTTTAGTTACCACTATTAAAAATTTCTTATAATTCTTTGTCCTGTCTCCCTTTAGCAGTAATGGTTCATATGGTCCTTTATTATTTTCATAGTATGTCCAGTGGTTATGTTATAAAATCACTGATATTTTCCAAATGGGATGGGATGGGTCTTAGGTTTAGGAGTACTAATGGAAGTGTCTTTGACTAAAGACACTGAAGGCTTCGGTCAGTTTTGCCAACTCACTTTTTTATAGTGCTATTTGTTCATTCAAGCGCTTCAGAGGGTTGAAGATCACAGGCATAATGAAAACACTGCACTGCAGGTAGGCCAACTTTAACAAATAGGTTTAAATACTTATCCAGGAAGTAAGCACCACAATCACTATGCAGTTCAGCAGGAATGTCCCAAGAAGGAATAATTCTTTCTAATGGAATTTTTTCCCTAATGCTTAGATAATAGCTTTTCATCAAAGGAAGGCTACAAATTCAATATAAGACATTTTATATGCTCCAGTCAGAGGCATTTGGGTCAACCCTAATCATCAGGTTTCAATTGCCTTGTCAGATAAAGACTAAAACAAAATCCTTCTCTTCCACTCTTCCCCCTCAAAGATAAAATTTTATTGTTGTAAATATAAAGCAGGACTTTAGTTTTATAGTGGTAGATTTAATTTTGATGAAGAAATATTTAATTGAGTTTAATCATATACATATATTTAACTATTGTAGTTTACAAACCTTCTTGCAATATTCTTTACTCTTCCAGTTTTGTCTTCATCTATTTATTTCTTTTTGGAAAGAAATACTTTACTTTAATTAGTTAATTATCATTAATTGTTTTGTAAATTAGTAACTTCATCTTTTAAGATCTTAAATTCCAATTAAAGAATGCTTCTTATTTATCAATGTTAGTTGTATTTCCTAGAATTCCTAATTTGGCATTAAAAAAATAAAAATTACAAGGGCTTAGAGAGATGGTTCAGTGATTAAGAGCACTTTCTGCTTTTGTAGAGGATCTGGGTTCAGTTCTCAGCACCTACATAGAGGCTCACAACTGGCTACCAAAAGATTTGATTTCCTCTTCTGGCCTGTGTAGGCACTGTGGCATGTGGTATATGATACATACAGGCAAAACACTCATACACACAGCAAAACTAAACAAATCCTTAAAAAATAAAAACTAAACAATAAGAACAAAAGCATTTAGAAATTTAAACCTTTCCCGTTTTTTCAAAATAGTTGCAAAGTTAATTACTATAATTATCAATCATAGAAGCCCCTCCAGCTGGAGTTCCAGTGATGACTTTTTCCAAACATTTCCTCCTTCCTGGAATTCGTGTTTCCCATTTTGGCACCCTTCTGGGTTTTTTTTTTTTTTTTCTGAAAGCTGCAACCTTCTGTGCTAACTGCTGGTGTTTGTATTTTGGGACACTTATGTGCTTCTTATAGTCTCAACCCAAGGTCATTTCTTCAACTGCCTCATGTTTGTCTTGCATGGTCGCAGGAACAGAAAAGGTCACACTTATGTGTGCCTTGACAGCTAAGACACTAAGATTCTTTCCAGGAATGGAGAGTTTTGTGTTGGACTTCCCACTGAGGCTACTTTGAGTCCTGGGGAGTTCCCACTTACATTTCTGTCACTGAGGGTCAGGACCTAGACCTGATACTTCTAGGTTTTTGGCATCCTATCCAAGGAAGTCTGACAAAGATTGCAAAGACATCAGGAAAACTTAATTCTAAAGCAAAGTGATGAGAAAGAGTTATGCTGTCAAGAGTGACAATCCACATGGATGAGAGAACTTAATGACCCTTATTGTTTAGGGCTTAATTTTATGGAGTTCAAGAGAAGAATGACTTGGTTGCTAAGACATAGTATGAGTAATTTTCTATTTTGATTGACAAGTGTAGAGAGCGCGTAGTGCCACGCCTTAAAGTGGCGCTGGCTTCCACCTTACACCTTCCTGCTGGTGAAGACTCTCTGGGTAAACAAGTCCTTAATTGATTAAGTCTGTTCAGCCCGTCTTCTTCCGCATTAGAGTAGTCTATCTGCAGGGTCCACGTGGATCACTGGGGTTGGTTAGCTCAAGGGTATTTAAGACTGTGCAGGGGTCTTCTCGCGCTCTCTCTCTCTCTCTCCCTGCGGGCCAGAAGCAACATGTTTAAAGGATCCTGATTAAAACTGCATGAAGAAGATCTACCCGGAGTCCCGTCTTCCTTGCTGGCGAGGGCAGGCACGTACAAACAAGCTTGGGAAAAAGAAGCCTTTGTTCACTCAGCATATTCCTGCCCATACTGAATCTTATTTTAGTCATATGCATACTCAATTGTGCATAAGAATAATATAGTATATATTCTCCATAAAAGTTCACTTAAAGGACACAGTTTGGCCTATTTTAATTAATTACATTATGTGTTGTTTACATATGTGGAGACATGAATACCATAGCTTTTGCATGTTGAGATCAAAGAGCAACTTACAGAAATTTGTGTTTTCTTTCCTCATGTGGGTTTTGGCAATGGAGCTCTGTGGTGAGATATTTACTTCGTCTGCACCTGTGGCACAGACCATGCCCATTGGGCGTGGGGACAGGAGCGGATGTTACCTGGGGGAACTAAATCTGAGGAGGGGACTCTCTCTTGCTTGCATTATGGGGACAGGAGAACATCCGGAGGAATCCTTGTGACCAGGAACCATGTTAATCTGTCCCCTTGCTGCAAGCAAGAGAGCTCTCAGAGACCCCTCTTCAGACTTAGTTGCCCCAGTTAATGTCCGCCCCTGTCCCCACCCCCCAGTGGGCGTGGTCTTGCCACAGGTGCAGACAAAGTGAATTATCTCACTTCAGAGCTCCTATCCTCAGCATTGGTAGCAAGCTTCTTTATGTGCTGAGACCTCATACTGGCCCCCATAGTGTGACATTTGAATACATTCTTGTCTAATTAATCTCCCCTCCTAACCTTTCATGAGGATGCATTGGAAATGTATTAGATTTGTCAGATTTGAATAGAAAATATTTATCACTAATGGCTGTTATAGGGGAGAAAATTTTTCTATTATTAGGAACTTGTTATGTATAACTCGATGCAGATGGGGGTCTCGGGTTACTAATAGGTTGGTTGCTATGTGTGTTGTTTGGAGGGGGATGCATGTGTGCAATAATAGGAAAGAAGACAGGGGAAGTCAGAGCTGGTGATTGTCAGAGTGAATAGTGAGAAAAAGGCTGAATGCTAGCAAACAAAGTTTCTGATACAAATAAGGCATATGTAATAACTAGTTCAGAATATACAATAGATACAGCCATATCACAGAGTACCTCTAGCCTCAAGAAAAAACTCATCAGCATCCATTCAAAGAGGTGACACAGATGACCAAGCCAGGGGGCCCATGTTGATACCTGGTGATGATCTGGATGACACCTCTGATGAAAATGGATCATATTGAGTGGCTCATCTGGGTGACCAAAACAGCAAAAACTTCAACTCTCCAAAAGGGATAAAAGACCTGTTTTTTTCTGAGTCAGGTAGGAGTAACCAGGACCTAGAAATTTAGATCTACATTTCCCTGAGTGACCAGGTTTTACCATCCAAGAGGTAACATGGATATTTTATAGTAACAAAACAAAGTTCTAAGTCAATGTACTTAGCAAATGCAGCAAAAGTCAGGTTACAACAAAGTGGAGCAATCTCTTCTAAGTTTCAAATACTAGTTAATGACACTCAGAGCTCTCAAGTTGCTGGGAAATAAGTCTTCTAAGCAAATACATTCAAAAGGACTTTCTTTATGTGATAGTCAGATGCAGAGGTGGGTTACATGTGGGCTGTGACAGGGACAGAAAGTAGCCCAAGAAAAAATTTATTCCTGATCTTTCACACTCTCAGAATCAGAGTTTCCAAACAGTCAGAATCTTCTTCATAGGTGTGGCTTTTCCAGGGAGATTCAATTGACAGTTACACCCATTTTCTTGCAAATAACATAATTTCATTTATTTTGTGGCCAAGTAAATTATCATTGTAGATATATGTCCCATTTTCTTTATCTGCAGATGAACACTTAGGCTAATTCCATGTCTCCCACACCTGTTTTTCACTTTCAATTCTGACAGGAGATCTCACCAAGGTACCCAAAGAACTCACCAGTATTCCAGACAGTACCTAAACTGGTGATCTTGCTTCAGCCTCCCAAATAGCTGATATTACAGAGGTGTGTCACCAGGCTTGGCTAATCTTCCCTGTGTTGTGCATGGAACACAGGCCCTACATGATGAAGAACCCTTCCTCTCTGCCTCCATCTCCAAAATATCTGGGAAGGGAATGGTGTCCTGATAATTCCAGGTTCACAAAGCCCACGAGCCCTGTGCATACACACCTGATCTCATTTTTTTAAGATTTCATTTTAATTTTTAATTATGCTTATTTATATCTGTGTGGGGTTTGTGCACATGAGTGTTGTGTCAATAAAAGCCAAAGGAGGGCTTCAGATCTCCGGAGCTGGAGATACAGGTGAGCTTCCTGAGTGTGGGTGCTGGGAACTAAACAGTAGGAGAATAGGAACTGCTCTTAACTACCGATCACCTCTCCAACCCCTAAGTGTAAGATATCTCACTAATGTTTTGTTGTTACTCTTTTTGTTTGTTTGTTTGTTTGACAAAATCAATGTAGCACAGTAGCACAGTCTGGCTTCAAACTCTCAATCTTCTTGCCTTAGACTCCAAAATGCTGGGATTCTAGGCACGTTCCACAGTATCTAGCTATTAATAGACTTTTTAATGGCCTATACATCAAATGATAATATTTTGGATATCTGTGATTACATAAGATACACGGTCTCACACACAGTTTCACCCATTTTTTATGTGTTTGTTTTGTGGGTTTTTTTTAATTATTATTTTCAATGTGCTTACCAGAAAACTTGAAGTTACACACGTGGCTTGATTGCATCTTTTAAAAAACAATCAGTGTTAGGAATAGAATTTGAGTCTTATTCATGTCAAGCAAGCATTCTACCATTGAATAACACTACATGGACTTGGTTGGTTGAGGAAAGGTTTTGCTGTATGGCCAGGCTGGTATTGAACATGTGAACCTCTTGCCTCAGCTTCCCTAGTGCTGGATCACACTCATATGCCACCAAACTGACCCCTTACATTTCATTTCAGTGGGATAGCCTGCTCTAGAGACAATGATACCCATGAAGCTTGAAGTTGAGGATCTATAGGTAGATATGAAAAAAAGAAACAAGACCCGCTCATAGTCCCATCTTTTTTTGCATTCTGTATCACATGAGAGATTGGGCAGGATTTTATGCTTGCTGGTATTTTTGCGGGTGGTGATGAAAGCCTAGCCAGGGGTTCTGAGGGTGTTAGGGATACACAATCCTTGGGCCCTCCCAGCAGAGGACAGTGTTGCTCTGTGCCCTCTCCAAGGCCAGGAAACTGGTGGCTCAGAGTACTACTTGGTATTCTGCATGGATGCTATGACTGACATAGCAATTACAGGTTTTTGCATTGTTTATGCCTCTCCAAAAGCATAGCTGAATGCATTGAAGCAGAAGCTGGAAGGCACTCCGCTTGCTTTCATTACAATGTATAATTGTATTTACCCTCTCAAGCTTTAGACTCTGGTGCCTGGTGCAGTTTTAACACCATTCGCTTTTTTCATAATTAGATCACTGATTGAATGAAAAAATGTGAAAAACAAAGGAAAACTGAATCATTTTTCTAAATAGTGATCCAACTAGGTTTGGGTCCATTAACATAAAAAGTACCCAGCTTTCTGTTGTTTTTCCTTATGATTGAAGTTACCTGGGGCTTGTCAGGCTTCAGTGCCATCTAACTATTCTCACAGGCACTGTTAGGCCTGGCCTCCTGGGGATGGAGCCACCTGCCCATTCTATCACTTTCTGAGGACCCAGTTGGGAGAGTGACTACAGCCAGTGCCTTGAGTAGGAAATCAGCCCTGTACGTTAAGGGTTCTTGGGCCAGTAAGAGGCTTCTGTCACAGCCTCCTGATATTTCTTCTCCCTTGGGTGGGTCTGCTCAGAGTTTGAACAATATTAGACATGCATGAGTATGTAAATATTTTTATCCATATACATTGCATGTGAAAATTAAGCAGCTCCATCAGGGAATCTTCAAAGATACCCAGCATTTCTCAGTCTCAACTTTGCTATGGCTTCAGCTCTGACATCTTTGGTTTATCAGGTATTATATTCAAAGCTGTTTGGGGCTGGGAAGATGGGAAAGGAGAGGTGAGAAAGGCTGGCTCTGCCTGGAAGCCATGCCCACAGAGCCAACCCAACAAACCTCCCCCTGACAGCAAAGTGCCCCCCCATCCATGCCCTGCAGGACTGTCTTTCTACCCCTTTTCAACTCATGGTTCTTTGAACACAGAAACAATGTTTTTTCTTCTACTGCAAAGCCCTAAATGCTGTGCCTGGGTTGTAGAGTCCTCAGACATAATGGAGACAGTATCTCAATTCACATCAGAGTGCACAACTGATCAAACAGAATCTTCCCAAGACAGTCTTTTGTTGTTGTCTGAGAATTTCATGCATGCATATAATGCATATTATGTATTTTGGTCAAGTTCTCTCCCCATTTCTGGCCCTCCATTTTCTTCTCTATCCATTTTCTTCTCACTGTTGTTCTCTTCGAATTGCATGTGTTGTTTTTCTTTTTTTTTTTTAACTCAATGAGTACATTTAGTGCATGATATATGTGCAAAAGTATAGGGCTATATAGGGATATATAATAGATCATGAGTTGTTCTTCAGGGGCTGCATCCTTGAAGAAAACAGAATCTCCTCCCAGCTGCTATTACTTGTCAATTGCTTCTCAGTTCGATGTGTGATTTTTTAACCACCTCCCCTCTCCATGCTAGGATTCTGTCTGGCTTGATCTTGTGAATGATGTTATAATTGCTATGAATTTATATGTGCAATTTCCCTGTTTGTCTGGAAAACAATATTTCTCTGTAGTCATCCTCCTCTTCTGGCTGTTGTAGTGTTTCTGTCCCCTCTCCCATATCTTCAATACTTGAGAAGGGAAGGTGTGTATGTATGTGTCTATGTCTCTCTGTGTGACATAGACATGCCATTGAAGGCTAAACACTCTACACTTCCCCCCCCCCCCCCGCATTGCCCAGTTGTGATTCTCTGTATTAACTAGTGTCTGTGAAAAGAGGATTGTCACATGAGGGCTAAGAAGTGCAGTAATCCATGATCTTAACAATAAGTCTTTAGGAGTCAGTTTAACACTATGTCTGTTTATCAGAATAACAGTAGTAGTCCCCCTGGCCCCCAACAAAGCCTCTGACCTAACTAACCACATGTTCTTGGCCTTCTGATGGCACAAGTAACAAAGATGTCCCAATGTAGTACACATTATCATGTGGGTAGAGGGGCTGCACACAAAAAGCAGAGTCACACCAAATTTGATAACGGATTTTCTCTCTAGACAACTCATTACTCCAGTAATAATAAGAGGGTCAGCCAATCATAAAACAGAGCTCTCATTACCTAGTCACCTCTTTGCAGTCCCACTTGTACGTTTGATTGTTTGCTTTTTATGATTTTTTGTTTTCCTTTCATTTTTCAAGACAGGGTTTTTCTGTGTAACAGCCCTAGCTGTCCTGGAACTAGCTGTGTAGACCAGGCTGGCCTCAGACTCACAGAGATTTTCCTGAATCTGCCTCCGAAGTTCTGGTATTAAAGGCATGTGCCACCACTACCCGGCCCCATTTCTACTTCTTAAGACCTCACAAAAGTATGACATTTCAACTTGAGCTGTACTGGGGAGCACCACTGTATCATACATAATTGCTTTGAACTAATTACAGCCTGGGGAAACAAGGCAGAAGTAAGCTGAAGATATAATCATGCCAGTCACTTCTGTAATGCATAGAGTACCAAAGCCATTGAAAGCTAGAGTCAGGCCTCAGTGGTGGTGTCAGGGCTGGCCATTAGAACATGTTCTGTAGACCAAACACTGGCTGAGGCTGGTTTCTGTGGCATAGAGGACTGAAGACCACTGCCTGCTGATTTGTTGACATCACTTACTCTAGGTGCAATGGTCATAATTTTGTTTATTTTTAAAAATTTATTTTCATTTTATTAGTATGGGTCTTTTGCTTGCATGTGTATGTACCATGCATGAGCAGTGTCTAAGGAGGACAGAAGAGGGTGCTGGATCCCTCAGAATTGAAGTTACAGTTGTTGGATGTTAGCCACCATGTAAGTGCTGGGAATTGAACCTGGGTTCTCTAGAAGAGCAGTCAGGGATATTAACCCCCTGGGTTATGCCTCCAGCTTCTGTAATTTTCTTCATTTAACTAATGTTGGACATTTGGGAAACCCTGTTCTAGAAAACTACTTGCTAAAAAAATCAAAACACTTTGGTCCCTTTCTTAACAGATTACATGGTTATAAAAATCAGACCCCTGAGAGGGGGAGGATAGTGTTTTACTAATGCAATATCTCAAATAGAAATGTAATTGTGAAGGAAAAATACAGTAATTGAAAAATAAAATTAACAGGCATAAGCCTGAATAGCTTTTTCTGGGAGTTTAAGTACATCCATTCTAGTAGGAAGGTGGAACCACTGGGGGTTGGCTAAGCTGAAGGCTGTGTGGAGACATGAAAAGGACAAACCTCCAACATCAGCTCCATGTGACACCCAGTGCTAAGTGAACTGCATACCCTCGTCCTTGAGACTGTAGACACTGTGGACTGGAGTCACGAATGGGGAGCAATGCATGGCTTTGGAGAGACCCCTGCCCCCCACACCCATCTGCACTCTAACAGACACTGCTGCTCCTGCTTTGTTCAGGACAGCACAGCAGCATCTTCTCCAGCTTCCACTTCCATATCATTTTTGGACTTTCTGATGGATTCTCGAACACCAGGACCAACACAGAGGAACAACACAGAGCAAAACAGCCTCTTCAAGCAGTCAAGTTCTTCCTGCCACACTTGATGAAAATACAGTTCCTTTGCTGAACTTCTCAGAAGCTTTACTACTCAGCTTTTGCACATCTCCCCTCCCCTTCCTCTACATCCACAGCATGCTCATGCCTGGCTTCATACACAGGACTCCAGTGCAGGATGAACCTAAACTCAGCAGTTAGTTTTCACTCTTCACTGATGTACTGCTTGATCTATTCATGACATGACATTACACATTATCCTTTTCATTCTTTTTTTTCCCCCACAACTACCAAGTTCCAACTTTTCAATTCACCATCATCTCTTGTTTTGGCTGCTGGGTAATAGCCTTCCTAGTCTTCCTTGAGATCCTTGCTTTACTAACAGCCCAAGCAGCAGTCTAAGCCTCACATATGTACAGGCTTGGTTAATAGGTTGACAGTCAGTCTGCCTCTTTTCAAACTGCTTACTTCCTTACGGACCCCAACATTGACCACTTCCTCTTTTTCAAACTTGTCTGATCTCTGCTTCAAGCAGACTACTCTGTCCTTCCCAGCTTTCCTCTTGTTGTCTTCTCCCCCAGGATGCTCTTACCTCTCCTCTGATAAATGCTGCTGCTGGCCATTCCTTAACACTGGGCTTGGGTCCCTCTACCACTGCCCTAATGTGAAACCCCCCTGATTTTCTCTGTGCATTTTCTCTTTTCCACTTTACTTTTAAATTTTGTAAGTGTATGTGTGCTAGAGAAGGCATCAGGTCACCCGGAACTGGAGTTATAGGCCATTGTTGGTTACCTAACATAAGTGCTGAGAAGTGATCTTGGGTCCTCTGCAAGAGCCTCAAGTGCCCTTATTGTGAGACATCCCTCCACCTCTATTTGCTCTCCTATTACAGGATTCTCTCCAATTTTTGTGTTCTTATCAATTTCCATCTTCTCTTTGAAGACTTCTGGCTCCCAGTAATTGAGTCATAGACTTTTGCTGAGTGTGTGAGGGAATATGGGCCTCTTAATTTTACCTCACATGTCCTTCTCTTTTCTCTTCCAGGTCTTTGTACACAAGGCTGAAGCCTTCCTCCTTTATATTTTGGCCCAAACACCATTTTCTTATTCTGGAAATTTAACCTCAAATCAAAATTTGAAAGCAGTTGGAAGGAGGGCCTTGAAGTAATTAGAAATAGATGAGATCATAGGATGAGACTGGCTCCTACAAAGCGCTAATGTCCTCATATAGTGAGCTCACTTTTTCTGGCTCACCTTACTTTGTTATGTGTGGCAAGAAGGTCTTCCTCAGATGCCAGGCTATGTTCTAGGCTTCAGAATCATGAACTAAGTAAACCCCTGTTCTTTACAAATAACAAGGAATCTATACAGATTCCTTCCACCTCCATAGATGCCTCTGTGATGCTAGGCCCCCATGCTTGCACTTATTTCCACACTTCCTAGCACTTGTGTACCACTTTTTTCCTATTGGTTTGGATCTCTTCCTATAAGCCCTTAGAGGAAACGGATCATGTCTGACTTCTATTTCATTGTATCCTTGGACAAGCAAAAGGGCTGCAGGCACATGGTCTCTGAAAGTTCAGAGGACCGAGTTGTCATGACTTAATCTTTGATGATCCTCTCATTGTTTGTATTTTATACTTAACTCTTGTCTTTTAAGCTGCATCTTTTTCTTAGAAGCTGCTTTCACCTATTTTTCCATTCTAGGGTACTATGTCTTCATCCTAAAAAGTCTCTCAGGTGAGCTGTATAGTACAAAATAAGCACCATTGCAGGAAAGACAGGGTGTACTCTACTGTGTGTCCATTTGCTAGTTGCCTTGTGTGTGGTTTGTCTGTGATTTGCTAGTGAACTTTTTTGTGCAAGAGAGAGGGACAGCCTTACTTTGAAGGGTATGAAAGGGAGGGTATGAGATCTGTCCTTCTACTGCTATGAAGAGACACCATGACCTCAGCAACTTCCCTAAAGGAAAACATTTAATTGGGTGGCATATATTTTCAGAGATTTAGTTCATGGCTGGACATGGTGGCATGCAGACAGATGTTGGAGACAGAGCTACATCCTGGTCCCATAGGAAACAGGAAGTGGTATGAGACATTGGACTTGGCTTGAACATATATGAGACCTCAAAGCCTGCCTCCAAATTGACACACTTCCTCCTACAAGGGCATACTTACTCTAATAAAGCCACATCTCCTAATAGTGACAGTCCATTTGGGGGACATTTTCCTTCCAAGCAGGTTTTGGAGGACAGTTTTTAAGGTATTGGGGATCATTTGGGGAAGCTAAGCTTATCAACAAAAAGTTTATATCCAGAAAAATTATATCTTATCCCATTTTGATGTGAAGATCTAAGGAAAGAGGAACTCTTAAATATTGTTGCTAGATTATAAATAGCAACAATTACTATGGCCATTAGTATGGAAGCTCCTCAGAAAACTCCAGAGACCTACTACAGGAGCCAGCTTTGAGATCTCATATATGCTCAAGCCACACCCAGTGAGACAGTTCACTTTCTGTTGCCTGCACAAGATATAGAATTCAGCTCCTTCTCTAGCACCAAGTCTGTCTGCATGCTTTCATGTTTCACCATAATGACAATGGACTGAACCTCTGAATTGTAGGCCACCTAATTTAATGTTTACATTTATAAGAGTTGCAATGGTCATGGTGTCTCTTTATAGCAATAGAAACTCTGACTAAGGCAGAAGTGTCATGGCATACAGTGAACAAGAGACTATGATGTGAGAATGTGATAACAAAACCTATTTTTCATATAATAAATAGACATTAACAAAACAATATTAAATAATAAAATGAGTTTATGAATTTATAATTAATTTGCTATACTTACCAGATTGGCCATGGTTTGGAAAGCTGTGTCTTTTCAGTTATTTGCAGTCTACATTGAATGTGTGATCACTCCAGTTCTGTGTGTTAAAGCATTTGATCACATTGTCCAATCAGAAGCCCATGGCTTTCACACTGCCAACAAAAAGAACAGTCAAAGCAATAAGAAAACTCCCGTAGAAACTAGGGGAAAGAGACACCACCTCATTACAAAAAGTAGTTTTTATTCACTTAATGTAAGCCATTAGTGTTGGTGGCCATTTTCCTATGCTCAAAATTGACCCATGGGGTGAAAATATAATACCCAAGAAAGCAGAGATGAGGGAGGGGAGAGAGAGAGGGAGACCGATGATATCAAGATTCTGGACATATGCCCAGAAATCACATTCTTTTCTATTACATCTTTTGAATTGAATTTCTGTCATTTTCAATCAAAATAATGCTGAAAAGTATAATAGAAATCTGAAGGAAAGAAAGGAATGACGAATCATAATTATATAACTAGGCATTTGTTGACAAATGACAAAGAAAAGGGTAATGGGTAGTAGAAATAATTACACTAACTCAGAAAAGGGTTACCTGAAAAAGGATGGTTGGGGCACAGGGTTTGAATGAGAAATATATCCCATAGGCTTCTGTATTTGAACACTTGCTTCCAAGCTGATGGCACTGTTTGTGGAGGTTATGGGAAGGTGGTGCCTTGCTGGAGGAAATAAGTACCTGGATGTGGCTTCTGAGAGTTCATAATCTTGCTCCATTTCCAGTTTTTTCTCTCTGCTTTTATGTTTGCAGTGAATGTAAGCTCTCACCTTTCTGCTATTGCCTCTATGTCTGCTAATTATGCCACAATTCCCACCATGATGGACATTGGAACCATAAGACAAATCAAAATCCTCCTCCTATAAAGACATGATGTTTTAAATGTTTTTCCATTATTACTTAATATAAGAATGGATATTTCACCTGCATGTGTGTCTGTGCACCATATGCATGCCTTGTGCCATGCAATCCAGAAGAAGGCATTAGATACTCTGGAACTGGAGGTACAGATGTTTGAAAGTTGCCAGATAGGTACTGAAAATTAAAACTAGGTTTTCTGCCAGAGCACAGGGTACTCTTAAACACTGAGCTATCACTCTGGCCTTAGGTGATAGTGTTTGGTCACAACAACAGAAAAGACACTAATACAATATCATATCACTCCAAGATCCTAAAAGAGAAAGTATGAGCAGAAACTGGAAGAGGAGGGATCGTGTAAGGTCTTTGGAGAAACATTGGTTTGGGTGAAGGGCACAGAGATTTAATACTGTGTTCTGTCTCCCCTTTGCTTGTGCTCTTCAGTTGAGGACTCAGAGAGTGTGGGGGCCCTAAGTGCTTCATCAGAGAACAGGAGGAGAGAGAGCTCTGGAGGAGCAGTGGCAAGTGTCCAGGTAAAGATACAAGAAAGAGCAGGGGAAGCTGGCATCAAGGGTAAAGTTTTTTACACAGAGAAGGTGGAAAGTGAGGGGAAACTGTGGTGATACCTTTCTTGCACAAATAAAGCCTGTCTGGGTGTCAGAGAATGGTGCTTGCCACTAACTAACCATGGAGGTCTGGAGGTCTGTACAGATAGGCAGGAAGTCATATAACTGGGCAGAAATAGGATATAAGCAGGAACAAACAGGAAATTGATCTCTTCTCTGCAGAGATGTTTAGAAGGTAAAGTGTGCTGGGGCTTGCTCCTTCTCTCTGTTCTTTCAGCATTTCCCTCTATATCTGACTCTGACTTTTTATTATTTAGACCAATTAAGAACTCTTCTTACAGGAAACCACAAAAAAGCATAGTTTGGTATACAATAAGAATGCAACATTTACAGATAGTTCCCCCACTTGTCTGGTTGAGTTAAATAAAGATATGTTACAAGAATGTTCTGAAGAATATTCTTTTCTCCTGATCCTCCAAGATGATGAGTGGTTCCACCACCCCGAGTACCCAATAGGAGCTGGTGATATTATTCAGCAGTTGAGCACTTTTCTGGAATGTGTAAGTAGTGGAGAAGAAGGGAAGACAAAAGACAGAGAAGATAGAGAGTGGGGGGAGAGAGATGGAGACTTACAGAGAAAGAGGGCAGGAAAAGTTTCTTATTGAAATCACAGGGCAGAGATTTACCTCTAAAATAAAGGGTAACTTTTGAAAATTGCTAATTACTTCTTATGCACCACATGCAATTTTTCCTTGTTAATTTTTATCTAGCGTGCAAATAGGTTTCATTGTTCCATTTTCATACAGCTGTACCATTTAGTTTATTCTTATAGTTTGTCCTCTCCACTGTCCTTCCCATCACCTCTATCCCTCTTGCTGCTCTCCTCTCTGACATTCTCTCTCCTGCTTTCTTTTTAAAATTAATTTTTTTATTCTTATTCTTATATATAAATGTTTTGTCTGTATATAAGCATCTGTATCATGTATATGATTGGTGCTCAAGAAATCCAGAAGAAGGACATTGGATCTTCTGGAAACAGACTTACAGATGTCTGTGGGAGGTCATGTGGGTGCAAGAACCCTGTCCTTGTATTTTCATTTTGCATATATTCTACTACCCTCTCTGGTTCCAGCTCACCCTTTCTTTAGACCTCTTCCTCTCCTCCTGTAGTTCTCAATTTAATCATCATCATACAACTCTGGGAGTCAAGTACCATGGAGTCTGCCTTTTCCCCAGCAGTCACATGCAGCTTGATGGGCACCAGTGTTGGAGGCAGGTCTGAGGGCCTGCATGTCCCAGCACCTGAACTGGCTCCTTCCTTTTCAGCCTTTCTAGTGTTCTCTGGTCTGATCCACCTCTTGAATTTTAGGGCAAACAGTAGCAAACCATCCGCCTTTCACACAATTCTTGGAAACCCACTAACAGTAGACTCCAGGGAAGCCACTCACTTTAAAATCCATAAAGCATAATTATGTTGCACTGATGGCCCATTATCTGATGCCATCTCATGACACCGTGCCCGATTGTCACTTCACTTAGATGGGCCCTCTGTAGTGAATCTCCTCTGAGAGTCGGTCTCCATTATCCCCAATAAAGTGAATCTATACCATAAAACAGGTGAATTTATGGTACCCTATGATATGGAGTCTCTCAATCGAGAAGAATGATTATAAATTAAGTCAGAGCTGCCTGTACCTGGCAGGGAATGTGCATATACACATGCACTCTATCAGTTATTGAATCTTTTCAGGTGCCACAGAAAGAAAAATTCAGAGGAATTAAAGTGTGTGCAAGCACAAAGAGGTTCCCACCCAGGGCTCCCATCATACCCCCTAATCTCAGAAGCACCACTGAAACATCTGCCTTTTCAGTTAACTGCACACTGTTTGTTGTTGTTTGTTGATTGTTTTTTGTAACACTATCTGGTGAATTAAGTGCAAAGCTAGATGGTGGCAGCAGGAAACCTGCTGCTTGCTTCTTCCACAGAGGCCTTGATTTTTTTTCTATCGCAGGTGCACATTTACACAATGTGGGTAGGTTGGCCACTGAAGATGGATCTGACTGTTGGTCAGCATCCTTGAGACAGCAAGATGAAGGGAAGCAAGCTTGAACAAGAAACAAAGAGGTTTTGGAGTCCTGCCACCTCTCTGATTGGAGTCAGCCACACTATCAGAGCTCATAGTTTCCTTGTCTGTGCTCTGTAAATAACCAGGCTATGTTAGGGGCTGAAGGTATGGGGCAAGAAATACTTCTGAATGCACAGAGTAGGAGGTAAGTGTTATTTATTCTGTGTCTGTTGGTTTGTGAATGGATTTCACTATATAGCTTGAGGTGAATAGAACATCCCTCAAAGCCCAGGCTGGTTCCAGCTTACTATCTTCCTGCTTCAGCTTCCAGAATGCAGAGATTATAGGCATGATCCACCATGCTTTCCACAGAGACACTTGTTCTTATTAAGTTAGAGAGTTTTTCTGAACAAGAAGTGTAAAGGGTTAGGGTTAGGGTTAGGGTTAGAGGAAGGCATAATCCAGGCACTTAGCTGCTCCTGTTCCTTCCTGGCCTGGCTCTGAGTAACCTGACAGTCTCTTCTCTTCGGTTTCTTTACCACTAAGGACAGGACTATTCCAGGAATAGACTTAAGAACCTAATGATAACAAAACAGGTTAACTTTCATCAGTATATTTGCTGTGTAAAAGATTAACAAGTATAAGAAAATAGGCATTAGAGCATTTCAGATTGTTCTTTGGCTTCTGTGTTACCCATGATGAATGCTTAGAGTTTGGATCCCCAGAAAAGCTGGGTGTGGCTATGCCCACCTGTGATTCCACAGAGAGTCCATACCTCTGCCTCAACTGAATGTGCCATGTTTTGTTGACTCCCCATGGGAGGCTTTACCCTTTCCAAGGAGTGGGTGGGAGTGGGTTGGGGGGAGTAGAAAGAGGGAAGGGATGGGGAGCTGTAGTTGGTATATAAAATAAATAAAAAATTAAGGTGGAGTTTCTGATGAGATGACTCAGCAAGTAAATGTAATTGTCATCAAGCCTGATAACTCATACCATATAGTTGAGGGAGAGAATCAACTTTTTAAAGTTCTCTATGTCCTCTTTACATGGGCTGTGTCACACATCATGTACCCACATTCACATGCACCTACCAATACACACACACACACACACACACACACACACACACACACAGAAGAGAGAGAGAGAGAGAGAGAGAGAGAGAGAGAGAGAAATAAATGTGCTTTTGAAACTTATAGACTTTCAATGTCAACCTGTAGCTTCTCTACATGCTCATATGCATGCATATATATGTAACTACACATACACATGCATACCACACATATACTACACAGCCACCTTAAAAAGTAGCTTTTCAATTACTTGGCTCATTGAGCCATCTATAATTCCACTTTGTTTACTGTGCTGGGAGTATGCTCTAAATTAAAGTATATATATATATATATATATATATATATATATATATATATATATATATTCTGTGTGTATCAACTTGAAATATCATCTTCATCATAAGCTAAATTCCCACATGAGTTCCTTTCTGGACTGGTAACTTGATTCCATCGATTCTGTCACAACTGTAATACCTCAGACAGGCTCTGTTTTCTACTTCTCTTTCCTTGTCTTCAATGCCTCCATCCCTTTGTTTCTCAGAAGAACAATAGCATTTTATCTCTTGGCCAAAGGACACACCTCCCTCATCATCTCCACACTCAAAACAATGGAATTTCTGAAGAGATTTTTCTTCTGGCTCAGTTTGCTGCTACTGCTGGATTTTTTTTACCAAGCTCCTTCTTAGAGTCTTTTTTTTTTTTTTTTTTTTTTTCTGGTGGCACATACACCTTGTTTCAGGATAGGAGCCAGTGGCCTGGCCTCTGGCCTCATCAATGCTGGTCCCAGCTATGGAGTCTGCAAACACCCTTTCTCTTTCTGCACATGCTACTTTCCTCATCTGCCTCATGTCTTTTACACTATTAATATACTATGGCCCAGGTGTGGCAAGGTACATTTAGTGAACTGGATAGTTGAGCATGATTAAAAACTTGACCTTGAACCAGAACTGTCTCATCCTGAGTTACTTAAAAATAAACAGCCCGGGGCCTGGATGACACCATAGCCCTGGTGGCAGCATAAGCCACTCCGATCCACATCACGCTGGCTGCTGGGGCTATGATGATCTGGGTGGTCTGAACTGCCATCAGTGACCATGGTATCAACTGGACCTGAGCTGAGTGGCAACCACAGTGCTGCTGGACCCATCCAGATCTGAGAGGTCTGTGCTGCCACCTGGAGCCACAGTGACATCTGGCCTCAAGCTGCTACCAATGACAGTCTGTGGTCCTGAAGCATCTGGGGTCAGTTGAGATGTCCCATTGCCCATGTTACCCAGGGGTCCAAGAAAACCATGTGTTGAACCATGTGTTGAAATATGAGAGTTGTTTCATACCTCACTGGCCTGGAGTGACCCCACCCCCACAAGACTGACATGAGAGCTGACCCTGAATCTCCCCAGCTCTAGGATAATAGATCCTGATGACCACAGCACTGGAAAGTTGGCCCCATCCCTAATAAGAAAGCTGACCCCTTACACTTGGAAAAGCTCACTCCATTCCTCAACCCAGGCCTGGAGAGCCTGAGAAGAGTGGTCGCAATGGCCTGGACCAACCAACTCTGCTGCTGCACACAGGCAAATATCCAGGGATCATAGCTGGCACACCCCAACAATACCTCATCTATGACCTGCTGGACTGTGTGAAGGACCTGATCCTGTGGAAATAGCTGCAGGATCTCCACAACTGGGATGAACAGCAGTAAAAATAGAGGTTTCTCTGCCCTGCCCTGCCCTGCCCTGCAGCCACTCTTAAATAATTGCCCATCAGCTTAATGTTAATTACAAATTGCTTGGCTGAATAGCTCAGGCTTATTATTAACTAGCTCTTACTATTAAATTGACCCATTTTTATTAATCTGTTTTGTCAGTGTTTCATGGCTTTACCTGTGCTCTAATAAGTTTTGTTCCTCTGGTGGTTGGCCAGCCTCTCTCCAACTCTACCCTTCTCCTCTCTGTATCTCAATTTGGCTTTCCTGCCTACCTGTTCTCTTCTTGGCTATTAGCCAATTCAGTTTTTATTATCAACCAGTGAGAGTAACATATTCACAGTGAACAGATTGGTTATCCCATAGCACAGCAGAATGTCAGATAGGAATGCTGGTGGGGGTTAAGTATTGATGGTATACCAAAGCCAGAGACATGACTAACAACTCATTACACAATGAACAGTTTCAAGCATAGCTGTTTGGACAAAAGGGTATATTGCATGTTACACAGTAGCTCCAAATGCCACTAAGATGAATAAAGAAGTAATGAAGAGGTAGCAAAGATATAGAAGAGAAGTGTTTTTCTTTTCTTCTAATTCCTTTTAAAATTATTGTTTATTTTTATTATTATTTTTTAAGGACTTCTTTGGGGACACTACAGGAGTAAGGAGAGGATATGGAGGGACTGGGAGATGAGTGGGATAGGGATGCACAATGGGAAATTCCCAAAGAATCAATAAAAATGGAACAACAACAACAACAACAACAAAAAAAAAGAGCAGTCACAGATGCAATATAAAACAAACAAGAAAACCAAACCAAAGAACAAAACTATCCAAACTCAAAACCCTCTCATTTAAAAAGTAAAAACTTCAGACCAAGAAATGGAAGGTGCAACTTGCCTTGAATGTTTCAAACATTCCATTTAGAAAGTGATCCTGTTGTGTAAATTTCCAGGCTGAATGCACAATAGGATGGGCTTTACCTCACTGTGAAGGTAGGTCATGTCCTAGTCAACCACAATCTGGGAACTGGACGTATCTGGTCTTTTGCTTTTCAGGACTGGAAACTTATCTATAAAAAGGTAAACTGTAATACTCTTTAATATCTTTTTAAAAAATAGGAAACTTGTTTTTCCTCACAAAAGTAAAAGTAATTTAATTCATAAGTGTCTGTGAAAACAGTTTTGATAACTGACCTCAATAATGATAATTATCATCTCTCCATCAAAAACAGTGTCTGAAAAACCCCATTTTCCTTTCCTTTCTCCTTTTTTTCACCCCTGTTCCTCTTTCTCTTTTTTGCTAACTGAACAGAGAATCTCCCTGGTTGATAGCAAATGGATCTCATTGCTGTAAATGACTATTTTTAAGGGTCCAGAGAAGATGTAAATGAACCCTTCTAGAAGGGTAAGAATCTGATTTGGTCAAGTAGTTAAGAGATGAGGTATAATTAAGTAGTTAAATTTTCCATACTCTGCATAGTGCACTATGGAAAACGAAGTTCAAAGAGTTGTTCTCAGATCAGACAGAAAGCAGTTCTCTGGGATGCTCGAATGGATGTAGCTGAGATGATGATGGCTGCCTTGGTGAATGTTGATAAGGGCTGGATAATGATGAGAAGAGGTAAAGAGGGAAGAAGAGAAATGATTTCCTATAAGCCTTAAATGGTAGTTCCTTTAGAATATAAAGATATATTTCCAATTTATTTTTAAATGAATTAATGCTGAGCATCTTTAGAAGCACACCAACACACAATTACTCTCTAAGTGTTCTGTGATAAGGGTGTCTGTGAAGTTAGTTACTGTCTTCCCAAAGTGACCTTTGGAAATAAGGGTGGTTGGCATGATGGATCTTTCCTCGCTTCTCCTCTTTTCCTACCTCCTCTCATCATCTTATGTGTTCAGACTGGGATTTACACTATCAGTCTTTTGGTTCTCAGGTCTTTAGACTTGAACTCATTGCTCTGACCAAATATATGAAAAAAAGGAAGGGTCTGTTTAGGGCAAGGTTTCAGATGGATAATTCCATAATGATTGGGAAGGAGGGTGGGTTGGAGCGATTCACATCATGGTGGACCAATAGGAGTAAAGGAGGTACTCTGACTTCAGCTGGTTTTCTCCCAGCTGGATGCCTAAGCCCATAGGATGGCTTCATCCACATTCAGGGCAAGTCTTCCGCTAAGCAAATCTTCTCTGAATATACGCACATAGATAAAACCACAGTCCTCATAGGTGATTCCAAATCAAGTCAAGATTAATCATCATGGATCTCTACCACTATCTTTCCTGGGTCTCTGTATTACAGATGGCAGGTCAGGAGGCTTCTTGTTTCCCATAATTCCTCCATGTCTATCTGCCAATCAATCTGTCTATCCATCTGGCTATCATTTCTCCATATATAATCTATTATCTATCTTCTCTATTATCCATCATGTTTTATCATTCAGTTTCTCTGGAGAACTCTAAATTAATTCCAAACATCTTTGCATACAAAACAACAGTATTTGACAGGGACTGTATTAATTTTTTGTTTTGAGTTTTTGAGACAGAGTTTCTCTGTGTAACAGCTCCTGGCTATCCTGGAACCCTCTTTGTAGACAAGGCTGGCCTCAAACTCACAGAGATCTGCCTGCCACTGCCTACCAAGTGATGGGATTAAAGGCATGCACCACCACCACCCAGTTGAGACTGTATTAATTTAAGGAGTGGAGCAAAGTAACTTTGTCCTCAGAGACTTTTACTATAGAGTGCTTTTTCATGCCCAGAATTTTTTAAAAATTGTTTTTATATTTATATATTTATTTTATGTGTGCAGATCTTAATTCTTACTTTACACGTGTAGCTTGGTATAATTCTTTACCTTTGATTTCTATGATTAAAGTCAGAATCATTTATAAACAGATCAAGTACAGATGTGTCTTTGGATATCACAGAAGAATATGTGTGTATTTAACAAGTGACATGTACTCAGCAATTTACCCATGTTGCCTCATTTAACCTTCAAAGCAAGCTGGATTGCATCATTTCCATTCTAAATAAAGAAGACTTTATGGTTTGTAGCAGTTTTATGGAATCTTAGAGACTATTAGCAGTTAACAGAATTGGTGTTCTGGGGTGCTGCCAGGGCCACCAGTATGATGTTTACAGAAGGAAGGCCAGGTTGGAGGAGACTCTAGTTGTGCCATGAAAAGCATGTCTATTCTGACCTGGTCCCCCTTCTCTAAATATCTAAGTTCTGAAGTGAAAGAGAAAAGACTTTGGGAAGGACAGACTGCTGTCTTCACATGCTTGTAGTTCCATCATGTGAATATGGTACCATTCTGAGTATACTAGGAGGTGACTGGAAGGGTATGGTGGTTTGTATGAGAATGGCCCTCAGAGGCTTTTATACTGTTTGGCCTCCAAATTAAACACCTTTGTGGGAAGATTCTAGATCCAATGAAATTTCCTCCTGGAGTCTGTCACAACTAAGAATTTGAGAGCTGGGCATGATGACACACACCTGTAATTCAGCATAAAGGAAGCTGGAAAGATGGAGACAAGAATGGACTACATAGTCAGATACTGTCTCAAAAACATTAAGTGTTGGAGATGTAGCTCAATGCTAAAGTGCTTGACAACCATATTCAAGGCTCTGGGTTCAGGTCTGGCAGTAGAAATTAATTAACTAAGCCAGGCAGTGGTGGTGCATACAGGCATTTAAGTTCCAGCCCAGCGTGGTATACAGAGCAAGTTTCAGGATAGCGAGGGCTATACAGAGAAACCATGTGTTGAAAAAAATTAAAGAAAAGCAAGGACTCTGTGTAAGTAATTTATATTCTCACTAAGAAGATAAAGCAGGTGTGTCTGACACACAGTCCAATTAAGCAATAAAGAGGTCACTGCTGAAGTCTGTATTTCCATGGTTCACCCTACCTGCCTTTAGTGGCTGAGTCTCATGTTTCCCATTGATAAGGTGGGTGCAGTGACAGCAATCACATAAACTGGGAACCCAACACAGACCTTGGCAGATGTCCTCTGCTCATTCAGTTCTCATGATAAGTATTCTTTTTAAGAGACAAGGATCGATGAGCTAGGTGAGGCTCACAGTTACTCACCTCAAAAAGACTGGTGAGGAGCCAAGAATGTTCAGAGCCAACAGGGAAGAGCTTCGGGCAGTGGTATTCCCAAGTGCGACTTGAGAGCCAGCTCTCTTCAGTCTGCCAGGATTCCAGTCCTTGGGCTGACTCCAGGTTCTTTGCAGACTTAAACAAATGTACAAAAGCCCACATTAATGCAGGAGTATGTAGAGGCCATTCATGGCTCTGGCTGTCCAGGGAGGCATAGCACCCACTGTAGCCCCCTGCCCCAATGTTGTGTTTGCTGAGGGGCCTGCTGGCTTTGGGACTGAGAGCTGTCATGATGATTCATGCCCAGATCCAATTAATGGTCTTCTCCCAGCCTTGGGCTTCTCCCTAGATTACTTATTTATGCTCATGATTTATTCCTCACTACTACAAAAACGTATTCACTATAATGGCCTTGTTTTCTGTACTTAAGCATTTATGTTTTCTAGATTAGAAAACAAAGGCTCTGGATTCCTTTCCCTCTTGCCTACTGAAATGCTTTTCTGAATTCCAGGGCTGATTCATGTCAGCAGGCTCTGGAAGGTTTTTTGTTTGTTTGTTTTTCTCTTTTGTAATTTAAAAAGTATTTATTATTAAATGTAAGCAGTATATTTGTATGCCTAAAGGAATTAATGGAGTCTAGAAGAGGGCATTGGATCACCTGAAACTGGAGTTGCAGGTGGTTATGGTCAATAATGTGGGCTGGTGCAACTGAATCCATGTCTTCTGCAAGAGCAGCAAGTGCCCTTAAGTATTGAGCCACGTCTCAAGGCCCTCTGGTGGGTTTTGGCTCCACAGTATAACAGTATGTGAGCAACAGTAGCAACTAATGTCCAGTGTATGCTGGGCACTATTCTAAGCACTGTACATGGAAGACAATTTTAAGTCTTTAATACTTTATGAGAGAGGGCTGATAGATACAGCCTAATGGCAGAGCACTTGTCCAGTATATAACTCCTTGGGTTCTACCCTCAGTGACTCCCATATCTCTTAGCTTCATAATGACATCTTGCTCACTTACACATTTGCCTCTGTTTTCTTCCACTTCTCCCATGTCCCCATAGGTGCTTTCTGGAATCACCTCTAAAATCCTGACTTCATACTCTGCTTTGGGGAAGTCCAATCTAAAGCATATATTGTGTCAGTACTTTCTTCACATTTCACTTTTGTTTTGTTTTGTGTTTTTTTTTTTTTTTTTTTTTTTTTGAGATAGGGCTCACTATGTAGCCCTGACTGGCTTATACTCCATATGTAGCCCAGGCTAGCTTCAAACTCAAAGAGATCCACCTGACTCAGCCTTCGGAGTGGTGGGACTAAAGGTGTGGACCACTATTTCTATCTCTTTATATGTATTTTAACATACTATCTTTTGGTTTTCAGCTATTAAAAAATAAGTCCCAATCATGTACTCTAAGAATCTTTGATGGTAAAATACAAGACTGGTTCCAAACTTTACAGAAAGTAGCAAGAGTAGAGAGAGGCTTGAGAAGCTTTGTCTAGCTGTTAAATCTTAAAGATGGCACATGGATGAGCCATGGTTGTTGGCTACACAATGTGTCCTTGAGAGAGTTGGCCTCTGGCCTCCATCCACTTGGATGAGGTCATTCTAGATTACTCAGCACCAGTCAAACCAGTGCATATTATTGTCCAGCAGAAACAAGTCAGATCTGAGTCAGAGAAGCCAAAATAAACAAGAATCAGGAGAAATGGTAAATGTTTGTTCCTTAAGCCAGTAGTGTTGGGCCCAGTTTATTATGCAGCAAAAGCTAACTTGCACAGTCCTACTGATACCATCAGTGAGGGTGAAACCAGCTGAGCCATATGCTTCCTTCTCAAATTCCATGTTATATTTGGGTAACTGAACAAATAGGAGGGTTGAGAGAAGACTTCTGACTATTATAAATGTCCCTTTAAGATTTTTCTTTGAAGCACAACCTGCCAGTCTCAAAATATAATATCTTGTTATTATAGCTTTCTTTCCAAGGAAAGTTGGTTGGTTATTGTATTAGGGTTTCCTAGAGGAGCAGAACCCATAGGGGCCAATGTCTTTACTAAAAGATATTTCTTAGATTGGCTCACATGATATGGTCTGGGTAGTCCAACAATGGCTGTCTTTCACTGGAGAGGCTGAGAATCTGGTAGATGCTCAGTCAGGGGGTGGGATGTCTCAGCAGTTCCAGTCTGATGCAGAAGGCCTGAAGGATACTGGAGAGCTTCTGCTCCTCAGTCCTCAGCTTAAGGAAGCTGGCTCCAGTATCAGCAAAGAATGCAGTCCAAATAGCAAGAAGACAGATGAACCTCCCAACAGGGTAGAATAGGTACCTCCCTCCATATCCTTTTAACTGGGCTGCCACGAGAAGGTGCTGCTCATATTTAAGGTGGGTTTCCATATCAAATAATCTGATCATGAAAGTCCCTCAAAGGAATACCTAAGAGCTTGCATTTTAATTGATTCCAGATCCAGTTAAATTGACAACCCTGATTAACCATCTTGGTTGTCATGCTTGCCAGTCATCTCTGGATAATGGCTCCTGGATGATCCTGAATCCCACTGTAAAACTGCTATGCAAAAGTCCTTTAATGAGAAGGGCTTTGAGATTCATAGTCAGAGTCCCTCTGGCAACATATCAACCTTGCATCCTGGACCAAAGTGTGACACAGATGTATGAGTAACACAGAAGAGGAAGGAAAAGAGGAGACAATGAAAACTAGGTGACAGAGCAGAGGCAGGATCTGGGTCAGCTGGCCTCTTCTTTTTGGAGGACTTTTTCAGGTCAGGAAAATAATGCTACACTCTCCCTTTGAGAGTCACACTCTCATTTGCTTTGTTTTTAATCTTCTCAGTGTGTTATGTTGAAAAGAGACAGATTTTTCAATATTTCATTGTGTCTGTGAGCATGTTCTTTTTGTAAGCAAACTGTATAGGTAACACAAATGAAACTCAGCTTAGGGTAAGGAGATCTGATGGCATGATTTGGTCTGTTCTGGTACTTTCTTCCCTCAGCTCTGGACCTGAGGTGGTGTGGTGGTAAAAATGGCTTCCATTCTGATTTTCTGGACAATTTGTGGCAATCATACTCATGAAATGAGGCACTTTCTCAGAAATGGTAAATGGGGCCAGAGGAGACAGACATATCTCTTATTTTAGAAATAATCTTTTCCTTTTTCACAACTCTTGTCTCATGCTACATCCCAAGCTCTTTTATTTTCAAGACAGGGTTTCTATATGTAGCATCCCTGGCTGTCCTAGAACTAGCACTGTAGACCAAGCTGGCCTCAAATTCACAGAGATCTGCCTATCTCTGCCTCCCAAGTGCTGGGATTAAAGGTGTGCACTACTGTTCCCAACTCCTTCCCAGGTTCTTGTTTCTTTCACTAGATTTATTTAAAAGGTGAATTACTAAAATATGTCACTTTCCCATACATGAGTCTCATAAGTGTTAAGGCAGCTGATCCTGGGTGTTTGACACAGAAAGACAATCTGGAGTGGCAAAGACAGTGTTTATTCAGAGGTTCAGGGTCACCTGAAATAGCAGCCAGTGAGATACTGGTAACAAAAAAGTATTATGGACCCAGTATAACCAAACATCTGTTTTAAAAAAAGAAGACAAAAATCTAGTTTTTTTTTTTTTTCATTTTGCTTTACTTTTATGTCTTGATGTGTAGCTCAGATTGGTCTTGAACTCTTTTTTTTTTTTAAGTTAGTTTATTTATATGTGTATTAGTGTTTTCCCTGCTTCTATATCTGTATACCATGTACATATGCCTGGAGCAAATGTGAAAGCCAAAAAAAGGCATCAGATCACCTGGAGCAGGAGTTACAGACAGATGTAAGTCACCATATGGGTGCTGGGATGAACTCATGTTCTCTGGAAGAGCAGCCAGTGCTTTTAACATACTGAGCCATTGCTCCAACTCCTGGCTTTGAACTCTTGATTCTCATGACTCAGCCTCACAAGTGCTAGAATAACAGGTGTATGTTACAAATCTTAGTTAGGGTTTCTACCACTGCTATGAACCACTAGGACCAAAGAGCTAGTTGGGAAAGAAAAGGTTAATTTGGCTTACATTTCCATATTGCTGTTCATCACTGGAGGAAGTCAGGACAGTAACTCAAACAGGGCAGGATACTGGAAGCAGGAGCTGATGCCAAGGCCGTGGAGAGGAGCTGTTTACTACTTTTCTTCTTTTGGTTTGCTAAGCCTGCTTTCTTATAGAACTCAGGACCTGCAGCCCAGGTGTGGCCCTGCTCACCATGGGCTGCATCCTCCCCCATTGATCACTAATTGAGAAAATGCCTTACAGCTGTATCTCATGGAGGCGTTTCCTCAACTAAGGATCCTTCCTCTCTGATGACTTTAGCTTGTGTCAAGTTGTCATAAAAGCAGCCAGTACAGTTACCCATGTTTCAGTTTCTCAAGGTAGAGTTAAAATATTTATTTAGTCCATATTATTTTGTGAGTATGTACCTTTGTGTATACACTGTGAGTGTACAGGTACCCAAGGAAGTCAGAAGAAGGCATAGGATCCCTTTGAACTGGAGTTCCAGGTGGTTGTGAGGGAATAGTAGATGTTCTTAACTGCTGAGCTTTGGTTTCACTCACTGACTTTGATTTTTTTTTTTCTCTTTAGTCATTCAGAGCCTGAGTTTTGGAGTTCATGTGTTCCAGACCAGAGCACCTGAGGTGATACAGAAGCCATCTGTGAAACAACCCATCTAGCTGCTCAGGCCAGTCAAGACTCTCCTGAGCTCCTTCCTGTAAGGTACACTGACTACCAGAAATAGAGAAGTTAGTTCATTTAGGATTTATTTATAACACACATTAACTTGATTTCAGAACATAAATAATTCCTTCCAGTGCCAGAGGCAGAAAATCCATTTCAGTTGATCTGCTGAGATGGGGAGTGTGACCTGTGCAGGAAAAGACTTGTTTATAAAGCCTTGCTTTCCCAAAGCATTTCATATATTTGAGAGTTAATTGTTCCACTGAGATTTTCTAAGATTTTTATTTCATCTGAAAATAACCAAGGAGAGCTAAGAAGTATGGGTCTCCAGCCACAAGCCAATGAAGGTGGTGTGTGGGTCTGCAGCATGGTGATGGCTCGATATCAAAGGTGGAAATAGCTTCCTTTCGGCATCGGCCTCCTGCAGGTCAGGGTGGTGATGGAAGTCCTGCTTCTGGGAGGAGTTCTTCCAGGGAAGCTCAGTGCTCCATAAATATGCCTGTTTGCTTAACACAGCCATGAAAGGGATAGATAGGGCTGACCTCCTAAACACATTTCACTCACGGCTAGGCCATTCTAAAAGACAGAGAATGTCTCTGTTTTCAGCATAGATACAGAGTTGGCTGAAGAATTCTGGTAACCATACCAGGCACATAGCACAGCTGGAAAGCATTGGACAGATGCTGCTGACACATTGTGCAGGAGGGAAAGTGTTTTTCTTGCTTCTACCATGCTGGAAGGCTAGGGCCACTCCTCATTGCTCAGGTCCCTTGTGGAGAGTTCCAGTTGTATGTTAAAAGGATTGATTTATTTCTACTTGTAAAAATGACCAATACATACTAAAACTACAAATGGAAACTAATCTTCCCTCATGGGGGTCACCATAGCCCTTCTGTTGACATGAATAAGGTTGAATTCTTTAGAACCACCAACCTGGCTTGTTTCTCATTTCCATTTCCGATTATTAACAACCATAATAGATTTTAATGTGTTATGATATGCTGCTGTCTTTAGTTCAGCACAGCAGTAGATAGTTTATGTCAGGCAACAAGGTTGGATTCATACTTCCTCAATCTTGACTCCTTCCCATATTAAAGTTATTTGCAACGAGTAATTTAATCTACATACCAACACCTATTCTCCCAGTATTGCCATGCGGCTGACAGATCCAGGTTTCCAGTCTGTCCATCATTACAGGGCATACGCACTAGTGTCAACTGCATTAAGTCAGATTCTCTTTGGTGGGTATCGTCTGTCGGAATAATTACTGTGGATTTGTTCTCATGAGTTTTCCAGGGGAGTTACACATTCTCATTCTGTGCAGCCATTCTCTATGTGTCTTGGTTGATTGGTTTTAGATTAGCCATTTAATGAAAATAAAATGTATTTGGAGAGCTTCGATGGTGCTGTCAGTTTATCAGGAGCTCTGCAGACATAAAAATGAAATCATTTGGTGGGTTTCTTTCCCTTAATGGGAAAGTCATGCTACAGGCAACTTCTTGGGATAATGAAAGGAGCAGGGTATAAAATGTAAACATCCAATTAGGGAGGTCTTGCTGCTTGGTGTGTTTATCTGCTATGTAATTCTCCAAACTAATTAATTTTATGCTAAAATGTGTGAAATCTAGATAATTCAGGCCTTATTTGATTACCTGTCTTTTAGAAGGGAAGACACCTCACATCAAATATTCCTCTATTGGCAAACAGATTAGGGTTCTGAGAGTGCTTAGTCTCAGAGTAGTTTGAGGTGGGCAGGAAGGTTGCCACTCTAACATAACATTTGTTAATTTCTGCATGTCATTCTACTTGCACCTAGAAACAGTATGCCTTCTAGGTGGTCAGGGAAAACTGTTACATTTTGAGGATGGGAGACATAATGATGAGCTATTGTGATGGTGTATCTTGTTTGCTCACTTCTCATATTGGGGAAGAGGGACCTTCAGCTGAGGAATTACTCCTATAACATTGGCCTGGAGGTATGCCTTTGGGGCATTTTCTTGATTGCTAATTGAAGTAGGGGGTGCTCATCCCACTGTGGGCAGTTCCATCTCTAGGCAGATGGGCCTGGACTGTACAAGAAAGGTAGCTGAACATGACCCCAGAAGCAAGCTGGATAATAGCATTCTTTTGTAGTTTTTGCTTATGGTTCCTGTTTTGAGTTCTTGCCCTAACTCACTTTGATAACAGACTTTAAGCTGTAAGATCAAATAAACTCTTTGCATCTCCAAGTTGCTTTTGGCCACCGTATTTATCACAACAATGGAACAAACTAGGACAACTGTCCTCTCTACTATTTTTCCTTCCCGATTCCTAGGCTGGCTCCTCTAGAGATGGCCAGAGAGCCTGCCTTTTTGCTCAGTTCCAACCTCTGAGTGGTATTCTATGCACAAAACCCAGCTTTATCTCAAAGCTCTGGTTAAAAGCATTAAGTATTATTTTAGAGCTCAGATTCATGTCTAATTGGTGGTTGCAACTCTTCCATTTGAATTCATTTGTGTTGCCTCTTTTCAGCTGGTTGCTTAGACTTTGTGAATGCCCCTGAGGCAGGAATGACAGAGCAACCTCTTACACCCTATGTTATACCCTTTTACTTGTAGCAGTTGCTTGGGTGAGGTCCAGGCTGATCTGGAGTGAGAAACTTGGAGATAGAATATGTAAGCAAAAAATTAGCAAGACGGCAGCCAACATCCTCCAGGGAAAGCCGAGGCAGAGAGACCCAATGTCTGAAGCTTGTCGTCTCCTTCGTCATAATTGTTCTAATGACACCATAACAGGAAGCAGATGGCTTTTTTTCTCCTGAAACCTCAAGAAAACAGATGGAATGAACACCTGAGACAAGCAACAGCCTGCTGGTGAGAGGAGACCCAACAGAGGCAAGGGACAAAGCTCTGACCTGTACATAACATGTAGCTGTGCCACATGCCTGGGAGTCCACTGAGTCCTGTGGCCAGTGACAACACTTTGAAAATAGAATTTTCCTTAGAAGGCTATAAATAACAAAAACTAAAAGAAGAAATGAAGTTAATGAAATTGGGAGGGAGATTAGGAGCTGAAAATGGCTTCTTCTTATAGTCTTCCAACTTCATTTCTTCTGAATGGAATACTTGACTTCTCCTCTTATATTCCCACCCTATGCAGGAAACAGCCAAGACCACTGTTCATCCACGGGGAGGCTCATCATATATATTTTCTCTCTGGTCCTTCTTCCATGGTAGGCACATATATTTTTACTTTTCTCCAAATAAACAACGCATGCCTGCCTCAGCCACTACGCCTGACACATTCTTAACCATAGTCTACTCATTCTTGATTGTCTTTCTCATGAAGTCTGTTTCTCATAGAAAATCAATGGGGTTTCTCATAGATATTAATGACATCATACCCCCTCCCCCCACAGCTTAAAACCTCCCAGGGACTTGCTATTGCATTTGATTTAAAACAAAACAAAACTGAGTTTTTTCCCATGGTTGTCAAGGCTCCAGGCCACCTCCCAAACTCCCACACCTCTTCTCACTCTCTTCTTCCTGAACCATAGGCTCTCTACACATATGTAATTACAAGTAGACATGCTGCCCTACATGCTTGAAGATGAACTCATTCAATTGTCCAGCTGAAATAGCAATCCTCAGATTGTTCTTATCCCAGCATCTGTTTAGTTTCCTTACACTCACTCATCTCAATTTCTGGGAATAGCAAACATCCTTCAATAAACACATTACAATTTGTAGCTATAGACCTGCTTGGTGTCTTGTGCATGTTGCCTGTCCTTTTGAACTATAAACACGAGGGCAGGAGACATGCTCATCTTTGAAATACCATCGTTGATGAAACAAAAGATAAATGAAGTGCTTGCTGTGTTTTGTAAGCACAATTCCATCATATAACCTTTAATTTACCTTCAAAAGCTTCTTACAAGCTGGAGGGTGATAGGACACACCTTTAATCCCAGCTCTTCAGAGCCTGAGGCAGGCTGAGTTGGAGGCCAGTCTGATCTACAAAGGGAGTTTCAGAACAGTGAAGACTGTTACACAGAGAAATCCTGTCTCAAAAACCCAAAACCAAACCAACCAACCAAACAAAAAACAAAAGCAGTTCATAACTTCTTTAGGAAAATGTCAACTTCAAGCTGTTCTACCACCAGGTTCTCCTCCAGCTCTTTGTTCATCTGACTCATGAAAGCCCCAGGGAATTCGAATGTGCGGTGGTGCTGTGTATCCTGTGTAGCCAAGGGAAGGTGATACCCATCAGTGTAAGGTTACGAGCCAGAGGTTACTTTCTTTCACTCCCTACTTAATCTTCATTATAAGGAGGTGCAACCAGAGACAGGTCTCCAAACTCGAGGCAGGATTGAGTTGTGCCTTTAGGCACAGCCTGGGTGCAGGCCTGGGGACTATCCCCAGGCCTGATGTTCCTACATCTCCCATTTTTGTTTTAATAATGCTCCTCCTGAATGGGTCCCTGTCTTAGTTTGGCCTCCAGCCAAGGAGGACTTACCCGTCATCTGGTACCACATTAACTGGGAAATTAGTTAGAACATTCCTCTCAGAGCCTGTCTTAGGTTGGGGTCTTAGCCGTGATAGGCCAGCTGAGGGATAGAGGGGAAGATACTAGGCACTCCACAGGGGGGGTGGTTCCATTTTGGATAGATAAGCCAAGACCCAATTCAGGTTTGAGATTCAAGCCTCTGATACAGCACTCAGGCCTGTTGAATCCTAATGGGACTCAATCTTCCGCTGGATAAACGGGGTAATTTTATTGAAAATGCAGGGCCCAAAAGTGAGAATAAGAAATAGAGTGAGGAGGGGGAAAAGGAGAGGGAGCAGAAAACGAGTCCAGTCCATAAAGGGTTATCTTGTAGTTCTCGTCTCCTTTTTTCTAGGTCTTCTTGTAATTTCTTAATCTTATTTTGAACAATGCCAGACTTAGCATAGAAGCTGCATTTTTCCTGTAAAATCAGGCAGTTGCCCTCTTTCTCAGCTGTTAGAAGGGCAAGCCCTTTCCTATTTTGGAGGACCAACTCTGCCAATGAATTAATCTGGTCTTGAAGATCCCAAATGGTGGGCGCTACATTCTGCATGTCATAAATCATTTCTTGGGACAATTTGGTGAACTGGTGGGTGGGTATCCCTAATCTAGTAGATCCCATGGCAACCTCCATGGGATCATGGGGCATCATTTGGATGGCTCTCTTATGACATCCAGTCCAATAATCAAATGCAGGGTGGGAAGGGTTTCATTCCTTGGAACAAAACTAGTGTTGGGGAACAGACTGCCAAAGGCACATAGCCCTGTCCAATTAATAGGGCAAAAGCTTGTCCTAGCCACTCCTCCCCCCCCAGACAAAAATTGATCCTCGAGGTAGACAAATAATGGAGGTAAACTCAATGGTTATATTATGGCCACAGTGGGAAGGATGTATTTGCCCAACATCTATATAGGACATGTTTGGAAAAGGGGGTGCCCACAAGCAGAGAGAACCCTTAGATAGGTCAATTGTTTGAATAGAGACAGGAAGATACAGGGTTCAATTTCTTCTAAAAATGTAGGTCACATTGGTGTTTCCTATAGGAGCCAGGGGCCACGGAGGGCCAGTTTGGAGGCATACCAGCAATCCTGTGCCATCTCTGGTCTTGAATAATTTAAAAGGGAGAAAACATGGCATAGGATACCCTCAAGGCTGGAGTCAAGATCTAGTTAGTCTCAGATCTCAGAGAGGACCAAGAGGTGGTAATTGAGTTGGAGGTTTAGGCTCTGAATATTAAATTTTTTTCTTGAGTATCAATTTCTCTTGCCCTATCTTGAACTCCCTCACCCCAACTGAACACCCTAAGGGTATAATGAGATTCCAGCATACTTATTCTCCTGCCAGAGGGAAGTGACTTGACCCAACATCCCTGTGCCCATGAGGGGTGATGTACCCATGCCCTGTGTGGTCGCCCAATATATCTAGGAGTTATATGTACATTGTTAAGCCATTTCATAGCAAGCTACATGCAAAGTAGGGTAAAAAAAAAGAACAAGGGCAGGGTCCAGGCTTGCCCTCAGCTAGTGGGATGATGCTCAGCTTGTTTGCAGAAAACCAGTCTTGAGCAGTATTTGCAAGCTTGGTGTCACAATCAGTGACTTTAGTAATGGGTCCCTGGCCCCAAGCATTTTTTTTTTTTAACCAAATATGTCCCACCTTCACATTCACAGGCAGTCTTGATAATGTGCTGCCAGGTCATTGTGTGGGTTCCTGAAGCCTCCATCATTGGCATGGGAAAGGGCCATCATTAGTAGTACGACTTTCTCCTCCATTATTTTCGGGTCCTGGATAATAAACAGAAAGGGGGATACTCAGGGGTTGGTGATACCATGGGATTGGGGTTATTTGCTACCAATGAGGAGTCAGACCCAGGCATAAACTTAAGATGTCAGCCCGGTAGCTACATGGGTGATTTCTCTCCTGTGGGAAAGACTCATCCGAACCCTCTCCCCATTGTTAGGACTGGATTGGGTCCCCTCAATCAGAAAGTTAGGGGGTCTTTCCATTTGAGCAATATATAAGGCTTAACATTCAATGTGCCCCAATATTTTTGGAACCTTAATTGATGTTCTCCTTTTGAAAAACTTAGAATATTTAATGTGAAGAGGGCTCTACATAATTGTATATGGGGGGCTATCTATTCCCCCCTTTTGTCTTAATAGCTGTTCCTTAAGTCTTTGGTAGTATCACTTTATTATAACTTGTTCTTGTGAGTTATATGGGATACCAGTAGTGTGTGTAATATCCCAATTTTGAAGGCGCATTTTTAAGGATTGACTCATAAAGCTGGGGCCATTGTCTGTCTTAATATGTTTGGCAGTCCCAGAGTAGCAAAGCATTGAAGGAGGTCATGTTGGGCATGTTTGGCCTTTCCTCCTGCATGGGCTATTGCCCAACAAGCTTTTGAATAGATATCTATGGTAACAAAGACATATTTGAGCTTCCTCAAAGGGGCAAAATGTGTAACATTAGTTTTCCAAATAATATTAGGCCCCAGCCCTTGGGGCTTCTGGGGGCTGAAAAGTTGGCACCTTTAGGTAAGGCTGGCATGATTTGCAAGTGTGGACTAGCTTCTTTAAGTCCTTAACGGGAAGCGTGGGAAAGGCCCATTGGAGGCCTCTCCAATTGAGATATGTTAGATCATGGAGTCACCCAGCTTGTTCTAGTGTCAATGATGCAGGGCCAGAAGATAATTGGTTGGCAGTGGCACTCCCCTGAGACGGAGGAGGCTTTGATGGCTATGCAGGTATTGGATATAAATAGGCTCCCTTCTTTCCTCCATTGATGTGCAGAGCTGGATCATAAGGGTGGATATTGAGTTAGAATCTAGGCCTATATGCACTCTGAGAAGGTGTGGAAGTAGGTTAGTCATATACAGACTATCAGTGAAATGATTGCATGGGTTGGGGGTTTCCCAGAAGGCAATGAGTATCACCATCATCTCCTTGTATTGGGCAGATCCTTGGCATGAGAAAAACTTTTGTAAACACGAGTGTTGTTCCCTTTCTATGTTTCTTTAGATAGGGTCTTATTGTGTAAATCAAGATGGCCTCAGATTTGCCATGCAGCCCAGAAAGTCCTTAAGCTTATTATCTTCCTGCCTCCCAAGTTCTAGGATTCCCATGTCTGGTGAATGTGCATTTCAGAGTCTTTTTCTTGGGTGAGTCACCTTATGATGTCCTCTTAGCCTGAATGTGCAAGAAGACAGATCAATAATACCAGACTTTTGTAAACTACTGGGAGAGGGGTCAAACTGTGAAAGCTGTGAAAGAATTCAGTGACTGCAGCTGCAGGGAGTGAGAAGAAAAGCAAACACCAAACACCCCAGTCTTGCTGCCCTCTGACTATCCACCTCTGATCCTGCTTGCCTTAGCTAATCTCAACTGGAATCCGGAAAGCAAAGGAATGGGCCAGGAAGCCCTTAAAGGGCCCATGAAGCAGAGCAATGACCAGAGAGGGTGGGAAGTTAGTTAATCTGGAGCCATAAAGGGAGAAAAGCCAGCTCAGGTGATGGCTGTTGTTGCTGCCTCTCTCTAGATGAAGAAAGAAGAGATGAGGTGATATGAGGTGATCAAACAGCCTATAAGAACCAGAAACAAGAAATGTGATCTTGGAGCTGGAGAGATGGTTCAGAGGTTAGGAAAGGTCCTGAGTTCAGTTCCTAGCACCATATTGGGGAGTTTGAAAACGCCTGTCACTTCAGCTTCAAGAAGTCTGACATCTTCTTCTGGCCTCCCTAGGTAACTGCATGCAGATGTGTGAGCACATGCACACACAAACATAATAAATAAAAATAAAAATACATCTTAAAAGAACTCAGTTCATTTTTGGAGGGGTGTGGGTGTAGGTATCAAGGCCTATGTTTTTAGCCACACCATTCATCATGACTGCTCTGTTTTCCTTCCAGACATCTCTGAGTAGCTGGGTTGGGACTTTTGGTTCTTTTTTGCTGTCTTACAACTTCATCCAAAGGTTAAGAAAGATTGTACCCATTGAGTATCTATGAGGTTTTGATAGTGTCTACAAGGCTATGAATATTTTTCTAGATTTCACATTTCAATAAGACCCAAGAGCCCAGTGGGGAAAATGTAGCAACTGAATGAGTACTATCATCATATCCTTGCTATGTTTGTTCATGTCCACAGCTTTGGGTGAATCTTGTTTAATTGACTAACAGCTTCGATTTCAGGAATAAAATATGAAGCTGTTGTCTGAACTGTGAAATTCTAATTATTTGAAATGTCAGATGTAAACCCTCAGCATTGAGTCTTCCCTTGGGTAGTGAAATTTTTGATATGGAAGAGTTTGTTAAAAGTGAGGCATGATGAGTTTGGACAGAGGAACTGTGAACATTGTCCTTGCTCATGGCTGCTTATTGATCTGCCCTGCTGTACTCACACACTCGGCCTCAGCTTTCCAGCCACACTCCTTTCATAGAGTGAGCCCTGTGAAGGTGGCACAACCTGAAAGGAGCTCTCATCAACCTTCTTAGAGGGTGAGGAGTCTCAATTGAGCTTGAATTTGGGCACAGGATGTGGGGATTCATTCAACAGGGCTTTGGGAAAAGATCATAATGGATATTTTAATTGCTTTTTATTTTTCTCTTGAGGATAATGCCATAGCTATGAGTATTATGAAAGGTCACTGCTGAATATCAAGAAATGAGGCAGCATTTTATTTGTGGTTATTCTTAATCCATCAAGTAGAAATTAAAATTAACTCTGTGTGTGTGTGTGTGTGTGTGTGTGTGTGTGTGTGTGTATGTGCCATCTCCCAGCCCTTCAAGACTCTTACTCTTTATTTGGCCTGTCTGGATCTACAGTTTTTAGAACAGTTGAGTCTGTGACAACAATTCTATGATGGCTCTGAGAGAAATTGTGTATCTTTGTTTATTTTTCCAAACTCTTTATATGTCGGAATAGAAATGGAACACTTATATTGTGTTTTATTTGTCTGTCTATATTGTGCTATGTGTGTATATATTTGTATACATAGGCACATATGTGTATAGGTGCACATATATGAATTTGGGTATAAAGGTTGAAGGTTGCATCAAGTGTCTTCTTCTATCAATCTCCATCTTATATATTGTGTCAGAGTCGCTCACTAGACCTGAGCCTCTGATTTAGTTTAGACTAAAAAGTACCCAGCTTGCTCCAAGAATCCTTCAGTAGGGCTAAGGTTACAGGCAGGCCATCACAATAGTCCAACATTTACACGAGTGCTGGGGATTTGACTGGGTTTCATGATTGCTTAGCAAATACTTTACCCACTGACCCATCCCCTAGCTTCAGTTTAGGATGTATAAATAAAGCTAAAAATAGCTATCTCTGATTAGTAGCAGTTTGTGCATCAATTTTTATTGTTGGGAAATTAGCTAATATTGATTGAGGTACACCATATAATGTATAATGCATGCCATTTACATAGGGCTTCTCTAAAATCTTTGAATATAAGATTATCATATGTAAGGACCATCTCATGAGGTATTTTTAATGTCTTATTCATCCACAGCATGAATATGAGTTAAATATGATAATCTTTACTCTTTTGTTCCTTGCTGTGAGTGAATCATGCATATGCTAGTTTTCTTCTATGTGCCTGTTGAGGGTATATGAAGAATATGGAGAGAATTGTGTGTGGGATGGGACTTATATTTGATCATATTCCATTGTATACATATATGAGATTCTCAATAACAAAGAAAAGATATTTTTAAGAAAAAAGGAAATGTGGTGACCTACTGTTGTAATCTCAGCACCAGAGAAACAAGGGCAAAAAGAGTCTAAATTCCAAGATAGCCTGACCTTCAGAGGGAGTTTGCCTCTCAGAATAAAGAAAAAAAAGAGATAGTAGAGAATTTACTTCATGAAGTTATCATGAGATTACTTAATTTATTTTATGTCTTTCCAGCTACAACGTATGTTTTACAAGGCCAGAGGCTCTGTTTTGTTTACTGCTATCCACTGAGGTAGCGGGTACTCCATAAATGACTTCGGAGTGGTTGAACACATGAGTGAGTGAATGCATACCAGGGGCTGTGCTCCAGTATACAGCAACAGAAATGCTGTGTCTCCATTGTCACTCCTATCCCATTTGAAAATCCTGGGAGAAAAGTTTTGAAAATGTGGCTCAGGCCGTCTCTTCCAGAGAGGCCTGGGAAACAAGGTCTGAATGAAGCCCAGAGGGCACAATGCTATGGTGGGTAAAAGGAGACTTCATTGCTTTCCTCTGCTTCAGCTGAACTCTTCCCCAGGCAAAATTTCTAAGCCCATTACTTTGGCCATTTTACGAGTCATCAGAGAGTCTATGGTTAATCTTGGTTGTCAGGAAACTAAACAAATGTGATTCCCTAATTACCTACTGCATTGAAATTGAATCCAGCCCTGAGAAGAACCATTCATCCTGCCTGCTGGACAGTGAGTTAGGAAAGGATCCAGCCAGCATCGGAAAAGGGTATTTAAAAGAAATGATGTTGCTGGATAAATCAGACAGAAGATCCATCTCATTAGTATTCATAAAAATAATCATTTGAAGCTTTGAAAAGATAAATGCTGGTGAAAAGGAGAATGGAAAATAACAGCAGAAGAGGAATAAAAGGCCCTTTGGACCATTGCACTGGACTGCCTCAAGTCAAAGGGTCCCTCAGACTCATACACAGATGTATTTAAAAGCTCTCCTAAAACTAGTAGGAAGCATCTTGCACTTTGAATTTTTAATTAAGGTAGAATGCATGTGTGTAAGTCTATAAAATGCTCTGATCCTGAACGCATGACTTAATAAATCTTTATCCATCCATATAAGCACAACACAGAACAGGACATAAAGTTTTTCCAGCACCCTGGCAGATTCTATTAGTCTCTTCTCACTCACATCTTTCAGGAGTAACCTCAAACCTGGCTTTTTATCCACACAGAGTTGTTTTGTCTGCTTTGAAACATTTCATGAATCAGTCAATACACATTTTAAATCTATTTGTGTACATATACATGCATGCATATGGAGGCCAGAGGTCAACCTCAGGCACTAACATCTGTTTTCTTCTTTTTTCTTTTCATTTCAGGTGAGATATGGGGATTGACCTTGAATCCTTGTGTTTTCAAGGCAAGCACTTTTCACACTGAGCTGTTTGCCTACCTCCAAACACAGCTTGTTTTGATCATTTTGGTATTTGTGACATTTAATTACAATGGTATATTTGTCAGACTTGATCTTTCTTAAAATCTGTGTCATATCCCATTATATGAGTATACAGAATTTACTCATCTGTCCAAATTGACAATCCGAGCTTATCATAAATAAAGTTGGATTAAATGCTTTTAATTAGTCTCAAAATATGCTTGGATATTTTCTATCCCTTTATAGGTGGACCAAAAGGTTAGAGTTTAGAGTGTGTGGGCTCAAGACATAAACTCAGTCTGAAAGATATATAAATATTATGCTATTGTTTTCATTATCCTTCACCTAAGCAGGGATCTCCAAAAGCCTTAGGTTTGACAATGTTAATGTCAAACAATGTTAATGTGTCAAACTGGCAGAACCAGAAAATGGTCTACCACAGTGTGGACAGATTGTCCCCTCATACATGTGGATGAACATTAACTACTGGCCACATGTGGTGGCATACAATGGTGATGGTAATGGCACTGAGGAGCCTGAGGCCAGGGGTGTGAGGTCAGCCTGGGCTACATAGACAGAACCCATCTAAATAAACAATGGAGCAAAATAACAATAATTAACAGTAATGGAGCCTGTGTTCTATGCTTTATGTTTGAACTCTTTTGCCAAACTTCTCCTGGATCTCCTCAATAACTCTATCAGCATCTGACAATATTGGTATTCCTGTTGCTTGCTTGCTTACTTGCTCGCTCGCTCCCTCCCTCCCTCCTTCTTTCCTTCCTTTCTTCCTTTCTTCCTTCCTTCCTTCCATGTTTCTTTCCCTCCTTCCTTTCTTCCTTCTTTCTTCCTAAATGAGAAGATGTGGCAAATTTCAAACTATAAATACTAAAATAAGGTAAGATCATAAAAACTTTAATTTATGTTAAACTTTAACAAGTTTAACGAAGGGTTTCAAAACTGGATTTAACCAGATAGGTTAGGACAGAGCTAGGGTGCCTATGTCCACAGGTTTTTTCAGAACCCGCACAAGAAACTTTGTGGCTAGGCTTTGAGGCATAGTTTCTCCTTTGTATACTCACTAAATATAAATATGTGACTCTCGCTCACAGGGCCATCTGCATCAAAATGAGTTGGAGTTCCACAGAAATAATGATCCTTGGGGCAACTTAGCCAGAATTTGATTTGGGGGTTGATGCCAAGAAACATCTTTGTGTATGAGAGAGAGGGAGAGACAGAGACACAGAGAGAGGCAGAGAGACAGAGAGAGGGCGAGAGAGAGAGAGAGAGAGAGAGAGAGAGAGAGAGGGAGGAAAAGAAAGAGAGAGAGAGAGGGGAGGGGAGGGAAGAGATATTTCTATGTTGTCTGTGTTGTCTAGAACTCACTGTTACCCAGGCTAGCATCACATTCTTCATTCTTCTGTCTAAGTCTCCCAAGAGCTAGAACAGGCATGTACTGTTGTGCCTGGCTGCATCTTGTGCTTAGTATGGATCCAGGGAAGCTGTAGCACCCACTGCCGTGACATTCAAAGAAAACCTTCACCTTCACTGCATCAGCTTTCCAATGTCTGTGTTACTGATTAAACCTTTGCATTGGCCTGTTGGGTTAGTGTCACAAAGCCTCAGTAGTCTCAGTTGCCACTTATCATAAGTGATTATTATAAGTGATTAGTCAGTAATCACTTATAATAGGACTATAACCCTCTCTATAACCCTATTTTTGTGTCCATGAAAATCAAGAGAGTGGTGCATGTATTTCTGCTTGCCAGCTTGGTATTTTGAGCTTGATTTTTAACCTTGAGTGATGGGATTGGGTGGAAGGAGCAAAAAAAAGCTTACTTCATAGCTTTGTTGAGTCTCCTCATGACCACTTCTCTGGAAGACATACTTTCCAAAGTACACGCTCCGGAAAAAGTGAAGGCTCTGCCTTGATCTTCATGGAGATGGCTTCATGGGAGTATCACATGAATAAAAAAAAAGAATCCCTATCCAGATCAAATATGCCAAGAAGAGTCATTTGCAAAGGCTTTCCAGAAGTTTAAAGACACTGATGCTGTGTAAGCAAAGCCTAGTCCTCCATTTGTTTTCCTAAATGAAGGCAATGTCAGCAAAGACTGATGTGGCTATTGAAAATCTTCTCTGAATCATCAGAGAGACCAGAGCATCTAAGGGATTTGGAGGTGGTCTGAGGGATTTGAAGGGATTGCTTTGTTTTATAGAGTTAGCATGAATTTCAGGAATGTGTGTCTGCACCAAGGAAATAAGCCCAGACTGGACCAAGCTTCCACAGTTCTAGTTTTGGGAGTTAGGGAGTGACTAATAATGTGGAAAAGATGAAAGGAGATGATCATGGCTGGCAGTTGAATTTCTGGTTCTCTAGTGTAGTCCATTATAGTAGAGAGGCATAATTGCAAAAGGCAGGCATGGCAGCCAAAGCAGGAGGCTGACAGACTATATTTCAACCAAAATTAAAAAGCAGAGAGAGCAAACTAGAATTAGGTCAAAGCCCACCCTAAGTGACACACTTCCTCCAACAAGTCTATACTTCCTAAACCTCCCCAAACAGTGCCTCCATCTGGGAAACAATTGTTCAAATACTTGAACCTAATGGACATTTCTTTTTTTTCTTTTTTTCTTTTTTTTTAATTTAATAGCAGATTGAGTTTCTATTACACATGCTTGTAAGGTGTGGTTTTTCTTTTAAAAAATGTGTTATAATATTTTTATTTAAATTTGAAACAAGCTTGTTTTACATGTCAGTTCCCTCACCCTCCCCTCCTCCCCTGACTCCCCCAAACCCCCATCCCATCCCCTTTCTGCTTCCCAGGGAGAGTGGGGCCTTCCGTGGAGGAATCTTTAAAGTCTGTCACATCATTTGGGGCATGGCCTAGGCCCTTCCCCATGTGTCTAGGCTGAGAAAGTATCCCTCTATGTGAGATACTTATATACTAGGGATAAACACTGATCCACTACCAGAGGCCCCATAGACTGCTTAGTCCTCCTAATTAACAGCCACGTTCAGAGGGTCTGGATTGGTCCTATGCTGGTTTCCCAGCTATCAGACTGGGGTCCATGAGCTCCCCCCTTGTTCAGGTCAGCTGTTTCTGTGAGTTCTCCAGCCTGTTCTTGACCCCTTTGCTCATCACTCCTCCCTGTCTGCAACTGGATTCCAGGAGTTTGGCTCAGTGTTTAGTTGTTAGTGTCTACTTCTGATTCCATCAGGCTCTAGGATGGCATATAAAGTAGTCCTCAATCTCATTATAGGGGAAGGGTATATAAGATAGCCTTTCCACTATTGCTTAGATTGTTAGTTGGGGGCATCCTTGTAGATATCTGGACATTTCCCTAGTGCTAGATTTCTCTTTAAGCCTATAATGGCTCCTTCTAGTATGGTATTTCTTTTCTTGCTCTCCTCTATTCTTCCCCTGAATCAATCTTCCTGTCCCTCGTGTTTTCCTTTTTCCTCATTTTCTGCCCTCCTCTTTCCCCTAATCCCCTCTCCCCTCCCCACATGCTCCTAATTTGCTCAGGAGATCTTGTCCCTTTCCACTTATGTGGGGGGACCATGTATGTCTCTCTTAGGGTCCTTCTTGTTTCCTAGATTTGATGGCTGTGTGGATTGTAGACTGGTAATTGCCCCGACCCGCGGGGCCTAGTTATTTGTGGGTCGAGGTGGGCTAGAACCTGAAAATAATGGGAGAGAAAGAAGGAAGGAGACCAAGCAGTGCATTTGTCAAGGTCTAACTTTATTGATGTAAAATGGGTTTTTAAGGCAAAGCTGGGAGGAAATGGGGAGGGGTAGCAAGCAGGGAGGAAATGGGGAGGGGTAGCAGGTAGGGAGGAAATGGGGAGGGGTAGCAGGTAGGGAGGAAATGGGGAGGGGTAGCTTCTGCTAACTCTGGGGTCCTGGTAATTATCCCAGACAGTAAACACCAGACAGTAAATGGCTGCTTATCTTAGTTCCTGGGCCAGGCCCATCTCAGTTCCGGGCACTCAGTACCTGGAATGAGTGGAAGAGGCTACCTGTTAAGCAGGTTCCTGTATACCAGGATAAGGCTCAATTAAGAGGTCTAAGGTGTAAGCAATTCTGCAAGAGAATGTCACTCAAGGTCGGCTCCCAACATCTCCCCCTAATTTATTATATTTTATGGAGGGTCTGTCTTAGGCTACGCGGTGGGCTCCCACAATCGGGACCCTGAGGATGGACTTGTCACTATGTGACAAATGGGTGGGTAGGACCTCTGTCTTAGGCTACATAGGGTGCATCCGCCCTCAGCACTCAAGGGCACAGTCAAAAATCGGGCAAGAAACTCGTGCAAGAAGAGTGGGCTCCTGAGAGACGGACCTATGCTATTCCCGTCATTGAGGGACCTACAGCCATATAGGAGGGTCTGCATCCGATCTGTGGCACCACGATATTCCCGCCATTGACGTCTCCATATCCGTGAGAACCAGGTCCTCTGTTTTTCGAGTCCTGTGAAATCAAGTCCTTGCCTGGGGGGGTTAGAATCGACATTGTCACCATTCTCAGAGCAGCCCTGTTCCTTTTCTAAAAGCTGATGGTAGTGTACAGAAACAGGTTTTTCGAGTATGGAATCAATTTGGGTTTTGATCAATCGAGTTAATTTCTGGAATGCCCAAGGTCCAAAAGTTAGCAGCAGTAATAACCCCACCAATGGTCCCAGGAGGGAAGGAAGGAGGGTATAAATAATTGAATTGGTTAATGCAAGGATCAATTCTGCAAAGGAAGGATGTCCAGGGGTAAGGTGAGTTAAAAGGCTCCTGTGACCTCCACAGGGGGAGAGGAAGTTCTAGCAGAGGGTCTAGCAGGAGGCCTACGAGGGACGTTTTCCTTCTGGTGTCGCTGGATGTCTTCATCGATAGTTGAGCGTAGTTCAGAATGCCTGTTGCTGGATAGAACAAGGGAGAAAATGCCTGTCCCCACTCCAGTGGCACTAAGACCAAGGAGAGAGATGGTGAGGACAGAAATTAGGCTCTCTGTGCTGCCTAGAGAAGGGAGAGACGTCCCTTTCCTCCCATAAGGGAAGGAAGTCATTAGGGTGATAGTAAAGCAGAAGAGGCAAAAGCTTGATTAAAATACAAAAGGCAGCTGTGGCCAGGCAGAGGGATGAGTACCTGCCTGCCAAGCATGGTTGGGAGGGACAATGTGTGAGGTAAGTCAGGAGAACAGGTTCTGTTACAAAGATGGCTATATTGAGGAGCTTCAGAAGTAGAAATGCATAGCTCTAGGCCAGAGACCTGAGTAACAGAGATTCCATGAGTGGAATCTGTATGCCATCTGAAATGACCGGAATTTTGTCTCCCAAAATAGCTATCCCTTCATAAGAAAGGCCAAGAATAATAGCATAGGCAAAAATCTTCCATGAACTCTGGGAAGGTCTGGACTTCTGGTGTTCTACATTATAGATCACTGAAGGTGAGCAGGATGTCTGCTAAGGGGAAATGCAGGTAGAGATAAGCAGGTTGTTAGCAGGGGAAGCGGTCTCAGGAGTTGCTAATTACCTGTATAAGGAGTGCAAGCCCTAAATTCTACTTCTCAGGAAGTTGGGGAGAAGGTAGATCAGGACTGAAAGTCACTATCTTTTAACTCTATGAGCTATTCTAAGACTTATGCCATGATCATTTCTGGCAATTCCTTCTTCTTCTTCTTATTTTTTTTTTTAAGTAAGAAGGTGGGCTATTGACACTATGTCACCATGAGTGGGAGCAGGGATCCTGGTCTTCCTAGATAGTTATGTGACATGTATCCTGAAGCAAGCAGTCTAACCCAGCCTTCGCAGGCGAGATTGTTCAGGCCCTCCATGATGTCTTTTTGAGGAGGAAAGGTTTTTTTTTTTTTTTCTGACATAGACCTTCATGCAACCAGGTATACTCCCATGAACCTCAGGCATGGTAGGTGCCTTTGGTGGCTTCTTTATTGCACTTATAGGTGCACCTCGGAGATGTTTTATTTGTCAATAGCAGAAGTAGGCTTCCCTAGGAAGTGGTCCCCTAGGTTGTGGTGGGTTGTCACCTTCTAAAGGCTCACCATGACCACATACATTGAGGTCAAGCCTGTGACTTGGATAGGCTTTGTCATCAGAGTCTGTTGGCGGATAAAGCCAGTTAACCTCTTAATGGCCTAAGGGCCTAAGGCAAGCAGAATTAAGAAGCCAGCAAGAGATAAGGGAGTAGGGTGGTACCCAGCCTGGTTCTTATTTTCGCTGCTTCTGTATAGAGGCAACATTCCTTTCTTGAGTGTTGCACAAATCTCTCCTTGTTCTAAAGAATGACCCCTGAGAAAGACTGAGAGAGAGAAAGTAATTATACTCCCTAGATCTCAGGTCCGGTTTTTTCTGTTTCACGCATCTCACCAAGTGGTCTGGCAGCCACAAGGGCCTTATTTTCTTCCTGTAAGAAAACACAAACATGCCCTCGACCACCCTCAATCCCCTAATAGGACAGGGTTGGGCCCTCTCCATAGTCTAGTGCATGGATCATTCCATTTGACTTGACTAAAAGTCTCTTTGAGTTCCATCATATCAGAATTTGTCTGCCACAGATTGCTCATGGCATCCACATTTAAACATTTTTTAAAATGAAGATGCTTGATTTAATGCATCTTGTAGAGACTGGAAACACAACTCTCTTCTCCTTATAAGTTGTACTTTTAAGGAGCTATGAGCATGCTCCACAATTCCTTATCTTTGAGGATTATAAGGAATGCCTGTTTTTATTGTGCCCAAAATGTTGAAATGCTTTACTAGTATATCCAGATCCATTGTCTGTCTTTTTGGAACTCCCATGTAAGCAAAACATTTTAAACAGTGACTTCACAGGCTTAGTGGCTTCTCCAGTTTGTGCAGTGACCATTAAGAAGCCTGAATATGTATCGACTGTCATATGCACATACTTTAATCTGCCAAATTTTGCAATATGAGTAACATCCATTTCCTAACATAAATTAGGAAGCAGGCCTGAGTTACCTATAACTTCTGTATTAGTTTCAGGTAAATACTGTGGGCACACATTACATTGTTTGACAATTTGTTGAGCAGTCTCTGTAGTTAAACCAAACTGCTTTCTTAGACTATTACTATTTTGATGATGAAAGCTGTATGACTGTTGAGCTAATTTTTCTATCAGCTGACTCATTACCTTTAGCCAGTGGGTTGGGAAAGTTTGAATGAGCTCTTATATGACCCACAAAGCACAGTGGCTCTCTTTAAAATTAATGGCACTTTGAATTTGCTCAAACAGCATTTTAACCTGATTGTTACTAGTTCCAATGTATGGAACTATCTCTAAAACTTGAAGAATTCTGAAAACATTATGACTATCAGTATATAAGTTAAATGAATCATTTATTAGAAGCTGAAAAACTATTACAACAGCTTGTAACTCAACTATCTGAGCTGAAGATCAATCTGTCTGTACTACATATTCTTTACCATCAATAACATAAGCTGCTTTTCTGTTAGAAAAACCACCAGGAGAAACTAACAACATTTTTTACAGAATTACCCCTTACAATTTTAGGGAATACAAAAGGATGTACTAGCACAAATTGTAATAGTCTATAAACTGGAAACTAATTATCAATTTTATCCAAAAATTTAGCAAAAGCTGATGGACCAAAATTTATAATTAATAAAAGCTTGGAAACTTAGGCCTTAAATCTATACAGAAAAAGGGAACTTCTAATGATAAAAGAAAGTTAATCCCTTAAGTCAGAAGTGCCTCACCATCTGAGTAAACATTTCTTTCCATGTTAATTCCCAGTTGTAAAGGTTTAAAATAACCATTAACTTACTATCTGGTATAGGAAACATGTATTACGCTTGGTTCTCTAGCAAAATATCTCTTAGACTCCATACAGCATTTTGTACCATACAAGATACTGTTTTAAAATAATGATTCAACATTTTGGTTGAGGAAACCAAAGTAATGTAAATGTAACCATAACAATAGCCATAAGAAAGAAGTCAGACTATGTGAAAAGCACATAAGCCTCCCATGGTTTAGCATACTCAATATAGCATATCTGTTGATGTTGGATTGCATTCTCCAATTGTAGAAGAATTTGTCTCCCCTCTTCAGTTAGCTGTCTGGGTGACTGGGGAATCACTATTTCCTTTAAGGATATCGCTTAAAGGTTTTAAATTGCCAGTAGATGCTTTTAAAAAGTATGTAACCATTGAATATTTCCCAATAATTTCTGAAAATCATTTAATGATCATAAGCTATCTCTAATTTTTACTATTTGAAGCCTAATTTCTTTAGGATGTAACATAAGTCCCAAATACTTTCGAAAACTTTTTCTGCTCTGAACTGTAAAGCTTTCTTTAACTGACAAGATCTCATTTGCATTTTCACTGACACCTTTCTAGGCTGGGAGCCTGACAGGGCTGCAGTTCCCTGAGGCTTTTTCCCAATAGCTTTGCGCCAATCTTACATTAACCTCCATTCTTTCAATTTCTCTTTTAACCATCAAAATTTAGGAAGATTTCTGTATTCTCTATTCTGCTAAACTTTTTTGAACCATCCATAGAGATTTCTCTGGCTCTCAGGCCATTTTGGCTTTGGCCATTTCCTGCGGACTGCTGTGAATCTGATGTCTCTTTTTGCCATATCTCAAGCAATTCAAATGGTATTTTTTGTTAGGATTTACACATTCATAATCACACTCCATACATGCATTTGTGTGACCACACCATACATACAGAACATACATACACACATACATACATACATCTTTTAGCCTTCTTTTTTCTAGGTGAAGATTAGTTTGTTGAAATAAAACATCCTTAACTGAAATCTCTTGTAATGCGGCTATTATCTATATTCTTTACATGAAACTCAACTTCCTCTTTCTCGAAAGGAGTACTTTAAGTCCCTAATGAACTTTTTCCTCCGTGACAAGGATTAACCCATCATTATTGAACGGAAAGTTCAAAAGGGAATACTCACCAGGAATCGTGTGCTCATGAGCGGTGAGGACGGATTCCTACTGGGCCTTGCTGCAGCTCTCATGTCCAGCTTACAGGTCCGGCTCTCTTCTCGGTGCGCGCTACCGATGTTTCTTCTTCAGGGATGGGGTGTCCGTTCTGGTAGAAGCCCTCCCTCGGGGGCCACATTGGGTGCCACTTGCCCCAACCCGAGGGGCCTAGTTATTCGTGGGTCGAGGTGGGCTAGAACCTGAAAATAATGGGAGAGAAAGAAGGAAGGAGACCAAGCAGTGCATTTGTCAAGGTCTAACTTTATTGATGTAAAATGGGTTTTTAAGGCAAAGCTGGGAGGAAATGGGGAGGGGTAGCAAGCAGGGAGGAAATGGGGAGGGGTAGCAGGTAGGGAGGAAATGGGGAGGGGTAGCAGGTAGGGAGGAAATGGGGAGGGGTAGCTTCTGCTAACTCTGGGGTCCTGGTAATTATCCCAGACAGTAAACACCAGACAGTAAATGGCTGCTTATCTTAGTTCCTGGGCCAGGCCCATCTCAGTTCCGGGCACTCAGTACCTGGAATGAGTGGAAGAGGCTACCTGTTAAGCAGGTTCCTGTATACCAGGATAAGGCTCAATTAAGAGGTCTAAGGTGTAAGCAATTCTGCAAGAGAATGTCACTCAAGGTCGGCTCCCAACAGGTAATCCTAGGTATTGGCACAGAAATAGACCAATGAAACTGAATAATGGACATTTCTTATTTAAGTCCTTGGCACCCAAGTGTCCTGACTGCCAGTGCTTGGGAAAGCTCCATAACCATGTTGCCCATCTGCTTTCTTATAAAACATGCACATATGTGAATACAAAATATAAAATTATCCTCTAAGGGTGGTGATGTGCATATCCAGTGACAGTCTGTTGTTATTTTTCTTATTATATCTGAACCCATAGACCCTCCTTTCACTTACAGGGTCACCATATGTATTAAGCTACTGTGATTTTGTAATATATGACACATTACTGTATTTCAGTTTTTCTGCACATAGATGATCTTTTAAAAATATTTTTATAATTATATATATGTATGTGTGTCTTATATGGATATTTTCTGTGAGTACAGGAGCCCAAGGAGGCCAGAGGTGTTTGATCTCCTGGAGCTAGAGTTACAGATGGTGTGAGCTGCCTGGTATGGGTGCTGGGAATTGAACTCAGATCCACTGGAAAAGCAGCATGTGCGCCTAACCACTGAGCAATTTACCCAGGCCCAATTGGATGACTTTAATAGCAAAACTTCATGAGGAGCCCTGAGGTTAGGTGGGTGCTGTGCAGCTTGAGTAGACAGCTGGGAAGGGGTTTGATGAACAAAATTTACTCTAGCTAAACTGCTTCTTGTATTATTTGCTTCATACTGTAACAAAATATCTAACAGAAACAAAAGGAAAATGAATTAGTTTGATTCCGGGGATTTATTTGGAGTTAGGGAGTTCCACTCAATGTAGAGCCATGGCAAGAAGTGTGGCTCACATGATGAGGTAGCGAGAGGAATGCTAGTGTTCAGTTGTCTTCTCCTGTAGCATGTAAGTTTCCGCCAGCCCGCCCGCTGCTGGTCTGGCGTCCTGGCCCCCAATAACATGCAGGAGACTCTATATTTGATACAATCCTGTTGGCCAGTTACCATTATTGTTAATGGGCTAGCTCTGCCTTAATCATTAACCCATTTCTACTTATCTAAGTATTTCCACGTGGTCGTCTTATCGGGGAGCCGCGCGGCAGGTGTCCTCCTCCTTCCCCGGGCTACATCTTGACTCCTACTACTTCCTCTCTCCTCCTCCTGGTCTCCTAGCCCCGCCTATCTTGTTATCTCATTGGCCACAGTGCTTTATTAACAAGTATGAGAAACATATATACAGAATAACATCTCCCATCATTCTCCATTTACCTCTCTTTCTTCCAGCATACAAGAAGGCACAGCCCTCATTCATAGTAGGTTTTCCTGCTTGGATAATCCTCCCCCAAACACCCACAGGAGTGCTCATTCTCTTAAGCAATTCCAAATTTGATCATACATACATTAAAGATTCAATGCTACATTGATCATCCTTCAGGGTTGCATGTGGGTTGGCACAGATCACCATGCAGTAGCACTGGCAGTCTGATCCAACCCGGGACTACCTGGTAGAGTCTTGAGTGAAGACCGTGGATGTTTATGGATGTAAAGGACTATGTCTCTAGTGTAAAGAAGGCTAGAAAGGATGCCAAAGAGTCTCTGAAGCTCCAGGGGACTTGCACTTTGACCTGCAGTAGATGCTTTGCAACTATCTGTCCTGGTTAGGTTTAGCTCAAGTTATCTGAGAAGAAGGACTCTGAGTTGAGAAAATGTTTCCCTCAGATTTGGCTGTAGCAAGTCTGTAGGACATTTTCTTGATTGATGATTACTGTGGAAAGGCCCATCCAAGTGCAGGAGGTACTATCCCTGACCAGGTGGTCCTGAGGTGAATAAGAAATCAATCTGAGCAAGCCAAGGGATGCAAGCCAGTAAGCAGCACTTTGCCACTGCTCAGTTCTGCCTCCAGGTTCTTGACTGAGTTCCTATCCTGACTTTCCTCAGTGAAAGATTGTGACCTGAGAGTAGTAATATGAAAATAAACCCTTTCCTCTCCAAGTTGTTTTAGGTGGCAGTGTTTTATCATAACAACAGCAAAACTAATTATGATCTAATGTAAGTTCAAAGTGTGGCCAGCCTCCTCATTTCATTAGAAAATTATACTTCAGGTTTCAAGGATTGCTTTCTCTCTGTTAAGCCACCCTCTCCTTGAAGGAGTGTCTTAAATCTCTGTGTTAGTTATTTTTGTTGTTTTTGCTGCTGTGATATGACACCATGAGCAAAGCAACTTACAAAAGAGTTTATTTGGATTTCTGATTTCAGAGGGATAAGATTTCAACACGACTCAGTAGCCAAAGGCATGGTGGCAGGACAGACATGGTGGCAGGAATAGAAAGATCACACTTTGAACCATAAGCAGAAAGGAGTGAGACAGACAGAATGATGGAGACAGAGACAGGCAGACAGAGACAGACAGAGGGATGAGAGACAGAAAGCAAGTTGGAATTGGGGGCAATGAGGCTTTAAACTCTCAAATACTGCCCCAAGTGAAACACTCCCTCCATTGAGGCCACACCTCTTAAACCTCACCAAACAGCCTCATCAAGTGGGAATCAAGTTCCAAATGCCTGGGACTGTGATGCCTCTTGTTCAAACCCCACAATCTCCTTTGAGACTCAGTTGAGTTATCTCATTGCAGACTGTTTTAGAATAATCATAATCTGGACCAGATGTATCAGAATGCTCTTATAACCCCAACATTAAGAGGGAGAAATAGAAGGCTCATTACTCCAAGGTGAGTCTGGACTATGTAGTAAGAACCTGTCTCCAAAACAAATTACAGTTAGAGATATGTCTTAGAGGAGATCACTTACCTTAGTACTGCAAAATAACAATACTGACAGCAACAGTAGTAGTAATTTGCACATTACTGGCTCTTGTTAAACTGCTTATTTGCTTCCCCCTGCAACTGCCAGCCAGGATGTGGTTTTTCTGTATCCTTTGCCTTTATAACCTCGCTGTAATATGAATTCAGGGCTGCTCAGTGGGAAGTGTTTTCCTTCAGGCAGTCACCAGCTGGCTCAACACAGATTGAAGTTCCAACTTTGACTTCATGGTCTTTACTCCATAACAAATGCTGCCTTCCAAAGCCTGACTCTACTTGGAGTTTGGCATCCTCCCAGAAAGGTCTGAAGCTATTAAAGAAGATGGCAACAATAATATATTATCAGATGTGATGCTCAAGGAGATGCAAGTGGTCTTTTAGAAGTGCATCACTTCCCCAGCCAGCAGGTTTGGAATAGAAGGACATGTCCATTCAGTTTAAGAAAATGTTACAAACCAGGATCAGGCAGGCAAGGTGAATTTTGTCACCTAGTCAAATCTTTGCCTGTGAGGGAAAAAAAAATAGCCCAACTTCAAAAGCTCTTGGTGAATAAAATTAATTGCATCAACTAAATAAAATGTGTTCTGTCCAATACATATAGATGTTGTGTCAACAAGACAAATGGACTCAGTGGTTTAAGTATCTCTGTGGATGAAATGCATAATAATGTAATTACTTTGCCAACAAAATGCTAACTTGCTTTAATCATTCTGTTCACAACATAATGTGAGGTGATTTAGTGGGTGAAATGAATCCACTTACAAATTGTTTTATGGTCATAATGCAGCCCTTTGGTGGAATGTGAATTGATGATAATAATTTTATGGGCAAATGATTTTTCAATTAAAATGTCTTTTCACAGACAAAATGGGAGTGTTACAAATGGCTCCCAATAACCACATGCCAAGAAACAGGCAGAAAGGGCTGTCACCCACATTAACCAATGCCACAACCAAAAAGGCTCCAACGCTCAGAAGGTGATTCATTTTTATAAAATTTGTAATTTTTCTCTCCTATTTGAGAATTCTCCTATTGAGAATTTGTTTTCTGCCTTTACCAACTTGATAACAAAAATGAAACTAGGTGACCAACCCACCAATTGCCAAGTAGCCATATTTCTCCCACACTTTGATTGTCTATGGCCATATAACTTATTAATAAGCACTTAAACTAGGATAGTTTTCCTGATGTCTAATAAGGATGATGTTATCTCTAGTGTAGCAATAACTAATGAGACTTTGACTCTCTCTCCAATGAGTTAGCCTTGTACTCTCACAGTTCTGCAGTTCTCTCCATAGGTTCATCATAGGTCTGAAGGGACTTCTAAATGTTCTTGTCCACCTTTGTTCCAATCAGATAGTTGATTACTTGACTACTGCCTGTTGGGGAATGGAAGATTGAGGGTATCTGCTTATTGGTCTTTTATCATCAAGATTTCCCTTTCTGGAGCCCAAACCCACTGGACATGAAACAAGCTTCTGGAGACTATTCAGAGAAGATGTAATTGGAGATGGTAGCCAATTGTGCCAGTTGGCACAATGAAGGAAGTTCATCAGTTGTGGAGTAGTAAATGCAGGAGGTTGAGGAGATGGCCTTGTGGTTAAGAACATGTACTCTCTTCCAGAGAACCTGAGTTGTGTTCCCAGCTCCCATGTCAGGTGGCTTGTACCACCCAAACTCCGGCTTCAGGGTACTTTGACACTTCTGGCTTCTGTGGGCACTTGAACTCACATGTCCATAACCCTCCAACATTATATACACACAATTAAGAATAATAAAAATGTATCTTAAAGAAAAAGAAGTAAAATAGTTGTCATTTCATGACTGTGTACCTATAACACATCTCTTTGCCACTGTGAACTTCCCCTTTTTTTGCCTTACTGTGACAATATCTGACAGAAATCATTAAGGGAATACTGTGGTTTGAATGAGAAGTAATCCCTATAGGCACATATATTTGAATGATTGGTCACTGGTGGTGTTTTTTTTTATTTGTTTTTTTTTTTTTTTTTTTTTGGTGGGGGGAAGACTATGGAAACCTTAGAGTCTTGCTAGAAGAAGTACTTCATTGGGTGTAGGATTTGAGGTTTTATATCATGGTTCCACCTTCTTGTTTTCATTCTGCTACCTGTGTGCAGATAACACACTATGTTGCCCGGCTGCTGGGCTGGCCTCATGGTCTTGCCATTATGCCTTTTTTGCTCTAAATATAAAACTGTCTATGTAAACATTTTCTTTTGGAGTATTTCTCACAACATAGAAGTACCTAATACAGACATTGGTACCAGGAATGAGGTTATTATATCTGATACTATTTTTCAGGAAAACTGTAAGACTCTGAAACTTTAGACTAAAAGAGCCACTGAGTAATGTGGGCAGAGTTTAGTGGGGCATTCTTGTGAGACCTTGGGGATAAGAAGTACTGAGTATAACATGGATAGTGGAGGGCTGGCTCGTGAGGTTTTAGAGGGGAACAAGAACTTTAACAGCAACTAGACTAGAGGTCATTTCTATAATTTTTTAAAATCAAAGTACCTAGCCATATTCCATCCATATCCTGAGAATTTGTGTGAAGCTATATTAAAAAGTAACAGAATAATTTCTTTGAATGAAGAAATTTCAAGACAGTATAACACCAAGTCTATAGACTCTTATGGTGGTTTGAATAGGAATGCCCCATAGGCTCATTATTTGAATGTTTGTCATTAGGAGTGGTGCTACTTGACAGAAATAAGAGGGTATGGCCTTTTTGGTATAGGTGTGTCATTGTTGAAAGAAGTGAATCACTGGAGATAGCTTTATAGATTTCTAGAGTTCAGTGGCTTTCTCTTGCCCTGGTGCCTGAAGATCCAGATGCAGAACTCTCCACTCCTTTTCCAGCAAAATGCCTGCTTGCATGATGCCATTCTTCCTTGACAATAAAATAAACCTCTGAACTGTAAGCCAGTCCCAGTTAAATGCTTTTCTTTATAGGAGTTGTTATGGTCGTGGTGTCTCTTCCTACCAATAGAACATTGAGTAAGACAACTCTTATGTGAATCTGTAGTGAAAAAGCACTGTCAGTGACAAAGATGAAAATAAGAGGTGTACAAATTCAGAAAGGGAAAGAGTACTGGGTAGCTTAAGGTTGTAGCATCAAGTGATGAAAAGACCTACAGAGGTTAATGCCATTAAAGAGCAGCCTCCTGCTTTGCATTTTAACAGTAGAGCCCTGAGGGCAAGATTCATTAAGCCTCCAATTTGTAAAAGAAAAGAGCCCATGGGATTTCCTGTCTCTGGAAAGCAAAATACCTAGGTAAGTTTTTCACCAGCTTCAGCATACAAAAGTTGTAACTATGGTTCAAAGGGGCAAGGGTCCATCACATGCTGGCAGTTGGACTTAGTAATGTTGCTAATTTTGTACTTGTTTTCTGAGACATAAAAGATGCAAGATTGATGGGGTCATGGATACTTCCTCTACATTTTCAGAGAACCACCAAGGCCAGGTAATATGTGGCAGGATTGAAGTCTTGCAAGAAGGTCCTGAGAGGACATTGCATGGAGCTATGAAGATGAAACTTAGACTGTAATGGAGACTTTAAGACCTTGAAAATGCCAGAGCTATGGAGCATTTGGTATTTACCCTGATGAACTTCTGTTTTCTGTGGGTCCAACATCCCTTGCTATGTTGTCATTCTTCCTTTTTAGAATGGAATTACACATTCTGTGTCATTCTGTGTTAGAAGTATTTAATTTTCTTTTTGATTTTGCAGGGGGTTACAGTTAAGAGACTGCTTTGAGACTATGAACTTTTAAATTTGTTCTAAATGCATTTTGCATCATGACATGGCCATGAGCCTATGGAGATCAAGGGGAGATATTGTGGCCTGAATGAGAAATGTACTCCATAAGCTCATATGTTTGAACACTTGGTCCCTGATGGTGGCACTGTTTGGGGGAGTTTATGGAACACTTAGTAGATAGAGAAGAGACTTGCTGGAGGTAGTTTGTCAATAAGGTGGGCTTTGAGGCTTTATAGCCATTTCCTGTTCTCTCTCTACTTCCTGTGTGCAGATGCAATGCAATCACTTTGCTGTCTTAGTGAAAGACTGACTTCACACTCCAGGTGCCATGCTTTCCTCATTCAGATGGACCATATCCCTCTGGAATTGTAAGCTCAAATAAACTCCTTTCTTCTCTCAGTTGCTTTATGTCAGCATATTACATCAGAGCAATAGAAAAGTGACTAATACAAAAATAAAAACTTAATTTGGTTCATCCCATAGACCTTGGCGATGGAGGGTATGGTATGCAGAAGGGGAGATTCTCCTCATGATGGACAAGAGAGTGGAATAGAAAGGACTCCTGGGAAACATGCAGCCCCAATAACCTGTCCCTAGAGACATACTTCCTTCAATTTCTAAATTTTCCAGAACCTTCTAGAAGAGTCTCAGTAGCTACAGTGCTCAACACATAAGTCTAGGGAGGACATTAAGCTGCCCATCCCATAGAGTTTGCTTAGAGGAATAAATAAGTTAATGCCAGAAGGTGTTGGTGCACCATACATAGTAAATGATGGCTGTTGCTGCTGTGGTTGCTTAGGTTGACTCTTGGGAACACGACATTGGAAAATAAAAAGAAATGACATAAATTCCTGCATGACCAATAGCCCACCTGCATTTGGGGAGGGAAACTATTCTCAGTCTCTTCTTAGAGTATCACTTAGAGTTTGTTACATCCAAGCTTCAAGATGGTTTCTGCAGTGGCCCCTCTGCTTAAAGCTCCCTTTTACATAATCTTATCTTATCAAATTCTGGGAAGGCACCACTTTTCCTTTTCCTCAATCCAATGAGCAAGCTTCAAGTTTCCCCAGATGTGGAGACAAGTGCTAGGAAGATGATATGACCATAGTTCATGTTTATAAAATAGCAGCCAGAACCCTCTCAAGGACAGAAGATAAGAGGCTTCCATGCCCATAACCTGTGAACCAGTTATCTAGAATTTATCTCCTTGTTAACAGTGCATGGCATGTACCTATCTCTCTTCTCTTGTCTTATAGTAAGCAAAAATTCTACCAAGTAAATAATAACACCCGGGTACAAACTGGTCATACCTGGATTTGTATCTTGCATGGAAGAAAATGCTCTTAATCAGGAAGAAATGTTCTTTCACAAAACCTTCATGACAAACAATCCTGGTAAAATGTCTGATCTTTGTCAGTTGCTGAGCTCTCTGAGTTTTTATCTGTGCTATCCTCTTTTCCTTCAAGTCTTTTTTTTCCCAATGAAATAATGGGGTCAAGATGCCTGGTATCAGCTGGATGAGGGATGGCTTTATGTGCTTGGTGAATCATGGCTGGACTCTGGATAAGTTCTGGCTCATTGTCTACATATAGCTTGCAAAGAATTGAGGCTTGCTGGGTACTGCAGTGGCCTCTGAATAGCATGTCTCAAGCCTTGCCATCCTGTGGTGGTCTCCTCAGATGTGTCCTATAGCCTCTTTCAATTACCTTGTGTGCACCACAGAGTTGAGTGACAGTGAAGAGGGACAGGTGCTGGAATTAACTGGGGAAAGCTATTTCAGCATAGTTCTACTCAGTCCTTATAACACCCTATGAGGAGAGCACTGTTCTGTTATAGGTACTGTAGCCTGTCATGGTCTGTGGAGACGGTGGGTATCACAGCCCATTAAGACTAGTCCAAATTTCATTCTCACTGGTGCTAGATTTTACAGTAGAAAGCAGCCAGCCCACCTCCCCACTTGTCCACTTGCCAGAGACCTGACAACAAAGAGGAACAGAGCACAAGCAACCTTGAGAATTTCCTTCTTGAGGTGCAGTAAGGAGAAACCATGGAGAGGGAAACAATTTTGAACTGAGTGTCTTTGGGATCTTGTCTTACTGATGAGGATTTTTGAGAACTCGTGGGTCTAGACTCATAACACTGGCTGCTCTCACCGGGGACCTGGATTTGAGCCCCAGCAACCACATGATAGATCACAATCACCTCTAACTCCATTTCCAGGGGATATAGCACTGGACTCTTCTGACCCCTGGAGGTATTGCTTGTAGGTACTGCATATATGCAGACAAAACATCAAGCACAAAAAATAATTAATGATAATAAATAATTTAAAAACTTTTATTTGTCAAAGTTGGTTATCACTTGCTAAGGTCTTTTCACATGTGAAACAGTTAATAGAATTTTGCTGTATTTTAGCAAACCTTAATTCCATCAAAATTCAGAGTCTCTGGTAGACACTTGTAAAGAATTAGAGACTGGTGCAATTGCACTGGGCCTCTGGCTGTCAGAGCATCTTCTCTGAGCCTTGGTCTGGCAGATCCAGCAGAAGACAGGAGATGTGACAGAGAACAACCAGTCAGATGGGCTCAGCTAACAGCCCCTGACTTTATGAGCCAGACTGTCAAAATCCCTTTTTAAAATGCTCCTTTGAATTGTCCGGAATATTATATTTTAACTTAAATGTTTGTTTAAGAATGAAAGACTGGGATCTTTTCACACACACACACACACACACACACACACACACACACACACACACACACACACACACAAATACACACACACACAGAGAAAGAAAGTGAGATTGTTTTTTTAATTTTCATTTATTTCATTCTTCTCTGTGTGTGAGACCCTGTCCTGTGTATATAGAGGACAGAGGACCACTTGGAGGAGTTGTCAACTGGCTTTATTGGAAGCTCCTCTACAGACTGAGCCATCTCATGGGTAAACATTGTAATTTTGAAAGTAGTTTCTTAAAAACAAGGATTAGTCTTGATCATTGTCAAATTTGCAAGTAAGTTTTCAGTAGAGGATGAAAAAACTGTACATATATAGGACATGGGAAGCGATTTTCTTATTAAGCAGAGAACAGGGAACAAGCAGGTTAAAGAAGCCCACAGTCCTGTTTCTACACAATCTGTTCAGTGTCACTCAGCATGGAAGAGACTGCTTGCAGTCCAGCTCTGAGCTGTGATGGGAGCTCAGTACAGGAATCTGGCTGTCAAGTGCTCAGAGAGCTCAGGGCACGATTCAAACTGAAAGGTTAAGCAGTCCACAGAAAGAATTAAAAAGAAAAGCTACTTGCAAGACAGCATAGACAGCTGTAGCGTCCAGCAAGGGTCATGCTTCCAGGCCATGTGATCTGTATAACTGCAAAGACTTGCCTTTGCTGCAACTCAGTATTTTAAAACGTCATGATTTTGCAGGGTAAAACCAAGTTGAAAATTTAAACCCACATTGGCTTCCCAAAATCCCTCTGTCACTGTCAGGCTTTAGGAGTGTGCATGGGAGTGGGAGGGTGGTTGTGTGTGTGTGTGTGTGTGTGTGTGTGTGTGTGTGTGTGTGTGTGTGTGTGTGTATGTGTGTGTGAAGGTGGGTTCTTTATGATATCATTCATAGATAATGTCCTGGCTAGTTTTGGTCAACTTGATACAAACTAAGGGTTGGCTGGAAAGAGGAACCTCAGTAGAGAAACTGCCTCCAGTAGATTGGCTAGAGGTAACTCTTTAGGACATTTTCTTAATTAGTGATTGATGTGTGAGAACCTGATCTATACCTGGGATGTAGAAGAAAGCAGGCTGAGCAAGCCATTGGGAGCAAGCCAGTAAGTAGTATTTCTCTATGGTGTCTGCTTCAGGTTCTGCCTTCAGGTTCCTACCCCGTGATGTGAAACCATAAGCTGAAATAAACTCTTTCTTCCTCAACTTGTTTTGGTTAAGGTGTTGATCTCAGCAATAGAACTCTAACTAAGGCAAATAGATTTGAAGTTCTGGAAATAATTCTCATATTAGGTTGCTTTTGGTTTTCTATGAATAAAAAGGTGACCAATAATTCAATGTTTAAATGGCCCTATTTCTGTCAGGTGTGGTGGCACATGCCTTTAACCCTAGCCTTCAGGTGGCAGATGTAGGCAGATCTTTTTGAGTGACATTCCATCCTGGTCTGCATAGTGAGTTCCCAGATAGTCCCATCTACATAGTGAGGCCCTGTCTCAAAATAAAATTTCCCTAGTTCCTATTTGGGCTGATAGGTTAAATATACACTTTATAAGAAGTATGGGGGTTTTGTTTCGTTTATTTTGTAAGTATTTGTCAAGGTCTTCTGTACCCTCTGCAAAGACTCTGTCTCCAAGAACAACAGTATCTCCTGACTTGGCATATTTCCTTTTAAACACAGGTTAGGCAAGTAGTACCAAACCCTTCTGACCCACTGACCCACTAGAGCAGCTGCTAGTTGTCCTATTCTGAAGTGGTTCAGGTAAGATTTAAACACCCTTATCATCACTAAGATTGATTGCTCATCTCTGCTGTAGGTAAAGGGGTGGCCACCAAGGAATGACAAAAATTTGTCATTTCTACTACTGACAGGCACCAGCTGTGAGCTGCACCTGTTATGCAGGATAGCTGCATTTAGCTGGGACATGACTGTTTATTTGCTAGATTTCAAAATATCCAATACCTTTGCATAAAAGTCCAGTTTCCAGCCTATGTGGAGATTGTATCCACTTGGCCTGACAGCAACAGCTGGTATAGGTAAGGAGTAATGTTTCATTCAAGCAAGACACATGCTTCCCACTTCAGCTCAGTGTCCTGCTTCTTTGTATATTCTAGAAACTGTATCTGAAAAGCCCCAGTAAGCACTTAGGTTGTGAGTCGGTCTATGCCCATCATTGGTCTTCTGTGTTCATGTTCCCTCAGAAGAGAGAGCATGATTGGTCTGGGGGGGGGGCATTATCCTGGGAAGCAGGGGTCAACCTTCCTGTTCAGTTTGTGTGACTTTGAGAAAGTCAGTTCAACTTTGTCCCTGCCTGATTTGTCAGTCCTGAGATGGAGAGGACTTCCTGGGGTTGTTTATGGATCAAATGATTTTCTGGGTTCCAAGGATTTACAGGTGCACTGTGTAAGGTGACAGATTAATAGTGATGTTAAAAGTCACAGTGACTATTAAATACATACAGATGAAAACAGTGCCACAGCAACCTATTACACTAAGAAATAGAGTCCTTAAGCAAACCTCATGCTTCCTAGAAGAAATTTCACTCTGGGTAAATGGGTATGTCAGAAGTGGGCTGAGTATTGTGGGACACATTTGGAATTCCAGCACTCAGGAAGCTGCAGTAGGATGATGGCTGTGAGATCAAGACCAGTCTGGGCTAAATTTTAACTTCTAGGCTAGCCACAATTACAGAGTGAAACTCTTTTAATAAATAAATGCAAAAAAAAAAAAAAAATGAGTACCACTGATGCAGTGTTTGTTCCGCCTATTACGATGAATGAGACGAAATTATTGTTTTTATAGAACAGAATAGGGGAAAGTAGCAGTTTTATAGGGTTTCATCTAGTGAGGGAAAAATTGGAATAGGTCACTAAGAACTGATGAGGAGCCCTGTAAAGAACCAGACTAGAGCAAGCCTGGTCTATGCTCCACGGGTGCACCCAGAAACAAACAATGTGCAACAGCCTGGCTACTGGGAGCCTGGTGAGTGAGCACAGTACCTTAGCAGATGCTAGCCTTGTCTGGGGTGAGGTGACATGCCTCCTGCAAGCCAGTAGGACTTAAAGACAAACGTTACCCTGTAGAGAGCCGCATAGTGTCACGCCTTAAAGTGGTGCTGGCTTCTGCCTTATACCTTTCCACTGGTGAAGGCTCTCTGACGTAAACAAGCCCTTAATTGGTTAAGTCTGCCCAGAAACACCTGGCAAGAAGAGAAACAGTTTCCATCAATTCCCCAAATTCCAAGTCTGTGTGGCCAACCACTGGTCTGTTTGTTAACATGTAAATATTAACATTAAGCAGAGGACAGTGATCAGGTTATGGCTCCAGATCAAGAAATACGTTGATTTATTATTCAGAGCAGGGTTAACATACACATAGTATAAACAAATCCCAATTTCTATTTCTTCTCCAGATCTTGTTTTTTTGGAGCTGACAGCTGGGAATGTAGCTACAACTTAACTTTGTCATCTTGACTATGACTAAAAATGACTCTTGTTCATTTCCACCTCTGCTGCCAGGGCTCACTTTGAGGGTATCTTCATATCCCCCCTCTTTTTGTACCATTTCCACTGGGGGTTGTTACCAGAACTCTAAGCAAGAATGATAATTTGTTAAAGTGTAAGAAAGTGTTCTTAAATCCTTTAGGGCTTGTCATAGTAGAGAGAATTTAACTACATGATATGGGCAAAAAATGTAGACTCAGTGATGAGAATAAATAAGGACCAGCAGGCATTCTAGACTAATACTGACATTGCTCCATGGTAGCTCTCTCTCTCTTTACACCTATCTTGACATCACCACAGTGCTGAAGCTGACTTCCAGTGCCAAGAGTAGGGCTTGCCCAGCACCGGTGACAGATAGTTTATATATTGCTTTCTTTTATTGTTTGGCAAGGAATGTCCTCAAATCTATAATCTCTATTTTAGCCTGAGGTCCCTTAAAGATGCAGAGATTTTCTTTATTTGATAACAACAGATGGGAATATTGGACAAAGCCAGATTGTTCCTGATACTGTGCTTAGTGTCAGTCAAAATAAGTGTGTAATGGGAATTCCAGGCAGATTTCTCTCTCTCTCTCTCTCTCTCTCTCTCTCTCTCTCTCTCTCTCTCTCTCTCTCTCTCTCTCTCTCTCTCTGTGTGTGTGTGTGTGTGTGTGTGTGTGTGTGCTTAAAAAGGAAGTGAATTAAAGCTGGGGACCCAAAAGCATATGGATATTTCTAGAAAGGGATGTATGGTGTGAGTCTCTTGGGTCTTCTAAATTAAAGTTCTGTGTACACCAGCCCAAGGTATTGGTTAGAGGGTCTGAGCCCCAGATGCTAGCTGTGACACTCTGAGGGGTTGGAGCATTGGAGCAGGGCCTTTCCCCACCTCTTCTGCACTCCTAGGTTTGACCTGACCACAGGCAAAGCTCTACCTTTGCTGTTGGGAAATCAGGAAGCATTTTTATTTCTCTGATGACTCTCAATTCTGGTCTCTTTGTTGTCTGTTCCATTGTAAAGCAGGCCATTACAACTACCAGAGCTGAAAACAAACCTGCCTGTCACGTTTGATAGCAGTTTGAAATTAGTGGTGAATTGGATGTGAAATTAAGTGGTTGTGCGGACAAGCAGCCTGCACAAGCAGATCTTTCATGCAAAGCAATAGACGTTCAGGTGGATTTATTAGATGAGCTGAGACAATGAATGCAGGATCTAGGCATCGCTATTTGATGAAACACTCATTTCCTATTTGTGTTTTTTTCTTTTTCTGCTGCAGTTTGTCAGCATCTGCCTATTATATAGTCAGGGGCTCCTTGAGGCATTTAACAAAGGGCTGCATTTTCTGTAGAAACTTTTCCTGGAAGCAATACAATATAGAGATCATAGTAACCCCTCTGCCTTCCAAAAGTGTGTGTGTGTGTGGGGGGGTGTATGGAGCAATGGAAACAGACTGAATATATTCTGTCACAGTACGTCTTGTGAGAAATAAAAGTGAGATTATGGAAAGACTAATAATTTAAAAGGAAAAAAAATTCTTGAAGCACAGCTCAGCAGCATTTTTTGTATATTTATTTTTCTTTCATGTGATATCTGGTGAATTAAATTTGATGGCTCATTTTTGTCAGAAAACCTGGGGAGTATTGCCTGAGATAATCATTAAATATCAATGTTGTTAATGGACAGCAAAACATAAATAAAATCTTGAGAGAGGTTATTCTTTAGAACAGGGCAGCCATGACTGGAGCAGGGAGATAGCTACCTGGATCTATCTGGTGTGTGTGTGTGTGTGTGTGTGTGTGTGTGTGTGTGTGTGTGTGTGTCCACCAAGCAGGGGAGCCCCAGATATTTTTGAAGATACAAGTGTAATGGACCTGCTTACTACTATTTGCCTGCAGTTTCTCTGCAGTTTCTGATGACGTGGGAATGCACAGTACCTTCCCCTATCCTGAGGAGGTATCAGAAGTGCTGGATCAGAGTGCTTGCTTGTCCCAAGTCTCTTCTAAGCCTAGTTACTAGAATCGTAAACCAACAGTTAAGGGAAGCTATTTTAGAACACCACACTGCAGAAATAGGCAGTGGTCAGTTCAGGTTAAAAAGACCTGGTTTGTGAAGAGACAAAAAAAGGAGGTCAGGGTCCTCACATAAGAACACTGTGCACTTCTGCCAGAACCATAGGCCAGCACGAGACTAGGTTCTATCTTCCCAAGAGCATCACAGCAGTGTGTGACAATTATGTCTGATGTCACCTGGAAAGTCCTCTTGGGCCAGATGCTAAGTGTCATGACTGACATTCATTACCTGGTTTAACAGTTACACACACCAAATTTATAAATTAAATGTGAATCATGATTGTTTGGTTTTTGATTTTTAAGCTGATATGTCAGTCTTGGATGTCAAAGGCCATGGTCCTAACATCATACACTACTGTGATGTCCTTAAGACCCTTTCAGAGTTTCCAGGGCACAGTGATTTACAAATTCTTTCTGTGAGCTGAACAGGACACAATGTCTGACACAATGGCTCCTGGCATGGTGCCTGGACCACAGCGTGCATTCATTAATCTTTGTTGGATGGTAATGGAAAAATGCAGAACCCGTGATCTACACTCTACACTGAAAGCTCTTAGTGGACATGGCTGTACCCATAACCCTGTCCCTCTGCATTATGGCAGGGACAGACCTCTCTGTGGTAGACTGTCTTGATGTGGCTTTGGGGCAGGGATGTGACTTAGATATGCTTTAAGTGTGTCATTCCCAAGATCATGTATTGGAGGCTTGGTCCTCACTCCGATAATGCTGAGAGATGGGGACATTAATAACTGTAGCCCATCTATATACCAGAAGTATATACACATGAATTGTGCATACAGATTTATTAATAACAGAAAACAAGGACAAGAAGTTGGGAGGGAGATATGATGGTTGGATCTGACCAAAATACATCATATAAATTATAAAAATTTCAAAAAACAAAAATAGCATAAAAAAGAATAAGAATGTAGGCCTAGTGAGGGGTACTCAGGTTACTGAAGCACTACCCTTGGAAGTGATTTAATGTAGTTCTTTCAAGAATGACTTGCTGTAAAAACATCCCTGGATTGTCCCCCACACTAGCCTGTTCACAACATAATATATTTTTGAACTTCTGCTGAGGTCAGATGTACTTTTTTTTAAAATTGTCTATAATGAAGATAAGATTGACATATATAAATTTTAAATGTACCAGATTTCTTCAGTCAAGAAGGAGAGGCCTAAACTCAGAAACTGGATATAGTTCCTCAGATTAACTGAGTGCATGGATTCTTTGATCCAGAGGAGTGGGCAAGATTTGATAATGTGTTATGAGTAGGTTTTTCCCTGCTGGCACTGGTTTGGTCCCGCCGCCACGCCAGTCCCCAATTAACACACTGAGGCTCTGTATTTGATACAATTCTGTTGGTCAGTTATTATCATTTCTTATCAGCTAGCTCTGTCTTAAATATTAACCCATTTCTATTAATCTAAGTATTTCTACATGGTCTCATCTTACCGGCCAGAGGGGATGGCATTCTACCACTCCAGTCTCTCCACGTTGACTCCTCCTTCCTATTTCCTCTTTCCTCCTTGACTCCCAGCCCCATCTATCTTGCTTTCCCATTGGCCCACAGTGGTTTATTCATTAACCAGTATGAGAAACATATTTACAGAATAACATCTTCCATCAATAATGGTCCTACCAGTGACCTCAGATGTGTCTGATCTACAACCAGGCTTTGTATCTGTCACATCTGAAGGGAACACCCATGGAAGCCCCGTGGGGGTCTTATGAAAGAGAGATGTGTTAGGATGGAAAAATATAGCCTAATTCCTCAGAAAACCCAGGAAGCTGGGAGTCTTAAATCCCAAGCTGATGGTCACCTATTTTAATGTTTACAGTAGCCTGTGAGTGAATGGACACAGGAAGTGAGTCATGTCTCCAAACCCAGAAGCCTGTGTGAAAGCAGACTTCCTGGTCTAAGAGCGGGCTTGGATGCTTTAAATTAATTGGTTCGTACTGGATGCTACGAGGTGATTGGTTCACGATGCGCAGGCATTGTTGTAACCCTATAAAAGCTGTCTCAATTCTGTGCTAGGGGTCGTTCAGTCGTTGCTAAGCCCTCTGCTATGACTGACGACCCCAGAATACTGGAATATAAAGGACCTTATGCGTTTGCATCAAGACCGCTTCTCGTGAGTGATTTGGGGGGGCCGCCTTTCCTGAGTGGGAGCATGAGGGATCATGCTCTCGCGGGTCTTACAGATGCAGCTGCCCCCACTAGCTTTTGTTTCCAGTGGCAAGGTTACATTGGCATCCTTGGGTCCTGTCCAAAGTCATCATGGTTTTAAAGAATTTTCAGGCAGTTATTGGGATCTTTGGCCTCACTGATAATTGAGGTGTCCAGAGCAAGGGAAGAGAAAGACTGATTTGTTAAACACTTCTCAGAGAGTGGAGGGGGACTCAGTTTACTCCTGTAGGCATTGTGAAATATGCCTAGATTGTGAAATATGCTCTAGATGGGACAAGTTAGAGGAGAAAGAGCTTAGAAATTATAGGGCTTATGTCCCAAAGAATCTTGGGTTTATAAAGAGCAAAACAAACATACAAAGATTGACTAAGGGTAGTCTTCAAGTTTCAGAATGTCCCATGGTCCCACAAACAGAAGTAGTTTCACCTTCCCATAAAGGTTTTCTCAGAGTTACCTAAGTATGATAGGGCTGTTTTCATGAGTTTCCTAGTGTTCAAGCTGAGGCTTGAGGGTCATTTTTTTCTGTTCCTAGAAGAGGCCAGTGGAATTGTGTTTTGCCAAAATTGATATTACATGGTTTCTTGGTTCCCTCCAACTGAAATCTCTAGACTTTCTGAGGTGAGTTTGGAAGGTCATACCTGGTGGTGGTGATCTGGTTTCATAACATTTAGAGTTATGGTGGGAAGAAAGATGTGGGTAATATAAAGACCCAATATAATTTATTAATGACATTTCCAAGCTTCTGCTCTCCAGTTTGAGCAGTGAGATTGCCACTTATGGGCATGTGGACATGTCCATATCTGCCCCGACCTGCGGGGCCTAGTTATTCGTGGGTCGAGGTGGGCTAGAACCTGAAAATAATGGGAGAGAAAGAAGGAAGGAGACCAAGCAGTGCATTTGTCAAGGTCTAACTTTATTGATGTAAAAAGGAGTTTTTAAAGCAAAGCGGGGAGGAAATGGGAAGAGGTAGCAGGCAGGGAGGAATGGGGAGGGGTAGCAGGCAGGGAGGAAATGGGGAGGGGTAACTTCTGCTAACTCTGGGGTCCTGGTAATTATCCCAGACAATAAACATCAGACAATAAACGGCTGCTTATCTTAGTTCCTGGGCCAGGCCCATCTCAGTTCCTAGCACTCGGTTTATCTCAGTACCTGGAATGAGTGGAAACTACCACCTGTAGAGCTGGTTCCTGTATACCAAGATAAGGCTCAATTAGAGTTCTAAGATGTAAGCAACTCTGCAAGAGGATGTAACTCATGGCCTGCTCCCAACACAGATCTTTGAGGGTGATGATGTGTTCGAGGAGGGCTGAGAGGCACTGTGTCTTTGAAAATCTATCAATGCAGAAACTAAAATTCTGCTCTGCTGCTCATTAGCTTTCTGGCCTTGGGGAAAACTATATTTTGTTTCCTGTAAAGAGGACAGTTGTGATCACATCTACATTTGAGACAAGGAGGGCTGGGAAGATATCTGGAGGCAACTTCATATTAACAGCTCAACAGGGTTAGGACTATTACTCAGCTGTCAGAAATGCTGCATTTGCTGTGGAAAGTTGGATTATGTTGTGTCTAGTGGGAAGGTAACTGTGTTCTTAGTCTCAGGCTGGACCCAGGATATGGGAACCACTAAGAAAAAATTATGGAGGTTGCATGAATGGATTATTGTCCAGGGGAAAGATTTGTGAAGAAAGAATGAATGGTTGGGGTGGGAGGGAAGTGAGGCAGTATAGGAGTTATGGGAGTAATAGAGAAGAGTAGGCCAGAGTTGGGGGTCTGCAGAGGGTAGGGAAGAGGAGAACTGTCAGGGTATGGACCATATTTTGAGTAGTAGCATTGGACTTTCAAAAGCATTAGGAGATGAGTTTTGAGAAGGGACAATAGATTGGTTGATCATAGAATCACCATTGGTGCCTAGACTGGTCAGGAGTCATTATTTCAACCAAATTCAATTAATAAGTTAGTGATCACAGACACAAAAATCAAAGGGAGGATGTATTCAGCAAACTGCAACAAGGGCTGGGGTCTTAAAGTAGTCAAAACCAGAAAGCCATGATATCCTCTGTCTTTCTTTCTTTCTTTCTTTCTTTCTTTCTTTCTTTCTTTCTTTCTTTCTCTTTCTTTTTTCTTCTTTTTTTTCGTCTATTGCTTCAGAGTGGTATTCTTTTTTGTTTGTTTTATTTTACAATCTTGTTTTAAATGTCAATCCAAGTTCCCTCTACCTCCCCTCCTCCCTTGCCCCCAACTGACACCCTATCTCATCCCCTTTCTCCTCCACAGGGAGGGTGAGGCCTTCCATGGGGAATCTTCAAAGTCTGTCACATCATTTGGAGCAGGGCCTAGGCCCCACCCCATGTGTCTAGGCTGAGAGAGTATCCATCTATATGGCATGGGCTCCCAAAATCCATTTGTACATTAGGGATAAATACTGATCTACTACCAGAGGTCCAACTAGATGAAGGCTCTAGGATGGCATATAAGGCAATCATCAATCTCATTGTAGGGGAAGGTCATTTAGAGTAGCCTCTCCACTATTACTTAGTTGTGGGTCATTCTTCTACATCAGAGTGGTATTCTTATAACCTGAGGTAGAGTCTTCCTGTAAGACCCTCAGAATGAGGAGTCTCCCCGATTCAGTCGGTACCCCCAAGAACTCAAAGTTGATGCAACACGCAAGAGGCTTTAATATTTAATGAATGGGATAAGGTTGCGCAAGCGGGCTTCCCTCAGCACACAGGCTGGAGAAGCAACAATTTTCTGGGTTCAGGTATATTTAAAGGAAAAAACCACAAGCTTAAGGTGGGGCTGTGACTCCCTGTCCGCTGAGTACTTGACCAGTCCTGGGCTATTCTCCTTGAGGCTGAATGGTCTCTCTGTTTGGCCCAGCAGGGTCCTCAGGGTGTGCTAATTAACCTTGTCTGGGCAAACTGGAGACGCAGCTATCACTGATGGGAGGGACAGTGCGAACTCTTGGTATCCTGCTATCTCAGGGTCCTGTGAGGGAAGTTGCAGGTGCTTTCTAGGTCAGACTGACCTTCATTTTAAGTGAGGGGTTTCCTTAACTCTGCTTTTAGTCTTTCATTCCTATGTTGTCCATGCTAGCCCTCAGCTCCTAGATTCAAGGGCTCCTACTGCCTCAAACTTCTAAGTACTGGCACTATAGACAGGTTCTATCTCACCACAGGAATGACTTTTTCACAAAACAGGGCATTTTGTTTAACAGCAAAACTGAGTCCTAACCATCTTAATCACTGTGATTCTGGATATAAGGAAGGGATGGTGGCCAGAAGATATATAAAAGCAGAACTGTGGATATCTGACCTCAGTCTTCAATAACAGGACAACAAATTCTATTCTCTCACTGCAATAAGCAGGAGAAGAATGAGCCTCCTGAAAATCAGAATAATAGTAACTGGTCATCTCTAGTATAACTGAAAGTGGCAACAATTAATTCTATAATACTTGACCCCCAAAGGGCCACAGTTTCACTGATAACCGATAGTTTTTCTATTTTTATTCTTGCTTCCAAATTTGGACCAGCCAGGCAAAGACACATAAGCAACCTAGTCTAATACACTGACTAGATAATAGAGTATTTTCTTTAATTTTGCCAAGTGCAAATCATCTGAATATTATAGCTGTAATTCTTGTTTGGTAACTTTTGCTATATACAATTTTACTATGTTAAAGTTAAAACCTTCTTTTTTAATGAGACAGAAAGGGGAGAAGATATGGAATGTCCTTCTGTATGCTGTGAATATGTGTTGTTTTCATTGATTAAGCTATTTTGGCATATGACAGGGCAGAATATAGCTAGGTAGAAAATCCCTACTTAGACATAGAGAGAAAGAATGTGGAGCCAAGAAGATGCCATGTATCTGCTAGGGAAGCAAGATGTGAGGTAATAAGCCATAGACCTCTTGGTAAAACATATAACATTAGAAATAGGTTAATTTAGTTGAGAACTAGTCAGTAATATGTCTGAGCCATCAGCTAAATAATTATAATTATATTTAATATTAGCTTCTGAGTGATTATTTTATAAGTATATAGGGTGAACAATGGGTGGGAGAGAAACTGGTCCAGCAGAACCAGGCGAGATATAGAAAAAGTTCCAACTACAGCCCTCTTCTGCTAAGCCTGCCTATACATTCCCTGGAGACCTATAAATAGAACCAACCTGAAGTCTAGTTCATTTCACAATGAAATTTTCCCTGTCTGCCTTGGAACCTGCAAAAATGCAAGAAATGATAGCTGGCTTCATTGCTATAGTTGTTCTGGATGAATTGTTTTTGACATTTTCTCATCTGGTTGGCCTTTATCTATTTTTATACTTTCTGCTTGATTGCCAACTCACTTGGACACAGAGATATCTAGGAGAGAGTAAAGCAAGGTGTGTGTGCAAGGGTATGTATGACTGCAATTGAAAAAGACCTTCTCGAATGTGTGTAGAATCATCCGATAGGCTCAGGGACCAAGACAAAGTTAGAAGTGTGTTCAAGATCCACACTTGCTAAGCAGGTCTTGGATCCTGCGTTTATTGCTGCTGTCATTGTTACAAGAATCAGATTCTCCTTCTTTGGCCTTTCAACATGGACCCACATTAGCCATCCCTCTACTTTCTGCATTTGTTTATTAAAACCTCAAAGTAGCGACTTTAGGAACTTCTAGACCTAAACTCAGACAGAGGCAATACCACTGGTCTTTCTTGATTTAAGCCTTTCAATTTCTTGAGCTGAGACGTTTTTGAACTTTCCAGCTTACTCATGGCCATAGTTAGACCTCAGCCTCCACCATGTACACCAGTCTAGTCAATTCACCTGTGTTTGTTTCTGTGCATATATGTGCATGAGTCTGTGTTCATGCACACGGTGTGTGTGTGTGTGTGTGTGTGTGTGTGTGTGTGTGTGTGTGTGTTCTATTGCTTCTATTTCTCTAGGGAACCCTTAGTAAACACATTGCCCTTATAGGTAAGCACTTTTTTCCATTAGTCCCAGTTAGGAATCTTCATGGTAGTGCTCTGATTGGCCTGTTCTAGTCTCCATCTCTGGACCAATCACTCTGCAGCACCCAGCATAGTTTAGAAGCCTACTCCTCAGAAAGATAACACCTTCAGAGGCCAGAAATATGGTGAAGGCACTTGCTGAGCAAGCCTGGGTACCCAAGTTCCATTCCAGACACCCATATAAAGATGGATGGAAAGGGATTGGAGAGATAGCTCAGTGGTTAGAAGCATTAGCTGCTCTTCCAAAGATCCCAGGCTTTATTTCTAGCACTCAGATGGTGGCTTACAAAGGTTTGTAACTCCAGTTCTAGGATATTCAAGGCTTTCTTTTGGCCTCCGTGGACACCTGTCATGTACACTGTACACAGATACATATGCAAGGAAAAGCACCCACATACATAAATTAAAATAATAATTTTTAAAAGATGGATGGAGAGAATCAACTCTAAAAAATGGTTTGCTGAACTTCATGAATGCTCATGTACATGTGTACATGCAAACACACTGTGATGTAACAGTCTCATTTGAGATTGGATTAAAACATGCCATGTAGCATGAGTGCTCCTTAAGCATGGAGGTAAACAGCAACAACAACAAAATAGCTTCAAGAACTCCCTGAAACTAAATGGTACCTCTCAGACTGAGTAAGTCCAGCTGCAAAGGAGACTCTCAGACAATCTGAAGTACAAAGAAGACTCTGGGACCAGCCCAGCTGCTTGGAAGAAGCAGGAACTAGACAAAATGCTTGGTTTTTCCTTAGAGGTTTAATTCAACCGAGGCACCTGGACAGGATACTCTCCAACCTGTTGAAATGCCTGCAGACTGTGCAGTGTGATCCAGATTTCCCAAATGTGAGGGTGGGCCTTGGTGATGCTGTTGTTTTTGCAGCATTTCTGCTCCTGTAAGTTACCACCCATTGGTAGTTGGACTTTGGTGGTATCTGCACTTTTGTCTATCATGGGCTCCCTATCTGGGGTGAGTAGACAAGTGTGTTTTATCTTCCCAGAAAAGTTTTATCATCACACACACACACACACACACAAACACACACACACACACACACACACACACACACACACACACACACACCAAAGAAGAAGAGATAGCACTTTCTATCCTGATTAAATATCCAGAGCTTGGAAGTAATCAGCTTCCCAAAATAAGAAATCTGTATTCCTGTAATTAGTGTCATTTGTCCCTGGTAGTGCTAAGGAGACAAGGGGGCTAATGTCTTCTAAAGAAAATCAAGAGTTGTGGATGTATCAGAAGGGCTAACCAGGGTGTAAACTGTGCTGGGAAGATGGAATCAGAGAAGGAAAAGGGTGGAGTGAGGAACCTGGAAAGACATTGTTTCAAACACTGTAGAGCTAAGTAGGGACAAGGTTGGGAAGAAGAATGACAGCCCTAAGTTCCACATTCACCTTGAGGGGGAAAACTGACTGCAAATAAAGGAGTAAGCCAAAGAGAGTTTGGTATTTCATCAAGCCATTTTCTTAACCTTCTCAGGCCTTTTCACTCACTCATTCTATTCTTCCTCTTGATTCCTCTCTATGTGAGAAAAGGGCAAAGCAAATGACAGAGGCTGAGCCTTAGAAGGAATGTGATGTAGGCTTCTATGAGGCTCTCTTCCGTGCTTCTAACCTGCAACTTCCCATTTCTTACCCTCTGCCTTAGCCCTGTGACCTCTGCCAGGGTATTTTCTCCACTTTCTGCATCTTCACAGAAGGTCTTGATGATCAGAGGGTTACCTCCTGGTGTGCGGCTTTCTCCTCAAACTCTGCCTTATTGATTTATTGTTATGTTAGTGTGACCAAGGACAGACTAGAAGGGAGGAGAAACTTAAAGCACAAAGCTGCCTTTATTCTTTGCTTCCTGTCTGTAGGAGCCTAACAGTGCAGTCTTGGTTTTTCCTGGGGAAAACATTATACTCCCAACCCCAGTGATGTTCATGTCTAAGGATGTGGACATGTAGGAATGCTGCTTTGCCTATCAGGGCTAATTTTCTCTTCTAGTGACTGTAAAGCAGGTGTATATATATATATTTAAAGCAAGTCTAAGTCTCTACATGGAGCCTTCAATGTCTTCTCCATTCATCTGTAGAAGACACAGAGAACCAAGCTAGAGTAAACAGTGTTTAGCAAGGCCAGTGGCCAACAAAAACCATGTACCAAAGCTCTTTGGAGAGGCTCCTATCTACATAAATGGGTGATAACAGGCTTCTTTTCATCCTGTATCCATAAATGAAGAGAACAAGAAAACGTCAGGGGGATTCTCTTGGTTTGCCCACTTAGTGATGGGCACGTAGCTGACTCAGATGTTTCATCTTGGGATGGACATCACATCAGCCATGTAAAGAACTATGCTATTTTGAAATAGAAACCTGCAGAAATTCAAATTTGAGGACAAAATTAGTGTAAAATCTACCTCTGGTTGAGTTAGTCTTTGTTCACTTTGTATCTATCATCCACTTATAAATATAACACTTTCATTGGCTCTTCTTGTTCTTAATCTTCCCAACTTACTAGAAATTTAAACATTTCCAGACAAGCTGAGTATGGACTCTAAATGCCTGTCTCCCTGACATGAGAACCTAATTTCCTGTGAAGAGACAGAATTGTGCATATGGCAGACCATGTATTTTTAATCCAAAAATGGGAAGAGAATTATCATGGCCAAACTAATTAAAGTAAGTGTTTTTATTTGTATGTATAGGCTGCCTCCTCCTAAGGTAGGGTTTGATAGGTCAACATTGGGTGTGAGAAAGACAAGGCTTTTATAGTTCAAGAGTATCTGGGTTTCCAAATGAGAGATTTGGTGGACTTACAGGAGCAGAACATAAGCATAACAAATTAGTCTCTCCTGAAACAAAGACATGGTTGCAAGGTGGGCAAATCAAGAATGTCACAGGTCAAATAACCTTTTGAAACAAAGGTAGGGTTGCAAGGTGATTACAACCAACTTTTTGAAACAAAGACATGGTTTCCATTCCTGGAAGGTAGTACAGAACCATTTGTTCCAGGTTATAGGTGGAACATTGCCCAATCCTTGAAAAACAGAAATTTAATGCAGCTCAAGAGGGTGAAAGATACCCATGGGTAATCCTGATTCCTCATAGTTCAGCCTGTCTTCAATACCTATGTGTCTGCCCTGTGCCTTGTGGTACCCACAGTCTGTGCCAAAATAATGAGCAAATATATGGTGGTGAAGGGAGAGAAAGAGGCAAAGGGTTCGAGCTGCTTGCCAACTGGGACCAGGGTGACATCCAGGCCTGGGCTGCAACAGCTGGGTTCTGTGTTGATGTCCTTGACCCATGTTGCCACCAACATGGCCTTGGGGAAGCCTGGACTTGGGCAGCCACCTGTGACCATTTTGGTGTCTAAGGGCCATGTTGATCTGAGTGGCCTGTGCTGCCACCTTGGGACACAATGACATGTGGGCCTGGGCTACTTTCAAGGACCACATCTGGGTCCATGGCACTGTAGCAGCCAGGACTGGGTTGATGTCCATGGCTTCAATAACTGCTGAGGGCCATGCAAATACCCTGGGTCTAGGCTATGGGGCCTGGGGCCATGTTGGTGTCCTGGGGCTACTCTGCTGCTGATCTGAGGCCATGCTGATCTGAGTGGCCTGTACTGCCACCTGGAGTCATCATGACATCTGAGCTGAGGCTGTTGCCAGGAACCATGTCTAGGTCCATGGTCCTATCACAGTTGGGGTCTCTGATGTCCTTGGCCCATGGTGCCACCAAAGGCCACAGGAATACCTAGGGTCTAGGCCACATCCTGTAGCCATGTTTGTGTTTGAGGGCCATGCTGCAGCTGGAACCATGGTGTTTTCTGTGCTAAGGCTGTTGCTGAGGGCCATGTCTGGGTCCATGACTCTGTTGGAGCCAAGGGATTTGCTGCTGTCTGGCTTCTGATGCCATTGAAGACAACACTGATGCTAGGGGTCTGGGCCACCATCTAGGGCCATGTTGGTGTCTGAGGACCTTGTTACCACAGGGGCCAAGTCAATCCAAGGCTGAGCTCTGGGCTGCTGCCATGGACCATGACCCAACAATAGCCAGGGTCAGGACTGATTATCATTGTCATGTGGCCACAGGTGGTCATAGGAACCATGCATGCTGAAATCTGAGTGCAGTGTTGAGCCGGCCCTGCCCCTTACTGGCCCAGGACTGTTGGCTCTGCCCCTTGCTGGCTCTGTCCCTTGCTGGATACTACAGCAGGATAGCTGGTACCACCACCCCATAGGAAAGCAGCTGACAACTTCCCTCTCTCCCCACATTTGGGAGGAAGAGATGGTCCCATCCCTCAAAATAAGTGTGGGAAATCTGTCCCCAATGGCATAGGCCTAGAAGAGCTGATTCTGCCCCTTGCCTGAGGGGGAAGTCATAGTGGCTTGGACTGACCAGCTCAGTTACCACCAGCTCAGTTACATCCTGGGCCATGGATTGGCCCACCTTAACATCTATCCCATTTATTCCTTTCTGGAGTTCATTAAGGGGCTGGTCATGCAGAATAATAATCAAAGGGATATCCTAGTGGAGATGTGGCGAGGGTCTAGTGATGATGGTGTGCCGGAGGCCTTGAACGAGACCAATGATTGACTCATTGCATTGAACATTTTGTGGGTGGGACTGATTGGACAAAAGGGTATACCATGTGACACATTGCAGGTCCGGAATGAAGAAGTGTTCAAAAGACAGAGGAGTGAGGTGGGTTTTTTTTTAATTAATGAGGGTAGAGGGGTATACTGCAGGGGTGAGGGGCATATATATGTGTCCATGATGTGAAATTTCCAAAGAATCAATAAATAATTATGTTTTAAAAAGAAAACTAGAATACGAATGAACCTAGTTTGTGTTTACTACAAGATGGGTTTTTGTGGGAACCTGCGGACTTGTCAAACCATACCTGAAATGGAGTATAAGAATTAAAGGAAAAAAGACAAGACAAAGAGTTGCACCTGGGGAGAATGGGGTGACACTATCAGTGAATACTGCAGCCAGAAGTCTATTTTGAACAGTGCTTATATACAGCTCAGAAATAGGCAAAGGATCATCAGCAAAGAATGCTACATTGTTACAGACTTCTTTTATGTGAAAGTACCTCCTATTCAGTGAATAGTCAAAACTTTTCCCTGTTCTGGAGTTGGTAACCTGTGTGCTATTTTCTTGGCAAAACATCCTGTTTGTCCTATTTCAGCAAAGCTGAGAAAAACAAGAATGTACTTTTGACCCATCAGACTAAGATGGAGTCACTAAAGCCCCCACAGGTTTTAACCCTAAAATGGAGGCAGGTTGATTCTTCAGTATTTCTGTACCTCTTATGTCTGAGTCGTAAGGATGGGCGCCTAAGCAGAGGAGACAGGGTCACCTCTGCTCTGTACCCAGCTGTGCAACTCATGGTGACAGACAGGCTTTTAGACAGGCTGCATTTCAGGACATGACCACTGGAGATTTCCCTGACTCCTCCACTAAGAACAACATTTTCCTGTTCCACAGGGCTACACAGGGAAGGGAAAGAGCCTGCGTTTGCACACTATTTCTCTGTTTGACACATGGTTGCTTGTGCCTCAAACATCCTTCACAAAAATAATCCCCTGGTCTTCTCCTTGCAGGGTCTCTGATCTTTACATAGATATTGTCCCTCTGGGTGGTATTGTTCTCATTTCTCTGCCTCTACCTGCTCTGTCCCCAGGCATCTGAATATGAAATACCTTGCTCCAGGCCTTCTTCATTTTATGATCTCAACTTATGCAAATAGATACCTGGAGGAACCACTGGCCAACCAATTTATCAGACATAGCCAGGCTCTGCTGGAATCCTAATAAACAAATAGGTAGCAAGACAATCCAAACATTTGAAAGGCGTCTGGATACCATTCCCCACTAAAACCTTCCTTATCCAGATGTTTCTCTCTGTCCACTAAACTCCAAGGGCCTTCTAGTTAGAGCCTTCATGCAGATACTGCATACTGCTTTAACTACTCTTAGTTTTCTAGTATGTTTGATAATCTATAAGCTCTGTGGAGGTTACATTGAGTGCCACACACACACGCGCACACACACACACACACACACACACACACACACACACACACACTTAACTTACACACCAACACACATACACAACCATGATAACATAGACTCTTACCATTTGTGATACCTAACCACCACTGGCTTCTGTTAAAAGAGTTGAGAAATGCTTTCAGTGTTTACATGCTTCTCATCACCACCTGGATCATGCAGCACAAAGGTTTCCCCTGACATCTGGGAAAAGAAAGCAGTGATGGTATTTCTCTATCAGCTGCTGCACCTGCAGAAAGCTTCCTATGATGACAGTACTTGGGAAGCTTAAGATAAGAACTTTAATCTGCATTCCATTTCCCCACTCTCTGTCTCTTCCATGGGGAAGGCTGCTCACCAATGTGCTTCCCCTCATCCCCGGAAGGGTCATAAACCAAGCAACTCCTGTATTAGTTTGCATCCATTTGATTAACACTGAGACCAAATACAACTTGATGAGGAAGGAGTGTATTTCACCTTATAGCTTTCAGTCCATCATGAAAGGAAGTCAGGGTAGGAACACAGGGCAAGAACCAGGAAGCAGAAACTAAAGTAGAGGGCATGAAGGAGTATTGCTTACTGACTTGCTCTCTGTACCTGGCTCAGCCTTCTTTCATACACAACCAAGGGCCACCAGCCTCAGAGTGGCACCACCCCCTACAGACTTGCCTGCATTCCAACCTGATGGAGGTGTTTTCTCAGTTGAGGTTCTCTCTTCTCAGATGACTCTAGCTTATGAGCTTATGTCAAGTTGTAAAACAAAACTAAACTAAATCAAATAGCACAGCCCTGAAGGAGAGAGGAGAGTGAAGTTTGAAATCCAATGATCTAGTACTCCTATTATGAAGAGTCAGAACAGTAGATATTCCTTTTCCAACACTAATTTTTGCCATGGAAGGAAGTAGATACTCACTGGACAGAGAGCAACATTTGTATTCGAGCTCCCCTGCAGACTTTCTCATATGCTCTCAGGGGAAATCAGATTTGTTTATCCTTAGTTCAGAATGATTGGCATTGCTTTACATGGGCTCAGGACTCTCATCAGGGCAGGCGTGTGCTGATTGCCTGTAAACAGACAATAGCCTGATCTGAAGACAGACAACAGCAATGAGCACAGCATGCCTTGTTGTTTGTGGGTCTGTTGTTTCAAGGCTGCACCTGCTGACTGGAAGCCTCTATTATAATGCCTCCTTACAGGCAGAACTCCTTCCTGCTTATACACAAGAGTTCAGTATGATAGACAGGCTACTTTTTCCACCCAGATTAATGTGTGTTAGGGACCTTTTCACCCTTTGGAGTTTGGCTTTAATTGCAATTAATTTCAAAACATTTTTAGCTACTGCTTTGAGTTCTGTTTTTCTTTCCACAAGGAGGACTTTTGAATAGACTGGGAAATCTAAAAGACCTTACTTGAAAATTCTTAATTCCTGTTGGAATTTTAGAACCCCTACACAATGTAATAAAGAAGGTATCATTTATCAGCATTTTTCCTGGGAGGCTACTAGATGTGTTTGGAAGGCATGCTTTAATAAGTTTGTTAAAACAGAGAGAATATAAGATCTAGAAGAACTTGGATATGAGAAGTGTTTTGAAGAACTCAGTGGGAAAAATGTGTTTATTGTTTTGGAGAAGAGAGTGTGACAGAAAAAGAGAGGAAAGGAGAGGCAGGGACAGGGAAGACATAAAAGTTCTGTTTTGCCCTCCCCCACTCATAGATCTTAGTAAAGTTCACAAAATCCATGAAAAAATTTGATGTGCTGCTGTTTCTCCTGAAAACCTGTCTAGAATTTAGACTTTAAGACTTAAACTGCCATGAGACCCAACAGAAAGTGTATATGGGTGCAAAAATCCATGGGGGTCACAGCAATGCAAACATCTGTAATCTAGTACTAAAGTTATTTTTAAACTCTCAAGCAATAAAGCTTGAGACATCACAGGCACACATTCCTTCATTCCCTCATTCATTTTTTTCTGCTTCTATTTATAAATAACCAACTCAATGCATAGCCTTACGTAGGATTCTGCAATACACACACACACACACACACACACACACACACACACACACACACTGATACCTCAAGAAACTTAATGACTCATTGAAATGCTATACTCATAGGAAAGTTTAAAACATTCTAAAGTCAAACCTAGTGAATTATAATTTTAAGTTCAGTGAATTGCTCTACCATTTTGTAGTAGCTTAGATTTGGTACCCACCAAACCATCTCCTCTAGGCATTTAAAATGTATAGACAGGATGGAGGAATCTGACAGCCCCTTTGTTCCTGGCTGCCTTCTATGCTGTT